>JAKSZP010010505.1:0-698767 GCA_022478985.1 Massospora cicadina | reverse complement strand
TTTTATACTAGATGTTAAATCTTTTAGTGAAGAATTGCAGCTTGGTTGTATATTTTTAATGTGCACATTCTCATAGCAGTAAATATTATATATAAAAAAGAATTAAATGTTTTAAGTGCAAAAATAATTTTTTATTTAGCCAGAAATTTGAGAACGGTTGATTATTTTTATTTCTACTGAAAACTCACTTGCAGTTTTGCTGGTGTACATTCTTCTTGTAACTTATTAGTTAGCTAAACTTTTTATATTATGGATGTAAAAAACTTTCATGGTTACTATGGATAAATTTTATATTTCCAAATGAATAATGTACTTTTTTATTAGACATATTTACTTATTATAATAAATATCATATTAAGTAAGATAAATTTTTACCAAAAAGTAACTTTTCTATTAATTAAAACTTACTACAATCTTTGTTTATATGAAAATAAAAAACAGAGACAATATTTACTCTTAAATATAGTTATTAGTTATATATCTACTTAAAAACAATTACAGATCTAAAATGTTTACTGATATAAGATTTTGTTTATGGTTACAGTACACTTTTTTAAAATTACTGAGATTAGAATAAAAATATACATATAAAGGAAAAATTTCATGTAGATAGATTTAAACTGGTAAATAACTGTATGAGATGAGATACACTTTATTCAAGATAAGAGGACCAGGAGACCTTACTTATCAATTTATTCGAGGTATGCCGACCAGGGGACGGACAGTACCGATCACAACACTCAAAATGGCAAAACAAACTACTAACCAGGTGGGAAGCAGAAACTGCTTAACCCACCATGGCAGAGGGTGAGGAGGGGTCGGGGGTTGGTTTTCAGAAAGACCCGCCTCAATCAAGGGGTGTTGGTTGCAGTACCGGATCAGAGCAGAGAGCCAGGGCGTTGGGGCATCTGCATAGTGGGGGCTGAGGTCAGCGTAGTAGGAGTTTTCCACTTCTGCATCAAGATAATGATGGGAAAGTGTTTCAACAAAAGCTGCGAGGAGAACTTCAGCTTCTTTGCGGGCTTCAGGAAGTTGGGTGAAAAGGGAGATACTGTGGCGGGTGATTTTGGCTGAGGGGTTGAATGAAGCAAGTGTTGTGACATTCATAACAGCAATTTCAGCATCATCAAATAATTTTGAGATGTCACTGCAGGGAGATTCAGGGAAGTCAGGGGGAAGAAGATGGTGGGCAGGCCATGCTGGAGCTGAGCCACTGACTGGGCCACCGCGGTGCGTAGTTTTGGGCAATGAGGAGAGGCCACCGCAGCTAAGGCGAGCTGGTGGTCACTTTGAAAGGGGGTTGTATTGGGTAGAGGAGCAAAATGGCGAGGGGTAGGGGTTTCATCAAAGTTGGGAAGGAAAAATTCTGCCTGATCATAATTGCCATGGCAAAGAGGTTGACCTGTATGCTTACTAATAAGGATATTACCTGATTCATCAGTTTCAGCCAATAGATCCCATGGATTTTGGTTCACTGGAATAGTGGCATTTAAATTTGAGTGGGTAGGATTGGGCGAATGGGCAGCTGCTTGGGTATGAATGTTGGTCCAAGCATTGCTCTGATTGGCTGGCATAGATTTAGGTGGGAGAGTGAGGATGGAGGTTTTGGGTGGAGCTGATTTTCCATGTGGGCCCGCTGAATGAGATTGGAGGGTGGGAGGGGGCAGCAAAGCGCCCCATACTGAACCTCCAGAGGGGGCTCAGAAGCTGCATCAGCAGATTTGGCCTTAGGGCACGCTCTTTTTGCATGGTCGAGGCCAAAGCAGAGGGAACAAATCTGCCTACCATTATTGACCCAAGCCCAAAAGAAATGATCAGGTGCTGCAGCCACACTAGCGCGGGGTGGGATTTGTTAGGCTATGGTAGGTTGGTGTGGTATGATGGTGGCTGTTGCACGAGGAGCAGCAAGGCGTTCTGCACCAGAAGGAATGGCAAAGATGAGGTAGGAGACCTTACTTATCAATCTGTTAAAAACAGATATTATATCAGATACTACAATTTATTTAAGATAAGAGGACTATGAGAACTTACTTATTGGTCTTTTAGCAAAATATAAATTTAAAAATAATAATATGAAATTAGGGTGGAGGGTGTAGCAGAATCCAAACTGATGAGGAATTGGATGGGGGTGGGTGTGACAGTTAAGGTCTATCCTCAGCATCACATTGCCCTGATCTTTGGTAAGACAGGGCAGGATGTGTCTGTATGTATGGAGGAGGAGGGGGCGTTGGTTCTGGCAAGGACGCTTAAGGGGCTGGAGCTTGGAGTAGGCCAAGGAGCAAGATGGGTGTCCAAGTCAGAACAAAATGGAAAACGAGTAAAATGGTTAGTTTCGAGATTCAATTTGAATTCGAATTGAGAATGGAATGAAATGGGCGCTTGGGAGTTTCGCGGTTCAATTGGGATTTGAAATGGAACTGGCACAGAACCATTGAGGATCGGAACTGGCATGGAACCATTGAGTAAAGATTCCATAATCCTGCTGTAAAGTTTACACCAAACATCATTCGAGTTGGCACCATAAGCTTATATTATATTTTATATTAGCTTTTAGCCTGTGTATATAGGGAAGGAACTGGGAGCTGGAGGCTCCTCAGTTCTGTTTTCTATCAACTTGGCTAAATATTAAATAAAAGAACCTAAAATTCATATATTTATAATTTGGGGTTTATTTTAAAGATATTGCCTAACTGCAGCCATGTTTGGCTTAAATCAACAAGAATTGGACTTTGAGAGTGAGCTTGGGAGGGCTATTGCCTCCCTCTATACCTTGTCTTGGAGTCAAGGCATGTTGCTGGGGTTAAGTATACTTGCAACTGTCTTTCAGGGGGTGCTTGTCCAATCTTGTAGCGCGCGCACCAGGAGAGTGGTATCAGGAGTCCTGTCAGCCCTATGGTCTTTAACATGGATCCTGTTGCCTAACTCATTCATGGCTCATTGGAAGGAGCCAGTGCGTTACATTAAACAGAACTCATTTACTTTCCTGTCATTGTGGTGGCAAGCAAAAGAGGTGCCAGAAGAAGTTGTGTTTCCAATGTGGTATAACCATACTGCAACACTCTTGATGGTGATATTCTCCACTATTTTTTTGCTTCATGAATTATACCAGGTTTTAGAGTGTGTGTCCCGGGATGGTGGGAAAGTGGTAGGGCCTGGGAAGGACAAAGGAAGAATTCCTACAGTTTTAAAATCAGAAGACTTGGAACTGATCCACCAGACGTTTAGCCAGGTTCAGTTTCAGGGACGTTTGACAAAGGCAGCAGGTGGAGAGGATTCGTTTGCCTTGCAGTTAAGTCAGGTTCTGTTGGCACTTCCAGTAAAGCAGTCAAACTGGGTGTGAGAACTTTTAGAAGAGCAGGCAGGGTTACCCATATTGGTGGAGGAATGTCTGGATTGGATTGACCGTGCAGCATGTCCAGATGAGGTGCAGGATTTGGCCTGGGTGGCATTACTGCAGTGTGGTCAAGGGAAGAAGTCAGTGGAGGAGTATGGCCAGATGTTCCACACATTGGCAAGAGCAGCAAAAGCACCTGAGTCTCAGCTTCTGTGCATGTTTCACCAAAACTTGCAAGCTGATTTATTATTGGCAATGGCGGCGGTGAAACCTGCAGCGATGTTGGAGGAAGAGGTGGGTTTAGCCTTAGAGGTAGAGTGACAGTTGAGTTTGGTACGGGCCTGTCAGGAATTTGTGTGACCCCCAGGGGGATTCTGAGGACAGAGTGGTGGAAGAAGGGCAGGTTCAGAGCCCATACATGGTTCTAAGGGGTTTAGCTATGTGGAGGAAGGAAAGAAGAGTCAAGAAAATCCTGAGGGTATGGTTGAGGTGCGGGAGACAGGGATTTCCATCAATATTACCGCTCAGGATCCTGAGGCTCAGAATAAGAAGGCTCCTTATAATTTTTGCAAGAAGCCGGTGAATCCGGTGCCTCAAAATAAACTGCTTACTTCATCTTATCCTTATCTGGTTTTGCCCATCAATGTGCTTGTGGGGGATGAAGGAAGGGATTGTGGTGAAGTTATAGCTTTGATTGACACTGGAGCTGGGGAAAATTATGTTGAGGAGAAGTGGGCAAGAAGCCATGGATTGTCATTACAGAAGGATGGATGGGTGACGTTGGCAGATGCCTCCAAAAAATGGCGATATGGCGAGTGCAGGCCAAGGTCCTGTTGAGGCAAGGCATGGAAGTATTCAGGGAGGAGTTTCACGCCATAGCTCACCTGCCACATTTGGTGGTGCTGGGGATGAGATGGTGGCACCATTTCTTCCCACAGTTTGATATGAAGAGAGAGAGGGTTCTGTTGTCACCTAGAGGTCAGGGGACGTGTGAATGGACGTTTCAGTCCCAAGGTTCGTTGGTGAAGCACATGGGTGGAATCACCTCAAGTGTGCTAGTGGAAGGATTGCCAAGGGAGTATCAGGATTTTGCAGAGGAGTTTGAGCCTAAAGGTGATGCGCCTTTTTTGCCTACAGGGGATTTTGCATTTGGATTCCAGTTCAAGGAAGGCTCTGAGTTACCAAAGGGCTGTCCAGTTTATCTGTTGACTCTATGGTCCCGAGAGGCATTGGAGGATTATGTCCATAAGATGCTGGATATGGGTTTGATTGTGCCTTCCAAGTCGCTGGTGGTTTCGCCAGTTCTGTTGGTTCCCAAGTCAGGGGGGGAGTTACATCCTTGTGTTGATTTCTGATGCCTTAATGAGGTGATGGAACTTGACCCCTATCCAATGCCACTCATGGAGAACATTCTGCCCATGATCTCCGGGTGTGGGGTGTTCACCAAATTGGATTTGGTGGACGCTTTCAATCAAATTCCTGTTTGCCCTGAGCACCAGCAGTATACGGCATTCAAATGTCATCTGGGAAACTTTGAGTACAGGGTTATGCCATTTGGGCTATGCAATGCCCCTACAGTTTTCCAGCGCATGATTGATTATGTATTGGGGGACTTAGTGGGTAGGTGTTGTGTTGCTTATATGGATGACATCCTGGTGTTTTCCAGATCGGCACAGGACCATGTGAGGGATGTGAGAAGTGTGTTGGAGGTGGTTAGGAACGCGGGCTTGAAGTTGAAGCCATCCAAGTGCGAGTTCAATAAGGAATCAGTGTCCTTTCTAGGGAACGTGGTCCTCCAAGAAGGGATAGCAATCTGTCCTGATAAGTTGCGGGCAGTGCGGGAATGGAAGGCTCCTGGGAATAGGACTGAAGTGTGAAGCTTTTTGGGGGTGGTAAATTTTGTGCGGAGGTTTTCTAGGGATCTGGCCCAATGGGCTGTGCCATTGACAAGACTGATGGGAGACGTGCCGTTCATTTGGGGGAGGCTGAGGAGAGGGCATTTCAGCAAGTGAAGATGAGTCTGCTGACAGCCCCAGTTCTGGCACACCCTGACCCAAACAAAGTCATTTGTGGTAGAGACTGATGCATCAAATTTTGCACTTGGAGCTGTGTTGTTGCAGGAGGGTAAGGATGGGGTTGAACATCCTGTCTGTTACTTCAGTCAGAAGATGGCACCAGCTGAAACCAACTATCCAGTTTACAATAAGGAACTTTTGGCAATAGTTGCAGCTTTAGGGGAGTGGCAACACCACCTATTGTATGCCAGGCACCCAGTTGTCATCTGAACAGACCATCAAGCCTTAGTATACTATAAGTCCCCATGCCTGATGAACCAGAGGCAGACCCAGTGGCACTTAGAGTTGGTTCAATATGACCTGCGGATTGAATACAAGCTGGAAAACAAAATATCTTGCCAGATTTATTGAGCCATGATTCTGGACTGGTGTTTTCCGATGAGGAGTTGAGGAAGTTCAATACAGCCATGATGTTGCCACAGAACCTGTTTGCAACGATCCAGGGCTGGAGAGAAGGAATGGCAGGAAGAATCTGGACTGCACAGCAGAAATGTGAGCTGGACCAACAGATAAGAGGAGAGACAGGAGAAGGTGAGGCAAGCAGGGGGCATGCAGGATTCTCAGTTCAGGGTGGTATCATACACCATGAGGGAAGGATTTAGGTCCCTGTGAAGAGTCTACAACAAGAGGTAATGGCAGCTAATCACGACCATCCTCTGGCAGGTCATCCCAGTCAAGAGAAGATGTTAGATCTTGTTTGCCGTCACTAATCATGGAGAGGTGCGGGTGCAGCGGTGCAAAAGTATGTTTTGCATTGTGTGGTTTGCGCCAGGGCAAAGGCCAATGGGTGGCACTGGGGGAGGGAAATTGAAGCTGCTTCAAATTCCTTCTAGGCCATGGTCCTCAGTGAGTGTGGACTTCATCACAGGACTGCCCAAGTCACAGGGGATGGATGCCTTGATGGTGGTGGTGGATCACCTGACTAAATATGCAGAGTTTTTCCCTTGTCGGTCAACCATTTCTGCAAAGGTGGCAGGACAGATTTTTGTAAATGAGGTTTTCTCCAGACATGGGGTGCCTGAAGAGATTGTGTCGGATCATGGTCCGCAATTTACATCTAAATTTTGGCTCCACATGTTGGGGAATCTAAAGATCAAGGCTTGCCATTCATCAGCATACCATCCTCAGTCAGACAGCCAAACTGAGAGAGTAAATCAGATATTGGAGCAATATTTGAGGTGCTATGTATCAGGGCGGCAGGATGACTGGGTATATTGGGTGAAGCTGGCTCAATTTGCTTATAACAATCATAAGCATTCATCCATGGGTATGACCCCATTTTTTGCAAATCACAGCCAACGCCCAGAGGGTATGGGGCCCAGGGAGCAAGGTCGGAATCCAGCGGCAGATGAGCTGTCATGAGATACCCAGGACACCCTGGAGCTCCTGAAGAAGAATTTGGTGGTGGCAGTCACAGCTCAGAAGAGGAAGGCGGACTGGCATAGATCTGAAGGTAGAGCTTTCAAGAGAGGTGATTGGGTCTTGGTGAATGCTCAGAACTATGCCTTGCCTGTAAGGAGCCAGAAATTGGGGCCGGTGGCATTGGGCCCATATCAGGTAGTGAGGGCGGTGAATGAGGTGGCATTTGAGCTGAAGCTCCCAGAAGGGTCAAGAGCCCATCCGTTGTTGCATTTATTGCAGCTCAAGCCATTCTTTGGCCAGCCACCTGAAAGGGCTTCTCCTTTATTTCCAGCTGGAGGAGGAGCTGAAGAGTATGAAGTTGAGGAGATTCTTGACACCAAAGTAGTGCGAGGACGTTATTCATTCTTGGTACGTTGGGTGGGTCATCCTATTGAGGAGTCCACATGGCAGTCAGCTAGGGATTGTGCCTGATGTCCTGAGAAAATCCAAGAGTTCTTCTTGTCTAGGGGGGTGATGTGACGGTTGAGGTCTATCCTCAGCATCACATTGCCCTGATCTTTGGTAAGACAGGGCAGGCTGTGTCTGTATGTATGGAGGAGGAGGGGGCGTTGGTTCTGGCAAGGACGCCTAAGGGGCCGGAGCTTGGAGTAGGCCAAGGAGCAAGATGGGTGTCCAAGTTGGAACAAAATGGAAAATGAGTAAAATGGTTAGTTTTGAGATTCGATTTGGATTTGAATCAAGAATGGAATGAAATGGGTGCTTGGGAGTTTCACGGTTCAATTGGGATTCAAAATGGAACTGGTGCAGAACCATTGAGGATCAGAACTGGCATGGAACCATTGAGTAAAGATTTCGCGATACTGCTGTAAAGTTTACACCAAACATCATTTGAGTTGGCACCATAAGCTTATATTATATTTTATTTTAGTTTTTAGCCTGTGTATATAGGGAAGGAACTGGGAGCTGGAGGCTCCTCAGTTCTGTTTTCTATCAACTTGGCTAAATATTAAATAAAAGAACCTAAAATTCATATATTTATAATTTGGGGTTATTTTAAAGATATTGCCTAACTGCAGCCATGTTTGGCTTAAATCAACAAGAATTGGACTTTAAGAGTGAGCTTGGGAGTGGCTATTGCCTCCCTCTATACCTTGTCTTGGAGTCAAGGCATGTTGCTGGGGTTAAGTATACTTGCAACTGTCTTTCAGGGGGTGCTTGTCCAATCTTGTAGCGCACGCACCAGGAGAGTGGTATCAGGAGTCCTGTCAGCCCTATTGTCTTTAACATGGATCCTGTTGCCTAACTCATTCATGGCTCATTGGAAGGAGCCAGTGCGTTACAGTGGGTCAATCATTTCTCTAATATGGCAGTTTTGGGTTGCTTTGTCAATTGCTAGAAATGGGATGGTTCCCCACTCTTGAATCCTGGCATAGCATATTCAACCTTGGATTGACTAAATAAAGTAATTTGAAATGTTTCAATAATTAATTTTGGAACCATATTATTGATTTCTAAATTTGTCCATTTAAGCCATTTAAAGCACTTATGAATGCTAAATGAATAATATAAGTTGTAATTAAAAATAGAGTCAACCTAATTTGGAAATGAATAGTGTTGGGACCAGATGCAAAAAACCAATTGAGAGAATCTTGCAGTTGAGAATAAGCAAATGTACTAATTCCAGTGAGGGTTGCTAGACTATTCTAAATGGTTTTAGCTTTCTGGCAGTGTACAAACTGATGCAGTGCGTCATCAAATTGGCCACAGTGAAGGCATGCTGATTTGGTTGGATCATCGCAGTCTGCTGTTCAATAAACATGATGAAGAATATTCCAAGTGTTGACTTGAATATGCGGTGGTAATATTCTATTAAAAACAAAGCCCAAATTCTTTCTGGAGCTATTAAGCTTGTAAAACGATTAAGTTGCATAATTTCTGGTTGCTGAATCCTTTCTGGAACTCATGGTACTATTTCATCATGGTTAATTTTGATGCTCTTATAAGTAACATATAAGTGTACTTCCTCTTCTAGTTTCAAATATTAAGCCATATAGTTGCTAAAATTTTATCCAGTAATCATCTAGCCTTCTTGGGCCAATTGCTTTCTCACACACAAGAAGGTATTTGTTCACACTCTGGGGATGTTGGTGACCTAAATCCAAGGCTTTGTGCAAAGATAGTTCTTGCTGCTTAAGCCCAGTGTAGTTGATTCTCTAGTGATGGAAGCATCACTGGAATTAGAAACTTTCCAAAGATTTGGTTGAAGAGCTCTCTTATATTAATCAAGCCCATCCTGCCGGCACTTCTACTCCCATATAGCCTGTCTATTGTCACTGGTTAATGGCTTGTTCCCCATATCCAGCGTTGAATAGCTGCCTCCACCTTAGACAGAAACTTCTCTGAAAGGGGGACAATGTATACAAGGTATGTTGCTTTGGATGTTATGAAGGTGTTGATCAGATTGACCCTTCCCATAACACCTACATCTTTGATATCAAAGCTATTGAATCTTATATTCATCAACATAAATAGATTTTTTCTATTACTTGATCCATGGTTTCTTCCTTCATTAGTAGAACTCCAAGATGGCAAACTGGGTCTGTTGTGACATCCACACCCCATGGAGGTTTGATAGGCTTGCCTCTCAAGTGAATGACCTGTAATTTGTTGGTGATCTTTGCTTGGCTAGCAGCTTCATATTGGGCAAACAACTTTTCTATCTTTTTTATATCTTTAACATATGATGCTTCTACCACACAGTCATCAGCAAAGGCTAGACACTTTACAGGGGCTTGGCTATATACTTTGACTCCTGTTAGCTGGTGGTTCAGTGCCCTAAGTAAGGGATTCAGGGTGTAGTTTTATAACAATGAGCTTAATGGATTCCCTTGTTTAAAGCCATGACTTGGTAAGATAGGGTCTGTGATAAACCCAGGGCCAAGTAACTTTATAGATGAGAAAGCTGAGTATTTCACAGTCCATTGAATAAACCTGGGGTTGAGTCCTGCTCTGGTCATTGCAGCAGAAGCAAAGTTCCAGTCTACTCTGTCACAGGATTTCTCTTGGTCTAGGAAGCAGAGTATCCCTTTTGCTATAGGGTCACAGATTGCATTGGCTATTGGGTGAATATTACCCCATATTTGTCTGTTGGGAATAAACCCAAACTGATAATCTGAGATGTTGCTTATAGCGACTTTCCCTAGCCTTGATGCCAATAGTTTGGTAAATATTTTTGCATCCATGTTAGCTAAAGTTATAGGTCTCTAGTTGGCTAGGTTCTCTGGGTCTCCTTTCTTAAATAGTGTGATCATATAGCTAGCTCCTCCATCTGGTAGAAGGCTACCCTCTCTCAAGCACTTGCTAATGATACTTAGTATTACTTCACTAATGATATCCCAGTCCCTTCAATAAAACTTGTAAGGTAGACCATCTGGTCCTGGGCTTTTCCTCCTTGGCAGCTTTTTTATAACCTATCTAAGTTCCTCATTTGTTGCAGGTTCCATCAAGGGTATCATTATTTCTTCAGTGAAAGGGATGTCAAAGAACTCTGGTGCTGTAAATGGCTGATCCTCTTTTTCTGATTAAAATAGGTTGGAGTAGAATTCATGGCAAAATTTTGCAGTTTCTTCAGGGTTCTTACTTAATATCCCTTCATTATCTCTAACTGCGCCAAGTTGGGTTTCCATACATTGGATTTTAAACTTTTCCAAAAAGTATTTGTTTGGTCTTTCATCATCCAAAGTCTTCTGGGTCACAGCATGGAGTTGTTCCAGGTCCATGCATCTTTTAGCAAATTTGTCTACCATTGCTTTTTCCTTGGACCATTGAATCACCCAGCTGGTGCTGTATCCTGATAGTGGGCAGTTCTTTTCAAGGTGCTCCAGCCTGGCTTTGGTACAGCTTGCCTTGCACTTTGCTGCTCTCCAGCGTGCACCTGCCTTTGAGCAGTGCATCTGTACCACCTTGCACTTTATCTCATCCCATTTGTCTGTCCATAAGTCCTGTGCTTCATTTACTCTGAGCTTTAGAACTTCTTTTTAGAACTTCTTTTGCTAATATCCTTTTGACAAGAAAAAATGCTGCTTCTTTTAAAAGGATCTTGTTCCATTTTTCTCTGGGTATTGGTTTGCCTGTGGTGATCTCAATGCTCACTTGCTTGTGGTCTGACCAGTCTAAGGACCTTGTGGTATGGTTTTGCACCAAACCTGAGAAGTTTTCCTAGCCATATCCCATCAATGCATGTTGCTGATTTTAGTATTCCATTCTCTATATTGTTCCTCATCATGGAGGCAAACCTTGGTGCATCAAATGGGAGTGTATCTTTTAATTCTAGATTATCCATTGCTTCTTGCATCTCTTTGAGTCCTGTATACTTCTCTAGTGGCTCTGGCCATCTTTCCAGGGTAGGGAGGTATAGCAGTTAAAGTCCCCTAAAACTATTAGTCTGCATCTTGGGAACTTGAGCTCTTTCATATAGGTCCAGAATGCTTCCTTCTGGTTAGGGTAAACTGGCCCATAAATATTTAGCACAGTATACTCAACTTCCTATAAAGTAAAGTTTAGCATTATGATTCATTTTTCATACAGGGTGTAACAGCTAACTGCATGAATAGGAAGGCTCTTCTTAACAATTACTGCTGTATGCTCTGACAGTTTACTTTATGTGCCATAAGGGTTCTTTGCCATATAAGTTCATCCTCCTTCTTACATCTGGGCTCCTGTAAACACCAGATATCAACTGGAGGATATTGCAAGAAAAGGAGCTTTATTGACAGGGATATGGTCACTCCAACTCCTGCTAGGTTTGTTGTCCCAATTGTTAAGTAACCTGGGCCACCTATTCCTGGTGACCAGCCTCCCTGAGGCAGCTAGACATAGGAACAGATCCTAATGATACTTTGTTGGTGTTCAGAAATCTTTCAGTACTATTTTTAATGGGTAAAACTGGATGTACCCATTCTGAACAAGTGTTTTCCTAGTATTGCTTTTGTTGAAGACTGTGGTTCACAGGTTCTTCTGTATGACAATGAGCTTTTGGCTGATGCCGCACTTGGTCCATACCTTCTTTAGGAGGTTGGCACTTTGGTGCAGTAGTTTTTTTATTGCAGGGGCTGGCAGTTGGAGGCAAAGACATGAGGAGCTTCAGATGTATCCTGATCCATTCTTTCACTGTCTTTTGCTTCAGTTGCTTTTTCATCTGCTTCCTTCTCCTGTTTTTCCTTTCTAGCTTCTTCTTTCTTCCGCTGGTGTTCAGCCTTTCTGATTGCCTGTGTGGCCTCTCTGCGCTCCTGGTAAGTTACTGGCTCAACAACCTTGTACTCAGTGAGAGCACCCCAGGCATATGGAAGTAGTGCACTATTGCTGCTACAATCCTCCATGGTTGTATTATCTTGTTCTGCATGGAGGAGTCCTTTCACAGTAGTAGGGCAGGCTTTGGCTCTGTGGCCTATGTTTTCACATGTGGTACAGATGAAGGTGCCTTTTCAGGGTATACCTTGAATCCATCTGAGCATCTAGTTGTCCCATCCTCATTGGTAAAAATAAAAAATACCCAATGAGGAATAAGTGTAATGTCTGCTTTGACCTCTTTGTTGGGGCAAATCAAAGCTATAGCTTTTTTGGTTGCCATCCCAGGCACCAAGTGTAATGCATGGGATCTTGCCAATATGAGATGAATGAGTTGGGTAGCACCAGCCATGTCACTGACCACATGACTGATAATCCCACTGAAAACCACCCTCTCACCCATGCACCATTTCTTGAATTCACAACATATTTGTGGACCAAAGTTCTGGCAATGCTGCAAGCAAGCAGCATAGCCTGACCCCACATTAGGGCTGCGAATGAGGCCAAGGCCTGGCCTAGCTCATTTGCTAAGCTCATTATTCCAGCTTCAGATTGAAATAAACTTTTAAATAACTTTTAAGCAAGCAATATGATTTTATTTTGATAAATTGTGTTTTGAAAAAATGAAACTGTATTTTTAGTTGCCATTTCCTCATTTTTAAAGCATTTCAGATAGTTTAAAGTATTGCAATAAAACTCTAATTTTGGCTCTTAAGAAACATCCAAATTGTGGTTTGGGAAAGTCCCATATCCTATATTGATCATTTGGAGGATTCAGGACACCGGTTGTTCAATACACTGGATCAGTCCTTGTTTGTAGGTCCTCAAACTTTTACCCACCATCACCTTATTTAAAGGTTTTTCTAATTGGTCCAATTTTCCAAATTTGATCTCTGAATTTGTATGTGAATTTGATTCAATATTCACAAGGTCAATGTGTGGATCAGGCTGACCCTGATCTGTCACACCAAGTAACAGCTTTTGTATTCAAGTTGTACTAGCTCACCGTAGTAGCTGATACCATCATTTAGGCCTACTTCAACATCAGCTCAGTCTTTATTGGTTGGGAGGCCTTCAAAAATAATGAACAGGTCCTCATCTTCACTATAGCAGGTTCATGTGGTTGTAATGCAAGTGTCCACCCCACTAGACTTGATAAAAAAGGCTTGGCTGCTGCTTCATCTGCATCTTCCTTAGTCTTGAACCCAATATCTATAGTTCCATTAAGGAACTTGGGATCAATATAGACTATTTTGGGATAGGTTTTCCTCACTGCATTAAAAATAGCATCTAAAATTGCAGAAAATTTGGTATTAAACTTGATACAAATTCCATTCTTGACATGTGCTCTAGGATATGTATTAGATATGCTTCTGTAGAGCTCATTGCAATTTAAGTATGCAAGGTAGGATTCAGAGACTTGGAACATGCCCTTTCATTCAAGCGCATTAAACTCATCAACTCCATCCTTGATCTTACATTTGGCTGGTTGCTTCACTGGGTTATGCACTTTCTGCAGGTCCCGCATAGTATGCACATTTGCATAGGTGGTAGCCATCTTTTCTGGTTTGCTTTGGCATCTGCTACTGAAGGCTGCTTCAACAATAATAGAACAGATATTACACTTGATCTTAGCCAATAAGCTTGAGAGGATTGTATAAGAGATGAGATACAACTATGATAAAAAACTTACATTAGATTAAAAGAATTACTAACCAATCAATAGAGAGTATTCATGTTAGCCATAGCATTAGATAAAAATTAGCTTTTATCTTAAATATACTAGCTATACCCAGGCCACGTGCTGCTGTGGCTCAGTCTGGTTAAATGGAAAAGAAAGAAAAGAGAAAGCATACATTTCTAACAGCAAAATTTACCCGGCATTGCTCAGGTTATTTATAAGCTCACACTGACAGCCTATAGGCTGAGCCAGTGCTACTCTCGAGCCACTCAAACCAACAGCTTCGCTGTTGCCCTCATGGCTGGTGGGTGGTCATCCATTATTTTTTAATCTATTTAAAACTCTAATACTGATTTTTGTCTAGCTTCGGGTGACCAATTTGGTGAATTATTAGATATATTCACCAATTCTCACCCACTCGCCCAAATAGATTGAACCTATCAGACTCGATAGTTTCAGATTTGATAATATTTGCCAATTCTCACCCACTCACCAAAATAGGATGAACCTATCAGACTCGTAGGTTTCAGATGTCAGTCAGTAAGTCTGTCAGTCAGTGAATGAAATTTTTAAGTAAATATTGGTAGATTGCCATCAATAAGTTCATAAAACTATTAAACCTATCGAATATTCCAATCTCCAACCACTTAGCATAAATTAATTAAGCCTGCCAAATTAACTAAACCGTCAATCACTTACCTGAAATTATTGAGCTCATCGAATCAACCAAAAAATGAACCACACTCGCAAAAACCAATTATTGAACTTACAAAACAGCCAAAAACTACCAACTAAATATCAAAGCCTATGAAACTATCGAATTAAATGAATATGAAAATACTCAGCTAAATTGCTGTATAATTACCATTAGAGACATGCGATTTGGATCTTATATAGAACTGTTATTAAAATTTAAGTGTGATTTTATTAAAAAGTATATTACTATTCCCAAATTTTATAAAGTATTGTGCAAAGTTTGGTGATTTTTGGTTATTTGCTAATGAGATAATGCATCTTATATAAACGAAAAACACAATGACTTTTTGAAGAAACCTTTAGGCTAACTCTTGTTGATACCCAGTTTAACACAGATTTGTTTGTAGGCTTAAATTTTACCAGATGATCCTAATTGATTCTTTTTTATATTGGTAGATGGCTATCGATAAAATTAAGAATCAAATTATATTGAATCAATATAAAACTACCAACCACTCAGCCAAAACCAATTAAAGCTATCAAAGCACTAAAACATCGACTATTTGCCTGAAACCATTGGCTATCGAATCAACCTAAATCCACCAACCACCACTCAACCAAAACCACTTGAACTTTAAAACAACCAAACTCTAAAAACCACCAACCACTTACCAAAACCAATTAACTTATCGAAATAACCAATCACTAACTGCTTTTAAAACCATCAAGCTTATTAATCAACCCCAAAACCACCAACCGCTTGCCAAAACCATTTAAAATCGAATCAACCGAATACCAAACTGCTCAGTCGTAACGATATACCGATTTCCATTAAAAACATATAAAATTTTCACTTGTTACATATAAAACTTTTTTATTTTACTATGAAAAATAAAAATCCTTTATTATTGCACATCTACAGTATCTATTGAATATCTATGCAAAGTTTCATCTTTCTAGGCCTTGTCATTGTTGAGATACAGTGATGAGTGAGTGAATGAGCGAGTGAGTGAGTGTGGGCTTTCATATATATATAGATTACACAATGCCACTTTTTTTACAATTTTGAGTTGAAAACTTTATAGATTTTTTTACAAATAAACTAAAAACCTTCCCCAAAAATATATCGGCATAATGTTTATCAACTTAATTCAATTAATCAAATATATCATGGATAACAGCCAAAAAAGGATAGATTGCTCTTTATCTAGTCTACTTAAAACACATTCACTGACGTATTGACTGACATCTGAAACTATCGAGTCTGATGGGTTCAATCTATTTAGTCGAGTGGGTGATATTAGCGTATATTATCGAATAATTCACCAAATTGGTCACTCGAAACTAAATAAAAATCATAGTCTTAAGTAGATTATTATAGCTTATTAAGTAGATTAGGAACCAGTTCATCAGCCACGAGGGCAATAGCGGAGCTGTTCGAGTAACAAGCGTAGTGCTGGCACAGCCTTTAGGCTGTTAATATAAGCTCATAAATAAACCCGAGCAACGCTAGGTAACTCCGCTATTAGAAATGTATGCTTTCTCTTTTCTTTCTTTTCCATTTAACCAAACTGAGCCAGAGCAACGCGTGGTTGGGTACAGCTAGCTATAATATAAAATTTAAATTAAGCAGTTCAAATCAGCTGATAATAAATCAACCCGAGCAACGCCGGGTAACTCCACTAGTATTAATACAGATAGATAATAGGTAGATATTGAGAGTTATCTTGGCAACTATCTTGTTATACTAAAATCGAATGGTGTACTGATCATGTAAATAATATCAGAAAATGAAATAAAATAATGCGTTGTTTTTTATATGAAAAGTATAATATCTTATTGTATAGAAATGATTTGGTCTATTATTTATTTACCTTTTAGAATAATGCTATAGACATATAAGAGCTAGACAAAAATCTACAATAAAAGTTTGCTGATTTAGGATTCTACAAAGTATTATTTTTATAACAAACAACGTAACTTAAGATACTAGCAGACACTAATATATAATGTTTGGGTAATAAGATAATATGACAGGTTCTATAATGTAGATGGATAACAGATTCAATCGTAATTATAATAAGAAAACTCTGCCAAATTGCGTTTTCGGAAAAACGCGAACCTAAAGACTCACTTTAACGGAGGCCATAAAGATAATTATTTATATATTAAACGAAATAAATTGAAAAGCAGTATTTTTTTTAATTTTTATTCCGATATTTCGATTTATTTTGATTCTATTTCATCGAATAGTTGGCCCTATTTTATCATCTTTGTGATAATTTTGCCCTTTAAAAGTTTCCGATTTTGCTCGTTAAACACTCCCTCCCTTCAAAAACTCTACTCCTTCAAGTCTAAAATGAGTGATTTTCCAAGCTGGGCGTTAATAGAGAGTGACCCTGGTATGGGTTTTAACTTACGTTTTTGATTCCTTTAATAAAAATGCGAAGTTTTAATTAAGATCTATAAACACTAAAACTTAGGTGTCTTTACTGAACTCATCTTGAAGATGGAGTTAAGGGCGTTCAGGTGGAAGAGATATGGAGCATGGATGCATCTCTATTAAACAACTCAGGTTTTCTTTTAATCTGACTTATCTACACTTTTTCCTTTAAATATGATTATCTTTTAGCTTTTAAACTTACTAAAATTAGCTTTTATATATCGGAGAAAATATCTATTATTACTTATCATTTATATTTGTTACCATTTAAGTTCATATAAATTTTTTTAGATCTATTTCTTAATATTTGTTATTTTTTAAAAAATTAGGCTTTAAAAGAGCGCTTCAAAGAAACGTTTAAATTTTGATTAAAATTTAGAAAGAATAATAAAGAGCCACAATTTATTTAGAACATTATGTTTGTTTTATACAAATTAGTACGATAATCATTGTTGATTTAAAACTTATTAGTCCCGTTTATGGTCTTATTTTCCTGTTTAAATGGGAATCGGCGAGGCAAACTTCCCTTGAAGATCATGAGCATGTTAGCTTTAAAAATGATGTTTATTTTGCTCGTCAGGTAACGCTTTTGCAAAACCCGAATTTGAGTTCATAGATTGTCCCCAATGCTTGTGCCACCCAAGCGATTCTTTCAATCTTGATGAACTCAGCAGATATTGATATAGGAGATGAGCTAAAAGCATTTAAAAGCTTCACTGAGGATTTTCCCGCTGACGTAACAATACTTTTTAAATATTCACAATCTTAAGCTAAAAGGAGAAATGATTGGAAATAGTGACTTGCTTCGAACCGTTCATAATAGCTTCTCAAAGTAGGTAATTTGGTAGCGATTCTAAAATCATTTACCTTTATTGTGCCATCTGGCAAAATTTAGTCCTAGCGATTTCATTTCTGAGCGCTTATCCGAGCGAGTTAAAGGCGGAGCTTCTGAGGACTTGTTTCACTTTGTATCTTTTATGCCTATTAAAGGCCTGCTTTATGAATTAGATGGTCTTAAAGGTTCGCCACGCAAAATAGGTAACCGAATAAATATTCATTTCTCAATTGTAGAATCCTGCACCGAGGAGGACTGGGTTGACAGGGCACTAGAAAGTATACAGAGGAAAATTGATAGGTTTGTTTTTATTGTAAAATATTTAATTTTTTAGTTATAGTCATGGAGAGATGCGGTTTAGTCTTATGGCGGTCTGCGCTGATCGGGTCATGGCGCTCCAAGCTCAAATGGACGAAATTAAGGCAGAAATGAAAGCATATCAATCTACGGTATTCACTCTGTTTTAGATTTAATCAATGATTGATAAAAGTCCGATGTTTCTAAGAAAAGTATGTCAACCATTGATTTTCGCCTGAATGCTCTACAAGAGGAAATTTTAAATGAAAAGGCTAAGAAGGAAAAGTGGAAGGTTAGATGCCATATTCAACCTTTTTACTTTTATTTTAGAAAGAAAACTCTCTTCGCCGTCATAACTTTATCCCCTTGTTCATGCAGCTGTTAGCAGAGGCTTCACGATCAGGGCGCCTTGGACCAATGGTGAAAAAAGCTTGTAGTGATGAGAAAAGGTAGTAGTTAATATAAACAAATATTATATTGCTGCAAGGCGCTTAAAACAGGGAAGTAGGTATATCGGTTTAAAAAAGATGTATTTATCTTATTTCTGCTACAAATAAATTTATAGTATTTGCTAGATATCTGAATCCTATTGGGATTTTTTTGCTAAGAGTTTTTATATCCTTCGATTGGTGATCTAGCATTCAGAATTTAGAATAATAAATGAGAGATTAAGATAGGAAATTGCTTAGAAAATATATTTTTGCCTAGTTTAGATATTGAATTTTGAATTGGCATTTTAAATGAACCACTAATCTTTTGTATAGAATTAATATTTTAGATAGGCCAATCACCCAATATGAAATAATAAAGGGTTTGTTCCATTTAAATGTTCAGCAGACGGTATCAGCTGATAAATAGATCACCTAACATTATACAGATCAAAAGTAGTATATCCAATCTAATCTTTTTTAGTATTCAAATGTGTCACGTTAAGTATAATTATCTGCCACTCATCTTAGCAAGTTAAACCCTATGTGAGTAGTTGACTGACAAATAGCTCATTTAATATATATATAAAGCTTAAGAGTTACACTAAATTTAATTTAAAAAGCTTGGTTGAATGGCAATCTTTAACAATTTTCTTGCTCAACGTTGGCTCTTTTTCTTACTAGTAGATACATCTGGAGGAGGTTTAGTTTTGGTTGCTAAACAACTATGGGTACATTTTTGTTTTGTAGTTCTATATGTTTGTCTATTCAATAACCTTGGTTTAGATCTTTAATGATGATATTTCTTTAGAATTACCCCAGTTTTATTCAATACCTAATATGAGTTTGATGCAAAGGAAAATACTGATAATTATTTGGCTCATGGTGTATAGTCTTAAGTTTTGTGCAGCCACCTGTGTTGGGCCACTAACACGGTTGGCAGTGATATGAGAATCAGCCAGGTATACTCCAATGGAGCTTACAACTATAGGACTCTTAACTGGAAACATAACTTACTTAACCCTTTCGATGATTTTCTGCATATATGCATCCAAAAATGGGGGTTTATATAAATCTAAAAACACATATGTGTCAAAAAATGAGGGTTACCTAAATCTAAAACGCATATTTGTCTAAAAAATGAGAGCCATGTAAATTTAAAAATGCTTATACATGTTCAAGAAATAAGGGTTATGTAAATCTCAAAGTACATATATGCATCCAAGAAATAAGGGTTATGCTTTACATTTTTAGATTTACATAAGCCCCCATTTTTTGGATGCATATACGCTAAAAATTATCAAAAGGATTAAAGGCTAAAAAATAAAGTTTTTTTGAAAATCAGTGAAAGGGTTAAAGGAAGTTAAGATGTCCAATTGGTTTTTAGGCTATACCAGCAGAACCTGTGGCTTTGCATGTAATATTTGTATATGATTTCTAATTAACTATTAAGTTGGTATAAAGCTAATAATTTATTTATATTAAGTATATCTTTATATTATATGTTGTAAAAATAAAAAATAAACCATTAATTCTATTACTATGTTTTCTCAATATCAAAAATTAAAATAAGATAATTAAAATAATTATAAGTATATAGCAATATAACTAAATGAAATATTTATTTGTAAACAGTATTATATATATCAATTATATACAATAAAAATTTACTTACCAATTTTCTCTTGTTGAAATCACTTTTGCAACAATATTTAATTCAAGTCTGGTAAAAAGTTTGATAATCTCACTGAAGAGATTAGTTGATGCCCATATTGAGGAGCAGTTGGGCAAGTAAGGTCAAGGACATAGGTGTTGGCCCCGCAGCATCCAAAATTTGCAAACACCCCTAGAGAACCTGGAGGAATAGATAAACTTAATAAAAACTGGCAGTAACCATTTCCCCAGAAATTTTAGCTTGGCAATTGCAATGCAACCAGTACATCAATATGCTGCACTTCCAACCACTCTTGTTGGTGGAACATGGAGTGCGGGTATTCCTGGATATTCAGCAGATAGCACTTTGGGAAAAGTTTTGTGGGGATACACACACTCATTTCCCAAATGTGGTGTACATTGCACCTCATTCCATGCTATACAGTTGGCTGGATCTTGGCTTCAAGTGTAAGGAAGTGGCAGATGAAGCTGCAATGGTGCGCGTTGTAGTAGACCTCCTGGATGGTCAGTGGGTCATCAAAACTAAGTACACCCAATAGATAAAATTGAATCAAATTTTTATCACTTTCAACTTTCTGCCCACTACAGTCAAATGCACTGTACTTAAATAACACCTGAAGGCTGGGCTCACCATATATGGTAAAATATAATCCTTTGAAATGCAGCACTTTATGCTAATACTAAACCTGTGCACTGGAAAAGCAATTGCAGTCCTAACCCCAGCTGAGGGGATAGTGAAGGATCTAACCCAAATACCACATACCACTTTTGTCAACATTGAGGGGCATGCCACCCACCCTTTCAGGGTTACCATGGATAGTGCACCTCCCATCTGCACTTACTGTAGCACTTTTAGCTACAAGGCCACACCTGCCCCACCAAAGAGGGCATTACATATCAAGAGTTTCCCTTGTATTCAATGGGCAGAGGTGAAGCCCACTATAAACTGACTGCTGATACAAAGGCAGCCTTCCCATGGAGAGTGCAGGGATGCTACATACTAATAAAGCCAATATCCCCTCAAGAGTAAAAGAAGGCCAAACAGGCCCGCAAGGTGATGGCCAAAGAGGTGGCCAAGACTGCTTCCACTATCCCACCCTCCCAGCTCCAGGAGGATATTGAGACTTTTGTGGTAGAAGCAGCTTGTGAATCCCTTGACCAATCAGATTGGGACACCCAAGCCAATTGGAACCCCTAAGCTGACCACTTGATGGGTGAGTAGGTTTCACCTGACTAATGCACCCAAGTATCAATTGGAACCAAATTGGTCTCCAACTTTTCTGCCAGCAATCCACTTCCAAGCAATGGTGTACCACAAATTCATGCATCACAAAAATCTCATCCTGCAGCAGGGAAAAAAGTGAAGGCAAAAGCCAACATGAACCCACTTGATAAAACTACCTATTCTGATAATTGCACAGTAGCATCACATATCTGGGGTGCTGTCAAGCACTGTAACAAAATTGTGGAGGCTGAAGGGCTCGGGTGCCCTTCCCCACAAACCTAAGGTGCAATGGGGAAAGCTTTTACTTTAGGGATGTTGAATATCGCTGGACTCAAGGCCTCACTGTCCTGGGCTAGGGCTCTGAGTTTATTACAACAAAATTTACCCATGGATATCCTGGCCGTTCAGTAGACCCATTGTCCATGCAGTTCTGAGAAATCATGGAAAACCATGTTCCTCCCTTCCCTCTCCTTCTGGTCTGAGCACTGTGGGGTACTAGTTCAAATGAACAATATTTTTAAATTTTTATTGTCTGAATCCTTCCTTAGCAGCCACATTCTCATAGTCACTTTTTTGTGAGATGATGAATTGCATGCTATCATCAACATTTATGCCCCGACCTGTGCATGAGAATGTCAGGAATTTTTCTCATTGGTCAATTTCATTCTGTTGCCCCCTGACCCTTTTGTCATTGGCAACATGAACTGTTGGTTGAGCCCATCCACTGACCACTGGCCTTTATCACCTTCACCACCACAGGGACACAGAACTCCGCATTCTCAAGGCTACCCTAGGGTTGGTCAATACTTTGCCGCATCATGCCCCACTACTCAAAAACATGTTGCACCCCCATGTCCACAACAGCCAGTTAAGGTCCATGTCCCACATTGACCTTATCTTTGCACCATTGAAATTTTATACCCAAATTTTCCATTTCACCATGATGAAGGTCAATTTCTCTGACCACAGGATGGTTTCAATATCCTTTCATTTATCCAACCCAGCAGCTCAGGCTCCAAGTTGGTGCAAACTTTGCCCAGCCAAAATTGCGTCACCGAGATTTTTCTCATGGATGGAATCTGTGACTGCAGCTATAGAATTTATTGCACCGTTTTGTGTTGATCCAATATCCACTTGGTCTGCCTTCAAGGCGAACATAATCCACCCAACTCACCACTTTTCCTCCCACCGCTCACAATCTGCCTCAGCGGTCATTTCATGCGCTCTGGAAGAGTTGGCCCACCTGGAGTCCAACGTCCCAGCCATGGGCTACAGCCCAGCTTGGGGTCACAAGTGGGCAGAAGTAGCCAATCACCTTAACGCTCTAGAGAGACAACACAAGCATTGGTTTTGTGTTCAATACAGAGCTAAACACATTACAGCAGGTGACACATGCTCCACTTACTTTTTTCAAAATTTTTTTTGCTCTGCGCCAGAGCTTGGCCTGCACACAGGTGTGAAGGCCAGACAATTCCGTAGTGGATATGCTGGCTGAAGTGGCAATCAATATACAAAACTATTACTCCAAATTGTACCAATCCAAACCAATTCTGCTGGCTGAAATGGCAAATTTTCTTGATAGTGCACACTTCTGCACCATTTCCCATTTCCCAGAGTTGATGAATTTGATTGCTCAAGATGAACTCTGGTCCACCGTCCGCAGTGCACTGTATAGGAAATGCCCAGGCCCAGATGGCATTCCTTATGAGTTCTATAAGAAGTATTTCAAGGATTTATCCCCATTGCTGCTTGCCTCTCTTAACCAGAGCCTTTTGGAAACGCGCCTTCTACCAGGAGGGCAAGAGGCCTACACCATTATGCTATTCAAAAAAAGGGATAAGCTAGATTTGGCCAACTGGCGCCCCATTTCTCTCACCAACACTGACACTAAACTTTTTACTAAAATCATGGCTAACCATCTAGGTATTGTTGCCTCTGCTCTCCTCTCCCCAGAACAATATAGTTTCATACCCAGAAGGTCAATTTGGGACAACATACACACCATGGCCAACACCTGTCAGTCCACGGCCTCTGGTGCACTTTTATTTTTAAACCAACAGAAGGCCTATGATAGAGTTAACTGGGATTACCTCAGGGCCTGCCTCCACCAATTCCGCCTACCCTCGCTTCATCAATTGGGTGATGCTGCTAACGGAATCTGCCACAATGGCTGTGAGTGGCACTGGCTCTCTCACAGATGTAGTCCACCCCTAAAGGGGTCTACGCCAAGGGGATCCTCTTAGCCCACTATTGTATAACTTCAGCCTTGACCCACTTCTTTGAAACGTGAATGCTCGCCTTACTGGGGTCCATGTGCAAGGCCAAGCCCCAGTCAAAATGTTGGCACTTGCTGATGACTGAATGGTTGGGGTTTCTAACAATCATGATGCATGTGCGCTTGAAGCTCTTATCCAGGTTTACTCCAGGGTAAGTAATGCTGCACTAAACGCCTCCAAAACTGAAATCATTCTCCTTGGTCGGTGTTAAGCCTGCTGGGCCCCAGCGCCTTATTTACAATCCGCCCCATCAGCTAGCGCATGCGCTGGCTTACCCTGCTCACCCCACCCTACCCCACTTGTGCTCCCCTTTGTGCCAAGCCCCACCATTGGCCCAGTCCGCCATTTGGGGGTGTGGTTGGAGGCAGGCGGGTACGCCTCATTGGTGATGGAAAACCATATTCTGGACAACGTGACAAAATGCATAGCCTCCCTCAGAGCCTGTCATACTTCCCTTACTGGCAGGGTTGTACTAGCCAACTCTATGCTCCTCTCCAAATTTTGGTTTGGGGCCCACACCATCGCTTTCTCCCCAAGCTTCTTCAAATCACTGTATGCCCTTTTGCAAGGGTGGCTTTGGTTGGGCTGCCCACTGCCAGTGCGACTGGAGGTCATGTTTGCCCTCGCCATAGTGGAGGTATGGGCCTGCTCAACTTTGAGGCCCATGCTGCCAAAATCCTTGGCACCTAGATTGCTGCCATTACCAACCCTACATTTCATCCCAACACTGGTCCCAAGCAGCCTTCTCCAACTTCTCCTGTGCCCTGGGCCTCACCAACCTGTCCCACACACACTCTCTGTTGAAATATCTGGCTTCCCATCCTTTGGCAGCAGGCTCACATGGGACAACACCCCGCTTCAAATGGATCCTCCTCTCCATGCAGAGTGCTGAGTGGAGAATTCATATTTGTGGGCACACAGCCCAGAGGGGGCGCCCCTCTCCCCAGTTCACCCAGGAAGTGCAAGGCCAAACCATTCTGAACAATGTAATCCTAATGAGGTTCCTTATAATGGCCAGGGTGGATTATCTGGAGATGTTGGACATCCCCTATCCCCTTGATACCCAGAAAGCCATTTGGAAGTACGCCTCACCCTCTTCTGCAGCCTAATATCTGTTCCCATGTGTGGCGCTGCTTGAGACAGGTGTACTGTACTGCCAAACGCTCTAACGCTTTGCACTCATCCTGTGTCATGTGTGGCCAGTACAGAACGCTGTTTCACCGCCTGGAAAAGTGCCCTCAATCTAAAGCAATATGGTGTGAGGTACAACGTCTACTTTGCCAAGATTAGGCACAGCCCTTCAGTCTGTCTAGGGACATGTTTGCTTTATCAATGGCCTACCTCTCCCACCCTCCCTTCATGCCTTGTTGGTTGCAATTGCCATGTGGACTATCCACATGATTGTCTTGGATGCCATCTCAGGCTCCACCCCCACCCTCCAAGAAGCTGTCCGCTAGTTCCAGTCACACTTAGTGAACCTTCAATTGTGTATGTTTGGATACCTCCCTCCACATCGCTGCCAGTTGGTCTCGTCCTGGTTCCCAGTTTGGTTAATCAATTCTGACCCCTTCCTACACTTGTGCTCAATAGTGGTGCCTACCTCTATACATGTGACCCCCTCCCAGTATTGACATTCCCGCTGGCAACAGGAGGCAGCATTAGCTTCTCTGGGGTGCCCTCCTCTTACATGTGTTTTGTTTTTTATGGTGTCTTATCAGAAGTGTCCATCCTCTGGTCAGCCTTCCCCAAAATAAATTTAAAATTTAAAATTTACTTACTAATTATAAAAAGTAAGCAAAAAAGTCAAACTTTATTACTTATGCTTATCTCATTTCTTAATTATGTAATTACATTCAAAGCCAAAGGTTTAAGAAATTTATTATTAATAACTTTAGTTCTTATTAACCTATCATTACCACATAGAGTGAAAACTTAAGTTGGGTACTTACATGGGACCATCTAGTACTAAAAAAAAGTTGGGTACTTACATTTGGTGAGATACCTGAAAACCAATGTATTATTTAGACTAATTACTAACTATAAAAATATAGAAACATAGAGTATCTTTATTTTGATGAATGTTATAAATTTAGCAATATATCAGAATACGCCAAAGAGGTTGGATATGGGTAATTTCACTGAGCAATGGACAGACAATATGAAGATTGTCAGTCCTAAGATATCTTAATGAATATAATATAAACTTAAAGCAATTTCTTCCTCTGCAACCCTTTATTTTCTATATCATATATTTGCAGCTTCTACTGCAAACTCTCTTCTTCTTCTTCACTAAAAACCTCCTCCTTTCCAACCTTCTTATCTCACTTATATATTAGTGACTTCAGTTGATACTGCCCCTTTTACTTAGACTCTTCATTTCACCATATTCTCTTTTTTTAGTACTAGTGGTGCCCAACCTAAAAGGGGAGCCGCCACGCATCCTCATTTCACCATATTCTCATGGTTCTGCAGAGTCTATCTTCATTAAATTCACATTTGCCTATTTTGAGGCAATTTACCAAATGATTTGTCATGCATTGACATTTCCTAACTGCCTAATCATTATATCTTTCAGCAGAATTCCTCCTATACACCAAGGTTAACTTTTTATCTAACTGAGGCAAGCCAACCAGGGGATGGGCATTACCAATATATGTGTAGAAATGGGAGGGGAGTGAAGAAAAGCGATGATTAGAGAGGAGGGCACCCATGGGTACAAAGGTTACCCCTGTTGACAGCTGGGGCCGCCAGGTATGGGGGATTAGTGCTCTACTCCAAGGGAGTTGCCCCCACTATGGAGCAGGTGTGAAGGAAGGGGTCCGTGTGAAGGAACCAGAGCAGAAACCATGATTTTATGAGTATCTGTTTTCTTGTCTTAATATACCTATAGAGCCAGGCTTGGAAATGCTCCAGTAAATGGACGTGGAATCTATTGACAACCCCATGGATGGTAGGGACCATGCCCTTAAATGCATCCAAGGCAATAGTGTGGATTGTCCACATTGCAATAGGTATCAATAGGGAGCGCAGGGTAGATGGGATTGGGGATGCAAGTCAGATCACGAGGAGGCTCTTTGAGATAGAGAAATCCTGGTCATCTTGTATCTTGAGCAGGCGCGCGACTTCTCGCCATATGGCTCTGGTCGGGGGCAGGTTTCTAAGCGGTGGCATAGGGAGTCCTCTCCTCCACATACTGTGCAGGTTGCGTGGAGGGAGTGGGTGTGGTCCGCTGTTCTGTAGGTCCTTCTTAGGCAGCACCAGGCGTTGGCCCTTACACTCATCTGGAGGAGTGGATGGTGCATCATCCTCCATATTGCCTTTTGTGTAGATAGATCATAGGGGATGTCCAAAGCGTCTAGGTAGTCAATTCTGGCAATGGTTGGGGTCGTGGCAAGTATATCTTTGTGGGGGTGGTCTTCTGGATTTCATAACATGAATTGGGATCTAGGTCATCCCCTTCCCTGCACAGTACCAGTGGTAGCGACGGTCCATCCCATGTGGCAGATGATTCAGAGGAGGCGCTTAAAGTGGTGGAGGGTTCTGTGTGGGCCTGTTGCATTGGGGCAGTTGGAAAGGTAAGTTAGTAAGCTGGAAGGGGGTGTGGGTTAGGTATTTTGAGTGCCTGCGCAAAGTTGGCCCTCACTGCCCTGGACCAGTGCTGTTGCAGGGGGTCCAGGGTTAGCACTTCCTCTATCCAGGTGCCCAGGATGCAGTTGGCGTGGTTCTCAAAATCTATCAGGCCCATGCCTCCGCTGGAGCGTGGGCCATATAGCGTTTCAACCTGGATGGATGGGTGGGATCCAGGCCACAGCCAACCCTGGATGAGCGCATGGATTGGCGTTATAAAGGTGGGTGAGAAGGGAATCGCATGTGCAGGGAACCACAGCATTGGGGGGATGAGCGAGTTGGCAACTGCCACTTGCCCCATTAGCCCAGGGGATCTACCCTTGAATGAGGCAATTCTGTTGGATATCCGTTGAAGCAGGTTATTTTTCAATCATTTCATTTGCATACCCCCTGTTTCCAACCATATCCCAAGGTGGCAGACAGGGATGGTGGTGGGGGGTAATGCAAAGGGTAGGACGAGTGAGTTTTTGCATCTTGGGTTGTGTTTAGTGGGGTGATGTGGTCTAGTTGGTGATGTATTTGCCAAGGAGGATTATTTCAGTTTTCCATTTATTAAGTGATGCATTACTCACCATGGAGTATTCCTCTAGGGTTCGTTCCAGCTGTCAGGCATTGCTGTTGTCAGTTATACCTGTTACACAGTCATCCAAAAAGGCTAGTATCTTGACTGGGGGCTGGCCTTGTGCCGCTATGCCCCTGAGGCGTGAGTCAGCAAAGTGGCGGAGTGGGTCAAAGCTGAAGTTGTATAGTAGTGGGCTGAGGGGGTCCCCTTGTTTGAGCCCTCTGTGTGGTGTGATCCTGTCAGTCAGGAAGCCAGGGCCACATACAGCCATAGATGCGGATTCCATGAGGAGCATCGCCCAGTTGATGAACCTGGGTGGGAGGTTGAAGGCATGTAGGCACTCTTTTAAGTATGGCCAGCTAATGTGGTCATATGCCTTATCCTGGTCGAGTAATACCAGGGTTCCCAGCAATTTGGATTGGCATATATTGGCGATGGAGTGTATGTTAGACCAGATGGAGCGCCCTAGTGTAAAACCAAATTGGCTGGGTGATAGGGCTTTAGAGGCTAGTGTGCCCAGTCTGGTAGCTAGGATTTTTGTAAGTAGTTTAGTGCCAGTATTTAAAAGCACTATTAAACGCCAGTTGGCCAAGTCCAGTCTGTCGCCCTTTTTAAATAGGGTAATGACATAGGAGTTCTGGCCTCCTGGCAGGAGACGGGTCTCCAGCAAGCATTGGTTCATTGATGCTAGGAGGAGGGGGAGATCTGTTTAAAGTATGTTTTATAAAATTTTTAGGGTATCCCATCAGGGCCTGGGCATTTCCTATATGGTGCACCGCGGACTGTATTCCAGAGCTCCTCCTGCATTATCAGGTTTAGGAGACTACAGTCCAGCGGTGCACTCTGTATTCCAGTGGAGTGTATTTTTTTATTTATTGGGGGTCAGGTGGGGTGTCAAGGTAAAGTTCAGTGTAATAGCAGAGAATTTTCGCCTTGAACTCTGTTGGGTCAGTTGCCACAGTTCCATCATCTTTGCAGACCTGTGCGCACTGGGGCAGATTGCCTCAGGAGTGGTATTGGCAGAAGAAGAACGCTGAACAGGTTTCACCTTCTTTTATGTGCTTACCTGTCCATGATACTTTGATTCTGTGTTAGTGTTCGTGGATGAGGGCGTTTAGGAGGGCGGAAATTTCCACCCATTTGCACCCCCAGTTTGGGCTGTATCCAGTTTTTAAGGTATTGAGTTCTAGGCGGTCAAGTTACGCCAGTGTGCATCTGATTGTGGTAGTATCCGCGGTGTATTTACACAATGTGAGATGGCGGGTTTTGTTTATTAGTTCATATTTGAATTTTTCCCAAGATTTTATGGGATCCAATGTGAATGGGGTTGTGAATTTTGGGTTTGAAGCTTTGTGCTCGACCCAGTCAGAAATTTTGGTGAGTTTTATATTCTCCAGGTATAGCTTCCTCCAGGGCAACGTCTGCATTTGAGTCCTGGTTGGCGTGAGATGCACCAAAACTAGATGGTGGTTGGAGAAATTAATTTTTTTAATAGTGAAGTTAGTAATGAATGAGCAGCAGGATTTTGGCACAAGGATGTGGTCAATGCGGCTCATCAAGATGAGCATTCCCTCACATATGCTAGGGCTGGTCATGTGGAGAAGGAGTGGGGACCTGGGGGAGAGTGTCATACAGTCCAAGGGATGCCTTCATTGCACGGAACTTGATGTGTCCCAGTGGGTATCCCCTGGGGTTGGGCCATCAGTCCATAGTGGGGTCGTCTAACAGTCAAATTCACCCAACAGGATGGTATCTGGTGGGAGGGTGATCAACGGGATGGATTTGAGGAATTGTTTCCTCTCAGATGCGGTGCACGGTGCATAGATACAGGCTATCAATAGTGTGGCCTCTTAGTTTGAAATCCTTGGAATTAGGATGCAGCCATCTAAGTGTGAGGAGGACTCAACAATTTTTAGTTTTTTGTTATTATTATGAATGACCACTCCATAGTGGGACGTCCATATCAACTGGGATGGTGAGGCCCTGGCCGCCCAGGATCCCTCTTCACCCTGTAGACAGTGGGTCTCTTGGATGGCCAAGATCTCTACCAGAGGTTTGCCCAGGAAATCCAGCTTTTTGGCTCAGGACGCTTGAGCACTGGCTCCTGCAATGTTTAGCATCCCTATTGACATTGAGGTGCCCACAGTGCCTCAAGAGCAGTTGGGTGGGCCTTCCAGCCCTTGTCCCCCACTCATTGCCTTGGACTTGCTCCATGTGATTGGGCCAGTCCACTCCAAGGCGTTTTCCAACTCCTTACCTTGTGATGATTTCGTGTGGGTGTTTCTAGGTTTGGGGATTGTATTAAGATTTTCTACACGTGATTTTGTTTGATTCTAATTGGAGCGCTGATTGGTTTCTGCTGTTTTGGGGTTTGATTTTTAAGCTCTGGGCCCTGTTGGCTCATCCATAGTAGAGTGAAATGTCCCAGTAAGCTTATTTGATTGGGGTCATGTGGTGATTCTGTTGGCTTGAGAAAATTTTCTGCATGGGTTGTCCAATCTGAATGTTTGGCTCAGTTCACATCCTCCATGGTTGCTCCGGCTTGGGAATTGTGTTCTGATTGGCTGGTTAAGCCAATTTCCTCTCTGTCTATCTGGATTTGGCTCAGGTCGATGGAGGAGGTCATGAAAGATGCAGTCTTGGCTGCTGCCCACTTGCGGGCCTTCTGCACCTGTTTACATAATTTGGGTGAGATTGGGTCTATGAGGATGTAGTGTCTGTCCTCTCCCCAGAGGAAAGCGTGGTTGTCATCAACCATTCTTCTGAAGGGCTCCTCATTTTTGTCTATGGCGTCATCATAAAAGTCCGCGGCCATGATGCCCTCCTTCACAGGGTACACATGCTCCTTGTGCCCCAGTGCGGTGCAAGGGTTGCAGATGGGTGGTGCGCATTCTGGTGTGACATGGAAAGGTTTTGACACTCCTCCATCTGTGAGGTAAAACACCGCAGTGCATGGGATTTTGGTTAAGTTTGCAGCCACTTTGGGGATAAGGTCAATTACAGCAATTGCCTTTCCTGTGCACAGGTTCAGCATAATATAGAAACGCTGTAGTTATAGTTATTTTTTTCTCTGTAGCTCTGAAGGCCAAATTGGAGTTCTTCCTCAATTAGCTTACAGGGGAGGTTGGTGGAAAGCAAGTCAAATGGAATGAACAAAGTGTTTGATTTGTTCCATCTGGTGTGCGCAGTGCGCACAATTTTTTGCCCTCAGGGAGGGTTATTTCAACACGGACTTTTGCTGTGGCGTCTGCACCTTCTTTGGTTTCAAAACCCATATCAATCCAGATGCGGTGGTTGGTGTGGGTGGTAACGTAAGCCACACGGGGAAAGAGGGAGGCCTGTGCCTCACCTAACTTCTCCCACAGAGTTGGGGAATCTACCTCTAAGAAAAGGTAGAGCCCATGTTCCACTTTTGATAGGGGCTGTGCATACTGTATTTCCATGTATTGGTTTTGTTTTGTGGTAAGCTCCACAAACCCGGGTGGTGTTTAGGTTTGAGGTTTTTGGCGGCGTTGGCTCCTGGTCCCCCTCCAGGGCGTTTTTTGCCTTGGGTGCACCATTTTGACCATTGCCCCAAATAACTTTTGCCCAGTTTTGTTGGGCTTTATTGAATTCGCTCATCTCATCTGTGTGATTATCAAAATTATCTTCTCAAATCAAGTCTTGGTAACTGATGTTATATTACAGGAAAGAAAAGCACTAAGGTTTACTTTGCTTATCAACTTAGATACTTGATAATGCTCATATAGGCCCAATCATGATGGTTGACCAATTCTGCTGGTGTTTATTTTGAATTATTCATCCAGTCATATAAATTTCTTAACATTACCCCCTTTGACTGGACAATAAGCTGCATGATATATCTTTGATCAACCCAATGCAGCCCACCATGTGCCAACAACTACAAGCTCACAACTTCATTTTTTTCTTCCAATTATGGCTTAATGTGGATCTGACTGACCCATTTTTTTAGTACTAGATGGTCCCAACCCGAGGGGGATTCATCAATGTTTATTGAATTATGCTTGGGCTCCTAAGAGCCTGAGGCGAGGGAAGGGGAGGGAGGAGGCATCGAGAAAGGGAGGGGGTTCGCGCGCTAGAGCCGTGCTGCAGTGACAACTGAGCAGGGGAGTGTTGGCGACATAGTGCAGACCTTCAGGGCCATCTCAAAGTGTACCTGAAAGTGGGTAATCATGTGTGGAAGGGTCCACACCTGCTGGTCAAAGGCAGCATGAAGGAAGGAGTTATGGATGGTCCAGATGGCTGTGGCATAGGCAAGGACACGGAGGGGTCAGTGGCAACCAGGAAATGTCTGCTCAAACATGAGGTCTTGCACAGGGTGTCCAGACCAGGGCTGAACATGGAAGAGCGCGCGGGCCTTTGGTCAAAATGCGGCGACACCTGAACAGGTGAAAAATGATGGAGGTGGGAGTCAATGGGTCCACACAGAGGGGGCAGCTTTGGTGCTGGAAGGTAGGGCCAGTCCGGTCCCCTGTCCTGTATGGACAGTGGAGCACCCTCCATAAGGTGTTGGACACCTTTGCTGACCGGATGGGGTGATAGACGTCCTTCCACAATTCCTTAAGGTCGAATCTCACGGAGGGAGGGAGGAGCTCAAGGAGTCTTGGGCGGATGGGAGGACGATCTTGAGGGTTGAGGCGAGTTGTGACAACTTGTACATTGTGAACGATTGCATGGCAATGGGGCTGAGGCCAGGGCCTTCCCTTCTGTATGGGAAGGCATGGTGGATCCACACACCTACTCGTTTCAGGGCAAGGAGAGCCTGGTTCCAGTAGGGGGATGAGGATGGTTTCAGGCGATGGCCTGGGTGGTTTGTGAGCCACTCCCCTAATGAGGTCAGAGATGCTCTAGGAAGACCCAGAGCTGCTGACACTGACTGGCGGAGGGCGGGCGCTCATTGGGGCATGGGGGTCGCGTCCCAGAAGACAATCGGCCATAGGAACTTCAGGAAGATTGTGGTGGCGTGGGATCGCGTGTCCAGAAGCCCCTAGGCCCCCTTCATTGCAGGGTTGGGTAATGGTTGAAAGGGCTATTGGTGGATGGTTTGAGCCCCAGATCCAACAGCGGAGGAGTACATTGAGCCGCGTATAAAAGGCATCTGTGAATGGGCAGACGTGCGCTAGGAACCAGACTTTGGAGAGGAGGAACACATTAGCCATCAGAGCTTGACCCTGGGGGTGATGTGCCACAGGTTACAGCTGGCAATCCTGGAGTTAACTGCTGCGAGGAGCAAGTCCTCATTGTCTTTTAGCGCAACTCCTTGTTAGTTGGTGAGAACGCCCAGGTGACGGAAGGTACCGCGCACAGGTTCAATACCAAATGGTGGGGGGAAGGTGGGGGAGCTGACCTGTACAACTGTTGTCTTGGAGGTGTTGACCATGGCGTTGGACGCCTTGGTGTACCTCTCAATGGTCATAGCAGCGAGGGCAACATCCCCAGGGCAGCCAAATGCAATGGCGGTGTCATCTGCAAATGCCATGGTGCGGGTGGGGGCTTTACCTGGGACCAGAATCCCTGTTAGCTTGTCCTGTAAGGAGGCCAAGAGGGAGTTGAGGGTGATGTTAAAAAGGATAGGGCTCAGGGGGTCCCCTTGCCAGAGACCTTGTCCAACTGGTACTGCCACTGTAAAACCCATTGGCGCCAGGACTCTGGTGTGGAGCTGGTCATAGAGCGCTGATATCCAGCGCCTAGCTGCGGGGGGAAGATGGAAGCGGGCTGGGGAAGCATCAATATACTTCCAGGCCACCCAATCATATGCTTTTTCCATATCCAGGAGAGCCACAAAGCCATTCACCTTACAAGAGTTAGCAGTCAAAGTCACGTGAAGGTCATTATAGTTGTCCCATAACGACCTCCCCGGAATAAAACCGTGCTGGGATGGGGAGAGGCGAGGTGACACCCATTTGGTGATGCGGTTGGCCAGAAGCTTCATGAAGAGCTTGTGGTCTGTGTTGATCAATGCTATGGATCGCCAGCTCGCCAGGTTCTCACGGTCTGACTTCTTGTGAATGAGGGTCGTGATTGAGCCTCTGGAGTTGGGGAGGACCTCGCCATTCACCAAGAGTGCAGCGAAGAGGTCGCGGAGGGTTCTGGCTATCACCACAGGTTCCAGAAGGTACAACTCGAAGGGTATTCCGTCTGGGCATGGGAATTTAAGCCGTGGGGATTTCAGAAGGGTTTCCATCACCTCCTGGATGGAAATAGGCGCCAGTAGAGCCTCATCAGCCCGTGAGTCAATGGGTGGCTCTGGAGCCCGCCACAGGAAGTCTTGGATGTCCGACAGGTTCACCTGGGTGGCATGGAAGAGGCTGGAGTAGAAGCGGTGTAGTTCCTGCGTGATTTCCTCCTTATCCGAAGTGGTTGTAGTGCCAATCTTCAGTGCAGTAATATCCTGCGCTGTTGACCGGGCTTTCTGTTTCTGAAAGAAGAAGCGGGTGGGGCGTTCCCATTGAGCATAGTAATAATATGTTGTAAAGTTTGCTGCCCATTCTTCCTGCAGTGTGAGCTCCAAGCGGAGTGCTTCCTGCGCCACTTCCCAGCCTTCCAACCATCTGGGAGAGGGAGAAGGCTGGCAGTTTCGCTCCAGATGTCTGACTATGGCTTCCGCCCTTTTGACTCTGGCGCGAGCTGCAGTCATCTGGGCTTTGGCACAGTTGTAAGCAACGCGGGTGATGCCCTCCTTGGTCACCGCCCATCTAGCCTTGTGGTCAAGCAGGTGGGGTGGGGGGTGTGTGAGAGTCTCCTGGATGGTCATAGACAGCTTCTCCTTAGTGAAGGGGTTGTTGAGAAGAGCTGGGGCAACCCTAGGCCAGAACCTACATGACGGTCTAAGCGTGGTGGTGAGGACAACGGTGAGTGACCTGTGATCACTCAGATGGTTGTCACGAGAGATGGGAGAGGAGACGCGGCCAATTATCAGGGGGCCAATCAGTGCCATATCTATGCGTGACGCTGACTGGAAAGCTCCTCCATCATACTGGATCATAGTCATGCAACCTAGGCCAGACGCGGAGGGTGGAAGCGCATCTATAAAGCCACTCAGGCGAAGGAAATCCTGGAGGCAACTTGATCCAGGGCGTTCCTTTGCTGCAGGGGGGTAAGAGCCATGGATGCGACTTATGGTTGTGTTGAAATCTCTCAAGAGGACTGTATTCCGTGGGAGATTGAGTTGGACGAGCTCTTCCAAGAGCCGGTTTTGCTCCTGACCTGCATTAGGCAGGTAGATGCTTGCAGCGGAGAAAGAGAAGTCAGGAGTGGTGAGTTTGGCCAATATGAGGCGGCCACCTAGATATTGTGAAAAAGAATGGGTTTTAACCTGGGGATTCAAAACAATAAGGGCGGCATGGTTTGTCCAGAAGGAGTTGCCTCCAAACTGTTCATTCCATGCAGATTGTTCGTGGGGGAGGATATGGGGCTCCTGGACAGCAGCGATGTCAATTTGTGCTGACCTGAAGTTGCAGAGGAGGCGGGCTCTCCGCTTAAAGTCCCGCAACCCATTCACATTGATGGATTTCAGGGCCATGGTGCTGCCGTGGGGACTCATAGCTGTTCCCCTCCATGTCCTGGGGGGTTGCCAGCGCTTAAACCTGCTGCTGTGATGCGGCTAGGTTTGAGTCCTTTAGCTTGACTATTAGCTGCAATCCATGAGGAGCGTCGAGGATTCTGAGGGGAAGGAGAGGGTGGGGGGGCGGAGGACCCAGTAAGCCATCCTAGGATGCTGCCCCCACTTCGTTGCAGGGGAAGGACCTGAGGGTGCATAATGGCGACCTCCGTGGTGTCCCCATTTGATGAGTCTGAGTCCATATTCACTTCCTCCAACACTGCAAAGGAGCCACGCGAAATGGACTGTGGGGTTGGGGTAGGACTCTTTGAGGTGGCACTTCTACCGCAGGCTGCAGGTTTCCAGTCCATGCTGGTGGGCATAGCTCCATTGGGAGCTGAGGGTTGATGTGATAAATCGCTGGTGGAGGTTGGTGGGGGTGCCGCGGAGCCCTGAGTGGGGGTGGCTGACGAGGGGCGCCCTGTGGGAGATGCCTTGCTCTTGGTGAGAGAGGGAGTTGACTCTGGGAGATTGGAGGGGGTGCCCACTGGAAGGGGGCATGAGCGCGAAGGTATCCCATACCAATAGTGGGGTTAGCTGTTTCAACTGCTAGGCGTAAGGCCTCAGGGGACAGGTCTTGAACAGGAACCCATTGGGTGGGTTGTGGAATTGCTGCTGCGGCCACGTGGGATCGTTTTTGGCCTGGTTTAGGCCCCTGGGTGGTGGCTAAGAGGGCTTGTTTTCGAGCTGTGCAGCCACTATACAGGTGTCCAAGGGCGTTACACCATGAACACCGGGGGCGCGCCTGATCAGGGTCGACAAAAAAGATCTCAGGGCATGCCCCAACTACCGCCACGCGAGAAATAACCTCAATGTTGCGGGATATAGTGGGGGAGGGGATGAACAACGCCCTAGCAGTGTGAGCTCTTTGAGTGGGAGCATAGTAAGAGGGAACGCTAAAGTCCACTGAAAGAACAGACCCAAACTCCATTAAACCACGATGGAGCGCCAGTTTAAGAGACTCTGGATCAACAGTCGTTGGTAGGTTGGAAAAAGTAACCCATGAAATTTTCTCCAGGTGAGAGCATGTGCGGGAGATGTGAAGAGATCCACGCGGAATAATGACCTGGAGGGTGGCAGCATGGTCAGCAAGGGAAGCTTCAGTGAAGCCCACATCGATGTAGTGGCCCTCCACTGATTCATGGATGGTGGTGTTAATTGGGAATGTCTCCGCGATCGCTGCAAAGTATGAGAAGTAATCCTCTGTATAGAATTCAACAGGGTTATGCCCATAATAAAGGCAAATCACGTGGGAGAGGGTTGAGCGAGGTAGAGCTTTTTGAGCTCTAGTTTCGGCCCATTTCTTCTTAACATCACTAATAAACGCCACTTCATGAGGATCAGCTTTGGGTAGCGTTGGTGACAGAGGTTTTTTACATGCCCCAGTGGCTCCTTTGGAACGTTTGTGTTTGCTTTGGGCTGCAATCGCAGGTTGAGTGTGAGCTGGTGGTTTGGACAAGTTTGTGGAGTTCCCCTGTTGCTGGAATGTTACAGCAGTTGCTGGCGTCATATTGAATTGAGGGGCGAATTGTTGGGCCTCGCTAAATTGGGGAGGCCCATCCAGATTGGAATTAACTCCAGCCAATTGGGAGGAGGGCGATGTTTCATCACCATCCCAATCTATTTGGGTAAATTCAGCCCAAGTATTTGCTGTGATTTTGTGGGCAAAACTCACTGGCTTATTGGTGAATTGGTCGTTTTCAGAATATGGAGATAAAGTGCCGACTTGTGAAACCCCTATTACAGGGTTTAAATGGGACGGGTGAGATTGGAACTGGTGTGAAGTTCCAAAATATGAACCATTTGAATCCCCATTGGGAAGAGTAGATTGTCCCAATTTGGTGCTTAGTGAACCAGAATGTGCAGCTAATCCAACCTTACATATGAGGGTTTGGGGGCCAGGTAGCTGGGTATCGCCCCTCATGGGGGGAGCCAGAAACACGGCGTCAGCAATAATAGATGGGGCTGAATTAGCTGACACAATGGGGGAGGTGAATGCCTGGGTGGGCTGAGTTGTATTCAACTGAGCAGACGCCATTAAAACAGCGTGGGTGATGGCCTCCTTGGTTGGGGGGCCCAGCGGGTTGGTGGGAGGCAGCGCACACAGAGCTGTTGGGCGTGCAAGTTGCAGAAGTGCGATCAGGTGAACTGGTGCTAGTTGAAGTAGCTCCAGGTTGGGGGGTGGTGCCTGCTTTCACAGCCGCTGCTTGAGAGTGGGTGTTTCTGGTTGACCCTGAGGTGGGTAACCGAGGGTTGCTTGGTTTGAGGGGTGGTGCTGGCTCGTTTGGCTGAGCCCACGGGTTCTTTTTCAGGGTTTCCCGCCATATTTACTAATAGTTTTTGTAAATCTCTTTAGTGGAGCTAAATTTCAAGAATGAATTGATTTTTTAATTGTGATGTTTAGCAGAAAGAGGGTGTTCCTGATCAGACTGACCCATGTCACATCCCACTCCCCTGGTTCCCTCTTCATCCAGCTAATTAAGGAGAGGCCAAAGTGGATGCCATGACCCTTCTGGCCCAGGAGGAGCTCCTTCCTGAATTTATCAGCAATCTGTCTGCCTTGCATGCCCCATGTCATGATTACAATATGACTGGATGATAATCATGGAACAGATGAGGAGGATTGGGAAGAATCCGCTGAACATGATATCTTTTTAAACTATTTGAGTGCCTTGAGATGAGGCAATATTGGGATATAACATGTTATTATTGGATCGTCTCTAAATAAGGCAATAAGTCAATATTGACATTTGTCAAATACAAAGTAAATTGCCTACAATTAGGGTGATAGAAAGCTAGAGAATAACAAGCTGAAATTGAGGAGAATCAGCGGAATAGAATAGCCCAATCTATGAGATCTGTATCATCCAAAGCCGCTGTATATAAGTGAGATGGGTGATTGAGAGAAGAGAGGTTGTTAATAGTAGAGAGAGTGGAACAGCAAAAGATCTCTGTATTTGTTAAAATAAAATAAAAGAGTTTTTGGGGCAATTGCTCCTAATTTTTAGTATAATTTTAAGTGTGTCCAGAGGACCAATGATCCACACATTAACTGTCTGTTTCTCAGTGGGTTTATCTATAAGAACAATATGGCGGATCCTAACAATACCATTTGATTTTATAACAGTGGTGCTCACTACAGGGGGCTCATTGATCAACCACCAAGTACTATAAAACTCCAAACGCCAGCCATGTCTTACACAACCTGTGTTGGTGGGGAATATTCACAAAACAATGCACCAGCTGGGTATGAGGAAATCAAACTTGCCTTAGATGTGGTGCTCAAAAAACAGGATGAACTCTTTCAAGAACAAAATGCTGTCATGCACCAGCTTGATAGCACGTTTAACCAAATGCAAATTTTGGGAAAAAAACAAGGAGCTCGCCAACTGGTTGGATGATACTACCAAATGGCTGCAGTGCGCAGAGCAGAAATTGACCAGTGCCTCTCAGTTTTCTCACTGGGATGAGGACGACCATCAAGAGGGGGCATCATACAAGGAAGAATATGACGCTGGTTGGAACTACTACACCCAGGATGATAGTACTGGATACAAATATGAGTCAGAGTGCCAATTTCCTCAAGTAATGGTGGTACCGCCCATGGCAGGATGTCATGATACCCCTGAAGCGGCGGACATCCCAACTTCTGCTGGTCCAGCTTCTCATCAGAAAACTGCTTTCAGATCTTGACCATTCTTAAGTATGGACCAAAAATATTGTGAGCGGGATGAGGAGGTTAACATCAAGAAACTGCCTCCATTTGATCAAAATGGGAATATCCATGGTTCCTTCAAACTGTTTGAATTTGCAGCAGAAGGTGCCTCCAATAAATGGAAGGATAAGCTTTTGATATCCACCTTGGATGTCAGAAGTGCTGATCAAGTCACCTGTTACCTCCCAAATAGCTCTGTCACCTATATGGATGTAAAAGATACTGTGCTTTGCCTGTTTGGGGGTACCTCAAAGAAGTCACAGAGGAAAGTGGCATCATTAACAATTGGGTTCCTCTGAAACAAGACTATACTGGAGTTTGCTGATTGATTCACAATGGAAGCCCACATGCTAATTGGGGCAAGGTACTTAGCAGAAGCTAACATGTGTATTGCCATGACCTCCGAGGTGAAGCTATACCAATAGCTTCACAATGTCATTTCGCCGCTTCTGGATGACAACGTACCTCTGCTCAAGATTGTACAAATTTTGCGTCGCATATCCCCTAACTTCCCACCGCCAAATATGGAATGTAAGACTACCACCTTTACTGATCCCGCTTATTTAGGAGAATACTCTTGTCTGACTCTGGCTCTGGTTAGCAATCCTCAGACTTATCATAACTATGCACCGTTTCCTTGGCCAAATTATATGCAACAGTTCAATCAGCGTCAATGGGCTAGTCACAAAAACCATTAGCAACCCAGCTACTGACCAGGACCTAGCTATGCTGAACGTCAACAATCATCTTACCAACCTGGGCCTGGTTACGCCAAATGACCCCAAACTTTCTTATTTCGACCCTCTTATGATAATCAAGGATGTGGCTCTTATGGGATTAACTGATATGAATGTGGCAACCCTGGTCATTTGGCAAATTTCTTCCATAACCGCTGTGTGAACTACATACACCAAGATTAATACTATCAGGGAAAAAAGGAGCAGAGTAGAGATGGGATCCTCTATCTTCACAATTTCAACCCAAAACGTCCCTGAATCAATAGTAGCATATCCTGCAGAAGTCCCTTAGTACAATGACGGAATTTTATACCAGCAGCCAGTTGAGGGGAGTAAACGTAGTGACACAAGCTCAAGCCAAGGCGGCGGCGGATGAAGAATACCAGAACAACTTAAGCCATATGCCTGCCAAATGCTTGATCAAGCTTCCTTGGACAAGCTCAATACTGCTGCGGACGCGCCAACTCTAAAAGAAGTAAACGTCACCCTTCAAGTAGACTCCATTGTCAAAGAATATCCTCAAGTTGGTGAGGGGATACTGAGTTTTCATGAAAAAAGAGATCCCGTAAATGTCTATATATTAAACAGGCAATATTTTTCTCATTCTGAGTGTACGTGCTGTGATATTTTTGTAGCAAAAAATAGAGTTCACGCTATAATAGATACTGGTGCTCCACTCAACATAGTTTCCATTAACTTGAGAGCAAAGTTGACATTAAAACCTGATGTGGATCATCAAATGGTCTATGGAACTTCTGGAGCAGAAAGCACCTCTCTGAAGGGGCTTACAGTGCAATACCTCTGCGCTTTGGGTCCATCATTGTTGTAACTCTAGCGATTGTGCTACCAAACAAAACTATGACTTTTTAATTGAAACCGCTTTCCTGCGCCATTTTGGGGATGTCATTAATATGACAGAGGAGACCCTTGCCATTCTGGGACAGCGGATCCCAATTTACTTCACCTCTAGTGGAGTACCGAAGGATCTGGTGCCTATGTGCCATATCAACATTGTATATAGTGATGGGGTGATGCCAGTTTACTATCACCGACTAAAGCGCAAGACTCAGCCACTTCCCCAGCAGATATATGAATATCAAGGGATACCTCTTCGAGCTGCAGGGGCCATATCTATTCCTTCTGTAAATTAAGTCTTAGTGAACACTGAGCTAGATGTGGAAGTGCTGAGTGGGCTATAGGGGGAAGTCATTGGGCTCTATCATCAAATGTGGTTTGAGCCACATGTGGCTCCAGGGATTATAGTTCTGGGCCATGGGAGATTAAGGTTTTTTAGCAAACCTTCAAAGTGAACCAATGCAAATCCGCCGCCACCAAACAATAGCGTATCTACATCTGATTCCAATAGAAGAGGTCCTTCTGGTTCATGATTTTGGGTCATTGGACAAATTTGGTCTACCAGTCAAGGCACCAGCCGGTGTACTAATGATGATACCACGGAGTAATATAATTGGACTATTGGAAGATCAAAAAGACCAAGCAATTGATTTAATTCAGAAGTACAAGGGGATTTTTGCTGCTGATGATCATGACTTAGGGTGTGCTCAGGGTGTCCATTGAGTAGACACAGGAGATCATCCCCCTATAAGGTCTCAGCTGATCCGCCAATTGAGGGTAGTGGAAGATGTTGTCAATAACGAAATTGAAAAGTTGCTGGAGCAAGGGATGCTCAAACCATCCAAGAGTTCGTGGGCTTTGCTCATTCTGATTGTAAAAAAGAAGGATGGCACCAACCGCATGGTAATAGACTACTAGAAGCTCAACAGTACTACAAAAGATGACTCATACCCCCTGCCAATAATTGATGATGCTTTGGATCAGTTAGGGGGAGCCCATTATTTTTCAGTAATGGATTTGATATCCGGTTACTGGTAAATTGAGTTACCCATGGCGGAACAGGAAAAATGCGCTGTAATCACCTCCAAAGGCCTTTTTCAACTGATGCAGATGCCTCAAGGGCTGTGCAACGCCCCAGCTAAATTTCAGTGAGCCATGGATACTATCCTTAGTGACCTAAAACTGTCATGCATCCTTGTATACCTTGATGATATTAACGTTTTCTCTCAAATCTTTTTGGAGCACCTCAATCATATAGAAGCAGATTCCGCTAGCTGGCTGAGGCGAACATTAAATTTAAGACTCAAAAATATAACTTCTTCAAAGATCAGATGAAATACCTGGGGGTTAGTGGTAGACTCTAAAGGGCTGAAACCACAGCCATATAAGGTGGATGCCATCAGCAAAATGACTACACCTAATAGTAAATATGACATACAGATATTTTTGGGAATGGTCAGTTACTACTGGTGCTTTATCCCTATTTTAGCTGTATTGAAGGGCCACTATTTGAGTTGTTAAGAAAGATGCTGTGTTTAAATGGACGGAATGTCATCAATATGCTTTTGATACACTTTGTACGGCGTTGATTAATGCACTGGTGTTATGCTAACTGAACTTTGATTGGGAGTTTATTGTTCATATGGATGCGTCCCTTTCTGCTGTTGGGGCAGTACTTTCTCAGAAAGATGACAAGGGAGAGGAACGTCCTGTAGCATACTGTAGTTGAAGTCTGAATTGCCATGAGCGTAATTATACCGTGACTGAGTGGGAGTGATTAGCGGTGATCTATGCGTATAAGCAATTCAGAGTCTATTTGCATTGGGTAAAGTTTAAACTCATAACAGATCATGCGTCATTATGCTGGTTGCAGAACCTCAGAGAGCCTGAAGGCCATTTGGCTCGATGGGCTCTTAGGCTGCAGGCTTATGACTTTGAGATCCTTCATCGGCCAGGAGTAAAGCATCAGAACGCTGACTGTTTATCTTGATTTCCAACTGTTGCCATGATGGCAGACATCAGCGATGTGATGTACAATAAGATGCTCAGCAGCAAATACAATGACAAACTGCCCCAAGTGATCAAAGTGTTAAACGAGATGTGAACAAATACCTTCCAATGGAATGGGAAACTGTAGAAGCGGATCAGCTGACTCTATGGTGAATTTCCACGACCCTCAGCATGGCCAGGAATCATTATGAGTACCCACAAAACAGTCAGAAATGGTGGGGTGCATAAGACAATGGAGTTGTTGAGCCCTCATTACTATTTGGAAAGCATGAGCTTTGATGTGCTCAAAACTATTTCCTGTTGCCATCAGTGCCAAGTGGAGAAGCCATTCCTCCATAAGTCTTCATACTGGGTAGTGAAACCACATTTTTCTTGGCACACGGTTATCTTTGATGTCATTGGTCCCTTGCCAACAGGAGTCACCAGTGTAAGTACATTATTGTGGCTATTGACCACTTGACCTGGTGGGTCAAAGCGAGGGTGATATGAGATTTGGGGGCGGTTACAGTGGCCAAGTTTGTGATGGAATGCATTATTCAGCAACACTGCTGCCCTCAGTTTATCCTCACTGATAACGGAACCAGCTTCACCTCGCACATACTAGCCAAACTGAATGAGCTTATGGGAATATGCGGGGTTCTGATGACCCTATACCACCCCAAATCCAATGGAATGGTCAAATGGGTGAATGGGACTCTGGTGAACATACTACAAAAATTAGTAATGGATCGACCTTCCAATTGGAGCTCCCTTCTTTCCACTGCCATGTTCGCCTATAACATTAGTTACCATTCTTCCACAGGGAAGAGTCCCTTCCAACTACTATATGGCTGACACACGCTCTTCTGGAGTTACTTTATTCATGTGTATAAGACACTGGTGGAATGGAACCCTACCCTTAATTGACTAACCTTGTGAACATTCTGATAAAATTTCAAACTAAAGCATATTCTTTTAGCTTAACCAAGAAGATTGGGAAAAAGGCTGCCAATCAGGTATGTTGTAGCAGGTTGGCGCAGTTCAAGGAAGGCGATATGGTTCTCTTCCACGACCAAAATGGGTTTGGGCAGAAACACAAGCTGGCCAGTATTTGTATTGGTCCATTCGAAGTTATAAAGAAAACTGGGGTCAACGCGTATACCATCAAGGACCCTGAAAGTGGTCAGATCATTAACTGAGCGCATGTGAAGTTCCTCTGACCATAAAAGCAATAGGAGCTTTATCATCCAGTCAAGGAGGGGGTAATGTCGCAACTCTGATATGACTGGACAATAATTGTGGGACAGCCAAGGCGGATTAGGAAGAATCCACCAAACATGATATAAGTTAAAATTATTTGAGTGCCTTGAGATAAGGTGATATTGGTATATAATGGGTTATTATTGGATCGCCTCTGAATAAGGAAATAAGGTAATAAGGTGATGTCGACATTTGAAAAATATGAAGTAAATCACCTACAATAAGGGCAATAGAGAGCTAGAGAATAACAAGCCAAAATTGAGGAGAATCGGTGGAATAAAATAGCCCAAGCTATGAGAGTGGTATTGTACAAAAGCTGCTGTATATAAGTGAGATAGGCGATTGAGAGAAGGGATGTTGTTAATAGTAGAGAGAGCAGAACAGCGAAAGATCGCTGTATCTGTTAAAATAAACAAAAGGGTCATTGGGGCGATTGCTTCTAATTTTTAGTATATTCAAGTGTGTGGAGGACCAACGATCTTCACATTGTCTGTCTGTTGCTCAGTGGGTTTGACCTATAAAAACAATACAGCAGATCCTAATAATACCGTCTAATTTTATAACACCCCCTTTGGTGACATATTGACCCAGTTGCACTGGGAGAGAGCAGAGCTGAGGCCCTTCATTTAATGAGGTAGCTCAGCTCCTGGTGGATGGCTTCGGACATCTATTGCTCCCACCTCCTGATGAACCTCAACCTGTGGTACTATCAATCTGATGGATGCTGTGCTATGTGCGGTTGGTGATAGGCAGCTGGTCAGGGTCCTTTCCTCATGCTCCTACCCACTTCCAGTACCTAGGGGTGCACTTCCAAAGTAACTTGCTGAATTATATGCGATCTGGGGTCACCACAGCATTTGCCAGCCTTAGCACTAATCACTCATCCCATTACCTTCCCATCATGGCACTTCTTGGCAAATGATCTTCTTTCATCCCATGGGTGAGTTAGGGTCAGGGATGGAGCAGCACCGGGTGGCCCTTGAGTGGGCCCAGTGAGCAGCATTTACAACAGCTGCTCCTTTCTTAGCTGCCTATCCCAGCATGGAGGACTTCCTCATGGACTGCCTGGCGCTGGCACAGCCTTTTAGACTCAATCTGGGACTCACCTTCTTGTGTGCCAGCCCTTACAACTCTGTCCCCCTATTATCAGTAAAATGTTGATCTTTCAAGAGCATCAGTGCATGTGGTTGCAGGCTTTGCTCCTAGTGAGGCAAGAGTGGATTCATCTTGATCTTAATCAGCCAGCTGAGCTATTGGCACCTCACCTGTTACCCTGGGTCCCCAGTTCATAATCCTCCTCCAGTTCCACCACCACATCCTTACCACTGTTGGCTAGTGGGATGGCCCCAGAGCGGATTACAACTCCATCACTCCTGACATAGCAGCCTCTGCCCCCCACCAATCTGAAAAGGGTACAGAAAATCTGCACCACTTCCAAAGCGGTGAAAAAATGTGGGTTCCACTGATCAAAGCACAAGACTCACCACAAGAACCAAGAAAGAGCGAGGAGAAGAAGACAAATTAGCAGAAGAACCTGAGTGACAACACCAATAAACTTAACTTACTTACCCACATGATGATGATGTTTATTTCTTTTATAAATAAGTTTCTATTGTTGTTTATATGCCTGAAGGAACTTCACATGCATTTGGTTAACAATTCAAACACAATGTGGTCCTTGATAATATAGGCGTCACCGCCTGCTTTTTCTATTATCTCAAAAGGGCCAATCCAGATATTAGCTGGCTTATGCTTCCGCCTAACCCCATGCTGATCGTGGAATAGAACCATATCCCCATCCTTGAACTGAGATAGACCACTACACCATACCTGATCTGCAGCCTGGTTTTTAATTTTATTGGCCAAGAGAATGAATATGCTTCAGTTTGTAATTTAATCAATGTATTTGTTAGGGTGGTCAGGTAGCGGTGAGGATCCATTCCACCAATATATTCCACGCAGGCATAGAGCAGCGTGGGTAGAACAAGGTGCCACCCATATAGTAACTGGAAAGAGCTCTTCCCTGTTACCGAGTGGTATTTAATATTGTAGGTGAACACAGCTGTAGAAAGAAGAATATTTAATTGGATGGTCTATCCGTTACCAGTTTCCAGAGTATATTCACCAGAGTCCCGTTAACCTGCTCAACCATTCCATTAGATTTGGGGTGATACGGGGTTGTTAGTACCCCATGGATGACTATCATTTTGTTGAGCTTGGGTAGGATGTAAGAGGTAAAGTTAGTTCTGTTATCAGTAAGTACAAACTGAGGGCAGCTGTGATGCTGAATTATACACTCCATTACAAACTTAGCTACAGTAACTGCCCCCAGATCTCATATTTCCCGTGCTTCAACCAACCTAGTCAAATGGTTAATTTCCACCAAGATATACTTAGACCGATTAGCTCCTGTCAGCAAGTTCTCAACAACAGTAATAGACACTATGTGCCAAGCAAATTGAGGTTTCATCATCTGGTAAGAGGCTTTTTGGCGGAACAGCTTCTCCACTTGGCACTGGTAGCAGCAGGAAATGGTTTTCTCACATCAAAGTGCATTCTCCCAATAGTATTGAGGACATAAGAATTCCAACGTCTTGCATACTTCTCCATGCCCCTCCTCCTTTTGCACACTCAAAATAATGTCCAGTTGAGCGGAGGGTTTTGGGAAACTCAGCATATTGTTACTGATCCACTTATATAACTCCCCATTTTTCCAGATCATATTGGCCATCATCCTATCTAGCGCCCAAATAACTTGTGGTGGTTCATCCACATATCAACCACTAACAATTTTTTCATTCAGCAAGTCAATTAAATCTGCCGTTACTGCAATTGTTGGTAGACACGATAAGCCTTCAGCACTTTGATGCTTTGCGCTGGATGATGCAGTATTTGAAAAACACAAGCCTGCAGCTTTAGAGCTTATCTAGCAAGATTCCCTTTGGGCTCATGGAGGTTCTGTAATCAATGCAATGATGTATGATCCATCAATACTTTAAATTTTAACCCCTATAGGTAGACTCAGAACTGCTTATATGCATAAATTACAGTGAGGCACTCCCACTTAGTCACAGTATAATTCTGTTTGTGACTGTTCAAGCTCTGACTACAATATGCAACTGGATGCTCCACACCATCATCATCCTTCTGGGATAATACCACCCTTACATTGGAAAGAGACGCGTCCATTTGCACAATAAATACTTCTGTTTTTTAGTACTAGTGGTGCCCAACCCAAAAGGGGGAGCCACCACATATCTTTATTTTCAAATGGGCCAAACAAAGGGATTATCATAAATTTAAAAATTCCTAATATAGCCCCTAGGTTATCAGCCTAGGAAGCCATATAAGATGGCGAGGAGGCTTTGGGGAAACTTTTGTCTGGCGCCCGCTTTGGCTGGTGGACCATGGCGGACAGCATTGGGGTGGGAACATCAGCGACATGGGGCATAAGAAGGTATAAAAGGGGGTTTTCTTCATCAATGAAGCCGGCGGTGTCCATCCCCTCAACATATTGAGCAAGTTGATGCTCAGAAAAAATGATGAGAGCTGGCACACAAGTAAATGAATTGATGCGCCGGCAGGTTTTGGGATAATTGGGGTCAAAAAGAGAAGTTTTTGCTGCATTTATGCAAGCGCAGCTTGCACCAAAATCAAGCTCCTCAATTTCATACTTCATATCTTCTTAAAATCATGAGGAAAATTGGGGATAGGAATACCCTCAACAAAGGGCTCCATTGCCCCATGGAGTTGCTGGCAGATGAGGGTGTTGGCTGGGGCAGCTGCAGCCACAAGTGCCATTGTGTTAATATTTTTATAAATGGGAAACCTGTTTTTTGGACAAAAATGGTGGGAACACGATTTCAGAGAGTCAATGAAAAACTCCTCCAAAGCAAAATCTGGGTTCATGTGGCATGGCCATCCGTCCTCCTCAATTCATTTGAGAGCCTCAAATGGATTGGATTTGGCCAGAGCTGGGCCAGCCACAGGAATTGGGGCTGTGGCTGGAGCTGATTGGCCATGTGCTGTCAACCATGGCAGCTCAGCTGAAACTGGTTCAGCCATTAACTCAGGATTCCATAATCAGGTCAAATTTTCAAAATTTTATTTTTTTTAAATTTTGATTGGACGCCACTTTGGAAGCAGCACCAAAATTCTCTGATGTTGGGGGTGGGATGATCAAGCCCCATTCGAAAAATTGGGGCAAGGCAGCCACTGGGGAAGTGCCCAAGCCCTGAGTGGCAGACGCAGTGGAAGTGGCAACTGTGGGGCACTTGCACTACAAGTGGTCAAGCTCAAAACACAAGGAGCAAATGGCACAGCCATTTTTGACGCACGCCCAGAATGGGTGATCAGGGGTGGATCTGATCATGGTGCAGGGGGAATTGCGAGGTGAGAGTCATGATGAAATGGGCAGATCATTGCAAAGGCGTGAGGTTCTGCCAACTGATCCTCCCCATTGGAAACCACAAACTGCAACACGGGGTCTGCACCATGAAATGGCCAAACCCTCTGTGAGCTCATGGTGGAGGCGTTTGGGGGAAAGGAAAGAGGGCAACCCAGCGAATGGACCACCAAAGTGGCCTCATCTGGGAGCTGGGTGCAAACAGTGGGCAACGGAATTTTCTTATAAATTAATGGCAGCTTGGCTGCTGCTGCTGCATTGGCTTCATAGCAGAAGCCAAGGTCGAAGTACCCCTTAAAGGGGCAGAAGTCAATATAGCCAATGAGTTTGAAAACCGCCATGGCCATCTCTTTGATGGCTGCGCTTGCATATGGGAAGAGATTCTCATATTTGACCTGGAGGCTGAAATGCAAACTGCTCTGTGGGAGAACCAAAGGGCTCTGGAGTACCGCCTGAGAGCTGGTGAGGTGGTGGGCCAAGTACTGAGGGGGGCATAACGTTCAGTAGCATTGGGAGGGCTAGCAGAGCCAGCCCAGGCGCACTTTGGCGGCAGCTGAAAGACACCAGATGGCGGTGCACCACCACCCCCAAGCTGGGGAAGCAGGCATTGATTGCATTGACATTGGTAAGTTTTGGTTTGATCAAGTGGTTGTTTTTGTATTTTTTTAAAAATTTGAATTTGGATTCAATTTGGGTATCAAAGTGAAAGAAAGATCCACAATAATTCCTTCTTAAATTAGGATATTGTAAGACTGGCGCACTAGCTAATGCGGTCCATAGAATATCAAAAGCGTTTTTATAATGCTCAATCCATTCAAAGGTGGCGTTCTTAATTTAATAACTTGAAGAGGGGATCCATAATACAGCAGAAGTTAGGGATGAACAAGTGGTAGTACCTAACCATCCCCAAGAACACCTGGATATCCTTTTTGCCTGGCCAGGCATCTTTTGTATAGCGTCAACTTTTGCAAGCTGAGGACTAAGCCCTTTTAAATCTACCACAAACCCGAGGCAGTCTAATTGCTCCTTAAAAATGTCATTTTTAAGGTTTGATTTATATGTTTGCCTTGACAAGATGGCGGAACACTTGCTCCAAATTGTCTAAAAGTTAAGTGAACGTCTGCAAGAACATGTTGATATTGTTGAGTTATACTAGCATGAAGGACAGCTTTAGGTCACCAAAGATGGTGTCTATCACCTGCTGAAACGTAGCTAGGGCATTGCATAACCCTTGAGGCATGCGCATGGGTTGAAAAACCCCTTTGAGGTGATAATAACCTTTTCTCTCATTCCGCTATTGGCAACTTGATTTGCCAATATCCTGATATCAAATCCATTGCTGAGAAATAGTTGGCCCCACCATTTGATCTAGAGCATCATCAATTTGTGGAAGCAGATACAAATCTTTTTTCATGATATGATAAAGCTTCTGATAGTCAATTATTACTCAATTAGTGCCATCTTTTTCCTTAACAATCAACATGGGGGATGCCCAGGGGCTCTTCAATGGCTCTAACATTCCCTGCTTTATCAATTTATCTACTTCCACGGTTACAACCTCTTCCACAGCTTTTGATTGACAAATAGGAAGTGATTGAATGAAAGGATGGTCTCCTGTGTCCAACAAATGCACTTCCCCATGGGAACAAACCAAATTTTGGTTATTAGATGCAAAGTTGTCTTGGAATTTCTCAAACAGGGCCATCACCCTATCTATCTGGTTATCTGACAGCCCAGTCAGAGCCTCACGTGGAACCATGGTCATTAAGTTGGCTGAGGCTTTTTCAGATAGACCTAGATCCCCCATGAACTGAAGTAATGTATATGATGAACTTCATCAATTGGAGTCAAATGCAGGTAAGCTCTACTTGATGTCTTTGAACCACCTTAGACTCCTTCTGTAGATTTGCTAATGAGACCTTCACTTCGCCATGCCCTAGTAACAGTAATCCAGGAGCCACATGGGGTTCAAGCCACAATTGCTGGTAGGGATTCATAATTACACCATATAAACCTTCAGGGACATCTAATTTGAGTTCCATCCCTACTATAATCTACTGCCCAGAAGGCATACTAAAGGTGGTCACAGCCCTTAGCGGAATACATTACACTTGTAAATCTGGTTAGGGAGAACTCTGGTTCTCCGCTTCATCCTCTGATAGTGAACAGAAATTACCCCATCTCTATATGAAAGACTTATTTGACTAAAATGATAGTTTCTTTTGGGATTCTGCTGGAGGTGAAATGGTTGGAAATCGTTGCCCCAAAATCTCAAAAGTCTCCTTCTCCATATTGACCACTTCCCTGAATTGCTGCATGAATGCAGCTTCAATCAGCATGTGTAATTATTATTAGACAAAACTACAGCTGGAGTGGAAGTGCAAATAAACTCAAAACTGAAAGCCAACGCGCTGTAGGTGTCCTATGACACAATGCTTTGTGCTCCAGAGGTCCCATAAACTACATGATGGTCTACATCAGGCTTCAGCGGAAGGCTAGCCACTAGCTGAGTGGATATTATATTGATGGTAGCACCAGTGTATATAATCGCTCAAATTTTGGTATTTCCTATGAAGATATTGCAGTAGGTACACTCTGAATAAGACAAACTGTTGTTTTTTAGCACATGCACATCCACAGGCTTCTTGTTAATAAAAAAGTGATAATAATGGTGCAAACATGAGGATACACTTAAAAAATTCCTCCACTGACATTTCAGCATTCACACCCTCTAATGTGGCCACATCAACGGAGGGACTGCCTTAAGCACTGACGCTATGCTCAAGGATTTTCCAGGCATATGGTTTTTGTACATCTCAGTGGAACTCCAACTTGGTATACTTCTTCTCTCCCTTCAAGGGAAGTCAGAAATATCATTAAAGGTTTGTTGGTATAACAAATCATTGGTTTGGGGCTTGAATCTGACACAAAGGGACTCATTAGATTTAACAGGGACAATTAAATTTGCTAAGCGGAGGTAGAGAGTCCCATCTCAACTCCACTCAAACTTTTCCCTGTTAAGTCAGAACTGGCGGTACTGCATATGTTGAGTAACTGAATGGACCTAATCGTCAAATATTCAATTGGGACAAAATAATATTAGCATGAATTAAACTTATTATGGATCATATCAGATATCAGAGATTATGGATCAGTTATATCCTAAGTATATCTAAACTTGGGATTTGTGGCCTAGCGATTTCACTTAATAATATTTGACTATGATGACACATGCTCGAGGGCTTTGTTGGTTAGGTCAAACTTAAATTAAGTTTTGACTTAATGACTTGGGCATGTGGGCTTTGTTGGTCTATGTCAAAATTAGTTTTTTAATGTTGGTTGAGTTTTTGATCAAACTAATTACTAATTAGTGATACAAATCACCTTAGTATGTGCTGCCAATTACATGTGAAAGAAAATTGGTTCAGCTATTTGCAGACGTGTCCAAAACGCCATCTTGAGAATGATGACGATGTTTACACTGACCCTGAGGCTGAGCATGATGCCCCAAGTTGAAGTATTTGTAGACGTTCTGACAAACTTTTTATGTGTTTCTTTGGCCAAGTGCCATTGAAAATGAGACGTCATGGGTAAGATGGTGAACATTGAACCCTATAAATTACCCTCAAGTTGATGCTAATAATATAACGTTCAACTACACCAACTAGTTTATAATTTAACTTACAAACTTTTTGTTCAATACTTACTTTGTATTAGTCAAGAATTTACTTGGGATCAGTAAGATCAGGGCGGCGTGCCATTGTCCAAGTAATGACAGGGAATACAAATTTAAGTACTACCAAGGAGTTATATTTTAAATTATAGTCACCATCTAGTCTATTGTCATTATACAATAGACGTACGAAACTCCATCCCACTGCAGAAGAAGAACCAGCCCTCCAAAGAGAACCAAAATTCAACAAGTGGCACTCATGGCTGGGATTGCAGATGATGACCGCGCTGATCAGGGGAGCAATCCTAATCAATTATTCAGAACCATCACCGGGCCCAATGGGAATACTAAAATGACTGTGTCCCAGATTAATTGGGAAGATGTACCCATTATTACCTACCCCTGATGAGCCCATTTCACCTGAAGAGCTGGAACGTCTTGAACAGCAGTTGTTAAGAGGGTATCAAATAGGATAAGGGCCTGCAGACAATAGTAGCAATCCTTTTTACTGCCAACGACAGCAAGATGTGTTGTGGATGAGATATCTTGCTCATCATCAATTAAGTGTAGCTTAGATTTGAAACAATTTAATTGGGATAGAGAATATCACCCAATACTTAATTGAATTTGTACATCCCACCTCTAGAAATTCACAGATGACAATCGCCCGCCATCATGCAGCCATTACTGAGTTAGTGAACTTCTCTCACAACTCCAGCCAGGTGGGCCAAATTTTAAATGAGCGATTTGAAGCCAACTTTGCTGAGGTCCGTTCTAGTTTGGAGGCAAATTACAACTTAGCCACTTGGGCTAATGACCGGGTAGCAGAACTAGCACAAGAGCTAAATGACAGATTGCATCCCATACATGAAATTTCTTAAAGGAAAGAGGAGTCACCGAATCTTGGGTCAGCAATATCACTCAGACTTCTATTAACGCTTCAGAGTTCATGAGGCTTAATCACAAAGCTCAAGGGGTGCATTTAAACCATAACGATGAATTTTTTGACCAGTATAAACATTTGAGTGACCAAATTTTGCAGATGAAGGATGAATACACTGGAAAAATCAATTACTGGCAAACACAATTTGAGGACCAACGGGCAAAATGTAAAAAGATTTAGACTCTTTTGATTGTCTTAATCTACAGATAAATAATCTAAATGATGATGTTAATGCTATTAATGAGTCAAACAATAATCTCCAGGGAGAATTAAACCAGTGCAAGAAGGCAATAAAAGAAAAGGACCAAGCGATTTCCACCTTGCAACTACAAGCTACTAGCTTGAATGAGGAAATTGCAAATATAAAGTTAAAAAACCAAAATTGTGTCAATTGGGAAAACAAAATCAATGAGTAAATTCGAGCTCTGGATGATGTGCGTTGTCAGTGTGCTACAAACCACTTGACTGGAAATTCTTCTGAATTTTATGAGGATGAAGCTTCAGAAATAGCTACCAAAACAGATGCTGGCCACATCAATAAATGCCTAGCAATATGGTTGCTTTGGCCAACCCTAACACCTCAAACTGGGATACAATGCCTCAGCGCCCTAGTACGCCTGGCTCTATTCAACAAAGAAGTAATTGTGATAACCAGGAATGGGGAAGCGATAATTATAAACCAGCAAACCTGCCTGCATTTGAAAACAACGGAAGTATAATCACATCTGTCAAACACTTTGAAATGGCCATGTATGGGGCCAGCGACCATAGCAAAGAAGCCACTATGATTAACTGCTTGGATGAGTGGAGTATTAAGTTGATTATGCCTCACATTAACAAAAATCCAACATATGCCGAAGTCAAGGAGGATGTGCTTCATGAATTTGGAGGTTCAGAATGGATGTCGGCCAGAAAGTCTAATTTTATGAGCATTTGCTTTAATAAAGATGAAGCAATTGACAAATTTGCGGATTGATTCTATTGCAAAGCTCAAGTTCTCCTAGGTGCATGGGCTATGGTCAATTGACGCTAAGATTGCACTAGAGCATGCAGTAGAACCTTACCCAAATCCATCAAACATTTTATTGCCTGCTTTCATGCAAAAACTTGCAACATCTGAATTGGTTGACTATTTGCGCAGATGCTCAAAAAATTACAGCCCTCCTAGTACTGGTTACAGATTAGGACCTGCTGCCTTTGCTGGAAAGCCCTTCAAAACCAATAAGAAGATTGACAGTAATCCACCTGTAAAAAATGAGCAAAACTTAAATACAAGAGCCCCACGGCTAGTAAGTGAGATTACTTGCTTTAATTACAATTGTAAAGATCACTTTGCTTCCCAATGCCATCAGCAAAATGTCAACATAGTCCTTCCCAATAACATGCATGAGGAGGGAAAAGAACAAGCACAATAGATGCGGGATGCTCTATTGTGCCTAAGACACCAGTACCACCCAATTTACAAGAAAACGCTGGCCATGGGGCCTCATTTAACAATGAAATTAATTCTAATTTAGTATCAAACGAAGATTTTTAGAATGTACATGTGGTAACTCGCTCCCAGAGTAAGGTTGTCATACCTGAAGCCTCTGAAGTAGTTGCTAAACCCTATCTGCAACAAATACTTGAGAATATTCCAGCCAAAGGGCCGAGCAATGCAGCAGATACCCCAAGCCTGAAAGGGGTCAATATAACAATGCCAATTGACACATTTATCATTGAATGTCCTAGTATTGGGAATACTCTGAAGCACACTCTTAACTCCCTGGATTCTTCCCATATTCACTCAGTAAACTCTATTGATTCTTACTACTCTGCTTGCACTTATGTGGATATTTTGGTCAACAAGGTCAGAGTTGTAGCTATTATTGATAGTGGAGCACCTGTAAACATTGTTTCCATGAAGCTGGTTAAAAAATTGAAAATAGCTCCAGACATTGACCATCATTAAGAATATGGGACCGCAGGCCTTAACAGCACTAATAGTAAAGGAGCTTACAGCGCTTTGCCACTGCGATTTGGAGCTTTGGTAGTAGCCGCATCCACTATAGTGCTTCCAAATGCCAATTATGACATCTTAATTGGAACTAGTTTTTTAAGGACCTATGGGATCTCATGCAATTTTAAAGAAAACATCTTGAAGATATTGGGCCAATCACTTCCAATTTATTACTCTCACAATGATATGAAGCCCACAAGCCATTGTAGAAATTTTATCAATATATCTTATGCCAATGAAATAATACCAGTAGGATATATTCAGCGGGGAATCAAAGCTGCCCCATGCCAACTGCCATAAATGAAGATATAGGAATACCTCTACGTGTAAATAAGGATGTGACAATAGCTCCGGGCCATCAACTGGTTATGAGGACTGGGACCACACTGGATATTTCAGAAGGACTATATGGGGAGGTTGTATCCTTGTGGCATCATTCTCAAATGGAACCTAGTGTGGCGCCTGGAATACTTATACTGGGGCACGGAGAGATTGATGTATTACTAGAAAATTTGACCAGCTGAAATATTAATGTCAAGAAATATTAAGTAGTAGCTTTTGTGCATCTGTTTCCAAGGGACGAGTTAAAATCAGCTGTCAAATTTGGTGACTTATCTGAGTTCAGATTACTGACCAAAACCCTTGGGGCACATACTATAATATCTTGAGAATCATTTACCAGATTATCAGAACAACAGAAGGATGAAGCACTAGAGTTGTTTGAACGATACTCCGAAATTTTCACCAAAGATGACCAAGATTTAGGTTGTGCAAAAAGAGTATAGCATTTTGTTGATATTGGGAACCATATGCCTATTAGAATGAGGCCAATTCAGCGCCCCAGGGCTAGAACGAAATTGTTGGTGAAGATCTAGACAATTTGTTGGAAAGTGGAATGCTAGTGCCATCCAATAGCCCGTGGGCCAGCCCTGTTTTAATCATAAAGAAAAAAAGATGGCAGAAATTAAATTTGTGATTGATTATCGACGCCTCAATGCCATTACAAAAAAAAATGTATCCATTGCCAGAATTGATGATGCTCTGGACCGTTTGGGAGGGGCGAAGTACTTTACCACAATGGACCTCATCTCAGGATATTAGCAAATTGAGCTGCCACCAGAGGAGCAGGAAAAGTGCGCGATGATTGTTGCTCAAGGGCTTTTTTAACTGAAACTCATGCCATAGGGGATGTGTAATGCACCGGCAACCTTTCAGCGCACAATGGACACAATTTTGGGGGACCTATAGTTGTTCTGCGTTCTGGTGTACCTGGATGACATCAATGTCTTTTTGCAAACATTTTCCAAACATCTGGAGCACCTTGAACAAGTGTACAAACAGCTGTTGAAGACTAATCTAAAGATAAAACCTAGAAAATGCCAATTCTTTAAAGAACAATTGGAATACCTTGGGTTTGTCATTGATTCCAAGGGCTTGCAGCCTCAGCCTCAAAAGGTGGAGGCAATTGACAATATGCAACCTCTGATAATTATGAGAGATGTTCAAGTGTTCTTAGGCATGGTAGGATACTATTAAGATTTGTGGAAGGGTTTGCAAAGATTGCTGAGCCTCTATTCCACTTACTACAAGGAGGAGTTCATTTTTGCTGGGCAGAGGAATGCCAAAAAGCCTTTGAGGATTTGAAAACAAAATGAGCTCGGCGCCTATCATTTAATATCCCAATTTCAGCAAGCCTTTTATCATAAAAACTGACGCCTCGTTGACTGCAATTGGTGGTGTGCTATTGCAGATTGGGGATGATGGCAATGAGCATCCGGTCGCTTATTGCAGCAGGATGCTGAATAAGCATGAGCTTAATTATACAGTGACTGAAAGAGAATGTTTGGCTGTCATCTACGCATGTAAAAAATTTTGGGTTTACATTCATGGCACCAAGTTTCAAGTAGTGACAGATCATAGCTCATTAAGATGGCTCCACAATCTCAAGGAACCTGAAGGACAGGTAGCCCACTGGGATCTGGAATTACAAGCGTATGATTATGAAATTATTCATAGAGCTGGAGCGGCCTATCAAAATGCAGACGGACTATTGCAACTTCCTATTGTAGCTGTCCTGAGAAGTTTGGCTGATGAGCTTTATGAAAAAATGATTACCTGAAAGTATGGAGATGAACCACCTGAAGTTTAAAAAGTGATCGAAAAAGCATTAATTGACACCAAATATTGATATGGAGTTCTATACAAGCTTAAGCCTGATGGACAACGTCAAATCTTCCCAAAACCTTCCAACCAAATGGAGATTATTACACAAGCACACAAGGCCATCAGACATGGGGGAATGACTAAGACACTAGAATTAATTCAATCCAGTTACTATTGAGATTCCATGAAATTTTATATCCAAGATGTTCTTGATAGATGTCATTCATGCCAAATTGCAAAACCTATGAAGTTGGATGTAAAATATCATTTGATCAAACCCAACTGGGCCTGGAATACTGTATCACTTGATGTAATTGCCCTTTGCCTGTGAGTAGCCTAGGCAACAAATACATAATTGTTGCTATTGACCATCTAATGAAATGGGTGGAAGTGAAAGCAATTTGAGACGTCAGGGCTCTAACTACTGCCAAGTTCATTATGGATAATATTATCTATAAGCATGGATGCCCTCAGAAGATCTTGACGGACAATGGCACGAATTTTACTGCCCAAATGGTACAACGGCTAAATGAGTTGATGTCCATAAAGGAGTGTTGTCAATTGGGACCATCTAGTACTAAAAAAGGAGTGTTGTCAACACCATACCATCCTGAGACTAATGGTATGGTAGAGCGAGTGAATGGCACTTTAGTCAGCATTTTATGCAAAAACGCAGCCTTGGAGCCTTTGCAATGGGCAACTTCAATTAGTGTGACCATGTTTGCATACAATATTGGACACCACAGCAGCACAGGCCACTCTCCGTTTTGACTTTTGTATGGTAGGCAGCCCGCTCTGCCTCCATTATTATATTCAGTACTTAGTTCAACTGATGCAATTAACCCAAATAACTATGTTGAGCAACTAGTGAAGACCTTAATCAAGTTGCAATATGAAACTTATCAAAATGCAATTAGTCAAAAAATATTCAGAAGAGCTATGATGATGCTAAATGAGCTATGGTGACTAAGTTTAAGGAAGGAGATTGAGTATATTGTGACACTCATAGCGCAGGCCACGCGCACAAGCTAGCCTCGCTTTGGAAGGGTCCATTTATTATATTGGAGAAATCATCTGAAGACATATATACCATTAAGGATCAAGGCGGCTGGGTTGTGAATCAAATACATGCTAAGTTCCTTCATCCATATCATAAAGAATAATAATACAAAAAAAAAAACAAGAAAAAAAAAAAAAAAAAATTAAATTGATTAAAAATTTGGATATAATTAATATAAATATTTAATAATGAAAAAATAATTGCAAGCCATAGAGTTTAATTAATAGATTTGATGCCTCACTGGCACTAGAACTAGGTACCCCTTCTTTGGTAGGGGGAGGAGAGTACAATAAAACTTGAGAAGCCTGTAATGAAATTGGAAAGATGCAGATCTCATAAAAGTCCTGACTATCTAGACCCTGTTGAAGATGTGCCTAACCCAAGAAAGCCTGGCACCAGGCACGCTGGTCCTGTCAGCTTAGGAAAGGCCATCAAAATAAAGGGAAAGTCCATTAGAAGGGACTTCAGAATAGGCAGGAAAGGTTCAGCTCAGGAGTAAATGCCGCAAAAGGAAGATACATTCAGCAAGAAGGCTCTCAAGGCAGGGGTAAACGGAGGGGGAGGAACTCTTTTAGGCAAAACTTTTGGGAATGGGCCTCATCTAATACCCTGCACATGTTGGGCATGGTATCAGTGGGAAGCAACAAATGAGGGAAGTGAACGCACACACCCAAAAGAGCCATCTGGGGGACATTATTCTTGGGAAGCCCCTTAGCCAAGCTTTTACAAAGGGCTTGGTATAACACCAGGATGCACCAATACTTCAAAATCTGAGTCTTGAGGCCCAACGAGATGTAAAAATTGGTATGTACTGAAGTGGGTTCACACCAAAGCCTAGCAAACAAGTTAGTAAAAATAGGGCCTGGTTGGCCTCAAAAATATTGTATGCAGCAACCTCAGGACTGGTAGCAAGTGTGGAGACAAGTAGGCATTCACAAGCTCTGACATCAACTTCGAGCTCAAGACCCAATGAAGCCACACTGCCCGCGCGCAAGGAGAAAGCAAGATTTTTTAAAGTGAAGATGCTAAAAAGTGAAAACAAGAAATCCGGAAGAAGATCCCCATATGAAGCGAATTGATTTCAGATCAGGGTTTCTTTGGACTGAACAGCTTCAGAAGGCCAAAGAGATAAAGAATAAGTCAAAAGAGGATCCCGCTTGACCCATTGGGATGTTCAACTGACTCTACCTGAAGCCATGGGGCTTGTTCAGGTTTATTATTTGGTGTTATTGCAGCGGGATGCAAAGCCAAACTCTCTATTACCATGGAAGTGTAGCTGGTCAACCCAGCTTGAGGAACCATGGGCAACATGCCCAAGTTAACCATAGCACACTGTATGGACTTTCTTAGCCTTAGGAAGGCTCATCTGTCTGAGGCGAAAAGGCTATCAAGGTAATGTTCGTACTTTGAGGAATGCAAAAAGTTAGACATTGTGACCCAGGAAGAAGGGTACCCGCCGCTTATATCCAGTCAAGGTGGGGGAAGTGTTGAGTAATTGACTGGACCTAACTGTCAGATATTCAAAAAGGACATAATAATGTTAGCATGCTTAAACTTTCATGGATTATATTAGATATCAGAGATTATGGATCAGGTATATTTTAAGTATATCTGAACTTGGGATTTGTGGCCTAGCAATTTCACTTAATAATATTTGACTATGATGACACATGCTCGAGGGCTTTGTTGGTTAGGTCAAACTTAAATTAAGTTTTGACTTAATGACTTGGGCATGTGGGCTTTGTTGGTCTATGTCAAAATTAGTTTTTAATGTTGGTTGAGTTTTTGATCAAACTAATTACTAATTAGTGATACAAATCACCTTAGTATGTGCTGCCAATTACATGTGAAAGAAAATTGGTTCAGCTATTTGCAGACGTGTCCAAAACGCCATCTTGAGAATGATGACGATGTTTACACTGACCCTGAGGCTGAGCATGATGCCCCAAGTTGAAGTATTTGTAGACGTTCTGACAAACTTTTTATGTGTTTCTTTGGCCAAGTGCCATTGAAAATGAGACGTCATGGGTAAGATGGTGAACATTGAACCCTATAAATTACCCTCAAGTTGATGCTAATAATATAACGTTAAACTACACCAACTAGTTTATAATTTAACTTACAAACTTTTTGTGTTTAATACTTACTTTGTATTAGTCAAGAATTTACTTGAGATCAGTAAGATCAGGACAGTGTGCCATTGTTTAAGTAATGACAGGGAATACGAATTTAAGTACTACCAAGGAGTTATATTTTAAATTATAGTCACCATCTAGTCTATTGTCATCATACAATAGACATATGAAACTCCATCCCGCTGCAGAAAAAGAACCAGCCCTCCTAAGAGAACCAAAATTTAACAGCATAGGTGTAAAAATTTACTTTGGTTGTTATCAGCAAGCAACCCTAGTAACCTTTTTACTGCACAGGTTTGGTTTCCTCAAGGACTTTGTCACGTTGTATAGTAGAATGAACTATTAATTGATAATAGTATGGAGACTATTATCCATAGTTGAGAATGAATTATTATATTTTGGCCCAATTAACAGCCAGTATTCCCGATTAAATACTCATAATGTTGTGCTCATAGGTATTTTTTTCCCTTACTCTTGTCCACCTGATCTTCGCTGAGATACCCTAGTGACAGTCTCTTTGGTCCAACAAACAGTTGGCAGCTATCCCACTTGTGACTCCTTCTTCTCTAGATCCCCACTCGGATCTTTACTCTTCTCTCTAAGAGTCTTCCAATTATTGCACACTGCAATAATATTCTTGAGACAGAATAGCACAATGGAAGCTGATAATAGTTTAACTATATACCAAATGGATAACTTAGAACCAAACAACTTTTATTATCTAGCTAATTAACTGTTATCTGCCTGCTTATTTAACTATCTGTCCCTTATTATAGTGAACCCTAGGGAATATATAGTGGGAAATTTGGCTGTCTAACCCTTGGTTGAAACCTATTCAATGAAACGGCAGCCATTGCCATTGAATCACCCATCCTTATCTCAGCAGCAATGGTCTTCCCCATCCTGGCTAGGATTCCATCGTTGGACATCCTCAAGACCTAAATGGAAAAAGTCATAAAACGTGTCCCTAACGTTTTCCTCTTGATCGAAGTGAACCAATCATATTTGGCTAGCGACCTGCTTAATTAATGATACTTATTACCCATTAAGGCAGGTCACTCACCAACCGATTGATTCACTAGTTGCAGGCGGAATCAAACGCCTCACAACTTACTTTCATTCCCAATCAGTCAGTGATGAAACCCAACCAATCCCAATCGGTACACCTGATAGTTAATCACTATCAGATGTCCCTATTTCATTGGCAACTCCACCCAATGAGATCTTAAGTATTCGTACAGATCAATCCCTGACAGATATGACCAGGTGAATATCCTAAAATCCCCCAAACGTAGTTACTCTGAAACTTAGGCCAACTGATTTCTGATTCACTTCGCCTTAGAGAAATTTCCCCTAGCAATTCCAGGTAATCTAGCAGGCTGGTAATATGGGAAAAATCCCAACAATAGGCCTGTGGGTTGCCAGGGTAGTTAACCGCATAATGGCCTCTTTGACAGCAAGAGAAAAAGGTATTCCTATATGACTCACATAGTTGCTATGACCCTAAAAACCCATATTGGAACTTAAATAAGGGAGTATAATTTAACTGAGGATGAGCCTAGTGACCATAGCATGGGTGGAAAGGAGGCGCTGAAGGAATTAAGTGCCCACATATTAACCAACGGATTATAGCTAAATCATTGCTGGCTATTCTCACTGAAAATTTGGTAATGGTTTCTGGGGCTTTTTGTTCCACATTGGGTGCACTAAAAGTGACAGATAGGTGGCGCAGAAATCAAACAATTTTGAGAAGGGGTACATCGTCCTCCAAATTGCTGACGACGTTATACAGCTCACAGTATGGCTTCACCGCAGAGGTCATTGCAATGCACACCTTGGATTCAGATAAAGTTCTCGCCCTGATTGACATTTGGGCTTATTTCATAAAGTGGTCAGCAAACGCAGTGAGGGTTTCATCATAACGGAACCCAATGGTCAAAAACTCAGCCTTCCACTGTGACATCTTTGCAGAACCTCCAAACAACTGCAACACAGTATTCTTCACTTCTTTGTATGTAATTGAACTCCTTGGAAGATAGCAGATGTCTTGGTCTTCACTCCCAACATAAAAAGCAGATATTAACAACTTAGCTTTATGCTGATCTGAGGCTCCTTCTGCTGCAAACTCAAATCATTTAAAGAAGCCGTGAATATTCCCCTCACTGTCAAACAGAGGCAGCTTATTAGCAAACCTCTCCCTAACAACATGATCCAGTTTACACTCAGTGCAGTGTAGACCCTTGGTAGTGCCATCCAAGCAATCAGCAATGTGGCTGACTTAACCGCTAACCAGGTGTAGTTGGTGGAAGGCCTTGTCCAGCTGGTCTGTTATGTCCTTATTTTCCTAAAAAACATCTTTTGTGTCTGAAGTAGTGTATCCAGCATGAGCTTTAGTCCTGCATATTGAGATAGCTCAAAAAAAGGGGTAAGATCACTTCATTTTGTGTCAGTTGGACTATTGCTTGGCGAAGGAATAATACTATCATTTATTGTACTGGTCAATGGGAACCCATTTAGTGAGCGCCACTGTTATAAATTTGGCGATATACTGAAGATATGCCAAAGCGGTTGCACAGAATTAATCCCACTGAGCAACGGACAGATGATATGGAGATTGTCAGTCCTAAGATAACTTGATAAATCTAATAAAAAACCAAAGCAGTTGCTTCCACTGCAACCCTTTATTTTCTATATTATATATTTGCAGCTTCTACCATGAACTCTCTTATTATTCTTCACTACAATCCTCCTCTTTTTCAACCTTCTAATCTCGCTTATATGTTAGAAAATTCAGTCAATACTGATTCTTTTGCTTAACTCTTCATTATGCCATATTCTCATTGGTCTGGCAGAGTTTATCTTCATTAAATTCACAATCACCTATTTAGAGGCGATTTACCAATTATTCATCATGCATTGACATTTCCTAACCGCCTAAGCATTATATCCTCAGCAAAATTTCTCCTATATGATGAGGTCAACTTCGCTCATCAACTTGTATAATCAATAATACTCATATAGGCTTAATGACAATGGTTTACCAATGATCCGCTGTTGTTTATTTTGGCTTATTGTCCAGTCATATAGATTTCTTAACTATGACTTTCTGTTAGATTTGAGGGATTTTTATTTTCAATATCAATATAAATGGAAAAAACTGGATGGTACATTAGTAGCTGGTCACATTTCTTTAAGTAGGATACATATCTAAGTTTAAAACCTTAGCAGATATAATTTAATTATAAAACCATCATCCTGCTTTAAACATGCTAAGTTGCTTTAAAATTTTTTCACCAGATTATGAGATTATCATAAATAAATGCAAATCAACTTAGGGATATGATATATAAAAGTACTTCTAAAACATTAAATAGATTAAAGTTAGTAGACATTCAATATGTTATATAGATAAGCAATTAATTGACATCTTGATCCAAATATGGAAAAGATAGTAGTCAGATGTAATTAAAAGCTAATTATATTCTATTTAAAGTCAAGCTAGAGTATATTTGTTATATATAAGCTTTTATATCTCTTGGAACATGAGTTTACATTGAAAGATGGTCATTTATATCACAAAATTTTTTTTAGCAATAATTTGTTAGTTTTAACTATTGCTACTAGATAAAGTGAGTTTTTCTATGTAATACTATAAGCATGGAAAACTTTATTATTATTTTCATGTCCAGTGACACTAACATGTTGCCATGTGCAAACCAAACGTTAGTTGCCAGTGGCAACATATTAATGTCACCAGACATGAGTGTTAAATTTGCTTTGATAATTTCTGAGAGAGCTGCAGACAGCCTATACCCCTATAATTTTTATTTTATGTAAATTATGATTTGTGAAAGTAATCCAGCCTACAAGGGCTCCTGTCACAAATGAGACTGTGAATGGTGCTCCTGGTCAGACCTCAACTAGTAAAATTAGTGTAAAAACTCTCAAACTGGTAGTACTGGCAACCAGGCTATCATGGATTAGGGGCAATCAAGGCCCTTTTATAAGCGAGTGTGAGCCAAATAAGTTTCAGTATATAAGCGAGGATGCAATGCCAAATAATTTTTGCCCCACTGAGTCAGAGGATTTATAATATGAGGATGACACTGCCACCCAAGATGCATATTTAATTCAACCCCCTTTAATACCTTTGGGGATCCAAAATAATTTACACTGCTGATGATGCCCAATGAGAAATCTAAATTACACCAACAAAAGAATTAGAAGTTCAAACAAGCATATCACCAAATTGGGCAGTTGTCCAACTTCAAGTGTGACTCAAAGACACAATGCAAGGTGAGTTGTAGAGTGCCATCACTCTATCAGGATTACATGGCATAATTGAGGGCACAGATTGCAGAGACAAAGCTGGATGTCAGAAGGCCAAAAAGGAAATTGGCAGGCCTCCCTGACTTTAACTATACCCTGGATCAATGCTGGGTACAGGCCAGATATTCTCAGGTTGGTCCTGGGGATATGTGTGATGCTTGGCCCTGTGCTAAAACAATGGTGATAAAATGCACCAATTTACTAATTCAGATAGTTTATTATGGTTGCTCAGTGAGGGTTTCAAAACCCATTTGATTTACAATATTGGGAAAGCGGGAAGAATTCAACTGCAATCCATAACTTGGGCTCAGACTATCTTGAGCTACAGTACCCTGCCTGATGGTAGTGTGCACTTATTGTTTTAATTAGGCTTAGCACCGCATGTACAGATAGATGATTTCCTCCCCAGTGTTTATTATTTGATCCCTCAAGAACAACTTTCCTAATAAAATCTCCTGATAAATTTACATTTTTGTAATTTTCCTTGGGCAAGCCTGTGTGCAGTCCTCCTCAAAAAAGTCTAATAACATTGGCCACTTTATTTTATAAAATTTAACTAAAGTATCTGGTGCACCTCTTGGCCACCCTGGTCCACTCCAGATCAAGGCACTTAAGCACCCTGGCACCAATCTCCACTTGGTTATGGACTCCCCTTTAGAGTCCAACCAGTTTTGTTCTTTATTTGTTATCTACTATTATACACTGCATTTTACGTCTTTTCCCTTGGTCCCTTTTGCTCTGTCAACCTCCGTGGTGCCTTGTTTCCAATATTGCTAATGACTAATTACATGGCAGTGTGTCTGTGCATCCCACACTACCTTTCTGGGAACAGGAGAGTTACAGAAACTCTCTTGCTATTTTTCTAAATCGGCTTTTTTAATTTATAAGTCTCAGAATTATCCATGTATGGCTTTCTTTATGTGTAAACTGGGTGCGTGTGTATTTGTCATGGCCAATATGGTGCTCGCCACAGTTTTCTCATTTGGTTTTGTATTAGTGCATCTCAGAGTTATTAATGTGAATACTAACTGGAAAGTGTTCATCCTCCCTGCTTGTACCTGGTAGACTCAGACCCTTTGTGATCCTGTTGTCATGATTCCCTAATTTTACCCAATATTTTTTATAAAATACAACAGAAACTTGCTTCCCTCTTGTCAGAAGCTTCTTTTGATAATAACAAATTGTCTGGTTCTTTTTCACATTCATGTGGGGTGGATTTGCTATATCAGTTGTCTCTGGAAGCTGGCACCTGGGTTTTGTGGTGTTTCATGCACAGAAAATTTTGTGGAGATCAGCGGAGGTTTGGAGCATGCCTTAGAGCAGCGTCTCCCTAATGTTATTCATTCAAGCCTTATAAGAGTTCTTTTCTCTCAGCCAAGCTGGCTTCCACGCGAAATTATATTTAAATGAATTTTTGTGACAGAGCACGGGACCTACCTTTTCCTGACGTCATTCAAACATCATTTTTCCATTCTATCTTGGCCTCCACATGAGAAACTCCGCATTATGGCAATCGCCCCTCCCAACTTCAAAAAACTTATTTGAGCTCTTTGGGATGATTTCCTCACCTCAACCTAAAAAGGGACAGGTAATTTGGCTGTCATAGTTTCACCTGGGGTGTACTCTATAAATATGGGCCCTGTTATAAATTTTGACGGTACTGTTAGGATCCGTTGTGTTGTTTGTACAGGTCAAACCCACTGAGCAACAGATGGACGATGTGAGGATTTTCAGTCCTTTGGACACGCTTGAAAATATACTTAAAAAATATGAGCAATTGCTCAATCGATTATTTGTTTATTTTTAGTAAGTACAGTGCCCTTTCACTGTCCCATTTCTTCTCTACTATTAACAACCTACCTCTCTCAATCGCCCATCTCACTTATATACAGCGGATTCAGGCAATGCTGCTCTCATGGCTTGGGATATTCTATTCCGCTGATTCTTCTCAAATTTGGCTTGTTATTCTCTAATCCTCTGTCGCCCTAATTGTAGGTGATTTACTTTGTATTTGTCAAATGTCAACATCACCTTATCACCTTATCAGTTTATATAGAGGCAATCCAATAAAAACTTGTTATCTCCCAATATTGCCTCGTCTTGAGGCACTTGAATAATCATAACTGATATCATCTTCAGCGGATTCCGCCTTAGCTGTCCCACGATTATCATCCAGTCATATTGGAATCGTGATAATACCCCCTCCTTGATAGGATGATAAGATCTTAATGTTCGTAAGGTCAGATGAACTTTGCGTGTAGTCAGTTAATGATCTGACCACTTGCAGAATCTTTGATGGTATATGCATCAAAACCAGTTTTCTCTATAACTTCAAAAGGACCAATCCAAGTACTGGCCAGCTTGTGTTTTCACCCAAATCCATGGTAGTCATGGAAGCAAACCATAGCACCTTCCTTGAATGGCGCCAGCCCACTACGATATGCCTGATCAGCAGCCTGATTCCTGATCTTCTTGGCTAAGATGAAGGAATATGCTTTGGTTTGCAGTTTAATCAGAATGTTTTGAGGTTAATCATATAGCGGTGGGGTTCCAGTACACTAGTGTCTTCTACACGCAAATAAAGTAATGATGGAAGATCCAGGTGTCAGCTGTATAGTAGTTGGAAGGGACTCTTCCCCATGGCGGAATGGTAACTAATGTTATAGGCGAACACAGCAGTGTAAAGGAGAGATCTCCAATTGGAAGGTCAATCCATTACTAATTTTCATAACATGTTCTCTAGAGTTTCATTCACCTGATTGACCATTCCATTATATTTGGGGTGATATGGGGTCATCAGAACCCTGAGGAATACCATAAGCTCATTCAGTTTGGCTAGAATGTATGAGGTGATGTTGGTTCCATTTTCAGTGAGAATAAACTGAGGGCAGCCATGTCACTAAATAATCCATTCCATCACAACCTGGCCACAGTAACCACCCCCAAGTCTCATATTGCCCTCGCTTCAACCCAACAGGTCAAGTGGTTGATAGCCACAAGACGTACTTACACTGGTTAACTCCTGTTGACAAGGGGCCAACGACATCAAGGGAAACCATGTGCCAAGCAAAATGTGGTTTTATTAACCGATATGACGTCTTACAGCAAAATGGATTTTTTACTTGGCACTGATGGCAACAGGAAATAGTTTTGATCACATCAAAGCTCATACTTTCCCAATAGTAATATGGAGTAACAACTCCATAGTATTATGCACTCCACCATGCCCAACTGCCTTGTGCGCACTTATAATGATTCCTATCATGCTTATGGTGCAGAAAATTCACCTGTAGAATTGCCGATCTGCTTGTACAGTTCCCCATTCCATTGAAAGGTATTTGTTTGCATCTCATTTAACACTTTGATCACTTGGGGCGTGTCACGATTTTGATATGACTGGATGATAATCGTGGGATAGCAGATTGGAATCTGCCAAACATAGTATCATTTACAATTATTTTTATGCCTTAAGATGAGGCGATATTGGAAAATAACAGGTTTTATTGGATATTATGGGTTTTATTGGGTCGCCACTTTATAAGATGATAAGAATAAGGCAATGTCATATTTGATGAATACTAAGTAAATTTGCCTGCAATTAGGGTGACAGAGGATTAGAGAATAACAAGCCAAATTTGAGGAGTATCAGCGGAATAGAATATCCCAAGCCATGAGAAGCAGTATCACCTGAAGCCGCTGTATATAAGTGAGATGGGCGATTGAAAGAGGTTAGGTTGTTTTTAGCATAGAAGAGATGGAACAGCGAAAAGTAGCTGTATTTGTAAAAATAAATAAAGAATTGATTGGGGCAATTGCTCCTATTTTAAGTATATTTTCAAGTGTTCAAAGGACCAACAATCCCCACATCGTCCATCTGTTGCTCAGTGGGTTCAACCTGTGCGAATATCCTGACAGATTCTAAAAATACCATCCAAAATTATAACAGTGGTGCTCACTACATGGGGCCCATTGATCAACCACCTAACTCTAGAACTTTCATTCGCCAGCCATGCCTTAACCAAGCTGTGTTGTTGGGGAGTCTTCATGAAACATCAAACTGGCTAGATATGAGGAACTCAAGGTTACCTTAGACGTGGTGCTCAAAAACCAAGATGAAAATCTTCAAGAACAAAATGCTGTCATGCACCAACTTGATAGTACATTTAGCTAAATGCAAATCCTGGGACTACAGAACAAAGAACTCGCCAAATGATTGAATGATATCACCAAGCAGCTTCAGTGTGCAGAATGAAGATTGACCAATACTTCTTGGTCTTCTCGCTGGGACAATGATGACTATCAAAAAGAGGCATCATACGTGGAAGGATATGACGCTGGTTAAAGCTACTACACCCAAGATGGTAGTACCGGATATGCATATGAGTTGGAACAACACCTACCTCAAGTAATGGCAGAACCACCCACAGCAGAAGGTCATGCTACCCCTGAAGCGGCGGACTCACAACTTCTGCTAATCCAGCTCCTCATTGAGAATCTGCTTTTGAATCTTGACCCATTCCTCAGTATGGCCCAAAACCCCATAAATGGGATGAGGAAGTTAATATTGAAAAATTACCTCCTTTTGACCGCAACAGGAACATTCATGGGTTCTTCAATTGGTTTGGGTTTGCAGCGGAAGGCGCATCTGATAGATGAAAGGCTACGTTGTTAACATCTGCCTTGGATGTCAGAAGCGATAATCAGGTTTCCTGTTACCTCCCAATTAGTTCTGTACCTATAAAGACATAAACGATACTGTACTCTGCCTGTTTGAGGGAAACTCAAAGATGGCGCAGCAGAAAGCAGAATTCTAAGTGATTAGATTCCATCGAAATGAGACTCTTGTCAAGTTCGCTGATTGATTCACAACAGAAGCCCATGTACTAATTGGAGCTGGGTATTTAGCGGAAGCCAACGTGTTCATTGCCATGTCCTCCATGATGAAGCCATATCATGAACTTTCTAATTTTATTCTGCCGCTTCTGGATGATGATGTACCTCTGCTTAAGATTGTACAGTTTTTGCATCATGTATCCCCTAACTTTCTGCCACCAATATGGAATGGAAGACTATTGCTGCTACTGCACCCTCTTGTTCAGGAGAAACTATTGTCCGCCTCCATCTCTGAATAGTAGTCCTCAGGATTTGTATACCTCTGCGCCTCGTCCTCAGCCAAATTATACTCAACAGTTCGATCAGTGACAATGGGCTGGCCATGAAAACTGCCAGCAACCCAGTTATTGACCAGGACCCAACTATGGCAACCATCGAACAATTAGATTACTGACCTGGGGCTAGTTACACTAAATGACCCAAACTTTATGGTTTGGAACCTCTTATGATAATTAAGAATGTGGCTCTTATGGGGTTAAACTGAACAAATTCAGTCACCCTTTCATTTGGCAAACTTCTGCCATAACCGCCATGTAAACTACGTACACCAAGATTAATACTATCAGGGAAAAGATGGAGCGGAGTAGAGACAGGTTCCTCTTACTCTGCGATACCCATTCAAAAAGTCCCTGAATAAATAGTAGTATACCCTGCAAAAGTCCTTCAGTACGATGACAGCATTTTATATCAGCATCCAGTTGGAGGAGTAAGCGTAGTAACCCAAGCTCAAGCCAAGGCGGTGGCGGAATAAGAGCCCCCTGAAAAACCAAAGCCATATGCCTGTCAAATGCTTGATCAAGCTTCTTTAGACCAACTTGATTCTGCCACGGATGCACCAACTCTGAAAAGAGTAAACGTCACCCTTCAAGTAGACTCCATTGTCAAAGACTACCCCCAAGTCAGTGAGGGGATAATGAATTTTCTTGGGAAAAGAGAGACCATAAATGTTTCTTATTAAACAGTCAATTTATATTCCTATTCTGAGTGTACATACTGTGATATTTTTGTAGCGAAAAAAGAGTTCACGCTATAATAGATACTGGTGCTTCAGTAAACATAGTGTCCACTATATTAATGGCAAAGTTGACGTTGAAACCTGATGAGGACCATCAAATGGTTTATGGAACTTATGGAGCTGTAAGCACTGTCTCTGAGGGGGCTTATAGTGTGCCACCTCTGTGCTTTGGGTCTATTGTCATTGTAGCCCCGGCCATTGTTCTACTAAATGAAAACTATGACCTTTTAATTGGGACTTCTTTTCTGTGCCATCTTGGGGCTGTCATTGATATGATGGAGGAGACCCTCGCCATTCTGGGTCAGCGGATCCCAATTTACTTTACCAATAGTGGAGTACTGAAGGATATGGTGCATATGAGCCATATCAACCTTGCCTATAGTGACAGGGTGAGGCCAATTCACTACCGCTGACTAAAGCGCAAGACTCAGGCCCTTCCCCAGCAGATGTATGAATATCAAAGGATACCTCTTCGAGTGGCAGGGCCCATATCTATCCCTTATGGCCATCAAGTCTTAGTGAACACTGAGATAGAAGTGGAAGTGCTAAGTGGGTTATATAGGGAATTCATTGGGCTCTATCATCAAACATGGTTTGAGCCACATGTGGCTCCAGGGATTATAGTTCTGGGCCATAAGAGATTAAGGTTTTTTAGCAAACCTCCAAAGTGAACCAATGCAAATCCGCTGCCACCAAACAGTAGCGTATCTAAATCTGATTCCCATAGATGAGGTCCATCAGGTTCATGATTTCAGACTATTGGATGAATTTGGTCTACCAGCTGAGCCACTGGCTGACATATTAACGGTGGTACCATGGAGTAATTTAATTGGATTATCAGAAGAACAAAAAGACTAAGCAATAGCTTTATTTCTGAAGTATAAAGGGATCTTTGCTGTCGATAATCATGATTTAGGATGTGCTCAGGGGTGGTCCGTTGAGTAGACACTGGCAATCATCCTCCTATAAGGTCTCAGCTGATCTGCCATTCGCGGGCAGTGGAAGATGTGGTTACTGATGAAATCAACAAGTTGTTAGAGCAAGGGATGCTTAAACCATCCAAAAGCCCGTGGGCTTCTCCTGTTCTAAATGTAAAAAAGAAGGATGGCACCAACCGCGTAGTAATAGACTACCAGAAGCTCAACAGTACTACAAAAAATGACTCATCCCCCTTGCCAAGAATCGATGATGCTTTGGACCAATTAGGGGGAGCCCATTACTATTCTGAGATGAACTTGATATCAGGTTACTGGAAAATCAAATTACCCCTGGCAGAACAGGAAAAATGCGCTGTAATCACCTCTAAAAGCCTTTTACAACTGAAGCAGATGCCTCAAGGGCTGTGCAACGTCTCAGGTACGTATCAGCGAGCCATAACACTATTCTTGGTGACCTGAAAATATCATGTGTCCTTGTATACCTTGACGATATTAATGTTTTCTCTCAAACCTATTTGGAGCATTTTGACCACCTAGAAGCAGTATTCCGCCAGCTGGCTGAGGCAAACATTAAAATTAAACCTCAAAAATGTAACTTTTTCAAAGATCAGCTGGAATAACTAAGGTTTGTGGTAGACTCTAAAGGACTAAAACCACAGCTGGCAAAAGATGGAAACCATCATCAAAATGCTTACTCCTAATAGTAAGCGCAACATACAGGTATTTTTGGGAATGGTCAGTTACTACCGGCGCTTTATCCCTAATTTTAGCTGTATTGGGAGCCCACTATTCGAGTTGTTAAAAAAGATTCTGTGTTCAAATGTACAAAACGTCGTCAATCCACTTTTGATACACTCCATATGGCGTTGATCATCTCACCAGTGCTACAATATCCAAACTTTGATCATAAGTTTATCATTCAGATGGATTTGTCTCTCTCCGTGGCTGGGGCAGTACTTTTTCTCAGAAAGATGATGAGGGAGAGGAACATCTGGTAACATACTGTATTTGAGGTCTGAACTGTCATGAGGGTAATAATACTGTGACTGAGTGGGAGTGTTTATCAGTGATCTAAGCGTATAAGCAATTTAGAGTCTATATGCATGGGGTAAAGTTTAAAGTCATGACAGATCACGCATCATTACGCTGAACAGAACCTCAAGAGCCTGAAGGCCGTTTGGCTTGATGGGCTCTTAAGTTGCAGGCTTATGATTTTGAGATTCTCCATCATCCAGGAGTAAAGCATCAGAACGCTGGCTGTTTATCTCAGTTACCGACTATTGCTGTGACAGCAGACCTCAGCGACATGATGTATGATAAGATGCTCAGTGGAAAATATGACAACAAACTGCCCCAAGTAATCAAAGTGTTAAATGAGATATACATGAATGCCTTCCAATGGAATGGGGAACTGTAAAAGTGGATTGGAAATTCTATGGTGAATGTTCTGCACCCCTCAGCACAACTGGGAATCATTATGAGCATGCACCAGGCAGTCAGGCATGGTGGAGTGCGCAAGACTATTGAGTTGGAACGCCCCCAGTACTAATGGGAAAGCATGAGTTTTGATGTGCTCAAAACTATTTCCTGTTGCCATCAGTGCCAAGTGGAGAAGCCATTTTGCTGTAAGACGTCATATCGGTTAGTGAAACCACATTTTGCTTGGCACACAGTTTCTCTCGATGTCATTGGACCCTTGCCAACTGGATCCAACTGATATAAGTATATTTTTGTGGCTATTGACTACTTGACCCGATGTGTTGAAAAAAGTGTGATATGAGACTTGGGGGTGGTTACTGTGGCCAAATTTGTGATAAAATGCATCATTCAGCGGCATGGCTGCCCTTAGTTTAATCTTACTGATAATGGAACCAATTTCACCTCGCACATCCTCCCCAAACTGAATGAGCTTATGGGAATCCGTGGGGTTCTGATGACCCCATACTACCCCAAGTCCAACGGAATAGTCAAATAGATGAATGGAACTTTGGTGAACATACTATGAATATTTAGTAACGGATTGACCTTCCTATTGGAGCTCTCTCCTTTATACTGCTGTGTTCGCCTATAACATTAGTTACCATTCCGCCATGGGGAAGAGTCCCTTCCAACTATTATACAGCTGACACCCGCGTCTTCTGGTGTTGCTTTATCTGTGCATAGAAGACACCAGAGGACTGGAACCACACAGATAATTGACTAACCTTGCAAACATTCTGATCAAACTGTATACTGTAGCATATTCCTTCAGCTTATCCAAGAAGATCAGGAATCAGGCTGCTGATAAGGCATATCATAGTGGGCTGGTGCCATTCAAGGAAGGCGATATGGTTCTCTTTCATGACCAACATGGCATCGTGCAGAAACACAAGCTGGTCATTATTTGGATTAGTCCATTTGAAGTTATAGATAAAACTGGAGTCGATGCATATACCATCAAAGATCCTGCAAGTGGTCAGATCAATAACCAACTACACGCAAAGTTCCCCTGACCTTAAAAACAATAGGATCTTATCGTCCAGTCAAGGAGGGGGTAATATCACAATTCCAATATGACTGGATGATAATCGTGGGATAGCTAAGGCGGAATCCGCCAAAAACGATATCAGTTATTATTATTCAAGTGTCTTGGGATAAGACGATATTGAGATAAAATGGGTTTTTATTGGATATAATGGGTTAATTGGGTCGCCTCTATATAAGGTGATAAGGCAATAAGGTGATGTCGATATTTGATTAATACAAAGTAAATTTCCTACAATTATAATGATAGAGGTTTAGAGCTAACAAGCCAAATTTGAGGAGAATAGGTGAAAGGAATAGCCCAAGCCATGAGAGCAGCATTGCCTAAATTCGCTGTATATAAGCGAGATGGGCGATTGAGAGAGGTAAGTTGTTAATAGTAAAGAAGAAATGGGACAGTGAAAGGGCACTGTATTTACTAAAAATAAGTAAAGAATCAATTAGGGCAATTGCTCATATTTTTCAGGTATATTTTCAAGCGTGTCCAAAGGACTGACAATCCCCACATCATCTGTCTGTTGCTCAGTGGGTTTAACCTGTGCAAATAACCTGATGTATTCTAACAATACCATCCAAAATTATAACAGGGCAGTTTGTTGTTGTATTTTCCGCTAAGCATCTTATTGTACATCATGTCGCTGAGGTCTGCTGTCACAGCAATGGTTGGTAACTGAGATAAACAGTCAGCGTTCTGATGCTTTATTACTGGCTGATGGAGAATCTCAAAATCATAAGACTGCAACTTAAGAGCCCATCAATCCAAACGGCCTTCAGGTTCTTTGAGGTTCTGCAACCAGCATAATGATGTGTGATCTGTTATGACTTTTAAACTTTTTTTCATGCAGATAAACTCTGAATTGCTTATATGCATAGATCACTGCTAAGCACTCCTGCTTGGTCATAGTATAATTAAACTTATGACAGTTTAGACTTCAACTTCAGTATGCTACCAGATGTTTTTCTCCCTCGTCATCTTTCTGAGAAAGCACAGCCCCAACAGTGGAGAAAGACGCATCTGTCTGAATGATAAACCCCGATTGAAGTTCAGATATTGTAACACCGGTGCGCTGATCAACTCCCATATGGAGTGTATCAAAAGTGGATTGACGACGTTCTGTCCATTTGAACACAGCATCTTTTTTTAACAACTCGAATAGTGGGCCCCCAATACAGCTAAACCAGGGATAAAGCGCTGGTAGTAACTGACCATCACCAAAAATGCCCATATGTCACACTTACTATTGGGAGTAGTCATTTTGCTTATGGCCTCCACCTTAGCCAGCTTTGGTTTCAGCCCTATAGAAACTACCACAAACCCAGGTATTCCAGCTGATCTTTAAAGAAGTTACATTTTTGAGATTTAATTTTAATGTTTGCCTCAGCCAGCTGGTGGAATACTGCTTCTAGATGGTCAAGATGCTCCAAATAGGTTTAAGAGAAAACATTAGTATCGTCAAAATATACAAGGACGCATGACAGTTTCAGGTCACCAAGAATAGTGTCCATAGCTCGCTGAAATTTAGCTGGGGCGTTGCACAGCCCTTGAGGCATCTGCTTCAGTTGAAAAAGGCCTTTGGAGGTGACTTTAGCGCACTTTTCTTGTTATGCCAGGGGTAACTCAATTTGCCAGTAACCAAATATCAAGTTCATTGCAGAATAAATAAGGGTCTCCCCTTAATTAGTCCAAAGCTTTGTCAATTTTTGGCAAAGGGTACAAGCCTATTTTGTAATACTGTTGAGCTTCTGGTAGTCTAATACTACGCGGTTGGTGCCATCCTTCTTTTTTAAAATTAGAACAGGGGAAGACCACGGGCTTTTGGATGGTTCAAGCATCCCTTGCTCTAACAACTTGTCAATTTCATCAGTAACAACGTCTTTCACTGCCCACAATTGGTGGATCATTTGAGACCTTATAGGAGGATAATCTCCTGTGTCTACTCAATGGACCACCCCCTGAGCACACCCTAAGTCATGATTGTTGACAGCAAAAATCCCCTTATACTTCAAAAATAAAGCTATTTCTTGGTCTTTTGTACTTCTGATAGTCCTATTAAATTACTCCGTGGTACCACCATAGTACCTCTGCAGGTGTCTTGGCTGGTAGACCAAGTTTATCCAATTACCTAAAATCATGAACCTGATGGACCTCATCTATTAAAATCATATTTAAATATGCTACAATTTGGTGTTGGCGGATTAAATTGGTTCACTTTGGAGGTTTGCCAGAAAACTTATTCTTCCCAGGGCCCAGAAGTATAATCCCTGGAGCCACATATGGCTCAAACTATGTTTGATGATAGAGCCCAATGACTTCCCCATATAGCTCACTAGGCACTACCACCTCTAACTCAAAATTCACTAGAAATTGATGGCCAGAAGGTATAGATATGGTCCCTGCCGCTCAAAGAGGTATCCCTTTATATTTTTATATCTGCTGTGGAAGGGGCCGAGTCTTACAATTTAGTTGGTGATAGCAAACTGGTATCACCCTGTCACTATAGGCATGGTTGATATGGCTCATATGCACCAGATCCTTCGGTACTCCACTAGAGGTGAAGTAAATTGGGATCCACTGTCTCAAAATGGCAAGGGTCTCCTCTGTCATATTAATGACATCCCAAAACGGTGCAGGAAAGCAGTCCTAATTAACATATCATAGTTTTTGTTTGGTAGCACAATTGCTGGAGTTACAACAACAATGGATTCAAAGCGCAGAGGTAGCACACTGTAAAACCCTCAGAGACAGTGCTTACTGTTTAGCAGTTCCATACACCATTTGATGGTCCACATCTGATTTTAATGTCAACTTTTCCATCAACTTAGGGGACACTATGTTGACTGGAGCACCAGTATTTATTATAGCGTGAACTCTATTTTTTACTACAAAAATATCACAGTATGTACACTCATAATAGGAATATAAATTAACTGTTTTATATGGACATTTACGGGATCTCTTTTTTCATGAAAACTCATTATCTACTCACCAACTTGGGGATATTCTTTGACAATGGAGTCTACTTGAAGGGTGACGTTTACTTCTTTCAGAGTTGGCGCGTCCGCGGCAGTATTGAGCTTTTCCAAAAAAGCCTGATCAAGCATTTGACAGGTATATGGCTTTGGTTTTTTGGGGGGCTCTTCTTCCACCACCGCCTTGGCTTGAGCTCAGATTAATACGTTTACTCCTCCAACTGGCTTCTGATACAAAATTTCATCATTGTACTGAGGGACTTTTGAAGGGTATACTACTATTGATTCAGGGACTTTTTGAATGGGTATCGCGGAGTAAGAGGGACCTGTCTTTACTCCGCTCCATCTTTTCCTTGATAGTATATATATCTTGGTGTACGTAGTTTACATGGCGATTATGGAAGAATTTTGCCAAATGACCAGGGTGACTGCATTTGTTCAGTTAACTATATAAGAGCCACATCCTTGATTATCATAAGAGGGTCCAGACCAGAAAGTTTGGGGTCATTTAGTGTAACCAGCCCCAGATCAGTAGTCAAGTTGTTTGTTGGTTGACATAGCTAGGTCCTGGTCAATAACTGGGTTGCTGACGGTTTTCATGGACAGCCCATTGTCATTGATCAAACTGTTGAGTATAATTTGGCCAAGGACGAGGTGCAGAGTTATAAGAAGGTTGAGGATCACTAACTGGAGCTGGATTCATATGATATTTTTCTCCTGAATAAGAGGGTGCAGTAGTGGCTGTAGACTTCAGTTCCATATTTGGTGGTGGAAAGTTAGGGGATACATGACGCAAAAACTGTAAAATCTTGAGCAGAGGTATGTCATCATCCAGAAGTAGCAAAATGACATTATGAAGTTCATGATATGGCTTCATTGCGGAGGTCATGGAAATGAACACGTTGGCTTCCGCTAAACACCCAGCTCCAATTAGTACATGGGCTTCTGTTGTGAATCAATCAGCGAGCTCCACAAGAGTCTCATTTCGATGGAATTTAATCACTAAGAATTCTGCTTTTCACTGCGACATCTTTGAAGTACCCTTAAACAGGCGGAGTATGGTATCCTTTACGTCCTTATAGGTACAGAGCTAGTTGGGAGGTAACAGGTGACCTGATCGTCGCTTCTGACATCCAAGGCAGATATTAACAACTTAGCCTTCCATCTATCAGATGCGCCTTCCGCTGCAAACTCAAACCATTTGAAGAACCCATAAATGTTCCTGTTGCAGTCAAACAAAGATAATTTTTCAATATTAACCTCCTCATCCCATTCACGGGGTTTTGGGCCATACTGAGGAATGGTTCTAGATCCAAAAGTGGTTTCTCAATGAGGAGCTGGATTAGCAGAAGTTGTGAGTCCGCCGCGTCAGGGGTAGCATGACCTTCTGCTGTGGGTGGTTCTGCCATTACTTGAGGTAGGTGTTGTTCCAACTCATATGCATATCCGGTACTACCATCTTGGGTGTAGTAGCTTTAACCAGCGTCATATCCTTCCACGTATGATGCCTCTTTTTGATAGTCATCATTGTCCCAGCGAGAAGACCAAGAAGTATTGGTCAATCTTCATTCTGCACACTGAAGCTGCTTGGTGGTATCATTCAATTGTTTGGCAACTTTGTTTTGTAGTCCCAGGATTTGCATTTGGCTAAATGTACTATTAAGTTGGTGCATAACAGCATTTCGTTCTTGAAGAAGTTCATCTTGGTTTTTGAGCACCACGTCTAAGGTAAGTTTGATTTACTCATACCCAGCTGGTGCATTGTTTTGTGAATATTCCCCAACAACACAGCTTGGGTAAGGCATGACTGGCGAATGGAGTTCTGGAGTGCTAGGTGGTTACTCAATGGGCCCCCTGTAGTGAGCACCACTGTTATAATTTTGGATGGTATTGTTAGAATCTGTCAGGTTATTCGCACAGGTTGAACCCACTGAGCAACAGATGGACATTGTGGGGATTGTTGGTCCTTTGGACACACTTGAAAATATACTTAAAATATGAGCAATTGCCCCAATCGGTTTTTTATTTATTTTAGCAAATACAGTGTAATTTCACTGTCTCATTTCTTCTCTACTAACAACCTACCTCTCTCAATCTCTCATCTTGCTTATATACAGTGGCTTCAGGAGATACTGCTCTCATGGCTTGGGCTATTCTATTCCGTTGATTCTTTAATTTGGCTTGCTATTCTCTAATCCTCTGTCACCCTAATTGTAGGCGATTTACTTCATATTTGTCAAATGTTGACATCACCTTATCGCCTTATTGCCTTATATAGAGGCAATCCAATAAAAACCCATTATATCCCAATATTGCCTCATCTTGAGGCACTTGAATAATCGTAACTGATATCATTTTTGACTGATTCCGCCCTAGCTGTCCCACTATCATCGTCCAGTCATATCATAATCATGACAGGCCTCAAAAACTTATGCGCGCCTCTCATAAAGGAGGAATCTAATATTTCCATTCCTCCAAGCTCTACTAAAAATTTAAAGGTGAGCAGGGGTCTAGCCTTGAGTTTAAATTAAATGTCTTAAAATAATTTTGCCACAATAATGTCAACTGCAGCAGAACCTATAAATATGGCACCAGCGACTATTGTTTTTACTTGAATGGGGCAGAAGTCCTCACTTATTCCCCCCATTTCAGCAGAATTTGAGGGTCCAGTAGGGTCTAGCCCCAGTTTTAACAAAATTGAATCAACAAAGACAATTTTATCTTTGCATTGTGTCCCTTTGGTGCAGACTGGAGCACCAATGAAGGGCTTTGTGGTGATAACCCTGAAACGGTGCACAAAAGGTCATCAGAGCAATTATGGGGTTGTTGACACCCAAAAAATGCGTTTTATAATTAAAAATTATATACAAAAAATGACCCAAGTGTCAGTTCTTGCAAATCTGACAATAATCCTATTCATGTGTACCAAATTACTCTGAAAAACATGAGCTTGACCCCTACCATGATTTAAAGAACACAGAAGGCGGAAAAGGAGCTCACATAAAATATAAAAATGTTTTTGCAACTGCTGAAGTTATGGTGGCATATATGGCCTCAGTAATAAGTATGGCCAATTATTTCTCTCAATTTTATGATGCAAAAACATATCCTGGAGGCATGCTTATGCCTGATGAAGGGTTATTTGGCGAAGTGTTGGCATTTTCTGCTTAGGATAAAGTCCAATATGGATATTCTTTGTTAACTGCTACCCATTTAATCCCCTCTAGGGAAAATTAGCACAACTACTTTGGTGGATAAAAGAGCCTCTGAAAATTTTATTGATCAAAACCTGGATGACTACCTTGAATTATTACTTGCCAGGTGGTATGGTTAGGGTAGGGGCTTCTTAAAGTATTCCCACGATGAAGGTTCTTAAGTAAGTGGACTACCAAGTTGGCAAATATCATTTGGCTGACCGCTTTCAAACAATAAAAAACCTCTTTACCCCATTATTTTGGGAGTAGAGTAGTGGCAGAAGTTTGACGTCAGAACCAACTTAAAAGACAATACAATGTACTTAAGTTTAAAAAATGGTCAAAAATTAGTTATCCTTTTGTCAGAAGAGGACTCTCAGGGAAACTTGCCCCATTGGCCAAAGGTCCACACACTCAGTATTGCTCCGTTTCTGAGCCCTCTTTTGAGGTACCCTTACCTTCCTGTTTGGAGGGGCTTGAATCTTCGTTTGATGAGGCTTCAGCCAAGGTACTACCAGCTCATTCTCTTTTTAATAAGAGTTCAAACTCACTGTTGCTCTGGTGCGCATATCTTCTCCCATTTACCCTTTGAATGTATGGGAGGTAGCCGCATTGGATGTGATGGTTAAAGAGCAGTTAGCTAAAGGCACAATTTATCAGCATACCTCACTGGTATGCTCCCTTCTTTTTGTGGAGAAAGTGATGGTACCTTACGCCCATGTGCAGATTATGGGAATCTCAACACCATCTCAGTACCAGAATTGCATCCCATCTCACTGGACTCACAGATTGATCGCTATGTGGAGAAGGCTATAGTCTTATCCAAACCAGATTGCTTAAATGCTTTCAATCAGATCGGGATCAATAAGGCCAGGATTGGCTCACTGTGTTCAGAAACAGAAAAGGGCTTTTCAGTTTCAGGTTATTTCTTTTGGGATTAAAAATGCACCTGTTAACTTCCAACGCCATATAGATGCGGCCTTGGGGACCTTCTGGGTGTGTGCGCGGTGGCTTACATGGATGATATACTGGTATTTTATCCTGATCAAGATTCCCATGTAATACATCTGCGTCAAGTGGTGGAGATTTAAGGGCAGCCAATCTTGCGTTAAAAATCAGTAGTTTGAGTTCTTTAAGTCACAGGTCACCTCCTGGGCAACGTCATGTTTGACCAAGGTCACATGATAACTCCAGACAAGGAGAAAGCGATTCATACATGTCTCACCCCAACTTTAGTCAAAAACATGGAGTTTTTTGGGGACGTTAATCCCTAAGAAATTTACACCAAATCCTTTTGAGTTAGCGGCGCCATTGTACAAGCCAAGTGGAGTAAAGTGCTCCAATGATCCCCCATTTTACAGGATGCCTTCCAAGCGGTAAAGTGCACCCAGTTGCCCATGTCCATCCTTTGCCATGTAGATCACAAAAGGGAATTTATTGTTGCTAATTGTCAAAAAATTGGTATTACTGGCCAATAAAACATATTTACTTTGGTAGATTGTATTTTTAATTGCTGAAGTGAGCTTCGAGATATAGGTAGTAAGTTATGTATTCAAAGCAAGTAAACAGAGGTGATAGTATTTTTGCTGAATAGATTGAATTCCGCTGGAGCCTCAATGATGAGGCAAAACCAAACGAGTTCCAACAAATAATACTATCTAAGTTGATGGGTCAGAACTGACTAAAGAGATGAAGATATGAGTTAAAGTAGAATAGGTGAAGGGGATATTTTCAACTAGGGAAAAGAGAGCGGAAAATAGAGAAGAAGAGGAGCCAGTAGTAAAGAATGCTAATTATATATATTAAAGCAAATAATTTAGCATCGCAGAGGCAATTGCTTCCTATATTAAAAAGCTCTTTTAATTGTTTGTTGGTGGTATCCATATCGTCAATCTATTGCTCAGAGGGTTCAACCCTGTGCAAACCATTAGGCAGTTCACAAACCCTTCTGCCAAATTTTTTAATAGTGGTTCTCACTACAAGAATCCATTGATAAACACACCAAAGTCTCAATATTCGCCAAGCAATGGCGCAGCAGGCTCCGCTTTATAGGACACTTTCCCAGTTTATTGAGTTATCCTAATACGCGGAACTAAAACTTGTCTTGGATACACTACTCCAGGCTCAAAATGCTTTTTCAAGAAAATAAGGGTATAATGGATTAGCTTGATAAGGCCTTCAACAAGCTGTACCTGGTTGGTTGAAAACTAGCCAACTTGCTGACCGCTTGGATGCCACTACCAAGCGGCTACACTGCACAGAGAGCAAATTGAATAAGGTTGCTTGGGAGGGAGAGGTCTGCATAGACAAGCTGCCCCCATTTAACCATGATGGAAACATATATGGATTTTTTTAAACAATTTGATTTATAAGTGGAGAGGGTTTCATATTAGCATAAGGATAAACTGTTGTTGTCAGCTCTGGATGTCTAGAGTGCTGACCAGGTTATATGTTATCCTAAGATTTAAATGTAACATATCAGGAGATGAAGTAAATTGTGTTCCATCTGTTTGGGGGTATGGTAATGATAACGCAGCACAAGGCGGATTTTTAATAGTACAATTTTAACAGAATGAGTCATTAGTAGAGTTTACGGGGTTATTCACATCTGAAGCTCGCATGCTAGTGGGAGCAGATATTTTGACCAATGAGGATGTAGGCATCAAAATGATGGCAGCTGTTAAGCCATATCAGGATCTATATAATGCTATGGCCCCCTGTTATTCAGGATGATGCAACAATATTACAAATTGTCAATTATTTATGCCATCTATATGTCACTTTTGGTGCTCCCAAAATGGAAGAAAATCCCTTGTGACTGCTACCAGATCCCCATTAAGAAATGGACAACAACAACTCAGTTATACTCCGTTGGTTAATACTCGTCCATTTAACACTTTGGCGGGTCCTTTCCGTCCTCCTTATACTCAAACAGCTCATCCTCGGCCAATCCAATCCATAATTTGACTTTCAACCTGGACCTTCAAATGTGATACAGAGCTAAGAGCCATTTACAAATGCTTGTTTCTTGTGCAGCTAAAGAGGCCTTTATGCAGCTAGATGTCCTGGTAAACTGCATGATCATGTAGTACCGCCCACACTGACCAAACAGGGAAAAGTATAAGCAGAGTAGAGATGGGACGCTCTATCTCTGCTAATCCAAATTTATTTGTCCCTTGATGATTTTAATGAGTTACTTTGCATTGATCCTGGTACTTACTCTGACGACTTATTATATCATTAAACTTTACACAATATCTTAGCCCCAACCAAGAGAGAATCTAGAATAATACAGATTTGGAGTTTTGCTGAGATGTACAGAAATTGTATGCCTGACAAATCCTCAAGCAAAGTGGCACAGGCGCGTCATACCATCAAAGGATGACACCGCCCTAGAGGGGTAAACGTTGCAATTCCAGTAGCAAAAATTGCCCATAAATATCCTCATGTTGACGCCAGTATTACCACTTTTTTGATGATAAAAAGCCCTTGGGTATTCATGTAATAAACACCAATGGTTCTTTTTATTAGGAGTTTACCTACTGTGATATTTTTGCTCAGAACACAAGAATCCAAGCTATTATAAATACTGGCGTTGCAGTCAATATAATATCCACCAAGATTGTAGCTAAGCTTCTATTGAAGCCTGATGTGGAACATCGAGTAGTATATGGGACCATGGGGTACAAAAGCACTGTGTTATAGGGTGCTAATGGTGCGTTGCCTCTGAAGTTTGGTTCAGTTGGGGCATCCGCCCCAGCGGTGGTTCTGCCTAATGTTAATTATGATATGATGGTTGGGGCTTCATTCATGTGGCAATTTGAGGAAGTGGATGATATAGCAGAAGAACCATTTAATATTCTAGGTCAACATATCCACACTTATTTTACCTCCAGTGGAGTCCCAAAGGACCCAATATGAACTAAACAAATCAATCTTTCATATAGAGATGGTGTTATTACTGTTCAATATCAACATCTGAAGAAGAAAAGCAGAGCTCTTCCTAACCAGATTTATGAGTACAACGGTACTCCGCTATGGGCTGCAAATGCTTTAAGCATACCTCTTGGGCATCAGGCCATTATAGGGATGGAGATCAAATTATATATCCCTGAATGACTCTATGGGGAAATTATAGGGCCCTACCAGCAATCATTGCTAGAACCCCATGTGGCTCCTGGGCTCCTGTTACCAGGGCAGGGGAAGTGAGAGGTTTAATAGCAAACTTGCAGAAGAAGTCTATGTAGGTTTAAAGGCACTAGGTGGTGGCTTATCTACATCTGGTTCCTATCGATGAGGTCCACCATATACACAATTTTGGTTCTTGGGAAGACCTCATGCTACATTTAAAACCCTCATTCAGCGTAATGACTGTGGTTCCAAGTGATTCTATAATTGGTCTGTTGGAGGATCATAAGGACAGGGTGATGGATTTGTTTGAGAAATACCAAAGCATTTTTATCTGATGACCATGACTTAGGATGTGAATGTGGGATTGTTCATAAGTTGGGCATGGGAGATCCCTTCCTATATGGTCATGGCTATCCATCATTTAAAGGTTTCAGAAGAAGGTGTATCCAAAGAGATAAATAAATTGGTTGAACAGGGGATGTTAGAGTCGTCAAAAAGTCCCTGAGCGTCCCTGGTGCTAATTGTCAAGGAGAAAGATGGCATCAATTGAGTAGTAATTGACTACCAGAAGCTTAACAGCATTGCAAAAAAGACTTGTACTCGCTTCCTTAAATTGATGATGCTTTAAAATTGGTTGGGAGGTGCTAAATATTGCTCCGGTATAAAGTTTATATTGGGGTATTGAAAAATTGAGTTTCCATCGATGGAACAATCTTGGTGCGCTATAGACACCTCAAAAGGGCTTTTCCAGTCTACATGTATGTCACAGGGTTTGTGCAACTCCCCAGCTATGTTCCAGAAGGCTATGGGCACTATTTTGGGTGACCTGAAGCTGTTTTGCGTTCTAGCATACCTTGACGATATTAATGTTTCTCGCAGACATTCACAGAACATCTCAGCTACCTGGAACAAGTGTTCCGTTGAATCACTGAAGCTAACATCAAAATTAAGCCCCAAAAGTACCACTTTTAAGGAGCCGTTGGAATACTTCAGGCTTGTGGTAGACTCCAAAAAACTTAGTCCTCAGCCAACTAAGGTGTAAGCTATACTTAAGATGATTGAGCCAAGTAATAAGCAGGATATCCAGGTGTTTTTGGGGATGGTCAGTTATTACCATTAGTTAATTCCCAACTTTAGATGTACTGGGGCTCTGCTCTTCGAGTCATTAAAGAAACATGGTGTCTTTGATTGGACTGACTATTGTCAAAACGCTTTCAATGTCTTAAAAACCGCGTTGGCTAGTGCGGCCATTATGCAATAAATAATTTTTTGAGAAGAAATTTATTGTACAAACAGATGCTTCCCTTTCCACCGTAGGGACTGTGCTATCCCAAGAATGATGATGACAGTGTGGAGCATCCCATCATGTATTGTAGCTGAAGCTTAACGTGCCCTGAACGGAATTACACCATGATTAAGCAGGAGTGCTTAGCAGTAATATATTCATATAAACAGTTCTAGTTTTACCTCCATGGGGTTAAATTCAAAGTGGTCACGGATCATGCATAATTGCAGTGGCTGAAGAATATGCGGGAACCTGAAATGTGGCTTGCGCAATGGGCCTTGAAGCTACAAGCTTATGACTTTAGATATGTAATTTGGCTAGGGGCAAAACATCAGAATGTGGACTATCTCTCACAATTACCAACAGTTTCCATTTTGGCGGATTTGGCAGAGATAATGTATGAGAAGATGTTTGTGGGAAAATATCACGATGAGCCACCACAGGTGATCAGAGTGCTGGATGGGCTGTGATGGGATACCTTTTTGTGCGATGGGGAACTAAATAAGCAAATTGGAGAATTGATGCTGAGTTTCCTTTAAACCTTCCGCTAGACCAGCAAATATTATGGATGCTCATAGAGCGGTAGGGCATGGTGGGTTGCAGAAAACGCTGGAATTCCTGTGACCCCGTTACTATTATGAGAGTATGCATTATGATGTGCTTAGACGGTTTCTTGTTGTTAATAATGATAAGTGGAGAAACCTTTCCACAAGAAGACCACCTACCAGCTGGTTAAGCCTCATTTTTCATGGCATACTGTCTCTCTGGACGTAGTGGGGCCTCTTTCAACTTGCGTAAACTGAGCTAAGTATATAATAGTAACAGTGATTATTTGACAGGTTGTGTGGAAGAAAGAGCGATCAATGATTTAGGGGCTTTTACACCGCCAAGTTCATCATGGATTGTGTCATACAGCTACATGGTTGTCCACAATTTTCCTCACGGACAATGTAACCAATTTCATTTCACATATCCTGCTCAAGTCGAACAACTTAATGGCTATCCACAGGGTACTGAATACAACCTACCACCCTAAATTTAATTGAATGGTGGAGCAGGTCAACGGAACCTTGGTAAATATTCTATGCAAGCTTGTGAATGATTGACCCACTGACTGGAGTACCCTTCTATCCACCACCATCTTTAAGTACTATAGTAGCTATCATTCGTCAATGGGGAAAAGAATCTTCTAATTACTTTATGGAAGACATCCAGCCTTGCCAGCGTTGCTTTATTCCTGTGTGGAGGATACCAGCGGAGTAGAGCCGTAACGCTATTTAAGTGTCTTAGCAGACATGCTGATTAAGCCCAAACTGAAGTGTATTCCACTAGTTTAGCTAAAAAGTTATGGGATCAATCTGAACAATGTAGACGCAGAAGCCTCCACAGTTTGGGGTAGGAGAATTTGTCCTGTTCCATGACCAACGTGGGTTTTGAAGAAGGATCAAGCTTGCCAGCATATGAATCAGACCATATGAGATAATTTAGAAACTGGTATTGATGCCTACACTATTAAGGAACCTTCAGGTGGTCAGATCATCAATTGAGTACACACAAAGTTCCTTTGGGCATACAAGCAATGGGAGCTTATTGTTCAGTCAATTGGGGGTAATGTTGAGAAATTGATATGACTGGACAATAAGTCACCTATCAGGCGGATCATATTTATGAGTTGAGTTGAGGTGAGTCTTGAGATTGAGCAATAGATTTTGTTGATGCAAAGTAAATTGATCAAAGTAATTATGGTTCATCAAATTGAGGGAATTCCGCCAAAGCCTTGATGATAGAACAAAACCCATAATTGGTATCAAATAGAGAATTACTAAGTGGAAGGGGTAAAGCCAACTAGTAATACCACATATTTAAAGTTGAGCGTGAGAATAAGCAGAGGAGGTCTTTTATGAAGAAAGAGAGTAGTAGGGAAGAGTCAACGGAAGTAGTCGTTAGTTTAATATTAAATAATTGGTATCATTGGGAAAAAGCTCCAAATTAATACTTTATTATTATATAATTTAAGGGTCAGCATCCATCATATCGCTTGTCCATTGCTCAGTGGGCCCTATTCTGTGCAACCAGTTTGGCATAATCAACCAAATCTGCCAAAAGTTAACATTGCATGATAGTTTTTTTATTTAAAGGTGTTCTAAGTCAACATTTATGTCCCATCAGCTAGAGTATTCATCCTATGTTAAGTATGGAGAAATAAACTTATTGAAGTCAAGTGCCAAAACAAGATATTGAATAACGATGTAATTGAATTATATTATAAAATATGGGTTTTTATATATCATATTCAACAATTTAAATCCCAAAAAGAAAAATAATTATTGAATTTATTGGGGGAGGCATCTGAAAGGGAGGCTGTTGGTCAGAGAATTATTCCAATACTTTAAAGCCTTTGTATAATATGTTATTATAGTGAAATAATTGTGACTTGGATACCCAAGTTGGATGAGACTGGGGGACACTTAGTTTGATCATTTGGCAGCTTCTTGATTCTTACTCTTTTTCTGGCTCATCTTAATTTGTTAAATCAAGTGCCACCTTGAATAATTGTTGCATGACCTTCTGATGATCCATCATTTTGATGAGGTGGGATTCCATCTCAGGGTACTTAGCTTGATTTGGTCCGTCAGGTTTTAGAGGCATACTGAGCTGTGCCAACTATTGTTTTCTTTGGGTATTTTACTAAAAAAATCTTTAACCCCCTTTCAGGTTTAAGTGTCAATTTGGCTGAGAAAGTTAATTGGTCAATATTTTTCCATCATTTTTGATATCAGAATATCTAACAAGGGCAATGGTAGCTTCAGCGATAATATCAATGTGTTGAGCTGCAACTTGCATCTCATGTTGCAAGTATTGACTAAGTTGCTCCATCTATAAAGCTTTCTGAGACTCCATTTCCGCATAGTAGGTAGTGCTCCTAGCCTCCAATTGAAACTGAAATTGTGTGAGCTTACACAGTAACACCTCTCTCATTCATGGCTTGGTGAATATAAAAATTACGTTTTGTTTCAATTGCCCAATAAGCTCATCCAGTTGCTATGGATTTGATGGTTGGGTTCATGGTTTTTATCAATGTCCTGCTGTGCACCTTACAAAGCTATTATCTATCTGGTGATGCAGGGAGCGCATCACATTAACATTATGTTGTTTTTGCTGAGATACCTAAATAATAAAAGCTTAATCTGGAAAAGTAAATTTCTGTGCTTTGCGAACTATGGTTGAAAAAAATCATGATGAGTTGGTTCAGATGTTCAATTCTACTTAGAAAGAATATTATTTATATATATATCATGTCAAGCAATTGCTTTCATCCTTGCCACAACTGTTTTTGGTTGTTCCAATGATAAAATAGGGAGGACAAAATGTCATCCATTTTCTAGTTATATAATTTAAATTTTTGTAACAACTTCTACAATTTTTCTCAATCTGCTCCAGGGTAAGGGTGTAAGAATAAAATCCGTTAAATTTAGGGGAACAGCTCCATTATATTTCAACTCAAGGTATCCAAGGAGGGCTGGGCGGATTTACGTGGAATACAATTGCTTATTTGTTTCATTTGTCTTCTTCTTCGTCATTAGACTCAAATGTGTCATTAGAAAGGAAATTTGAACGTGCCCCTTGTAGCGAGCACCATGGTGTGGTGTGAAATGTCACATATTGCTTCACAGATAAGAGATCCCTCTTGGAACTTGCTTTATCCTTTTGATCTTACAACCTCTGTCCAAATGAAGAGGTCTTCCTCCTATAAACCTGGTATAGGATTATCTACTTCCAGAAAATCTGTCAAAGATACAGACAAATTTAGCTAAATATTATAGCTTATTGGATATTCATGGGAAAATTTACACATGATCCTCCAGCCTTGGAACAGGGACGTCATGGTTGAAGATCAATTGCTAGCTGAAACAATTGGTATAATGAGTACAAAGTATGCAGTTTATGAAAAAAGACTCATTAAAAGCAATTGCAGGCTCATGATGATTCCAAAGTCTGAGAGATCAAAGGAAAATGCGATTTTTATAATTAGACAGTAACTAGATTTTACATTCTTTTAGGAAACTTAATGAAAAGAGTCAAAAATATTTATCTCTTGAATTCAGGTCAATAATTTTACAGCAGGATGTTTAAGGGAACAATTGTCTTGGATTTTAGTTTGCTTCCACCTGAATACCCACTTAGAGATAATCCTACCTAAGATCTGGGAGCATAACCCCACACATTGCAGCTGCTTCCTGGGATGGGATTGTGTTAGTACCAGAGATGAGCAATATCAAGGGGAAATTATTGCATCCCAATCTGCTACTTCTGCCAAAGTGGTTCTATCTCTCCAGATCTTCCATTTCCAGGGAGAGTGCATTCATTAGGGTTTTGTGGATGATTTTATTTACATCAAAACTAGTCCAGTTAAGGACTTGATCCATACTAGTACTATTGTGGAAATAGTTTTTTGTTTTTGGTGGGGATAGAGCCATATGAACTCCAGATGATATTATCTTCCAGCAAGCAATCTTATAAAGGCTCCAATTTAACGCCTGTGATGGTCAAAGCGCTGACTCTTCCACAATTCCTTAATATTTCTCTAAGAATATTTTGTCATTATCTGAGGATCTCAAGGTCTCAGGAGATCAGAAACTGGTGAATATATGCATTTGAATGGCTTTTTAAAACTTTATGGGCTTACTATAAGTGGAAAATTCAATAATTAATTGGGATGAAATTGAGTTTAGTTTTAATAAATCTGATGTGAGAGAGTTATTATTTACTTAAAATTTGCTTAAAGTTATTAATATTTCCAGTAGAAGCTAGTGAATTTCTAAAAAAGCATTGGAGTCTATTGCACAGGCCCCTGAATCCCACAAGGTACACAGCGGCAAAGCCAAAATTTCTAATAAAATTTACAAAACAATTGTTGATGTTATAATTAAGTCTTCTAATATTTTAAAATAAAAATAAAAGCATATAAACTAATAAGCATTTATTTAAAATAATATTGGGATGCTTATTAGATAATTCAACTGGTCAAAAAGTCTTACTCCTTGAATCTGGACAAGGGTATAGCGGCCTTGTTTTCCCTCTCCAGTGAACAGAACCTGCTACTTACCATTATCATTACGCTCACTATTCTCCAGGGTCTATTTGTTAGATTTATAACAGCCAATGGACCAGTTCTCTCTTCTCTGGAGCATTTTCTGTTCTCTGGACTATAATATTCTATTATTCCAAATTGTTTCAGTGCCATGTGAAGAGAACCTGTCCATCACATGACTTCTCTTTCATCGATCAGGACACCAAGAGACTGGATGACATTGAAAGAGGGACAATATATGACCTGTGCAAAGATTTAGCCAACTTAAAAGAGGCCATAATCCATAAAGATACCTCCTCAGGAGAAAGGTATCAATATACTACATAAGCGCAAATAAAATAAAATTGTTTATATACCCAGTTGAGTGCAAATGAGGCATTGGTAATTGCTTGATATAAGTGTTAAGATCCATCAACAAAAATCCTGAGCTCTTGACAAAGTGCGCTTTCTTGGAAGGGATCCCCACTAATTAAATTTATACCGTCATGGAGATCAATACCTTTATTTTTCCAAGATTTGATGTCAGTAGTTTTGAAGACCTTTCAGGCTGCTGCCTCCACTTCTTGGTAGTCAAAAGAAACTTTATATACTTATGGCATCCTTGGTGCAAATGCGCAAAGTTTAAAGAATATTGTTAACTTAATTGGGACATGTATATTAGCCACCACTTTGTGGCAACAACATATTGTCATAATCCAGGATTTGCTCATATTGAACATTATTTATTATTTTGTAAAATGAGACAAGTTGGAATCGACCCAAATGTATTATTTTTGTGCAAATTGATCATTTTCAATCCCTGATAAACTCAAGAACGATTATCATCAATTGTGACAATCCCAAAAGGATAAAATATAATTCCATTGTGGGAATTGCATCAGTATGAAAATGGTGTGATTGAACCACCAAATTCAATAATTAAATTGAGAGTGAACCTGGAAACAGACTTTGAAGCTATAAACCAATGTGGCACAGCTCATCTTAAGGGCTATTAGCTGTGGTTATCTTAAAGCTTCCAAAGCAATCTGTGGCATCCAATCCTGATTAAATTGATAGCTGTTCTAACTAGTTTTTTTTCAGAACAATCCAACCAGCTTAGTCTCCTCTGGTGAGAAGTATATAAGGAATGTCCATCCTGGACAACCTCAAGTTTCTTTTTCTTTAGGCTTCCAATATAACTTTAAAGCTTAGATTCTTTTTTTCATCTTCTGGATTTACTTTTATTAATAATCCCGTTTGATTCAGCCTCAAATGCCGCAGAATCTTCTCTCATCCTATAAACCCTGCAACTGGCGTTTCTCTTGCTCTGTGTAGGTCTTTCCTTGCCAGCAACCTAACTTACCACCAAGAAATTTATATGCTTTTTTGTTAATGTTTGGTTCTTGCCACTACTATAACTTGGGCATGCATGTGGGCATGCATATTCAAAAGCCTTGCCTATTATCTTATGGAAGAAAATTGTGACATTAAAAGAACCTTTTTCAGATTTGTCTTCATCTTTATATACGTGCTGAAAACTCATGAACTTGCAAAAGTTCCCGCATATTACACTAACACTACCACTGTGGTAATTATTATGTTCCTCTTCCTTTTTGTATTCCTGGAGGGTAACCACTTCATGCAACCAAAGTTTGGCTACACGCAAGCTGTTAACATCTTCCTGTAGACAATACTTCCATACTGCTATGGACCCCTCATAGGCTGATTAACTTTGCAATGCCTTAGAAAAGCTCAAACGAGTTAACAATTCTAGCAGGCTGTTGAGGTATCACATCCACTTAAATTAGCAGATGGACGTATTTATCTCCGCCTTGACCACCAAACTGGCTGCCTGGGTAGTGAATATTCTTGAAAGCCAACCTGACCTTTCCTCCTAACTGTAGAATTATTAACTTAGTCCATGGCTCGGCTGAAACCAAAGAGTCCTTTTACATGGCCTGGTCTGCTATACTATCTTTACAGCAGGGCAGCTTATCAGTGACAGAGTATGCTGCTCACTTCTGTACCTTTGCCCAGTCTGCCTGAGTTCTCACGCAGCTCTCATTTATGGTACATCAGAACATGGGCCTTAAGTTACTAAGAGCCTCCGCGGACACACGCCTTGCTATTATCTTGGAGGAAGAGATATCCTTAGCTACCCAATGGAGCATCAGCTTACTTTAGCGCTCACAAGATAGGTCCCATCTTCCCAGTCAGACCTCCGAAACTAAAGCATCTTCGCTCACAGTGTGAACCTGTTTAATTATGGAACTCTCTCACCTGCACTGGAAGCAGCCAGTCCTGAAGTGAACCCCCATGACCTTCATCATTTAAAAGGCATAGCAATCATGCAACCTGCGCCCCAATCCAGTCCATTCTATGATTTTTAGAAAAAGGGCCAAACCCTTCCTCTTATTAGTTATCCCATTCCCCACCAATTGTAACAACCATAAGGTCAAAGTCACCTTAGAAGCTGTTAATGCTCTGTCAATACTGGAGCATAAGACAACTTCATTAATCTTGCTTAACTAAATGACTTGACCTGCCAATTGCCTCAAATGAGAATATTAAACTTGCTGACACTTCAGATATCTCGCTTAGCTTAGTAGTCCAAAGACCATATGCCCTCCTCTAATACTTCTAAGAGAGTATCTGTAACTCTCTCGTTCCCTAAGAGGTAATGCAGGATGCAAACCCACACCGTCAGAGAACTAGACGTTACTAGAATGGGGAACAGGGCACCATGCATGGAGATGGTGCAGAAGGGACCCAAGATAAGGATGTACAACGCGGTATATAGTATAAGGTAGCCAAGAAATAACAAAAACTTGGGTGAACCCCAAAGGGAGTCCATAAATAAATGTAAATTGGTGCCAGGTGGCTTGGATGCCTCGATCTAGAGGGGATCAGGTCGTCCTGTTGAATTTTAGGCCCATTAAGGATGACTGATCCTTCTTCTGCGTTAAGGTGGAGTTTCTAATGTCTATTGTATGAAGACAATAAACAGACGGTGATTATAGCTAAGATATAACTCCTAGGTAATCATACTTGAAGCCATATTCTTCTATTGTTACTCAGACAATGGCATGCTGCCCTGGTCCTTCTGATCCTAAGTAAATTATCAACTTAACACAACGTAAAGTATTAAATACAAAAACCATATAAATTAAACTATAAACTTGTGGTAATAGTTGATGATAGTTTATTAGTCTCAACTTGGGATAATTTATAGAGTTCAATGTTCACCACATCTTACCCATGTCGCCTCAATTTCAATGGCACTTATCCAGAGAAAGTAATAAGTTCGTTTGAGGGTCTAGAACCCATTTGAATCAAAACATCTCAAACAACTTAGATTAGGTCTCAAGCTTGAAAATAAGATCAAGACAGCATTTCTAATGCATCTGCAAATAGCTGAACCAATACTTATCTCAGGCAATTGGCAGCACACCTAAAGGAGATTCATACCACTAATTAGTAAATAATTTGATCAAAAACTCAATCAACATTAAAAACTAACTTTGACATAGACCAAAAAAGCCCGCATGCCTGAGTCATTTAGTTGGCTATTATTTTAAGACTGACTAAACCAACCAAGCCCCCAAGACCATGTCATAATAGTCAAATAATATTAAGTGGAACCGCTAGACCACGGACCTTAAGCTTTGGATAAGCTTAAAATATTCCTGATCTATAATCACTGATATTCAATATTATCCATAATAAATTAAGCATGTTAACATCATTATGTCCCTACAAAATATCCAACAATTAGATATAGCCAACAACTCAACATTTCCCCTACCTTGACTGGATATAAGTGATAGTACTCTTTTCTCTGGTTTAAAATGTCTAACTTTTCTTGATCATCAAAATATGAATGATACCTCGATAATCTTTCTGCCACAGACAGACAAATCTTCTTAAAACTAAGTAAGTCTATGCGGTATGTTATGGTCAACTTGGGCTTGTTGCCCACAATTTCTTAAGTTGTATCGACAAGCTACACTTCTACAGTACCTGAGAGTTCAGTTTCGCATCCTGCTGCAATTTCACAAATTATTGATGAGCCTGAACAGGCCTCCTTGGCTCCAAGTACTGTTCATCAAACCTCATAATGGGCCAAGTGAAATCCTCCTATGACTCTCTATTTAACTTTTTTGGGCTTCTGAAGCCAATCAACCTTAAGAAACCCTTATCTGACATCAATTCACTTCAGATGGGGATCTTCTTCCTGACTTCTTGTTTGCCTTTTTCTGTTTTCCCTTCTAAAAACCTTATTTCCTCTCTATGCGTGGGCAGTGTGGCTTCATTGGCTTTTGATCTTGATTAATGTAAGAACTCATAAATGCCTACTTGTTGTCCGCACTTACTAATGACCCTGAATTTGCCACATACAATATTTTTGAAGACAATCAGGCCATTGTTTTTGATAACTCAGTTTCTAGGATTTTGTGCAAACCCTCTTCAGTGCATATGGATTTACCTGTCCATTAGGCCTTAAAAGTCAGGTTTTCAAAGATTGGCGCATCCTGGTTTTATACTGAGCCCTTTGCAAAAGCCTGGTGAAAGGGCTTCCTGAAAAGTATGTTCCACAGTTGGCTCTTCTAGGCATATGCGTTCACTTTTTCTCCTTTCTTGTTCCCCACTGATACCATGCCCAACATGCGCAGGGTATTAGACAAGGTCCATTTGCAGATGTTTCACACAAAAGTGTTTCTCCCCCAATTTACCCTACCAATAAAAGTTTCCTTGACAACTGTCCCTTCCTTTCAGCAGCCTTTATTCCCAAATTGAACCTTTATTGCCTGTTCCAAAGTCCATTTCAATTGTATTTCCCTTTGGTTTGATAGCCTTTCTTAAGCTGACAAGGCCAGCATGTCTGGTGCCAAGCATTTTTGGGTTTAGCACATCTCTGACAGGGTTTTGATAGTTGAGACTTGTATGAAATTCACATTTCTCCAATTTTGCTTCAGGTTTCTCCAGTTTGATCTAACTCTCCTCCCCCTCCCAAAGAAGAATCACCTAGTTTCAATGATGAAAAGGCACAATTCTCCAGATAAAAGTTTATATCTTTTCTAATTTTTTGTCTTTTCTATATTTTTATTATTTCACCATTATTATTTTTATATTTTTTATTTATATTATACCTTTCTTTTATTTATTTTTTTACTTTTTTATTATCATTTATGATACAGATGAAGGAACTTAGCGTGTGCTCAATTCACAACCCAGCCGCCTTGGTCCTTAATGGTATATACATCTTCAGACGATTTCTTTAATATAATAAATGGACCTTTCCAAAGCGAGGCAAGCTTGTATGCATGGCCTGAACTATGAGTATCACAATATACTACTAAGTCTCCCTCTTTAAATTTAGTCACTGTAGCTCATTTAGCATCTTCATAGCTCTTCTGACTAGTTTTTTGATTAATCACGTTTTGATAAGCTTCAGATTGCAACTTAATTAGGGTCTTTACTAGTTGCTCAACATAAAATATTAGGGCTAATTGCTTCAGTTGAACTGATTATTGAATATAATAATGGAGGCATAGCGGGCTTTCTACCAAACAGAAATCAAAATGGAGAGTGGACTGTACTGCTGTGGCATCTGATATTGTACACAAACATGGTAGCACTAACGGAGGTAGCCCATTGTGAAGGCGCTAAGGCTGCATTTTTGCATAAAATGATGACTAAAGTGCCATTCACTCGCTCTACCATACCATTAGTCTCAGGATGGTATGGTGTTGACAACACTCCTTTAATAGACATCAACTCATTTAACCGTTGTACCATCTGAGCAGTAGTTTTTTGACATTATCTGTCAATATCTTCTGTGGGCATCCATGCTTGTATATTATATTATCCATAATGAACTTGGCAGTAGTTAGAGCCCTGACGTCTTGAATTGCTTTTGCTTCCACCCGTTTGATTAGATGGCCAATAGCAACAATTATGTATTTTTTGCTTAGGCTGCTCACAGGCAAAGGGCCAACTACATCAATCGATATGCTATACCAAGCCCAGTCAGGTTTGATTAAAAATACTTCACATCTGACTTCAAGGTTTTGAATCTGGCAAAGATGATATTTGTCAAGTACATCTTGGATATCAATTGCATGGAATCTCAATAGTAACTGGATTGAATTAATTCTAGTGTCTTAGTCATTCCCCATGTCTGATGGCCTTGTGTGCTTGTGTAATAATCTCCATTTGGTTGGAAGGTTTTGGGAAGATTTGACGTTGTCCATTGGGATTAGACTTGTATAAAACTCCATTCTGATATTTGGTGTTGGTTAATGCTTTTTCAATCGCTTTTTGCTCTTCGGTTGGCTCATCTCCATAATTCTGGGTAATCATCTTTTTATGAAGCTCATTGGCCAAACTAGTCAGTACATCTACAATAGGAAGTTGCGATAATATGTCTGCATTTTGATGGGCTGCTCCAGCTATGAATAATTTCATAATCATACACTTGTAATTTCAGAGCCCAGCGGGATAATCATATCAGGTTCCTTGAGGTTGTGGAGCTATCTTAATGAGCTGTGATCTGTCACTACTTGAAACTTGGTGCCATGAATGTAAACCCAAAAATTGTTTACATGCTTAGATGACAGCCAAACACTCTCGTTTGGTCACTGTATAATTATACTCATGCTTGTTTAGCGTCCTGCTGCAATAAGTGAATGGATGATCCTCATCATCTTCCCCAATCTGAGATAGCACACACCCAATTTCAGTCAATGAGGCGTCAGTTTGTATGTTAAAAGGCCTGCTGAAATCTGGATATTGGAGGATAGGCGCCATGCTCGTTTTGGTTTTCAAAGCCTCAAAGGCCTGTTAGCGCTCGTCTGACCATCAAAAACGAACTCCTCCATGTAGCAATTGGATTAGTGGCTCAGAAATCCTTGTGAACCCTTATATGAATCTTTGATAGTATCCTACCATGCCTAAGAATACTTGAATATCCCTCATACTCTTTGGAGGTTGCATTCTGTTAATTGCTTCCACCTTTTGTGGTTGAAGCTGCAAGCCCTTGGAATCAATGACAAACCTGAGGTATTCCAACTGTCTTTTAAAAGAATTGACATTTTCTAGGTTTTATCTTCAGATTAGCCTTCAACAGCTGTTCAAACACTTGTTCAAGGTGCTCCAAATGTTCAGAAAATTTTCGCAAAAATACATTGATATCATTTAGGTAAACCAATACGCAGGATAAAACTAAGGTCCCCCAAAATTGTGTCCATCACGCGTTGAAAGTTTGCTGGCGCATTGCACAGCCCCTGTGGCATATGCGTCAGTTGAAACAGCCCTCGAGTAGCAATCATTGTGCACTTCTCCTGCTCCTCTTGAGGCAGTTCAATATGCCAATATCCTGAGTTAAGGTCCATTGCAGTAAAATACTTCGCACCTCCCAGACGGTCCAAAGCATCATCAATTCTGGGCAATGGATATGAACCTTTTTTTGTAATGGCATTAAGGCGTTAATAATCAATATAATTCGATTGCTGCTATCTTTTTTCTTTATGATTACTACAGGGCTGGCCCACGGGCTTTTGGATGTCACTATCATTCCACTTTTCAAAAATTTGTCTAGCTCTTCTCCAACTATTTCGTTGCTAGCTCTGAGGCGCCAGATTAGACTCATTCTAATAGGCGCATGATCCCCAGTGTCAACAAAATTCTGTACTCCTTTTGCACAACCTAAATCTTGATCATCTTTGATGAAAATTTTGGAGTATTGTTTAAACAATTCTAGTGCTTCATCCTTCTGTTGTTCTGATAATCAGGTAAATGATTCTTGAGGAATTACAGTATGTTCCCCAAGGGTTTCAGTTGGTAAACTGAGCTCAGGTAAATCGCCAAATGTGACAGCTGATTTTATTTGTCCTTTGGAAACAGATGCACAAATTCGACTACTTGATACTTTTTGACCTTAATACTTCAGCTGGTAAAACTTGCTAATAGGACATCAATTTCCCCATGCCCTGGTATAAAAATTCCAGGCGCCAAACTAGGTTCCACTCAAGAACAATGCCACGGGGATACAACCTCCCCATATAGTTCTTCTGAAATATCCAGCGTGGTCCCAGTCTTTATAACCAGTTGATGGCCTGGAGCTATAAGTCACATCCTTATTCACACGCAGGGGTATTCCTTGATTTTTGTTTATAGCGGTCAGCATGGGATGGGTTCAGTTTCCCCGCTGAATATATCCTACTGGTATTATACCATTAGCATAAGATATATTGATAAAGTTTCTATGATGGCTTGCGGGCTTCATATTGTCACAAGAGAAATAAATCAGAAGTGATTTGCCTAATATCATTAAGACGTTTTCTTTAAAGTTGCTTGAAATCCCATAGGTCCTTAAAAACTAGTTCCAATTAAGATATTGTAATTGATGTTTGGAAGCAATATTGTGCATGCGGCTACTATTAAAGCTCCAAATCACAGTGACAAGGTGCTATAAGCATCTTTACTCTTAGTGCTGTTGAGACCCGCGGTCCCATATTCCTGATGGTGGTCAATATCTGGAGCAATTTTCAGTTTCTTAACCAACTTCTTGGAAACAATGTTTACAGGTGCTCCACTATCAACAATAGCTACAACTTTGACCTTGTTGACCACAATGTCCATATAATTGCACTAAGAGTAATAGGAATCAATAGAGTTTACTAAGTGAATATGTGAAGAATCCAGAGAATTAAGAGTGTCCTTCAGAATATTTCCAATACTGGGACATTCATGGATGAATGTGTCGATTGGCATCGCTATATTAACCTTTTTCAGGCTTGGGGTATCTGGCATTTCTTGGTCCTTTTGCTGTAATATCCTCAATTATTTGTTATACATACGGTTTAGTGACTACTTCAGAGGCTTCAGGTATGAAACCTTACTCTGGGAGCGAGTTACCACATGTACATTTGTAGAATCTTCATTTGGTACTAAAATGGAATTTGTTTCATTGTTAAATGAGGCCCTGTGGCCTGAATATTCTTGTCAATCAGGTGGGACTGGTTTTTCAGGCACAATAGAGCGTCCTGCATCTATTGTGCTTTTTTTCCCTTCTCCTGAACATTATCAGAAAGGACTAAATTGACATTATGCTGATGGCATCGAGAAGCAAAGTGTCTTTACAATTGCAATTATAGCAGGTAATGTCATTTATTGAGCGTGAGTCCTTTGTGTTTGAGTTTTGCTCAGTTTTCACAGGCGAATCATTATCTTTTTTTTAGTACTAGATGGACGAATCATTATCAATCTTCTTATTGGTTTCAAAGGGTTCCTCAACAGATGCAGGTCCCGATTTGTACTTAGTATTAGGAGGGATATAATTCTGTGAACATCTGCGCATTTAATTAACTAGTTCAGATGTTGCAAGATTTTGTACAAAAGCAGGCATTAAAACATTTGACAAATTTTGGTAAGCTTGTACCCCATGTTCTAGCGCAATCTTAGCATCAAATTGTCCGTAGTCTTTGCGCCTAGGAGAACTTGCGCTTTATGATAGAATCAGCCCACGAATTCATCAATTGCTTTATCTTTATTATAGTGAATGTTCATAAATTTAGAATTTCTGGTTGACATTCATTCTGGATCTCCAAGTTTATAAAGCACAGCTTCTTTGAATTTGGTGTAAGTTAGATTTTTGTTGATATGGGGCATAATCAATTCAATGCTCCACTCATCCAAACAGTTAATCATAGTGGCTGCTTTGTTGTGGTCGCTGGTCCCATACATAGCCAATTCAAAGCGTCTGACATATGTGGTTATACTTCCGTTGTTTTTAAATGCAGGCAGGTTTGCTGGTTTGTAATTATCTCTTTCCTGTCCATGATATCACGATTACTTCTTTGTTGTCTTGGGCCAGGTGTACTAAGGCGCTGAGGCACTGTGCCATGGTTTAAGGTGTTGGGGTTGAACAAAGCAACCATATTGTTAGGCATTTGTTAAGTTGGCACAGCGTCCATTCCAGTAGCTACTTACAAAGCTTTGTCCTCATAGTATTTAGAAGCGTTTTCAGTTAAATCGTTCATGGCACATTGGCAACGCCTGTCATCCAAAGCTCAGATTTGATTGTTAATTTTATTTTCCAAATTAACAAACTTGAATTTTTTTAACTTTAACTTCGCAATTTTTTCATTCAAGCTAGTAGTTTGTAGTTGCAAGGCGGAAATCATTCAGTACTTTTCCATAATTGTCTTATTATACTGCTTTGCTTCTCCATGAAGAATATTGTTTGACTCGTTAACATTAGTGACCTCCTCATTAAGATTTTTGATTTTTCAATTTAGATGATCAATAGAATCTTGACTTTTTTCGTTTCCACCTGATGACCTTCTAATTGTGTGTGCCAGTAATTGATTTTTTGGTATATCCATCTTTCATCTGCAGAATTTGGGCGCAAAGTCATTTATGCTGATCACGAAATTCATCATTATGGTTAACTGCGCCTCTTGGGCTTCATGATTAAGCCTAATGAACTCTGAAATATTAATGTAATTCTGTGTGATATTGTTATCCCCAGTTTGCTAATTCCTCTTTCTTCTATAAAATTTTCAAGATAGGATGCAATCTGTCATTTAGATCTTGTGCTAATTCTGCTATCCTGTCATTAGCACAAGTAGCTAGATTATAGTTCATTTCCAAACTAGAACAGACTTCAGCAAAGTTGGTTTCTAATTGCTCATTAAAAATTTGGGCCACCTATCTGGAGTTGCATGAGAAGTTTACCAACTTGGTAATGGCTGCATGATGGCGGGCAATTATATCTGAGAGTTTCTGGAGGTGGGGTGTACAAATTCAATTTAGTATTGGGTAATATTCTCTATCCCAATTAAATTAGCTCAGACTTGAGCTATGCTCAATTGATGATGAGCTAGATATCTCATCCACAACACATCTTGCTATCGTTGGCAATAAAAAGGATTACTACTGTTGTCCGCAGGCCCTTGTCCCATTTGATACCCTCTTAACAACTGATGTTCAAGACGTTACAGTTCTTCAGGTGAAATGAGTTCATTGAGGTAGTTAATGATAGGTACATCATTCCAATTAATATAATACATAGTCATTTCTGTATTACCATTAGGCCTGGTAATAGTTCTAAATAATTGATTAGGATTACTCCCATACTTGGAGTGGTCACCATCTTCATTCCCAGCCATGAGCGCCACTTGTTGAATTTTAGGCCTATTAAAAATGGCTTGTTACTTCTACAGTAAGGTGGAGTTTCGAATGTCTATTGTATGAAGAGAATAGAACAGATGGTGACTATAGTTAAGATATAGCTCCTTGGTAATTATACTTGAAGTCATATTCTTCTGTTGTTACTTAGACAATGACATGATGCCCTGGCCCTTCTGATCCTAAGTAAATTCTCAACTTAATACAACGTAAAGTATTAAATACAACAACCATATGAACTAAACTATAAACTTGTGGTAATAGTTGATGATATTTTATTAGTATAAACTTGGGATAATTTATAGGGCTCAATGTTCACCACATCTTACCCATGATGCCTCAACTTCAATGGCACTTGGCCAGAGAAAGTAATAAGTTTTTTTGAGGGTCTACAATCCATTTAACTCAAAGCATCTCAAACACCTATGAGTCAGATTCAAACTCAGAAATATTCTCAAGGCAGCATTTTAAACGCATCTGCAAATAGCTGAACTGATACTCATCTCAAGCAACTGGCAGCACATTTCAAGGCGATTCATACCACTAATTAATAATTAATTTGATCAAAAATTCAGTCAACATTAAAAACTAATTTTGACACAGAGAAAAAAAGACCACATGCCTGAGTCATTTAATTGGCTATTTTAAGTCTGACCAAATCAACAAAGCCCTCAAGCCTGTGTCATCATAGTTGAATATTATTAAGTGGAATCACTAGGCTGCGGATCTTAAGCTTCACATAAGCTTAAAATATTCCTGATCTATAATTACTGATATCCAATATGATCCATAATAAATTAAGCATGTTAACGTTATTATGTCCATATCTAATATCTGACAAATTAGATCCAGTCAACAACTCAACACGTCCCAACGGTGCACCAGAAACTCTAGTCAATTGTGATAAAATGTAGTGGCCAACGTAGTTGGAGACCTCCTCAAAGAAGTCCACACACATGTTTGCCCAAGGAACCAAAAAGAAAATATAAGATAATGGAAAAGTTTTATTGTAAAAGTTAATTAACGAGGAACGTTGGTCACAAGCAAACATATTTAAACATTTTGGGGCAATTCTGGGTCAGTGGAAGTGGTCCCAAGCCTTGATGCACCAATAAGCACATGCTTCCATCCAAAAAGTTAGCAAACTTCAAACTGACCTCACTTGAGTGATCAATCAAAGTTGTACCTGACCCAAGTGCATGATTTTGTAAATGACATGGGTTTTGAACCCCCATTCCCCAATCAAAAGAACAATACCATTCTTGTTAATTATGTAGCTTGTCCATTTCAACGCTGAGATGATACAAGGGGCAGGGCGTTTTGCACTTTACTTGTACTGACCTGGCATATTTGGCTTGTACTCAGCATTGGTTCAAGGTTTGCTTGAGGTCAGGAAGGGCCTGAAGTTTCACCTTCTGGACCTCGTGCCACCCAGCCTTATCTTTGGGGTTGGTGCCTATTATCAAGTCATGTAAACATGACATTACCCTATCCTCCTTTTTGGGATCCACCCCCTCCAGGGGTATTTTCTAAGAAAAAGTTTTTATGGGTGTGTGCCAACTTCATAGTGGCGATGGATAGATTGGACTTCAATCCTGAGACCTCAGGGAAATTCTGATGGAATTCTCCAATTATCCCTTGGGCATGTGCGCAGTCAAGCTCTGGAACCCAACTGTTCTCTTCTGTATCAAAACCCTTCCAGGATACAAGATAATTGAACCTTCTTCTTACTCGATGAGAGGCAACAATCTCCTCCACTTCCTATTCTGGTGCCCCATCCATGAGATAAGCTTTGAGAGTCTCTGAAGGGGGCCCTCAAAAATGTGAGCTTGCTTTCATAGAATACTGAAAAGGATCAAAACGAGGTGGGGAGATCCAAATGGTATGAGGCGTGGCCCACCTTATTGACAATGCAGTATAGCCCTATCCTCTTAGGTCCCAGTTTTTTACATGGTTTCTTGGTAGGGATGTTTTTAGCATCCAGCAACATGGGATCTTCTTCCTTGTACACAGGTCCAACCCGTCTCTTCTCATCAGCATGCACCTTGTATGTCTGCATTGCCGCATCTAAATTCGTGCTCACCCTTAGTGTACCTTCTTGATCATTTTTGCAAAGTCCAACACCACTTCCACCTTGGATACACAACTGGCTCTCTGGTAAAGGCAAAATTTAAGCCATAGTTGGCGAAGAAGGGGGAGCAACCGATTGATGAATATGGCACAATTTTATAACTGAATTGGGCCATGGGAAGATGGGAAACCCAATATGAATGATCTGCAGCAGTGTAACACCGCAAGAATTGTTCAAGGCATTAGATTACTCGTTCTGTAGGCCCATCTGATTGGGGTGATAGGCAGTTGAACGGCAGGGACAGATTTAAAGATTCTTACACAATTTTTCCCAAAAGACAGAGGTAAATTGAGGTCCCCAATTGCTAATAATCTCTTGAGGGACCCCATGAAGAGCGGACACATTAGTAACAACAACCTCGTCATCTCCACTGCAGTTTTTGTGGTTCTACAGGGGATAAAATTGGAAAACTTTGTAAGACGGTCCACCAGCACCATGTTAGCATCATAGCCATCTGATACAGGTCATCTAACAATAAAATCAACTGATGAGGAAGTCTAAGGTCCCTCAGTCTTTTGAACTGGTACCAATAACCCAGCTAAAGGCTGGCGATTCAGTTCCACTTGGTTGCAAACTAGGCACTCTTTACAATACTTCCTACATGAGCGGCTAATCCCTTCCAATTGTATTTTCGGTGAATAAGCTTCAGTGTCTTCACCTTCCCAGGATGACCAAAGGTGATTCCGTCATGATGGTCCCAAATAATTCCCAGGCAGAGTGGTTCAGCAGGAACCCATAGCCCCCCCTGAAACTACACCATCTCATCCTTTACGTGGTACCCTCTGGTAATATTCTCCTGATTCAATGCGCTCTTTGTAAGGACCATAGTATATTCTGATGACAAAGGTTGTGAAAGAAAAACCTTCCTGAACTTACCATATTTCTTCAATTTTCTAGAGGAGCGAGCGCTGGCCCACTGGCCAAGGGAGAGGAGAGTTGGGACACAATCTTACTCGGTGGAATTATTAATTGGGTATTCTTCACCTCAACCTCCTTAGGATCAGGAGCCAGTGCAGGATTACGGCTCAAAGCATCCTCCAAATCATTCTAATTGCCCTTTGTAAACTTATATGAAAATGAAAATTGGGCAAGGGTCTCATGCCAGAGGGTCTGCAAAGGGGTTAAAACATGAGGTGCGTGGTAATACAGTAAAGCATGGTGATCTGTACATGTGCGGAAGGGCTGGGATGAGCCATGCAAGTGATGACTTTAATAGGTCAGCGCCTCAACCACTGCTAATAACACTTTATCGTATACATCGTAGTTTAACTCTGGTAGGGACATCATTATAGAAAAATATCCCACAGGATGCTCTATTCTGTCTTCGCCTACTTATAATAGGGCTGCTGCTATAACGTTGTTGAAGGAATCTGAAGCAACAATAAACTCTTTATTGGGGTCAACATGGCGAAGAATGGAAGTGGACAGCAACGTACACTTTACTTCTTGGAAGGCATCCTCCAAAATGGGCGACCACTGAAGTACTTTTGCCCCACTCGCCTTATACAAAGGTGCCGCAACTTCAGAAAGGTTTGGTGCGCACTTTTCAAGGAACATACACGTCCCTAAAAATTTTCTCAATTCCTTAACTGACGTTGGAGTGGGCCACTCATGAATCACCTTCTCCTTGTCTGGAGTTATCATGTGCCCTTGGTCAAACACGACTTTACCCAGAAAGGTGGCCTGGGTCTTAAAGAACTTGCACTAACTGATTTTGAGCGTGAGGTTGGCAGCACTAAAACGTTCCACAACCTGCCAAAGATGTACTGCATGGGACTCATTGTCAGGGGAAAATACCAAAATATCATTTATTAAACTACTGTGTAGACCCCACTGCAGGTCCCTCAATCCTGCATCAATACGACACTGAAAGATAGTGGGGGCATTCTTAAGCCCAAAGTGCATAACCTGAAATTGGAAGATTCCTTTTCTAATGGAATGCGGTTAACCACTCCTGCCCTTCTTTTTACAGATCTGATTGAACGCGTTTAAAAATTCCAGTTTTGAGAAGACTTGCTCCTTCTCCACATAGCAGGCAATCTGTGAGTCCAGAGGGATGGGATGTAAATCTGGTACAGTAACGTTGTTGAGATTCCCATAGTCTATGCATGGGTGTAAGGTGTCATTGGCATTCTCAACAAAAAAAGTGGGGAGCACACAGGGGAAGTTCGCTGGAAAATAGCGCCTTTGGCTACCTGCTCCATAAATGTAAGTCCAGGGGAACATCCCCTGTGCGTGGTTTGGGCGATATTCCTGTTTCCAAATAAAAATGGTCAAAAGGGGGCATCTGTACCCCTCGTCACCCAGGGCAACCTCGCCCATGTGGTAGATGAGTGCTGGGTGTTATCCCTCACTCTTCATATTCCTCCCCTGGTACCTTTGCTCACATCAGTTGAACTTGTCTGCCTGATTAAGAAAATCTGCGCTGAGATCTCTGAATCAAAGACAAAGGTTCCAAAACTGATGGAAATAAAGCCTGACAATCATAAAATGTATAGTCAAAAAGGGAAAACACAAATTATCAGCTGGAATTGCCAATGGTTCCAATACAGCCAACAGTATGATTGTCAATGCCAAGTACCTCTCAAAATCATCAGAGATGATCCCTAATGTGCAGATGGTATCATCAAGAACTGTCGCAGGAAAATTGAATCCTCCATCCAATGAATCAGGAGTTACGGCTGACATAACTCATTTGACCAAACAAACGCCCCAGCGACCGGGCATGGGCAGTTTGGGCATCCAGAACCTTATTTCCAACCAATTGTGACCGCCCATATGTAGGGTGGCCTTAGTAATTCCTGTTGCTTGTCAGGCCATATGCCATCGCACTAACCAACAAAAACACAGTCTAGCCTCAGACCAGGCGTTCAAGGGAAAATCAATAGCAACTTAGCCTGCCGCTGAATCCTTTGATGTTAATTCCAATTGATATTATCTGCTCCCTTCCCCAAAAATTCTCCAGATTAGATCAAATTAGAGGGATCCAATCCCTACTTAGACTTACTACAATTGAACACTATTTAATCAGTTGCATTGCACTGAGAAAATTGTAAATTAATTTTATTTCTTTATCTTTCCAATAAAATTATTTCTCTAATTTCAGTTTTTTATGTTGAAAAACATAACACCTTTTCCACCAGGATTTCAACAACCCTCAGGTTTATGGCCATGTTCATCTGGTATTTTGCTAGGTGTCTATACGTAATTATGGCTCATACAAATTTATTGGCGGAACTCCTTCCTAGTTTCATAATTGTCATACCAGCAGCAGTGCCTCTGGCATTCTGGCTTGCCACTTGGGTGCTTCGGCATTCAGGTTGGCAGGATGGTCTAAATTTAAACTTGTTGTTTACCTGACATTAATCCACACGTCTAATACCTCTTCCTTCAGGACAGTCAATGGGTAGATGGGGGAAGATATTAACACCAGATACACAGTGAGCTTGAACTCGCAATCAAACTCTGAATGATCAGGTAGTGCGTTAACTAAAACCACATCAAACAAAGATTCCAACCCCTCCAAATAGGAAGGTAAGGAAACCTCCACAGAGGGCTTCCCAATGGCGCAAGACTGAGAGGGTAAATATTGTGCCAGTGGGGCAAATTTCTCTGGTGGTAGTCTTCAGCAAAAGGAACAACTAACTTGTGACCATTATTTAAAGTGAGGGATATGGTATTTTTTCAAGTTAGTACAGATGTCAAACTTCCTCCACCACTCTACATCCAAAATGTTAGGGTACAAAATTTTTTTGATAGCTTGAAAGTGGTCAGACAAATGATATGTGCCAACTTGATAGTCCACTAACCCTAGGATTTTCAGCGTGGGAATACCTTGGGAAGCCCCTCCTTTAACCATACCACCTGGCATGTAATTCAGTTCAAGGTAGTCAGCTAGTTGTTGGTCCATAAAGTTTTCAGAGGCTCCAGTATCCACCAAAATAGTAGTGCTGATTTTTCCACAAGGGGATGAAAGAGTAGCAGTCGACAAAAAATAACCAGAATGGACTTTAATCAAAGAAGATAACGCCACCAAATCGCCAGAGAATTCTTCATCTGGCATAAGCCTGCCACCAAGGTGTGTTTTTGAATCTTAGAATGGTGAGGGGTATTTGGCCACTCTCACTGCTGAGACCACATATCCTACCATATCTTCTGCAGTAGCATATACATTCCCATATCCTAAATGTAGTTTTTTCTCCAACTCCTGAGTCCTACGGATCATGGTAGGGGACAAGCGGGGGTCCTCAGGCTTAATACCATATACAGGAATGTGGTTTTAATCAAATCTGTAAAAGCTAATAAATGGCTAGTTTTGTGCTATGGTATTCGCGTTATAATATGCGTTTTTATAATTTAACAAACCCATACCTGCACCCATAGCCAAATGAGTATTGTTATCTAGGGCCATAACCAACAAGCCCTTGGTGGATGCTTCAGCTTGCACCACAGAAACACAGTGAGAAGTAAAATCCGTACTATCAACACAGGTTTCATTAAATTTGGGACACGATACTGCAGGACCCTCCAATTCTGCCAAAACGGGGAGAGAATCAGTGGGGAGCTCTGCCCCACTCAAGAGAAAACCATTATCTGAGGTTGCAGTATTTATATGGGCAACCGTGAGTGACATCATCATGGCAGAATTGTCTGAACCATTTAATTTCAACTCAGTGCTAGACCCCTTTTTTTAATTTAATTATGGCAGAACTTGAAGGTTCAGAATAACAAGGTTAACCATTGGGCAGACCACACTTGACTCTTCAGGACCCGTATTTACAGGAGCCATTCCAGGTGAACCAATGAGGTCCAAAGTACCTGGCCCCTTCTGGGTTGGGCGGAGAAACTCCCCAAAGAGCTTCAATCAGTTGATCAAAATTGAAAAGGGGCGATTGCCAAATCTGAAGGTTTTTCATGGGAAGGTCCAAGGTAAAATGGAGGAAAGCCGTTTTAATGACGTCAGACAATGGTAGAGCCTATGCTTTATCACAAAATTCATTCAAGTATAATTTTACCTGTTGACCTGCTTGGTGTAGAGAAAATAACTCGTAGAAAGGTTAGGTGGGTGACACGTCCAGATGACGTTGCTCCAGGACTCATTCCAAACCCCCCAATGATCTCCACAAAAATGGATGTGCATGGAACACCATAAAAACCCATTCAGCCGCTTCTGGAGACAGCTGATATAATAAATCCAATCCCCATTAGAATGGACGAGAACTTGACAGTGGGCTATTATTTAAAGGTGCTTGCAGCATAAGGGAAGCCAATGCCTGCTGAATTTCTGAGTAAATCTTGGGAGAAAGGTGGGGAATTGTGATAACAGGATCACAAAAATTTCGAGACCACCAGGTTCAAGTAGGAAGGGTGGTCACCTCCCAGTTGATAGTTTCAAGAATAACGTCAAGACGCACCAACATAAAACCAAACAAGAAAACTGTGGTGAGCACCATCATGGCAGTGACAAATGGCCAGCGCACTCAGTTTACACATAAATAAAGTCCTACATGGATAATTCTGATGCACATAAATTAAAAAGGTTGTTTGACTAATGTCAAGAGAGTATCTGTAATTCTCTCAATCCCTGAGAGGTGGTGTGGGATGCAGACTCACACCGCCAGGGAACTAGCCATTAATAGAATGGGAAACAGGGCACTGCTCATGGAGACGGTGCAGAAGGGTCCCAAGGCAATGGTGTAGAATGTGGTATATAGTATATGATAGCCAAGAAATAACAAAACTTGGGTGGACCCCAAAGGGGAGTCCATAACTAAATTCAAACTGGTGCTAGGCAGCTTGAGTGCCTCAATCTTAGGGGACTGGGTCGGCCCAATGGTGCACCAGAAACATAAGTTAATTGTGATAAAATGTAGTGGCCAACGTTGTTGGAGACCTCCTCAAAGAGGTCCTCACACAGGTTTGATAAGGAACCATAAAAGAAAATGTAAGATAATGGAAAAGTTTTATTGTAAAAGTCAAACAACGAGGAACGTTGGGCACAAGCAAGCATACATTAACATCGTTGGGGTAATTATGGGTCAGCAGAAGTGGTTACAAGCCTTAATGCACCAATAGGTGCATTCTTCCGTCCAAAAAGGTAGCAAGCTTCCAAAACTGACCTCACTCAAGTGATCAATTGAAGTTGTATCTGACCTGAGCGCACAATTTTGTAATTGATATGGGTTTTGAACCCCTGTTCCCCTACCAGCTAAATAGTACCATTCTCATTAATTATGTAGCTCATCCATTTTGCCTGAGCCGATACAAGGGGCAGGGCGTTTTGCACATCACTTGTACCAACCTGGGAATATTTGGCTTGTACCCACCATTGGTCCAAGGTTTGCTTGAGGTCAGGAAGGGCCTGAAGTTTCAACTTATGGACCTCCTGCCGTCAAGCCTTATCCTTGGGGCTGGTGCCTATTATCAAGTCATGTAAACATAAAAAACCATTATTGTTTTTAAAATTGTTTCTAAGCCTTGCTGAATCTGCCAAGCTTAATTTCCTAGGAGTGTGGTGGCGGAACAACTACTCAACCTATTTTGAGATGGGAAGCTGTCTGATCACTCTAATACTAAAGGAAAATCATCTGTCATACTTTACTTCTGCTCTGTCCCCTATGAGGGCCCCTTTCTGGAGGTAATCACCTTTGTTCCGTCAATCTCAAACCTCCCACTGTAGTTTCAAAAAATATTTAATCAGTTTAATCCCACTAAACACCTCTAGTTTTTTGGATTCTCTAACAAATTCAAGGATGATGCAGAGCTCTATGGGGTGTTCCATATACTTCTTAACTTAAAAAGCTAAAGACTTATAGGCTCTTATGTAAAGGACATTCTCACGTGTGATCTCATCTGGCCCTCCACATCTTTGGTGTTCTCTCCTGTGCTCTCGATTCTGGAGGCTAATGGGTTTCTTCCTTCATGTGTGGACTTCTGTCAACGCAAGCAATTACTAAATCAGATCTCTACCCTATGTCGCTCATGGATTACATCTCCTATATGATTGCAAAAGGGAAGTTTTTTCAAGCAAGACATCATTGATGCCTTCCACCAGATCCGAGTTCTTTCCAAGCATCAGCAATACAAGGCCTTCAAGTGCCATTTGGGGGTCTATGAATGCAAGATGAAGCCATTTGGACTATGAAATACACTAAAATATTTCAACGCCAGATTGACTATGTGTTGGAAAATCTGGTGGGGAAGTGATGCATTAAATATATGGATGGAAAATTTGTGTTATTTAAGACCCAGGAAGAGCATGGCAAGTTTTTTAAAAAAGGTCCTTCATGCGATTGCCAAAGCCAAGCTGAAGCTGAAGCCCTACAGGTTTGAGTCCTTCAAGTACTCTGTCTCATTCTTAGACTACATCATCTTAAAAGAAGGAATGGATATCTGTCCTGACAAGCTGTTAACAATCTTGAATTGGACCCTCGTGTGGACATGATGGCGTTTGCATTTTTCTTGGTGTGATCATTTTTCTCAATAATTTCACCAAGGATCTCTTTTTAACTGCCGCTCCCTTGACCCACCTCACAGACCAGGAATCCTTCACCTGTGCTGAAGGAAGAGTAGGCAGCAATTCCAATCTGTAAAGAAAAACTTTTCTCCGCACCTGTCCTGGCCCCCCTCACCCTATATCCCTCATTTTTGAGGCAGACGTCTCCAACTTTGTTTTAGGCTGTTCTCTTACAGGAGGGTGAGGATAGTTTGGAACATCCTTTGTGCTTTTTAAGTCGCAAGATGCTCTCATCCAAGATCAACTTCCCCGTATACAACAACGAACTACTCACCATAATTTTCATGCTCAACAAATGGTGGCAACACCCGTTGTACGCCCGCCATCTCTTCATCATAAAAATGGATTACTGTTCCCTGACATACCATAACTGCGCCCAATAAAATGACTTGGAGACAAGCTCGCTGGCACAAGGAACTAATCCGATACAAATTAACTATTGATTACAAACCTAGAACATCTAAACTTGATCCATGACCTCCTCAGCCATGAACATAACTTATCTCTAACTCATACTGAATTTTATAAGTTCAACTCCGCGTCCATGCTCCCTATAACTTTTTTGCCATCATTCAAGGCGCTCCCAAAAGCTTCATGTGGAGAATATAAAATGCCAAAAAAATAAAACACACTGAGGAAGTATCTGAAAGATGTCATTAAGGAAGGAGACACCAATGATGCACATAAAAACTTATCCATTGTGAAAGGAACCATCCTGAACAAAGGAAGGCCTGGGTACCTGTCATAGAGATGTAAGAGAATATTATCCAGACCTTCCAAAAACACCCTCTAGTCAGAAATCTTATTGTCAAGAAGACTACAAACTTAATCAAGCGGTTATACTCATGGGCGGGATCGTAGCTTATGGTGAAGAAAAAACTCAACAAATGTCAGCCTGGATCAGATTCAAACCAACCTTCCTCAAGCCCCAGGGAAAATTAATGAAACTCCAAATTTCAGATAGGCTTGGTCTTCTATCTACATAGAATTTATCACCTGTCTGCCTTTTTCAAATAGGTATAGGTGTGATGATGGTGGTTGTGGACCAGCCCATTAAGTATGCGGAATTCCTCCCCTGAACCTTTTACATTACCTTGAAAGAACCGGTCATAAAGTTCACCAAGGAGACCTTTATGAAACATGGCCTACCTACAAAGTTGTATTGAAACATAGCCCCCAGTTTACTTTGCGCTTCTAAGACCACCTACAGTATAAGATAGACAAGCCTTGACGCTACTCCACCTACCGTCTCAGTCAGATGGCTAAATACTAAGAGTCAAACAGACTCTAGAGAAGTATTTTTGCTGCTACATCCAATCTTAGAAGAAACTGGACATCCTGGCTTCCTCTCTCTCAGTTGCCTACAAACCATTGTTGGTTTTTACCCTACTCTAGGTGAAGCTTATAATCTGGGGTCACAACTTATTAATACTAAGTTATTAATGAATGCCAATTTTTGCTCCTCATTAGGTTGACTTGAGCTACTTTGATGAACTAGCCGTTCCTAAGACTACAGAAATGATCCCAATATCATTCAAGTCCTCCTTTCTACCACAATTTATGCTAAGGATAGATCAATAGCATTAATATTATGTTTTTAGGCTACCTGCAATTGATATCAAGAGCTTCACTTTTGCGAGACATTTGACTGCCAATCTCTTAAAAATCCATTTACCTCCCACTTATAGCAATCCTCTCTATTCTCACTTTTAGCCTAGCACTTTAAATATTGCAGGGCTTTATCCAAATAATGGTTGCTTCTTTTAACATTAATTCCATTTGTAGGTTTTTATGCCTTTGGATGACTAACCCAACAGGCACTTTGAGGAATCTCAAGTTACTTAGGGACAGTTGTACTAGGTGCCCCCACATCCCAACATAATTAATGCTCCCTGCCAGGTCCCCCAAGCTCCTCTATGTTAAATAAATCCCTAGGAAGAAGGGAGAGCCATCAAGTACCTTGAGCCCCTAAACCATCTGTCAAGCGGTAAAGTCTGGGATGAACAAGAGGATATGATATCAGATCTGGTGCTGACTGCATAAGAAACTGTAAGAATCTGAGAGCACAAAAATCCCTTCATAAGGGTCAGTTGAAGGGTTTTACAAGTTGATTGCATGGGGAAAGTTGATGTGTTTAACAGCTAATCCAACCAGTTCTACTGGGGATGACTTATTAAAATACCTATTATATTATTCTATCTATATGATAACAAATTATAATATTAATATAAACTCGCGGAATTTTATGTTTCATAACCAAAAAAGAGTTTGGTTAATTCAGATGCAGCAGCTGACCAATTTGCTAGTTTTGATGATTATTTTTAGTTTCTGAAAAAGTGCTCCTCATTCAATTAAGTTGATCTATTTCTATGATAGTTATTACTACAATTTTTTGAGGTTAACCCCTAATAACTTTCACCATTCCAATCAACCAGCAACAGATGCCAAGGATAGATCAAAAGTTCAAGTTTTTTAATTATGCTCCCCATTCAATTGGGTTAAGCTAATTTGATGTTTACTATTAAACTTTAAGCCGAGGATAAACATTGGATGTTGCTGGCAAAATATACCGAGGATTTTAGTTGAGGCATTATATTGCCATGTGACGCCTAAGTTTTTACTGGTGACTGACACCAAAGATAACCTGGATCAAATCCCATTGCTTTATCTGCTCCTTTGTCTATACACCTTCTGTTATATTTAATTAACTTTGTCTCTACAGCTATGGGAATCAGAATCTTAATTGCTTCTCATGTTCATATCTATGCTAGACTACACCCAAGGAATTCTAATTACCCCCACTCTTCCTAAATAGATTCATTTTTCTTGGCTCTTGAACCTATTTGAGGCTTGGAGGTGGTTTTGTTGGAATTTTCCTACTCTTGGTGAAGCCTCTAAACTGGGATCACGACTCATTAATATTACCTTTAACGATGAATGAAGATTTGTGCTCCTTATTAGGTTAATTTGAGCTATTTTGATGAGCTAGCCATTCCTAAAACTATCAGGGATTGAACCCAGATAGCATTTGTGTTCTTCAATATGCTGTAGATTTATGTTAATGATAGATTGGTAGTAGTAGTGTTATGTATTATTAGGTGACCAGCAATCAATGCCAAGGGTTCTCACTTAAGTGAGGCATTCAATTGCTAATCAACAATTGAAATTCTATTTAACTCCCGCTAATAATGAATCCTTTCACCAAACTCACTTTATCCTAGCACTTTAAATAGTGCAAGGCTTTATACATTATAGGATCATTACTCTTGCCAAATATTCCATTTGTAGGTTTTTATGCTCTTTGTGGTGACCAACCCACCAGGCTTTTGGCAGTATCTGAAGTTACTGTGAAATGGTTGGACTAGGTGTCAATGCGTCCTGAAAACTATGATCACTCCTCCATAAGTATATCACTCTTTTTTCTCCAACCATGGATAATAACTCCATAGCTTAAGTGACAATCTAATGGAGTAGTGCCTGCCGCCACCAACTTAGTAACCAAAATTTAGTCAAACCACACCTCCCTAAAGATTCATCTCAACATGTCTGTGCAAGACCAGAAGGTCAAGGCTAACACTCACTGTTTTGATCCCCTACATATAAGGAAGGAGATATGTTCCTTAAAAAATCCAAAATCTACTCTGTCCCAATTGAGTCCCGCAAGTTTTTCTCCCTTTCCCTAGTCCTTTACAAGGTGCTATATAGCTCAACAAAATAGTATCTTAGTTAGCACTTCCCAAAGGCTTCAATCTCACCATGTTCTCCATGTCTCCCAATTAAGGAAATTTATGACCTATTGTTAACTTTCCTGGTCCAGTATGCCCAGATAATTCTGGCAAGGCATAGTATGAAGTTAGGCCATCCTGTAGACCAAGATGATCCAAGGCAAACGCTCTTATCGATCAAATGGCAGGGCTACCCCATTGAGGAGGCCACCTGGCAATTGACAGAAGACTATGACCACTGCAACAGCATATTAAAGAGTTCCTCATCCAGAAGGGCTTAAACTTAGAGGCAGGTGATGTCATTAACGAGACTTTGCCTGAATAAAACCTTGCCTTAATATTTTATAAAAGTAAAGCAAGTCGAGATTGACTCCAATGCACTTTATTATGAGCAGATGAATCAAGCCCAATACCTGATGAACTCAAAAAATGATTATCACCAGTTGTAAAAAATTCCCAAAGGTAAAAAGTCAAATAATTTATTGTGGGAATTTAATCATTATGAAAATGATCAGATTAAGCCTTCAAATTCATTAAATAAATTGTTTATCAAATCTGGCAACTTACCCTGAAACTATCAACTCATGTACCACAGCTCTAATTGGAGGGTCTTTATCTGTGCTTATATTGAAGCTTCCAAATAAATCGCAACATTTAATCCTGAGTAGATTGACAGCTATTTTATTTTATTTATTTGAGGCAAGCTGACTGGGGGACGGACATTACCAAAATAGAGAAAGAAAGTATTGACATGAAACCTGAGCAGGGTCTACTCTGTCATAGAAAGTTTTTTCACCTCCATATTGGGACTAAGATTTTTCTGGTTACATCATGGGTAAGGTTTTCGTGTTATTATACCTACTAACCACCAATAGTTTCCTTCAGCTGGCACCCCAATCGATGTGTGAAGGGCGGGAATCAAACCTGCAACCTTCAGGTTGATAGCCATATGCCCTACCAAAACACCTTCCACCCCCTAAATTGACAGCTCTTTTAATTAGTTTTCTTTCAATACAATCTAGCCAGCTTGAAATCCTCTGTGAGATGTATATAAGTAATACTAATCCTCTATTTTTTCAATTTCTTTTTATAAGATTAACAATAATAAAATATGGGGCCTGCGACAAGGGGACCCCCTCAGCCCACTCTTATACAACTTCAGCCTTGACCCAATACTGCGAAATGTGAATGCCCAACTCACTGGGGTCCATGTGCAGGCCAAACCCCAGTCAAGATGATGGCATTTGCAGATGATTGCGTGGTGGGGGTGTCTAATAACAAAGATGCACGCGCGCTTGAAGCCCTCATCCAGGAATATTCCCGGGTAAGCAACGCGGCACTGAACGCCTCCAAAACTGAAATCATCCTCCTTGGTCGGTTTCAGAACTGCTGGGCCCCAGCAAGTAGTTCCCAACCCGGCCCATCTGCTCGCCCACGTCCACGCCTTACTAACTCAAAACACACCGCTCCACTGGTGCTCCCCTTTGTGCCACGACCTACCATAGGACCAGTACGCCATCTGGGCGTGTGGTTGGAGGCAGGTGGATATGCGTCAGCAGTAATGGAGTGCCATATACTGGACAACGTGACGAAGCGAATCGCCTCTCTCAGAGCCCACCCTACTACCCTCACTGGCAGGGTTGTTCTTGCCAACTCTATGCTCCTATCCAAAGTCTGGTTTGGAGCCCACGCCATCCCCTTCTCCCCAAGCTTCTTCAAATCCCTGTATGCTTTGCTACAAGGTTGGCTTTGGTCAGGTCGCCCTCCACCAGTACGGCTAGAGGTCATGTTTGGCCCTCATCATCATGGTGGCATGGGCCTGCTTGACTTCAAAGCCCATGTTGCCAAGATCCTGGGCACCTGGATTGCGGCCGTCACCGCCCCTACACTCCCCTCCCAACACTGGTCCTGCGCAGCCCGCTCCAACTTCTCCTGCGCCTTGGGCCTCAACAATCCATTGAACCCCCACTCCCTGATGAAATACCTTGCATCACACACATCGGCCACAGGCCCTCACAGGACTAAAACCCACTACAAACGGATCCTACTCTCCATGCGGAGCGCTGAGTGGAGAATTTGTATTAGTGGACATACAACCCAAAGAGGCCGCCCCTCTCCTCAGTTCACACAAGAGGTACAGGGGCTACCCATCCATGATGGCGTGATCCCCATTCGGCCCCAAGTCCTATCCAGGGTGGACTACCTGGACATGATGGACATCTCTTACTCCATCGAGACCCAAAAAACTATCTGGAAGTACGTACATCATCCTCTTTTGCAGCCTCAAGTCTGCTCCCATGTGTGGCGCTGCCTGAGGCGGGTGTATCGTACAGCTGAGCGCTCTAATGCTTTACACTCATCCTGTGTCGTGTGTGGCCAGTATGGAACGCTGTTTCACCGCCTGGAGAAGTGCCCCACCTCTAAAGTAATATGGTGCGAAGTCCAACGTCTGCTGGGCCAGGATCAAACGCATCCCTTCAGTCTGTCAAGAGATATGTTTGCTTCATCAATGGCCTCCCCCTCCCACCCTCCCTCCATGCTCTGGTGGTTGCAATCGCCATGTGGACTATCCACACGATTGTCTTGGATGCCATCGCTGGATCCATCCCCACCCTCCCTGAAGCTGTCCACAGATTCTGGTCTCATTTGGTGGATCACTTTCAAGCGTGGATGTTTGGATATCTCCCACCGCGTCGCCAACAGCTGGTCTCCTCCTGGTTACCAGTCTGGTTCATCAAATCAGACCCCTTCCTCCACACGTGCTCAATAGTGGCTACGTCCCCTACACACGTTCCCTCCCCTTCCCATAAGTGGCGTTCCCGCTGGCAACAAGAGATAGCATAGCTTCTCTGGGGTGCCTCCCCTGGTACTAAGTTTTGTCTCGTCTGAGTCATATTTGGAAGTGTCCATCCCATGGTCGGCCTTCCCCACAATAAATTTATAAACAATAATAAAATATGGATAACTTTTCTTGCTTATTGCAATCACTTTTGCAACCTATTCAATTTAATTCTGAATCTAGTTTGATAATCTCACAGAGGAGATTAGTCTGCGCCCATGTCAGGGAGCAGTTGGGCAAGCAAGGTAAGAGGAGCAGGTGGAAGGCCCGCGGCTTCCAACGTTCAAAAACTCCCCAGAGAATCTGGCGGAATAGACAAAAATCTTAAAAAACTGGCAATCATGATTTCCCCAGAGATACTCACATGGCAAGCATGATGCAACCAGTACATCAACACGCCACACTCCCAGCTACTTTTGCCAGTGGAATTTAGAGTCCGCATGTTTCTGGAAATCCAAAAAACGGCCTTATGGGAAAAATTCTGTGAAGATGTGCATACAATTTTCCCGACTGTGGTGTATGTTGCACCTCACTCCATGTCACGTGGTTGGCGGTACCTAGGTTTTGAAAGCAAAAAAGCAGCATATGAGGCTGCAGTGGTGCACGTAGTGGTCGACCTCCCCAAAGGGCAATGGGTCGTTGAAACCAAACGCACCAGATGGACAAAATAAAACCAAATTGTTCCTCACATTTGACTTTTTGCCTACTACGGTAAAATGTGACATTTTGGAACAACACCTGAAAGATGGTCTCGCCATATATGGTGAAATATAATCTTTTGAAATGCAACGCTTCATGCTGATGCCACACCTGTGCACCGGCAAAGCCATTGCAGTTCTGACCCCAACTGAGGAGATTGTGAAAAACTTAACCCAAATCCCGCACTCCACTTTTATTGATATTGCAGGGCATACCACCCACCCATTCTGGGTGACCGTGGACAGCGCGCCCCCCATTTTCACCCACTGTGATGCATTTGGCCATAAGGCGCACGCATGCCCCATCAAGGAGGGCGTCACATTCCAAGAGCACCCCTCAGCAGCCATGGCCAACGGAGAGGCGCACTATGAACCAACTGCAAGCACCAAGGAGGCTTTCCTGTGGGGAGCACAAGGCTGCTACCTACTGGTAAAGCCTATCTCCTCGCAAGAGCGGAAGAAGGCCAAGCAGGCCCATAGGGCTGCAGCCAAGGAAGCAGCCAAGGCCACCACCGCTATCCCACACTCACAATGCCAGGAGGACATGGAAACCTTCGCGGCAGAAGCAACTCAGGAATCCATCAACCAATCAGATTGGGAAGCCCATGCTGAGCGGGCCACTCAATCTGAAGATCTGATAAGAGATTCGATTGCACCTAATTGTTGCACCCAAGCTCCAGTCAGAAACCAAATTGGGACCTATCCCAACTGAAAAAATTTTTTTGACCCGCTCAACGGTGCACCAAACTCATCCGCACCGCAAAAAAAATTCGTCTGACGTTGGGAAAACAAAAAGCAAAGGCTAAAGCCAATGTGACTCTTTCCACAAAAAATCAACAAAAACTCTGATAGCGTTGCTGCTAACACCCACACTGCTGTGAAGGCCCATGGGGATCTAGAAGAGGCTGGTGGGCCCAGGGGCCCACCCCCTCACACCTAAGGTGCGATGGGGGAAACCTTCACTTTAGGGACATTGAATATTGCCAGACTCAAGGCCTCCCCATCCTGGGCTAGGAAACTGAGTTTTTTACAACACAATTTACTCGTGGATATCCTGGCCATCCAGGAGTCCCAATGTCCATGAGGTTCTGAGGAAACTTGGAAAACAATGCTCCTCCCATCCCTATCCTTTTGGTTGAAGCACTGTGGGGTGCTAATTCATAAAAATAATTTTTAAATTTGTATCCTCAGAAACATTCCTAAATGGCTGAGTGCTCATTGTCACTTTCTCGTGGGCTGATGTAGTGCATGCAATCGTCAACATCTATGCCCCAAACAGTGCACATGAGCGTCGGAATTTTCTCATTGGTCAAATCCCTCCCGCTACCCCCAGATTCTTTCCTGGTCAGTGACATGAACTGTTGGCTAACCACACCAATGGACCGGTGGCCTTCCTCACCCCATGCCCCACAGGGTCACGTAGAACTATGCGTTCTAAAGGCCACCCTCGGGTTAATGGATGAACTGCTGCAACATGCCCCACTGCTCGAAAATATGATGCATCCCCTCATCCACAACGGCCAATTAAGGTCCATGACCCACATCGACCTTATTCTAACGCCAGCGAAATTCCAACCCCACATCTCCGACTTCAAAGCAATGAAAATGGAATTCTCTGACCATCGGCTGGTTTCAATAACCTACCACCTACCTGTCACAGTTGCTAAGGCCCCACATTGGTGCAAAATCTGCCCCCCGAGCTCGCGTTGCCAGGATTTTCCACATGGGTGGAAGAGGCAACTTTGGCAAAAAAGTTTGTTGCACCTTTTTGCGTGGACCCTATTTCCATATGGGCAACTTTCAAAGAGGACACCATCCGCCACTCTCACCATCTCCTCCAGATGCTCATGAGCCACATCGGCGGTTATCTCATGCACTCTGGCAGAGTTGGCACACTTGGAGTCCAATATCCCAGCTACAGGATACAGCCCTGCATGGGGCTGGAAGTGGGCGGAGGCAGCCACCCACCTCAACGCACTCAAAAGGCAACACAAACATCAGGTTTGTGTTCAATACAGGGCCATACGCATCACAAAAGGTGAAAAGTGCACCGCATATTTCTATAAAAAAATTTCGCACCATGCACAGAGCGTGGCCTGCACACAGGTGTGAAGATCAGATAATTCCATTGTGGATACACCGGCTGAAGTGGCAATCGAAATGCAAAAATATTACTCCAAGTTGTACCGAGCTGAACCAATTCAGCTGGGCGAAGTGGCAGAATTTCTTGACTGAGCACATCTGCACCATTTTCCGATACCCAGAAATAATGAATTTAATTACTCTGAACGAATTATGGACAGCCATTTGCGGTGCGCCAAACCAAAAATGCCCAGGCCCAGATGGCATTTCATATGAGTTCTACAAAAATATTTCAAATATATATCCCCATTGCTGCTCGCCTCACTTAACCAAAGCCTGTTGGAAACGCGCCTCCTACCAAGAGGACATTAGGCCTTTACTGTCACACTCTTCAAGAAAGGAGATAAGCTAGACTTAGCCAACTGGCGCCCCATTTCTTTAACAAACACAGACACCAAAATTTTAACAAAAATTTTGGCTAACTGATTAGGGACTGTAGCATCTGCCACCATCTCCCCAGAACAATTCGGTTTCATCCCCAGAAGGTCAATTTGGGATAACGTGCACTCTGTGGCTAATGTATGTCAGTCCACAGCCTCTGGGGCACTTGTATTCTTGGACCAACAAAAGGCCTATGATAGAGTAAACTGGGAATTCCTTAGGGCCTGCCTCCATCAATTCCGCCTACCCCCTCGCTTCATCAACTGGGTGATGCTGCTCACGGAATCTGCAACAATGGCAGTGCGTGGCCCTAGCTTCCTAACAGAAGTAGTCCGCCCTCAAAGGGGCTTGTGACAAGGGGACCCCCTCAGCCCACTCTTATACAACTTCAGCCTTGACCCACTACTGCGTAATGTGAATGCACAACTCACTGGGGTCCATGTGCCAGGCCAAGCCCCAGTCAAGATATTGGCGTTCGCAGATGATTGTGTGGTTGGGGTGTCTAATAATCAAGATGCACGCGTGCTTGAAGCTCTCATCCAGGAATATTCCCGGGTAAGCAACGTGGCACTGAATGCCTCCAAAACCGAAATCATCCTCCTTGGTCGGTTTCAGAACTGCTGGACCCCAGCAATTAGTTCCCAACCTGGCCCATTTGCTCGCCCACGTCCACGCCCTAATAACTCAACACACACCGCTCCACTGGTGCTCCCCTTCGTGCCACATCCTAGCATAGGACCGATATGCCATCTGGGCATGTGGATGGAGGCAGGCGGATATGTATCAGCAGTAATGGAGTGCCGTATTCTGGACAACGTGACGAAGCAAATCGCCTCTCTCAAAGCCCACCCTACCTCCCTTACTGGCAGGGTTGTTTTAGCCAACTCTATGCTCCTATCCAAAGTCTGGTTTGGAGCTCACGCCATCCCCTTCTCCCTAAGCTTCTTCAAATCCTTGTATGCCTTGCTGCAAGGATGGCTTTGGTCAGGTCGCCCTCCACAAGTGCGGCTAGAGGTCATGTTTGGCCCTCATCATCATGGTGGCATGGGCCTGCTTGACTTCAAAGCCCATGTTGCCAAGATCCTGGGCACCTGGATTGCGGCCGTCACCGCCCCTACACTCCCCTCCCAACACTGGTCCTGCGCAGCCCGCTCCAACTTCTCCTGCGCCTTGGGCCTCAACAATCCATTGAACCCCCACTCCCTGATGAAATACCTTGCATCACACACATCGGCCACAGGCCCTCACAGGACTAAAACCCACTACAAACGGATCCTACTCTCCATGCGGAGCGCTGAGTGGAGAATTTGTATTAGTGGACATACAACCCAAAGAGGCCGCCCCTCTCCTCAGTTCACACAAGAGGTACAGGGGCTACCCATCCATGATGGCGTGATCCCCATTCGGCCCCAAGTCCTATCCAGGGTGGACTACCTGGACATGATGGACATCTCTTACTCCATCGAGACCCAAAAAACTATCTGGAAGTACGTACATCATCCTCTTTTGCAGCCTCAAGTCTGCTCCCATGTGTGGCGCTGCCTGAGGCGGGTGTATCGTACAGCTGAGCGCTCTAATGCTTTACACTCATCCTGTGTCGTGTGTGGCCAGTATGGAACGCTGTTTCACCGCCTGGAGAAGTGCCCCACCTCTAAAGTAATATGGTGCGAAGTCCAACGTCTGCTGGGCCAGGATCAAACGCATCCCTTCAGTCTGTCAAGAGATATGTTTGCTTCATCAATGGCCTCCCCCTTCCCACCCTCCCTCCATGCTCTGGTGGTTGCAATCGCCATGTGGACTATCCACACGATTGTCTTGGATGCCATCGCTGGATCCATCCCCACCCTCCCTGAAGCTGTCCACAGATTCTGGTCTCATTTGGTGGATCACTTTCAAGCGTGGATGTTTGGATATCTCCCACCACGTCGCTGACAGCTGGTCTCCTCCTGGTTCCCAGTCTGGTTCATCAAATCAGACCCCTTCCTCCACACATGCTTAATAGTGGCTACGGCCCCTTCACACGTTCCCTCCCCCTCCCCATAAGTGGCGTTCCCGCTGGCAACAAGAGATAGCATTGATTCTCTGGGGTGCCTCCCCTGGTACTAAGTTTGTCTTTCCTGAGTCATATTTGGAAGTGTCCATCCCATGGTCAGCCTTCCCCGCAATCAATTTAAATTTAAACAATAATAAAATATGACTGATTCTATTCTATTTCTCGTTTCTTAGGCTTTACTTTTGTTATTATCACATCTGGAGTAGCCACTAATGCCAAAAAAATCTTTATTATACTAGAGTCCAAAAAACTGGCGTTTATCCTTCTCTTTGTGGGCTGTCCCTTGCCAGCAACCTAAATTACCACCAAGGGAATTATGTGCAATTTTGTCAATATTTGGTTCTTAATGTAGGGCTCCAATTTTTGTGTCTTGGTGGTTCTGTGCCCAAAAAACCAACATTTAATAGTTGTTACAAGTCTAAGACAATCACATGTACTTATTTTAAGGGTATCCAAGTTCTGGTTCAAGACTCTACATCTAAAGTATCCTCCCTATTATAAGAGGCAAATGGACTTTTTATAGACAAGTTACCAAACGGATATTTAGATAAAAGGTTTAACTTTATTTGAGAATAATTTTGGGGTATTCATATGTTACTAAATTTTTTTCAGGTATGCTGACCGCGGGATGGACATTACTGAAACAGAAAATTCAATGAAACAAACCAAAATATGAATCAACTTCCCAAAATGAGCAGCGAGACACAAAAAATGAAAAAATAACCTACCAGGTGGCACAGCGGCGATCTGCTTATCCCACCATGGTGGAGGGGGAGGGGAGATCAGGTGGATCATCAGGCTCAACATTGAATAGGCGGATCAATGCTGAGAACAAGGGGGTTGGGGCATCTGTGGGATGAGGGTCAAAGGAAGTAGATAAGAGTTGAGTTTTTTACTGACAATTTGGACCTGGAGCATAGACTCTACGAGTTTGGCAACCTGGTGTTCAGTTTGGATGTGGGCTTCAGGAAGCTGGGCTAATTTTGCAATGTTGGCTCTGGTGATGTGTGTGGATTGGGAAAAATCTGCCAGTTCAGTGACCTGCTTAACAGCGGCGATGGCAGCTTCATTGATTCAGGTGATTTCTTATTCTGCAACAGCAGGGAATTTGGGAGGGAACTTGTAATATTCAGCCCTTTTTTAAATTCAGCAAAAGAGACTGCCACAGCTTCGCGGAGATGGCAACTTGGGGTGAAGCCACCGCGGCCTCAGCTAGCTGATGGTCACTCAGGAAAGGGTAGCAGTAGGTTTGGGGACAAGGTTTGGCGGAAGTGGGGCATCAAAGTCTGAATTTAGATAATTTCTATAATAATTGGGAAATCTGGTGGTGAGACAATTTCACCAGATTTATTCATATCATCCAATAGACCAAGGAATTTTAGTTGAGTAGGATTGATTTGGTGATATGTGGCTTGGTTTGGGTAAGTTTTGGGTGGGAAATTGGTTGGACGAATTTAGGCTCTAACCTGCGCCCAATTGGTTGTCATGGGTGTAAATTGGCCAGTTTGGGCATGGGTTGCTATATTTTTCTTTGTATTTAACAAGCGCATGGCCTGTGGGGGTGGGGGCAGCCAAAATCCCCACTAAATGCTGTTGGTGTGGCCTCATGGGTGGGGTAGTCAGTTTTCGCAGGGTTTATTTTGTATTGACATGCCTTTTTGGTATGGTCCAATTCATGAAAGAGGGATTAAACTGTGTGGCCATTGTCAGTACAAGCCCAAAAGAAATGGCCAGGTTCAGATGGGATATAGGCACATGGTAGGATGTGCTAGCCCATTTTTAGCTTGTGGGGGTAATGGTGGCCATTGCCTGAGGTGCCACTAGGCGCTCAGCACCACTTGGGACAAGGAATTGGAGGATGGGGTTTTTTCCATAAGTGGAAAGCCCTGACATCAATTCTGCATATAGTGTTTGAGGGGGAAGGTGTGAGGGAAGGTTTGTAAATGTTACTATTAGTGTGGTATCATTGGGAAAACGTGTTTGGGTAATGTAATGGGTGTGTTTTTGTAAATTAATGTCGTTGCTGCTGCAGCGTCCACGTCCTCTTCAGTGGGGAAGCCAATATCAAAATAGCCCTTGTAAGGGCGGAAGTCAATAAAACCTGCTGGTGTGAAGGTGGCCGTTGCCATCTCAATAATTTGCTTTATCAGCATATGGGAAAAGGCGTCCATATTGAATGCAGAGGCAAAATTGGATAGTGGATTGAGGTAGGGCTAGGGGGTGGGGGCAGGCTGGGTGGACTCATGTGAGGTGCAGTGCTAAGTCCCTGTAGAGGGACAAATAAGCCAGAAGTATTTGGCGGACTGGATGAGCCAATCCACACATTTTCCTGCTGGGCGGTAAATGCTAGAGGATGGAGCATTGCTGCCACACAATGGGGCACCAGGTGGTGGATCTGAGGACATAAATGGGAAACTGATGCGGTAGAGGTGGCGGTGTAAAATTAATGGTTTTGTTCAAAAATTGCTCAAAAGTTGATGTCAAGCGGAAAGAAAAAATGGTATTAATATGTTATTAGAAACATTTTCCCATAAGTTAAGAAAGTAATAAATTTATTGAGTGAAGGCTATCTATATGGGAGGTTCATCATTGGGTAACTCATCTGAAATTTATAAATGCCTTTGTAGCATAATTTTTATAGGAAAAATGCACTTTATATGACCAATTACATAAGACTTGGTGTCATCTAAGTCAATTATAGGGAATATTCCATACTAGTTCTTTTTTGAGGGTATGACTTAATTTACACTACATAAGCCATCAGATGGAATTGTCACCTCATATTCTAATGATATATTATTTTAAACTGGTCAGAATTCCATCCCATGTAATTTTTGGCTCAAGTCAGCCCAGAGGAAATTTTAAGTATCAAATTTAGCCTTACAAATTGTCAAATTATCTGAATGAGATATTAAAGTTTTCTATAGCCCTTTTTTGGGCCTAGGTATCAATTATCTAGATGAGTTATTTAATTAAGGCTCCTATAACATTTAATACTCTCATATCTAATATTGCCCTTGTTGAAATTTGTGCTTAGGTGTTGGGCTTTTGAGGCACATTATTAGGCTCATTTTAATAAGGTACTGCTAGAAGACAATGACCTCATAAAACATGAAAAATACAAGTTACAGAAAGTGTGTATTTTAAAAGACAATATAAAGAGCACAAAGTAGTATCATGTACTTCCAAAGTCTCAATGACTCACTATAATAACTTCTCTTTATGCTAAGTTTTCTCCAGCAACATAGGAAAAAAGATCCCTTTATCATTAGAATTCAGCCAAGATATGCCCCTTCCTCTAGAATTCCTTTTGGTGAATTTATGTATATTAAGCTGCACTCAAAAGTTTTAGACTAGAAAAATAATCTAAATTAGGCTAGTGGATCAAATCACTAGAGATCAGAGTATTTCTATTATAGCCATAATCAATTGATTGCATTTGAGGTTCTGGGTGTATGGCCCCAATTAAAAGATGAATTCTTGTACCAAATATTTTACGTTGGAAAGGGGGACAGAATAGAGGTTAAGATATAGATAAATAGGAGAGGATATAGACACTAAGGTTAGGAGCTAAAGCGATTATTAGCTTGAAGTAGTATAATTTGCACTGGCAGGTTTATGGGATTTGATGTGCCATATATATAAATCTATGACGCCGAGGCAAAAGCACCAAAAGTAACATATTACAATTTTGGACAATCCCTATGAAGTCAAGGGCTGTGATCAAGACTTCTTATGCTATCAAATGCTATTTCTAATTATTAGTTAGTTGTATAATCATTACAAAAAATATTGCATTAAAAGATGGTTTGTCAAACCACTTGCAACAACCCCTTTGAGAATAGTGACAGGAGAATGCTAATACAGGAATCAACTATGCTTTCATTTGATATTAACTTCAGTTTCTAAGGACTTAATTGTTTTTTTCTCTCCACACTTGTAGGTTATAGCGTATGGTCCTTCACATATGGAGTCAAATATTCTCCACGTGGCAATATGCAGTTGTGGTAGTAAAAAAACTAAATCAGAAATTTTGAAGGTGTATAAAGGGTGACAGGTTTCATTTGCTGAGTGGTCTTTTATTGTACCCGTTTAGCCAGCTTTTTGCATGGTACTGGATTTTTATTTTTTGTGCTAATTTTCTTAACACTTTTTCAGTCTCTTAAGTGAAATGATGATGACTTTACATGTCAATAAGTCTGAAATACCGAATTTTATCCCATATAAGTGCCTTTAATGAGGACATTTTTTGATAATACAATGAAAACTTATCCAGTAAGTAATCAACGCATTTTGGAGGTATTGGTCCCAGTGTAAGTGATTTGATTAGTCATTTTTTTTGAAATTGAGACTAGCTTTCCATTTGCTCATTCTACATTCCCATTTGTTAAAGGGTTGGTGAGGCTGAAAAAAGTTGTGTTCCCATGCTTGTTGCTAAGATCTAATTAAATCTCAACATAAAGTTTCTCTCATTATCAGTAGCAATACCTGTGTGTAACCATGCAAAGTTAAAATATTATGATATAAGAAGTTGGCGGTGGCTTTGGAAGTTTGCACAGGAATGGAAATTGTTTTGGCCCACTTTATGAAGTGATCAATTCCTACAGGGATATATCTGTTTCCTCCTGTTGAGTCAGGAAGTGTATCTATAAAATCTAAACTGATGGTATAGAATGCTGTTAAGTGGTCATTGGCTGATGCTTGCACTCAGCCTCATGGGGCGTTTGCTTTTATCAAGTTATGCAGGAATCTAAGGCTTACACTATAGATTTTAGTATTTCTTCCCAATAGTATTGGTTCTTGATCCAAATGTTAGCTTTCTGGCTCCTTGATGTCATAAAGTATTGTTAACTTCTTTTATGACAGGAACTCATTATGAAGGTTGTAAGTAAGATAGCCAGTCAGTTCCTATTTTTTGTATAATAACCAATTGAGAACCTTGTTATTTGCAAATGTCTTTCAGCATCTTACATTCTGGTTTTACTTTGTCCTTTCAAGAGTATGGCTTAATGAATAGTTCATGTAACTATTGGCTTTGCTGATATCCAAATGTAGTAGGGGAAATCTGTTCAGTCCATCCACATTCATGTGTTGGTCCCTTCTTGATAGTAGATTTTATATCTTAGTGAAGAAGTTTGAGAGCCCATTAAGCTAGCCTTCCAGTAGGCTCTTTCTTATTCTATAGATTTATAAAGAAGCGTGGTCTATAACAACTGTGAAAAGTGTACCATATAGTGTGAGAAATTGAGGACTAGTTCTCTTATTAATGTATTCCTGTTTTAATAACTGGGAAGAGTTTTGGCTGATAAATCCTCAATTATGCTATGTGTCTTACAGTATTTCCTAAGCGTTTAAAACTCACAAAGCTAATCAACAATAAATGACTCTTCTGGTCTTCTTTTTGGTATATTTTCCATCTTTAATTGGAAACTCTCCAAACATAGGTAATTATGACAAGCTCCCATGTATGCTTGTCTACACTTCTTAATATGAAAGTCAAACTAACATATGACAATATAAGATGAAATAATAATATATGGAAAGATGATGATGATTTATTTTAGGTTAGGCGCCAGTATTTTATAAATCTAGGGCATCTCCTGGCCATACTCAACTATTAGATGAGTTAATTAGACTATGCCAATCCACTATAGATTATGGCAGTGGTTATTAAAATATCCCCAAGTTAATTTGGCCCTTAAATTAACTAAATAACAATCATTTTATCCCAATTAAAGGCACTACTACTCTCATAATGGGAAGATAGATAGACCTAATATTAGCACCTCAGTGCTGTATATTTGCCTCTCAAACAGCCTGATTGTGTTTCATCATATAGCTGATGAAATACAATAAATGGGGAGAATATAATTATAGAGTTTGAATTATGGTGCACCCCTAATTGGCACATTGGCAGGCCTCTCAATAGTACTAGTTACTCCCTATTTGGGACACCCATGTGCAAGTACTATTGTGCTGATTACAATGATTGACATACCAAAAAATTAGACTCATTAATCGTTTTTACATTAAAATCATAAATGAAATTAGGTTTCTGCCATAGATTCACTTGGTTTACCCAAGTGGATCCCATAATCAGGCAAAATGTAATTATATCATAGCTACCATTAGCTATGATTTAAATTTAAATTCTCAAATTTTTTGTGGGGAAGGCTGACCATGGGATGGACACTTCCAAATATGACTCAGACGAGACAAAACTTAGTACCAGGGGAGGCACCCCCAGAGAAGCGATGCTATCTCTTGTTGCCAGCGGGAACGCCACTTATGGGAAGGGGGAGGGAACGTGTGTAGGGGACGTAGCCACTATTGAGCACGTGTGGAGGAAGGGGTCTGATTTGATGAACCAGACTGGGAACCAGGAGGAGACCAGCTGTTGGCGACGCGGTGGGAGATATCCAAACATCCACGCTTGAAAGTGATCCACCAAATGAGACCAGAATCTGTGGACAGCTTCAGGGAGGGTGGGGATGGATCCAGCGATGGCATCCAAGACAATCGTGTGGATAGTCCACATGGCGATTGCAACCACCAGAGCATGGAGGGAGGGTGGGAGGGGGAGGCCATTGATGAAGCAAACATATCTCTTGACAGACTGAAGGGATGTGTTTGATCCTGGCCTAGCAGACGTTGGACTTCGCGCCATATTACTTTAGAGGTGGGGCACTTCTCCAGGCGGTGAAACAGCGTTCCATACTGGCCACACACGACACAGGATGAGTGTAAAGCATTAGAGCACTCAGCTGTACGATACACCCGCCTCAGGCAGCGCCACACATGGGAGCGGACTTGAGACTGCAACAGAGGATGGTGTGCGTATTTCCAGATAGTCTTTTGGGTCTCAGTGGAATAAGGGATGTCCATCATGTCCAGGTAGTCCACCCTGGATAGGACTTGGGGCCGAATGGGGATCACGCCATCATGGATGGGTAGCCCCTGTACCTCTTGTGTGAACTGAGGAGAGGGGCGGCCTCTTCGGGTTGTATGTCCATTAATATGAATTCTCCACTCTGCGCTTCGCATGGAGAGTAGGATTCATTTGTAGTGGTTTTTGGTCCCGTGAGGACATGTGGCCGATGTGTGTGATGCGAGGTATTTCATCAGGGAGTGGGGGTTTGATGGATTGTTGAGGCCCAAGGCGCAGGAGAAGTTGGAGCGGGCCGCGCGGGACCAGTGTTGGGATGGGAGTGTAGGAGCAGTGACGGCCGCAATCCATGTGCCCAGGATCTTGGCGGCATGGGCTTTGAAGTCAAGCAGGCCCATGCCACCATGATGATGAGGGCCAAACATGACCTCTAGCCGTACTGGTGGAGGGCGACCTGACCAAAGCCAACCTTGTAGCAAAGCATACAGGGATTTGAAGAAGCTTGGGGAGAAGGGGATGGCGTGGGCTCCAAACCAGACTTTGGATAGGAGCATAGAGTTGGCAAGAATAACCCTGCCAGTGAGGGTAGTAGGGTGGGCTCTGAGAGAGGCGATTCGCTTCGTCACGTTGTCCATATATGGCACTCCATCACTGCTGACGCGTATCCACCTGCCTCCATCCACACGCCCAGATGGCGTACCAGTCCTATGGTAGGTTGTGGCACAAAGAGGAGCACCAGTGGAGCGGTGTGTTTTGAGTTAGTAAGGCGTGACGTGGGCGAGCAGATGGGCCGGGTTGGGAACTACTTGCCGGGGCCCAGCAGTTCTGAAACCAACCAAGGAGGATGATTTCGGTTTTGGAGGCATTCAGTGCCACGTTGCTTACCCGGGAATATTCCTGGATGAGGGCTTCAAGCGCGCGTGCATCTTTGTTATTAGACACCCCAACCACGCAATCATCTGCAAATGCCATCATCTTGACTGGGGTTTGGTCTGGAACATGAACCCCAGTGAGTTGGGCATTCACATTTCGCAGTAGTGGGTCAAGGCTGAAGTTGTATAAGAGTGGTCTGAGGGGGTCCCCTTGTCGCAGGCCCCTTTGAGGATGGACTACTTCCGTTAGGAAACCTGGGCCGCGCACTGCCATTGTTGCAGATTCCATGAGTAGCATCACCCAGTTAATGAAGCGGGGAGGTAGGCGGAATTGTTGGAGGCAGGCCCTAAGGTATTCCCAGTTTACTCTATCATAGGCCTTTTGTTGGTCCAAGAATACAAGTGCCCCAGAGGGTGTGGACTGACACACATTAGCCACAGAGTGCACGTTATCCCAAATTGACCTTCTGGGGATGAAACCACATTGTTCTGGGGAGATGGTGGCAGATGCTACAGTCCCTAAACGGTTAGCCATAATTTTGGTTAAAATTTTGGTGTCTGTGTTTGTTAGAGAAATGGGGTGCCAGTTGGCTAAGTCTAGCCTATCCCCTTTTTGAAGAGTGTGACCATAAAGGCCTCATGTCCTCCTGGTAGGAGGCGCGTTTCCAACAGGCTTTGGTTGAGTGAGGCTAGCAGCAGTGGGGATCTATATTTAAAATATTTTTTGTAGAACTCATATGGAATGCCATCTGGGCCTGGGCATTTTCAGGTTGGCGCACCACGAATGGCTGTCCATAATTCGTTCAGAGTAATTAAATTCATTATTTCTGGGTATCAGATAATGGTGCAGATATGAGCTTGGTCGAGAAATTCCGCCATTTCAGCCAGCTGAATTGGTTTGGCTCGGTATAACTTGGAGTAATATCTTTGCGTTTCGATTACCACTTCAGCCAGTGTGTCCACAATAGAATTATCTGATCTTCGCACCTGTGTGCAGGCCACGCTCTGGCGTGGTGCAAAATTTTTTGAAGAAGTATGCGGTACACTTGTCACCTTTAGTGATGCGTGTGGCCCTGTATTGGACACAAACCTGATGTTTGTGTTGCCTTTCAAGTGCATTGAGGTGGGTGGCTGCCTCCGCCCACTTCTGGCCCCATGCAGGGCTATATCCTGAGGCTGAAATCTTGGACTCCGAGTGGGCCAATTCCACCAGCGCGCGCGATATAACTGCCAATGTGGCTCATGAGCATCTGGATGAGAGATGGTGATAGTGGCGGATGGTGTCTTCTTTGAAAGTTGCCCATGTGGAAATGGGGTCTGCGCAAAATGGTGCAACAAATGATTTTGCCAAAGTTGCCTCTTCCACCCATGTGGAAAATCCTGGCAATGCGAGCTCTGGGGGGCAGATTTTGCACCAATGTGGGGCCTTTGCAACTGTGACGGGTAAGTGGTATGTTATCAAGACCAGTCGGTGGTCAGAGAATTCCATTATCGTTGTTTTGAAGTGGGAGATGTGGGGTTGGAATTTCGCTGGCGCTAGAATAAGGTCAATGCGGGTCATGGACCTTAATTGGCCGTTGTGGACGTGGGGATGCGTCATGTTTTTGAGCAGTGGGGCATGTCATGGCAGCGCATCCATTAACCCAAGGGTGGCTTTTAGAACGCGTAGTTCTACGTGACCCTGTGGGGCGTGGGGTGAGGGCGGCCACCAGTCTGTTAGTGAGGTTAGCCAACAGTTCATGTCACCAATTAGGAAAGAATCAGGGGGTAGCGGGAGGGATTTGACCAATGAGAAAAATTCCTGACACTCATGTGCACCATTTGGGGCGTAATTTTTGATGATTGTGTGTGTAACATCGGCCCATGAGAAGGTGACAACAAGCACTCAGCCATTTAGGAATGTTTCTGAAGATGTAAATTTGAAAAGATTATTTTTCCAAATTAGCATCCCACAGTGCTTCAACCAAAAGGATAGGGATGGTAGGAGCATTGTTTTCCAAGCTTACTCAGAACCTCGTAGACAGTGGGACTCCTGGATGGCTAGGATATCCACAGGTAAATTGTTTTGTAAAAAACTCAGCTTTCTAGCCCAGGATGGGGAAACCTTGAGTCTAGCGATATTCAGCATCCCTAGAGTGAAGGTTTCCCCCATCGCACCTTAGGTGCAAGGGGTGGGCCCCCAGGCCCACCAGCCTCTTCCAGGTCCCCATGGCTTTCACAGCAGCACAGGTATTAGCAGCAACGCTATTGGGGTTTTTGTTAATTTTTGCGGAAAGAGTTGCATTGGCTTTGGCCTTCACTATTTGTTTTCCCAACGTCTGACGAATTTTTTGTGGTGCGGATAAGTTCGGTGCACCATTGAGTGGGGCAAAAAAATTTTCAGTTGGGATAGGTCCCAAGTCAGTTTTGACCGGGGCTTGGGTACAGCAATTGGGTGAGATCGAATCTCCCATTGGATCCTCAGATTGAGTGGCCCATTTGGCATGGGCCTCCCAATCTGATTGGTTGATGGATTCCCAAGTTGCTTCCGCCGCAAAGGTCTCCATGTCCTCCTGGCGTTGTGAGTGTGGGATGGTGGTGGTGGCCTTGGCCGCTTCCTTGGCCACGGTCCTATGGGCCTGCTTAGCCTTCTTCTGCTCCTGCGGGGAGATGGGCTTTACCAATAGGTAGCAGCCTTGTGCTCCCCACGGGAAAGCCTCCTTGGTGCTTGCGGTTGGTTCGTAGTGCGCCTCTCCACTGGCCATGGCTGCTGAGGGGTGCTCTTGGAATGTGACACCCTCTTTGATGGGGCATGTGTGCGCCTTATGGCCAAACGTGTCACAGTGGGTGCAAATGGGGGGCGCGCTGTCCATGGTTACCCGGAATGGGTGGGTGGTGTGCCCTGCAATGTCAATAAAGGTGGAGTGTGGGATCTGGGTTAGGTCCTTTGCAATCTCCTCAGTTGGGGTCAGAACTGCGATGGCTTTGCCGGTGCACAGGTGTGGCATCAGCATGAAACGTTGCATTTCAAAAGATTGTATTTCGCCATATATGGCAAGACCATCTTTCAGGTGTTGCTCCAAAATATCACATTTTACTGTAGTAGGCAAAAAGTCAAACGTGAGGAAAATTTGGTTTGATTTTGTCCATCTGGTGCATTTAGTTTCGATGACCCATTGCCCTTCGGGGAGGTCAACCACTATGCGCACCGCTGCAGCCTCATCTGCTGCTATTTTGCTTTCAAAACCTAGGTCCAGCCAACCATGCGACATGGAGTGAGGTGCAACGTACACCACGGTCGGGAAAATTTTGTGTACATCTTCACAAATTTTTTCCCATAGGGCCATTTTTTGGATGTCCAGATACACACGGACTCCAAATTCCACCAATGAAAGTGGCTGGGAATGTGGCGTGTTGATGTACTGGTTGCATCATGCTTGCCACACGAGTATCTCTGGGGAAATTGTGACCACCAGTTTTTTTAGATTTTTTTCTATTGCGCTGGATTCTCCAGGGCATTTTTGAACGTTAGAGGCCGCGGGCTTTCCGCCTGCTCCTCTTGCCTTGCTTGCCCAACTGCTCCCAGACATGGGCGCAGACTAATCCCCTCTATGAGATTATCAAACTAGATTTAGTCTTGAATTGAATGGGTTGCAAAAGTGTTTGCAACGAGAAAGAAAAGTTACCTTTAGCTATGATAATCGCAATGATTTAATTACAATTGAGGTAGTTTTGGAATGAATTTAGTTTTGCAGATAAATCAGGAAGGATCAAAGGATCCATCATTGGAATAAATCTATTAGCATTGATGGTTTTCTTAAAGGGTTTATTCTCAAGACAACCATCAAAATCTAAAATTTCCCCCACTTGACTGAAATATAAACCCTGAGTTTCCCAATTCTCTCTTCATATCTGTAAACAACACCTCTTCAGCATATAAATTTATCACTGCTCTTTTTCCCTGACAACGTCATCTTTTAATTAATTGGACCAAAAATTCCATAATGGTATTTTTTTAGAATTACTTTGAGAGTATGTTAAAGCATTTTATTTTTGTTAACTTTAATAAAGTCTATTTGGCCCTGTTTTTTCATTCAGCAGCTTTGTGGGCCAAATTAGTGCACAAAGATGAAGAATTAGGTCTCAAGTTACCTTCCTCCTCAAAGTGGAGTAATAAAAACCTTGCTGATTATTTTTCATTATTACATTTAGATTGTATTTATATATAATATTTCTTTCTTATATATTATATATAATTATCATTCTTCTTAATTATTTTTATTATTTTTTTCTTTTCATTATTCTTATCTTTTTTATTTATTATTTTCCTATAAATGTTTATACTACTTTTTTGTTTTCATTTCTTCTAATTGGCCCTCTTCCTAAATCTTCTTTGGAATTTTGCATGGACTCAATTATATATATGGCCAGTTTTAACATCTTTAATGATATAAACAACCCTCAAAGTATTCTCTATAGCCTCAAATGGGCCAAACCAAATGTAATTAAATTCTGTATTCAAACCAATCTGTGCATATTGCAGAATAGTACATCTTCTCTGACTTCAAATTCAGTCAAATTGTATCAATCCTTAGAATCCTCTTCATGTCAGGCTTTTATAACAGCAAGACTGTTATTGAAGGCTTGAGCTTGCAATTTAATTAGTGTATCCAAAAGCTTCTTGACGTATTGAGCTAAACTGTATTCACCAGGATCTTCTAGTACTGAATAAAGCAGCGATGGTAGGGCTGGATGTCTTCCATATAAAACCTAAAATGGTGACATCTTGGTGGCAGAGTGTATGAAATGTTGTAAGAGAAAACAGCTGAGCTTAATATGTGCTTTATTCAGATTGTTTGCTTGAGGTTAATTTTCAGATAATATTCATGAGTGTCCTATTTATGCGCTCAATTGTTCTGTTTGTTTCTGGATGCTATGGAACAGAGTACACCTTTTGCTCCCATCAGCTGGTTAAGCTTCATAATAATGTCGGCTGTAAAATTGCTTCCATTGTCGGTCAGAACAACCTGTGGAAACCATGCTTGTGGATTATATTCTCATGGATTAACTTGGCCGTTGTCACTGCACCTAAAACTTGAATAGCCCTGGCTTCAACCCACTTTTTCAAATGGACAATAGCCATTATTATGTACTTGGCTTTAGAATTGCTAGTGGGAAGTGGTCCAACAACATCTATTGATACAATATGCCATGCAAACTTTGGCCAAAAAATCTGGTAGGATTTGCTCTTTCAGAACGGTTTTTTGCCTTGGAATTAGACGCAACACTTCAGTGTTTCTTGGATATCAAAGTGCATCAACTCCCAGTAGTAGTATCATAAAGGATGCTCCTTTTTTAGTACTAGATGGTCCATAAAGGATGCTCCTTCGTTTTCTTAAATCCACCATGGCCTATGGCCTTATGCACCACCATTATTAAATTTTTTTGGGCCGAGGGTCATGGAAAAATGACCTTTTTCCTTCGATCATTTTGTATAATATTCCATTTTAATTTGAGTTTCTTTTTGTAAATCCATGAGCAATTTTTGAACTGATTCAGGATCATCCTGGAATTCTCCACTGACCATCTTTTAAAATAGCTCATCAGTGGTTAGACTTACAGTAGCAATCTTAGGTAATTAGGTTAGGCAGTCAGCATTTTGGTGATTCATTCCTGCATGATTTTTAATCATGTAATTATAGGATTGAAGCTTGAGTGCCCACCGCATTAATTGGTACTCTGGTTTCTTTAAGTTGTTCAACCATCTTAGGGACAAATGATCTGTAACAACTGTAAAGTGAACTTTATGTAGATAAACCTGAAACTGATTGTAGGCATATATGACCGCCAAGCAAAATCATTCTGTCAATGTATTTTTCTGCTCATGGATGTTAAAGTCCGACTAGTGAAGGCAATCAGATGTTCCTTGCCATCTTTACCTATTTAAAACAATAAAGCTACGACTGCTGTAAGCAATGCATTGGTTTAGACAATAAAATAACGCTCAAAGTATGGATATCACAGGACAGGGACCATTATTAGGGCCAATTGAATCTGATTAAATGCTTTTTGACAGGCCCGATTATAGTTGAACATGACATTGTCCTTAAGCAGAGGAAACAACGGCTCTCCAATTCGTGCAAAATCAGCAATGATTTTGGTGATAATAGCCAATCATGCCTAGGAAAACCTGTATATCACATTTCAATTTGGGCCATCTCATTTTTGATATCACATCCAGTTTTGATGGCTGGGGTCAGAGTCCTTCCTCATTGATACAAACCCAAGATATTCCAATTGGTCTTTGAAAAATTGGCATTTCTGGGGTTTGATTTTCAAGTTAGCAGCTGCTAGCCTCTTAAAAATGCCTCTAGATGTTCTAGGTGGCCGTAAAAGGTGCGACCAAAAACATTTATATTGTCCAAATAAACCAACACACAGGACAAATTTAAGTCCCCTAGGATTATGTCCACTGCCCTTTTAAACGTAGCTGGGGCATTTCAAAGTCCTTGTGGCGTCCTTGTTGGCTGTAATAGGCCCTTTTGAGTTATGATGGCACACTTTTCACACTCCTCCTTGGGCATATCAATCTGCCAATACCTGCTTATTAGGTCCATAGCAGAGAAGAACTTCACGCCTCCAAGTTGATCTAAGGCGTCATCAATCTGTGGGAGGGGATAAGAATCCTTATTCGTGATGTTGTTTAATTTTTGATAATCAATGACAACCCAATTACTCCCATCCTTGTTTTTCACTAACAGAATCGGGGCAGCCCATGGACTCTTTGATGGGACCAGCATTCCACGATCTAAGAGTTCTCATACTTATTGGAAACATCTTATTCTGCTGCTTTTAACATCTAATCGGGCATAATTGGATGGGGTCATGGTCATTTGTGTTGATAATGTGTATCACATCTCTAGCACAACATAAGTTGAAATTATCTTTTGAAAATATTTTTTGGTTTTCTGAAATAAATTCTGAACTTGAGCCTTTTACAGATCAGTCAATTTCCTAACCTGGCCATAGGAATAACAATATTGATACTTATGGTTTCCTCATTGGGAAGTCCTATTTTGTCTAAGGTCCCAAATTTGTAAAATGTCTGAATTTTGGTGGTCAGAAATGTATGCAAGTAGGCAATAACCTGATGCCTTCATATCTTGATGGGCTGACTCTGGAGGTTTGCACATAAATTGAATTTCCTAATGTCCTGGAATGACTATTCCTGGTGCAATATTTGGCTCAAATCAGAATCTACACCATGGCTGGTATATTTCCTTATAAAGTCCCTTTTAAACTTTAATGGTCAGCCCAGTAGGGATGACTACTTGAGATCCAGGCAGCACGAAAATTCTGTGATTTAATTGTAATGTTATTCACTTTGATTCATGAATTTGCATTGGAAGGGCCTTAATTTTTGAACGAGATTCTGTATACTCAATTGGGACTATCCCATCCTTGTAGACCAGGTTGCAAAATAAACTTGGCTGATTCTTTTCTGATTTTCCGTTTTTGTTATAATAATGGGATGCTTTGTCCCTAAAATATTCAGTGTATCTTCCTTATGTTTCATGATAACACCAAATCTTCTCAGGAAATTGGTCCCAATAAGAATATCATAGCTGGTATTTGGCAATACTATGGCTTGTGCCATCACTATAATGGATATAAACCTTAATGGTAACATGCTATAAGCCCCAAGTGACTTAATGTTGTGGGCTCCCGCTGTACCATAATCTTGGAAGTGTGCAACTTCAGGCGCAATCTTCAGCTTTTTAACAATTTGGTACTTACATTGTTGTTGGGTGCCCCACTATCAACAATGGCCCAAACACAAACCTTATTTACTGCAATATCCACATATGTACATTCAGAATATGTATCAGAATTGTTTGTTAGGTAAATATTGGAGTAAGAGTTCGGTACCAAGTGGGATTTCAGACTTGGGTTGCTTCTGGAAAACTTCTGCTAAAGTCTTCATGGGTATGGCCACTTACATGTCATGTAGTGCAGTCAGATTGGATGAACATTTAGAATGATTACTCAGCCCTTAATCAATGACTTGTTTGGCATAGGGTTTTGCTACTTTGGCCTAAGCCTCTTCAGTGACCTCTGATTTCTTTAATTCTTTCTCTTTGGCTCATGTGGTAACCATATAGACATCATCAGCTACAATGTGGTGTAAGCTATCTTCAGCCACTTCATTGGCCAAAAAAGCTTGCCATGGTCTGGTGGAATGTGCGTTAGGACATTGGTGGAGGTAGAGCATTCTGCCTCTACTCCACCTGCTTTTTTCCCGCCTTCTTTTAATTGTCAACCTTCAAGGCCACATTCACCCCAGGTTTCTTATCTGGCCATCTGTAGCATCGGCTAGCAAAATATACTTTTTGGCCACAATCATGACAGATAATTGGCCCTGATTGCTGATCATTTTTGGATTTAGAGGCCAATTCTTTCCTTATTCATTCAAATTTGTATTTTTTGGTCCTAAAAATCGAAATTTTAACTGCTCTTTTGGCCAATTAGAGGCGTCAAAGCTACTTGCACACTGTCTCAGATAATCTGTAAGTTCTAATGCTCCCATGGGCCGATTAGAAGCCATAATCATGACACGCTTTAAGTTAAGGTATGGCTTGACAGCATGTTGCATGGCAATCATTGCATCAATTTCATCTATATCATTTGATTTGAATAAGACCTGATCCTAATGGTAAAATCTGTCTGCAAAGTCTCTGATGGACTCATTCTGCCAGAATTTGATATTAAGTAAGTCTGTTTTTACTGGCGGATAGTTTATCAAGGCCTCCACATTGTCTTATGATGGCGTTTTTAGCATCTGAATAGGACCAATCGTCACCCAAATAGGGCATAACAAGATTGACACAATGTGAGTCTGAACAATTAATGAGTGCTGTAGACTCTGCATGGTCCAGTCCTCCACATATAGCCTTTTACAATCAATTTTATAAATGAATGTACATTTCCTTCTTTATCAAATTTTGGCAAAATCAAGAGCTTGAAGTCATTGCTTCAGAATTGGCCAGAGGGCTTATGCTTCATCTAGAGTTCAAATGTCTCAGGGAGTCTTCAGTCTAATTTGTATACGGTTGTGATGAGTGTCATCTGGAGTTGGGATGGAAGAAAGATTTTTTGGCATCGAATGGACATCTGATTTATCTGTTTTGTTATCCACCTCAACTCCTGAGGATTCTGCTTCATGAAATTGCTCCAAAATGTTCAATTAAGATTTCTGAATTCAGGCCTTATCTAGTTTCTTCAGTTATGTTCTGTCCAAATACTTAAAAGTTTTACTGCTCTCCCCCCTCAAGGACTAGTCAAACTGTTGCAACTTCTCTCCTTTATGTAATTGACTTCCTTTTTTAGGTCTTCACGCTCTTTTTAAAAGATAGATTTTGAGAAGCCAGTATATGCTTCACATCTTTGGTCTGATTAGCAACATGGTCATTAATTGCTGATAAATGTGTTTGATGATCTTGTTTTTCTTTAGTAAGTTTGATGTTCTTCGCTTGCATAGATGAAATTGTTGAACAAAGTTCCATAAATTTTTATAAATTTGTGCAAATTCTTTCTCGTTATTTTGGCCCTACTGGCATAGCAGCCAGATCTTTGATGCTCTTTTACAATATGCCCAACTCAGTTTGGACATGCTCATCGAGTTGAACTTGCATGTTTTTCAATTCCAAGTGAATTTTTGAACAAACGTGGAATCTTTGGTCAGTCATTCAGTCTGAAACGATAGAAATTTGGAGTAATTCTCCAATTTCTGGTAGCATTTGCTGATATTATTGACTCATCTACTGGTCAGTCCATGAAATTAGAGAGCCTAAGCTGCAATTTTTGGAACTTTTTCATTAAGTTGGTCTTCCAATGTGGTTACTCTTCTGTGTGCATAATTGACCTGTTCCATATTACTGATAATATCCTTTATAACTTCAGTAAAGCTGGAATGCAGCTTATCCAGTAAGTTTTGAGAAGATCGCTCTTCCTCTTGAACCTGGTATACTTCTGAAAGCTCTAGATTCTTCCAAGCCAGAATCCTTTGTATGTGCTTGATTGAAGGTTGTACAAAGCTTACAAGAACTTATTTGTTGTTTTTGTACAGTTGAGACGTTTAGCAAGAGCTGCCATGGTCGCCTCTTAGTACCACATATACATTTCCATCTTGAAGGCTTGATTCTTCAGGTAATAAAATAGCCCAAAAGATGGGTTCATTTGTGATGTACTGATCCTGTACCCATGGAATAGGGACTCCATCATCTCCTTAACACTATTGGAGATAAACTCTATGGGGCCTGTTGTGTCCACATGCCCTCCTTCCGCCATGATTAGATCCAAGAAGTATGAAGCACTCTCCTCACTATTCTGGCGTGCAATGCTGAAGTAGTCAGTGATTTCTTGGTCACTGGTTTCCATGTCATTTTCATCATATCTTCTGGAAGAATATGCCTGAAATTCGGATGGATTATTCCTAATAAAAGTGTAAGTGAATTTTAGTGAGCACCACTTGTGACATTTTGAGGGTTAGCTCACTTATTAATGTAGTCCTGTTTTGATAGCCAGGAAGAGTTTTGGCTGATAAATCCTTGATTAAGCTTTGTGTCTTATCCCTTCTCGCCCCCATCCTCTCGCCCTCCCTCGCTCTGCCATTCGCTATTGCCTCAGAGTGGACTATGGGCATTTGTTCCCATATGCCAATAAGGCAATTATTAAGCTAGCCACTGCGGCCCTTGCGCCAGCTGGCTTTATAGACTTCCGCCCTTTTAAGGGCTACTTTGACGTTGGGTTCCAGTCTGAGGAAGATGCTGAAGCGGTAGCACAAACTCCTCTAGTTTATAAAAAAACCCCATTCCCAAAACCTGTACTCGCCTCCCTTCAGACACCACGCTGGTGGTATACTTTGCAAATCTCCCATCCCACCTTCCACCCCAGGTTTTGTATGACCAGTTGGTCGCGGGGCTCATGGCTTATGGCACTCAGCCCAACCTCATCTTTGCCATTCCATCTGGTGCAGAGCGCCTTGCTGCTCCTCGGGCAACAGCCACCATCATACCACACCACCCTACCATAGCCCAACAAATCCACCCCACGCTAGTGTGGCTGCAGCGCCTGATCATTTCTTTTGGGCTCAGGTCGATAATGGTAGGCAGATTTGTTCCCTCTGCTTTGGCCTCGACCATGCAAAAAGAGCGTGCCCTCAGGCCAAGTCCGCTGCAGCAGCTTCTGAGCCTCCCTCTGGAGGTTCAGTATGAGGCGCTTTGCTGCCCCCTCCCACCCTCCAATCTCGTTCAGTGGGCCCACATGGAAAATCAGCCCCCCCCAAAACCTCCAGCCTCACTCTCCCACCTAAATCTACCCTGACAATCAGAGCAATGCTTGGACCACCGTTGGCACCCAAGCAGCTGCCCATTCGCCCAATCTCACCCACCCTAAATTCGAACGCCACTATTCCAGTGAACCAAAATCCATGGAATCTATTGGCTGAAACTGATGAATCAGGTATGTCCTCATTAGTAGGCATACAGGTCAACCTCTCTGCTAAGGTGATTATGGTCGGGAGGAATTTTTCCTTCCTGACTTTGATGAAACCCCCACCCCTCGCCATTTTGCTCCTCTGCTCAATACAGCCCCCTTCCAAAGTGATCACCAGCTCGCCTTAGCTTCGGTGGCCTCTCCTCATTGCCTGAAACTACGCACTGCGGTGGCCCAGCCAGTGGCTCAGCTCCAACATGACCTGCTCATCCTCTTCTTCCCCCCAACTTCCCTGAATCTCCCCGCAGTGACATATTGAAGCTATTCGATGATGCTGAAGTTGCTGTTATGAATGTCACAATGATTGCTTCATTCAACCCCTCAGCCAAAATCACCCACCACAGTATCTCCCTTTTCACCCAACTTCCTGAAGCCCACAAAGAAGCTGAAGTTCTCCTTGCAGCTTTTGTTGAAACACTTTCCCGTCATTATCTTAATGCAGAAGAGGAAAAATCCTACTACGCTGACCTCAACCCCCACTATGTGGATGCCCCAACGCCTTGGCTCTCTGCTCTGATCTGGTACTGTAACCAACATCCCTCGATCAAGGTGGGTCTTTCTGAAAACCAACCCCCGACCCCTCCTCACCCTCTGCCATGGTGGGTTAGCAGTTTCTGCTTCCCACCTGGTTAATAGTTTTGTTTTGTCATTTTGAGTGTTGTGTTTGGTACTGTCCATCCCCTGGTCGGCGTACCTCAAAAAAATCAATTAAGCTTTGTGTCTTATGCTAATTCCTAACCATTCAGAAGCTCACAAAGCTAAACAACAGTGAATGACTTTTCTGGTCTTCTTTTGGTCATATTTTCCCACTCTAATTGGGAACTGTCCAGACACATGTAATTATGACAAGCTCCTCTGAGTGCTAGTCTAACTTCTTAATTTGAAAGTTGAATTAAGATAAGATAATATAATATAATATAAGATGAAAATATGAATATATGGAAAGATGATGATGATTTATTTTAGGGCCAGGCGCCAGTATTTTATAAATCTAGGGCATCTCCTGGCCATACTCAACTATTAGATGAGTTAATTAGACTATGCCAATTCACTATAGATTATGGCAGTGTTTTTTAAAATATCCCCAAGTTAATTTGGCCCTTGAATTAACTAAATAACAATCATTTTATTTCAATTGAAGGCACTACTACTCTCATAATGGGAAGATAAATAGACTTAATATAAGCACCTCAGTGCTGTATATTTGCCTCTCAAACAGCCTGATTGTGTTTCATCATACAGCTGATAAAATACAATAAATGGGGAGAATAAAAATTTAGAGTTTGAATTATGATGCACCCCTAATTGGGACATCAGCAGGCCTCTCAATAGTACTAGTTACTCCCTATTTGGGCCATCCATGTACAAGTACTATTGTGCCAATTACAGTGATTGACATACCAAAAAATTGAACTCATTAATCGTTTTTACATTAAAATTTTAAATGCAATTAGATTTGTGCCATAGATTCACTTAGTTCAACAAAGTGGATCCCATAATCAGCCATATGTAATTATATCATAGCTATTATTATCTATGATAATTGGGACAATTTAAGTACAATTGAGGTGGTTTTGGAATAAATTTAGCTATGCAGATAAATCAGGAAGGATCAAAGGATCCATCATTAGGAAAAAATCTATTGGCATTGATGGTTTTCTTGAAGGGTTTATTTTCTAGTCAACCATCAAAATCTAACATATAGGAAGGGCCAAAAGTGTTTCACTGCAAATAGAACTTCTAGCATTCTTTCTCCATGGGATTATAATTGCGCTTAGTTTGTAAAAGAACTTTACTTTGATAGAACACTGGTTGATGAGTTCTTCTTCTATTAGCAATTGAATAACCCCAAATGCTAGATAAGAGGCGGCCCGTGAAGAGGATAGATGCCTTTTAGTATTTCAGATGTCAAAAAATTATTTTGTTTATAATAAATCCTTCACAGTATCAAACGCGATTCTTTGTTCCAACCCTTATAAAAGATGTATATTTGGAAAGTAAGTAATAAGAGGTTTGACAATTTGAGCAAAATTGGGGATAAATTGATGGTACTACCCCAGAAATCCTAATAATGCCTGATTATCTCTGATACTCTTGGGTTCAAGCATATTAGACATTGCTTTGATCTTATAGTATAAGTTGAATATTTCCATACAATATGGCATGTCCTAAGAATTCCAATGCTTGTTGGAAGAAGGTACTATTAGCAGGCTTAAGTTTGATGTTGTTTTCTTGTAGTCATTGGGAAAATGAACTGAGATGGTCAATATGGTCATTAAAGGTTTTTGAAAACATTGTTATGTTATCTAAATAAGCAATCACACGCTCTTTTTGAGATTTTCATGATGTGATCCATCACTCATTGGGATGAGGTAGGTGTGTTACATAATACCTGGAGGCTGGGTAGGTTAAAATAGCTTTTCTATGCATATTTAAGTGCACTTTTCTTTGTCTTCTAATAATAAATATATCTTCCAATAACCGCTAGCTAGTTTATTATAGAAAAGAAATTTGAGCTGGAGAATCAGTTCAGAGCATCATCATTAATGTGGATTAAATAATCTTTCTTTTTTGAGAGGCTGTTTAGCTTCCTGTAATTCATCACTATTTTGAGACCACCGTTTTCCTTTATGAGTAACAATGGGGAAGACCACGGACTCTAAAAAGGGCACAAGTAATCCAGCATTTAATGGCTGTTGTATCTCAGTCTTCATGTATTGCTCCTCAACCCTTGACTTCCTATATGGCTTTGATCATATTGGGTTTAAATTTCTTACATCAATGCTGTGTATCCAGTTCTTTATGTGACTGTAATCAACATATGACGTGGAATAAACATCTAATAATTTTCAAGTAGGTGATGCACTTTCTCACATTCCTCTTAATTCTACTTATCAGATATTTAGACATGGGATTAACAACTTAATTTATTGGTGGGTGGGCCAAAATAAGGTAGAGTACTAATAAAATATACCTTGTCAATATCTTTAATTGAAATTAATTATCATTTTCCTATCTTCTGATTTTCTTGACTAAGCTTTCGCAATTTTTCAGGTTTCCATTTAGAAACTCAATTGGATGCTCATAATCTGGGCCAAGGACACCAGGTAATACTCATGGTTCAAATCTGCTAACACCGTCAAAGTTAGTGTTGTGTAATAAGCATTATGGAAAATATTCAACATTATGTTGGTAGAATCAAATATGTTCTCCTGATTTAATTTTGCCTCAAAATTAGCATAGAATGGTATGCTGTCTGCTACATCTACTGAATTTGGGAGGTTTTATATTCTCTATCAAAAGTAGAATATTGGAAAGGAAAAGTGGAAAAAGGGTAATCAATCAGACAAGAGTATTACTTTTTGCTGAATTCTTTATTATTCAGCACAAGGGAACTTCATAATTGTGAAGAGACAAATAACTTACCTTCTTTCTATTTATAACTCCTTCATATTCAATTACAAATTGTGTCCCAGTAAAAATGCCATAATGGCTATTGTACCGATCAATTTCAGGATCTGAGAAAACTATTTTGACAATTGGAATTTGCAAGAAATAGTAGGCACTTATTGTTTGGTGTTGTTGGGCCTGTGGTGCTATACTCCTAGGTGCAGTCAAGGTCTAGGCCAAGTTTTATTTTATTGAGCTGGGATGAGATGACGTTGTTAAACAATACTTTATCCTGGATATCCATTAATCAAACCTTCTGAATAATTACTTCTACTTTGGCTATTGTTAATCCAAATTTTGGTGGTAGTTCTAAAACGTCTTTAAGACGTAATGTTGCATTGAGCTTTTTGCAGTCTCAGGGTATTTCTTTTTGATTTCCACTAGCTTGTGTATTCTTGAAACGGGTCAGATCAATAGGGCAAGGTACTGGTCAGCATAACTGGCTGTATCAATTACTCTTAGTCATCTGATAACTTGACTGAAATAGGAGTCCTCTTGGACTTGAGCTTCATCAATGTTTTTTGGCATCTTAATGATCCAGGATGGCAATTACAGCGGATGTACTTGGATAATAATCTGTATCTTAGTATTTTCATTCAGAGTCATCACTAGATTATTTACCAATTCGTGTGAGGGAAGCATGTGTAATGGTTTTGTATCAGGTACTTTAGGCTGGTCAACTTTAAGGGTATCTGACCTTAAACTGACCGCCCTTTTCACTGCTCAGAAAGGGAAGGGTTTTTCTTGGAGAACTCATCTTTGGTTTGGCTATTCTTTTTTCAAAGATTTCAATTGATACTCTTCACCTTCTTGGGTTTGGTTTCATCCACGGTATACACTCTGGATTTTGTGAGATCTTATGAGTGGTTTCTGGCTTATGTATATCACCTAAATTATCAAATCTTCTTTTATGTTTAAGACAGAGTTGAAGCTTTATTTGACTGAAGTGATTTGCTTGACTAAGTCAGGATTATTATTTAGGCCAGCAACAACAGCATCTGTGGCAACATCTTAGGTGAGAATTTTGAGGCTATCAGATTTTAAGCATCAATATAAAATGATCTGTGATTTCAAATAGGGTTTCAGTCTGGCGTAGCGTAATCCTCATGAAGGCATATTTCTTCATACTCAAGTTTCTTTAGAACTGTGGCTTTTGATAGACACTTTTTTCACTTTACACTAAGTACTCAGGCTGTCCATGTGAAGTACCATAACCTCCTGCATCATTCAACTTAAAGAAGTAAGATATGCAGAACGTATTGATTGTCAGTTGCACCCTTCATTGCAGCCTCATAGACTTGAAGTAAGCGTACAAAATTTAACATCCAGTTGTAAAATTTGTCATTAAAGTTAGTTTTGAACATAGTGGCTTCCAAACCTGTGACAATATATAATTTAAGAGATTCTAGATTTAAAAATTTTGGTACTTATATCATTCTGCTCAACTTGTAAAGTGAGTCAGCCAATTTAATCTTGTAGTGGCTCAAGATGCTATTCTATTTCTTCAATGATAAGTCTTGGGTGACATTCAGCAAGTTAATGCATCTTTCAAGAACAACTTTATCAATTTCCAAATTCTTAGTATGGTTATCAAGAGCATTGTATTATTGACAATTGATAGATTAAAATGGTTGTAAAGTTTGTTCTAGTATATGAATATCCCAAATGCGCCATCTTAAGTCCTCATTTATCTCCTGGAGCTAAGTGCTTTGAGGGACTTATCCATCTTGGCTTTTAATTCTTCTATGAGATTGTTTCAGCGTTGCTCAGCTTCATTGAGGTGACAGTAGATCTAGTTAATGTCTTCTCAGCTAAGTTATTTACTTCTCATATTGCTCTCCAATTTTTGAGTTGCTCCAAAATTGAGTGGTGGCCAACTGAGTTTCACGGGATACCAGATCCTTCTCAACTTAAGCTACTCAATCAATAAGCTTCTGAGATATTTACTGAGCCTCTTTGGTTTTCTAGTTTTTAATATCGTCAATTCATCTTAGGGCAAGCTCTAGTTGGTACTCAAGAAGCTTATTCTGTTTTTACTCAATATGACAGCTATTAGAAACATGGGCCGCTATTTTACCAGAGGCTTTGGCATCTTGCTGCTAAGCTCTTGGGCAAAAGTGTCAAGTAGCCTTGTTGTGATTTTATTAGACTCCATATTGTCCTTTCTGAGAAGTTCCATACTTTCTCCACATACTTGTTGACCCCAGATTAGATGATCCCCAGATTTATAGATTTAAATTATATATGAATGATTTGCTTAAATCAACATACGTCCCTTATACTTTGAAATGCTAAATTATATACCTGTTCATAAGATCCTCTCAATGCCCCTTGGGTATTGATGTAACGATGGAGCTTTTATTATGGACTCCTAGTAGGTGTATGATATGGTATAAACCTGGGTGTACAAAAATCATGATGTATTGGGAATATTATACATGAATCTTATGACTCTTGTTGAGCACAAAATTTATACAAATTACTAGAGTCCTGTCCATGGCAGATGCCCTTTTGTGGCTGTCTCTTTCTCCTGAGTTTAGGATTTTTTGTTGAGTTTCTGACAACTTTATTTGTAAATTCAGGTTAGAAGTCAATATTCTGGGCTCTCTAATTGATTTTCTTGTTTTTCTTTATGTGTCCAAGGGCAGAATTACCATTTGTCATCATCTTTACTGTTTCTGTTGTGCACCCAGAGGGTTACACTATCAATAGGTATTTTCCATTGTGTAATAAATTAGCTGCAGATATTGTTAAGCGATGGCTGTGCCCCCTGTAATAAGCGCCAGCTTGTAGGACTTCCATTTTCATGGCTTGATGGTTATGTGCCAAAAAAGAAAACGGTCAATAATTGTTCAAAGTCTAAGACTTTTACAATTATTTTCTTTATGTAAAGGGTGGACAAATTCTTGCTTAGGTCCCCACAGCTAGAGTATCCTTCCTATTATAAGAGGCAAATGGACTCTTTGAAGTCAAGTTACAAACTGAGATTTATATAAAAAAGTATAAATTTATTAGAAATTTGTAACGGACGAGTTTTTCAATTCATTACATTCCAACTTGGATTTGGATTTTCCAAATCTGAGTCAGATTGTTGTAAAAACATTTTTGGTTTGGTCGTTTTTGGGCGCTGGGTTGTGCCTCATCTGAGCTGCAGATTAGGCTTGTGCAAGCCTAATTAATAGCTCAGGTGAGGTCCCTGAAGTGCTGCCTTTATAAGTTGCGCCAGCACCTTCCAAAGTTCACTTTAGAATTCTATGAGGACCTTAGCATTCCCTTTCTGGGAGCATTGTCAGTTGCTCCCCAAATGAGCTCTGGTCGGCGGGCACCTTTGGTTTTTATGTTCCTTAATAAAAATAAAGGATGTTTTGGGGATATTATACATCACATACCTGTGGTCTTTTTTGGGTGTTTCAATTCAAGGAATCTTTTGCATGGTTGATTTTAACTAACCACACAGAGGACTTACATAGCCAACCAATAGTAGGTGAATGTTTGGTGCTGTCAGTTCCCCAAACCTCTCCCTACCCTGTCAGGCCACTTTGGTTGCTTGTCAGTGCATCAACACAGTATGTAAAATTATATGGTGGCTGGAACTGGGGTTTTCTCGGTCCATGACATTATCCCAAAGTCAATGTGCACTGCACGATGCTGATCCCCAGTTTTGACTAACCTCAGTGGTCACTTGGTCCTGGTTGTCAAGAAACAAGCACCGGTGGGATTTGGTGACTGATGGCCATCCCTGGACTTGAAGTGACCATTGGTTCAGTTTCCTGGTGGGGCCTCCTGCTCACCAGGGATTGGTGGCATTATGGTACATGTCCCAGCAGGGCTCCCTCACCTCGTGGATGGTCCTCCTGGAAATGGTTCAGATGTCCAGCTGCGCTGGACTGCACGCCCCTATCATGTTTTCCTTGGCAAAAGCGCCTTCCCAATTGGGATGGGAAGACCATCGCCAATGGGAGCCTGGGAGAGGGCGCAACACAGCCATGTGCTGGGCGTGCATCCTTGTGCCAGGTGGGCTAATTCTGGAAGCCCAGTGGTGATTCAATATCACCATTTGTGTTTTTTTGAGGAGCCCAGAGTTTATTTGGGCTAATTTTCCTGGGGCTCGAGGTAACACTCCCAGGAAGCTCTCATTGTGGCAGCCTTCCACTGCAGATCCCTATTTAGGGAGGAATTTTTCTCTGAGCGGGGGTGATGTAATAAATGAGTTTGTCTCGTTCGTTACATTCCAACTCAGATTTGGATTTTCCAAATCTAAGTCAGATCGTTGTAAAAACATTTTTGGTTTGGTTGTTTTGGGCTCTGGGTTGTGTCTTGCCCAAGCTGTAGATTAGGCTTTTGTGAGCCTAATCAATAGATCAGGTGAGTTTTTGAAGCACTGTCTTTATAAGGCACACCAGCACCTTCTGAAGTTCGCTTCAGAATTCTAAGAGGACCCTAGCATTTCCCTTCCTGGGGAGCATTGTCAGTTGCTCCCCAAACGAGCTCTGGTCAGTGGGCACCTTTGGTTTTTATGTTCCTGAATAAAAATAAAGGATGTTTCAGGTTTACCATACCTCACATACCTGTGGTCTGTTTCAGGTGTTTCATTTTGAGGCAGCTTTTGTATGGTTGGGTTTGATCAACCACACAGAGGACTTACATAGACAACCTATAGTAGATGAATGTTTGGCAATGTCAGTGCCCTAAACCTCTCCCTACCCAGCTAGGCTTCTTTGGTTGCTTATCAGTTCATCAAAGCAATATGTAAGATTATATGGCTGTCAGAACTGGGGGTTTTCCAGTCCGTGACAAGAATACTTTTGAGGTTTATATGTTACTAGAAACAATATAATCCCCATAAAGTAAGGAAACAATGTAATTATTTCGATTTATTTGAGGTACGCCGACCAGGGGATGGACAGTACCAAACACAACACTCAAAATGACAAAACAAAACTATTAACCAGGTGGGAAGCAGAAACTGCTAACCCACCATGGCAGAGGGTGAGGAGGGGTCGGGGGGTTGGTTTTCAGAAAGACCCACCTTGATCAAGGGATGTTGGTTAAAGTACCAGATCAGAGCAGAGAGCCAAGGCATTGGGGCATCCGCATAGTGGGGGTTGAGGTCAGCGTAGTAGGAGTTTTCCTCTTCTGCATTAAGATAATGACGGGAAAGTGTTTCAACAAAAGCTGCAAGGAGAACTTCAGCTTCTTTGCGGGCTTCAGGAAGTTGGGTGAAAAGGGAGATACTGTGGCAGGTGATTTTGGCTGAGAGGTTGAATGAAGCAATCATTGCGACATTCATAACAGCAATTTCAGCATTATCAAATAGTTTTGAGATGTCACTGCAGGGAGATTCAGGGAAGTCGGGGGGGAAGAAGAGGGTGGGCAGGCCATGCTGGAGATGAGCCACTGACTGGGCCACCGCGGTGCGTAGTTTTGGGCAATGAGGAGAGGCCACCGCAACTAAGGCGAGCTGGTGATCACTTTGGAAGGGGGCTGTATTGGGCAGAGGAGTGAAATGGCGAGGGGTAGGGGTTTCATCAAAGTCAGGAAGGAAAAATTCCTCCCAACCATAATCACCTTGGCAGAGAGGTTGACCTGTATGCTTACTAATGAGGAAATTACCTGATTCATCAGTTTCAGCCAATAGATTCCATGGATTTTGGTTCACTGGAATAGTGGCGTTCGAATTTGGGTGGGTGGGATTGGGCGAATGGGCAGCTGCTTGGGTGCCAATGGTGGTCCAAGCATTTCTCTGATTGTCTGGGGTAGATTTAGGTGGGAGAGTGAAGCTGGAGGTTTTGGGGGGCTGATTTTCCATGTGGGCCCACTGAACGAGATTGGAGGGTGGGAGGGGGCAGCAAAGCGCCCCATACTGAACCTCCAGAGGGAGGCTCAGAAGCTGCTGCAGCAGACTTGGCCTGAGGGCACGCTCTTTTTTCATGGTCGAGGCCAAAGCAGAGGGAACAAATCTTCCTACCATTATCGACCTGAGCCCAAAAGAAATGATCAGGCGCTGCAGCCACACTAGCGCGGGGTGGGATTTGTTGGGCTATGGTAGGGTAATGTGGTATGATGGTGGCTGTTGCCTGAGGAGCAGCAAGGCGCTCTGCACCAGATGGAATGGCAAAGATGAGTTGGGCTGAGTGCCATAAGCCATGAGCCCCGCGACCAACTGGTCATACAAAACCTGGGGTGGAAGGTGGGATGGGAGATTTGCAAAGTATACCACCAGCGTGGTGTCTGAAGAGAGGCGAGTACGGGTTGTGGAAATGGGGTTTTTTTGTAAATTAGAGGAGTTTGTGCTGCCGCTTCAGCATCCTCCTTAGATTGGAACCCAACGTCAAAGTAGCCCTTAAAAGGGCGGAAGTCTATAAAGCCAGATGGCGCAAAGGCCGCAGTGGCTAGCTTAATAATTGCCTTATTGGCATATGGGAACAAACGGCCATAGTCCACTCTGAGGCAATAGCGAATGGCAGAGCGAGGGAGGGCGAGAGGATGGGGGCGAGAAGGGTGGACGCGCGCCAGGTGGAGCGCTAAGTCCCGTGGGGGGACAAAACGGTTGGAAGCAGTGGGCGGGCTGTTTGAGCCCGTCTGAACACGCTTGCCTGCAGGGCAGAAAACGCTAGGTGGGGGTGCACTGCTGCCCCACACTGGGGTGGCAGGCGGCGGAGCCAAGGACATCAAAGAATAGGTTTGGGCAGATGGCTGTGGATAAATGAAACTTTAAATTTAAAATCACTCAAAAGTGACTTTGAGCGGTAAAAGAAAGTTTTTAAACAACATAATTATTAGTGAAGGCTATCTGAATGGGAGTTTCTTCATGTTTAGATTGTCCAGATTTATAAATGCCTTTTTAGCATGATTTTTATAAGCCAAAATGCACTTTGAATGACCCTTCAGATAAAACTTGGTGTCATCTAAGTCAGTCAGTGGGAAGTTTCCAGAGCTGTTCCCTTTTGAGGGTACACCTTGGTTTACTACTTTAAAAAGCCATCATATGGAGAAGTCACCTCACATTTCAGTGATCCTTTACTTTAACTAATCAGTATTCCGTCCTGAAGAATCTTGGGCTCAAGTTGGTTCAGACGAGAATTCTAGTATCTGGATGCATGATGGCTCCCCCTTTTGGGTTGGTCACCACTAGTACTAAGAAAAGAGATTTCTAGTATCAAATGAGCCACACCAATTTCCAATTTACTTTATGGGAAATCAAGGGGTTTATCATAGTTTTAATAACATAATTTTGGGTGTGGAACAATAAAATAAGGAGGAGATGGGCCAGGATAGAGGAGTTACGTTGGCCGCCCTCCCTGAACTTAGATACACCATGGACAAACGGTGGGTTAATGCCAAGAAGACAAAGGTTAATCACCAGTAATTGTTTGATGAATTTTCCAGGCGCTAAAACAAAAAAGATTTAAATTTCCATTAATAGTGTAAATGTTGATAGTTCATCGCGTTTTATTTCTGAATGTGGATTGAATTTGTTTACACAGTTGTTGATTACAAATAGTATGGGGTTCAGTTGAAATCAAAGTCTCAATTTTGTGCATGATTGAGCTATAAACCTACTATCAATGGTAGCCTCATTCTTTTGCCAGAGCTATTTTCAAGCCTAATAGTGTGATTTAGGTCCATATATCCCAAATACACTTTTATATTAGTTATTCCATGACCAAACTCTTTGTTAGTCATCTCACTTACAATAAAGGACTTTGCTTATACATTTTATTTATCTACTTTATGTTACCTTTTGTTGGCCTTATGAAATACCTCCTTATGGCAGTATCATGGGTCTCTTTCATAAGCACTGAAGTTGTAAGCTCCATATGGGTTGCATAAGCACTGCTTTTACTAGTAGTCTTTTTCTGGATACTTTTGACACTCTTTATTGAAAAACTATGTATGACTGGATGATAAAAAATTCTCAACAGGCGGATTATTTGCTATCCACCAAAATTTACATGGAGGGATTATTAATAATTTAAAAGGATTTAATATAGGTTGACAATAAATGAGCTGACCTTAGGTGTGATGGAAGTTCTGTTGGAACCTCCAATAACAAGATTCATATAAAAAAATCCAGAGAAGCTGAGTTAGCTGAGCTGGATGGGCCATGAAGTAACCAAAGGGATGAGGGTAAAAATGAATAATAAAGTATTAGAAGAAGAGTTTTTTGTATAGGAAGCCTAATGTGACTCTATGGCAGATCCCATATTTTGTGTAATTTTAAGGTTAATAGTAGTGATACTATGCCGTTGGAATAAAGGAGTGTTGATTATAGAACCTATTTGTTTGTTTTTCATAAAGTTTGTTATATTTAATTGAGGGATGAAAATCGTCATATTGCCGACCCATTACATCAATGGGTACTTGCTCCTGTGCAACATTCAGCTGGATTGCATTCTATCCACCAGAAATATAACAATCTTCTCACAGGGCATTCTATAATATCTTTTTTGGGCCTAGGTATTAATCCTATAATTAGTTTTGAATAATTAATATTCTTCCTATTATGTCCAAAACACTGGTATCTGACAAATGGTATTACTGTAAATTGAACATACACATGGTATGCCCACTCAATAGTATTTCCTTGCACCTTATAGAAACTGAACTGTGACACAGAGAAATTTTTCTCACGCCATTTATCAGCTGTTGTGGGAGTGATATCATTTGCAATTTACTGTGTCACAATAGCATAATGTAGCTGCAGAGTTTCCCAATGCTTGATGTTGTGGGAAGAGACTCCTTATGTGGGAAAGCATATCCTTTTTAATGGTATATACTTCACAATACCATTTTGGGTTTAGTGCCATTTGCTACATTGGTTGCTTTGGCAGATTTGCTACCATTTGTTGATAATTAAGGTTTATTGGCAATTTTAATTTATTATTACACAATAAATCTGACTCTGATATAGATATGATGTTAAATCATTGTTATTTTAGAAAACAAGTTGATAATCAAAGGTTTGGATTGGTGCTATTGGAGACTTTTCCCAAGAAAACCTTTATGCGAATTATTGATTTTATATTGCAACCAATCATTTTTGGTAATTCCAGTGCTCATTTCCCTGTTTGAGGATTGAAGTGTAAGAGTTTAATTCATTGTTGAGTGAGGTCCCTGTAGGAATATTTGAAAGCGTTGGTTCAGAATTATGGACACTGGTCTAGATGAAATTTTTCTTTGGGCCCTGATGGCTAACACCTTGTCATCTTTAACTAGGTGTTAGATTTTTAACTAGGTGATATTCATCACATATTAACGAAATTTGTATAATATTTTTTAAGGATGATTGCCAATTAGTTTGCTAATTTTGAATTCTTTATCTAATGATAATACCCCAATTTTGCTCCCCATTCAGTTGGGTTAAGCTGTCTTGATCTACAGGATCAAGAAAGTATCATTCATCATCCCTGATAGGAAATTGGTTTGTTTAACACTGGCGACTGAGGCTGAGGATGTTGAGATAATTCGTATTATTAATTAAGATGACAAATTGCTTAAATTCAACATCAAAAATTATTGGGAAATGATCCCAATAGAGATTTCAGTCAAATTTGACACCGGCGACTTATGCCAAGGATGCCAAACTAATTAATACTAATTGTTTAAGTTTGGCAGGCTCTTATTCTAGTGCAACTCCATGTGAAAATGATTGTGAGATTTCCAGCGGGAAGTCAAATTTATTTCAGAGTACCATTGACTTATGACAAGGATGCTGAACTATTTAATATTAATTATGTAAAGTTGAATCACATTTTGACTTTGTGAGAGTATCAGGCAGAATCCCTGACAGTATTTTGGTAAAATTTAACACTGCAACTTATGCCAAGGATGTCAATATATTTAATTAATTCATATTATGACAAATCAAGAATTGACATAATCATGGATATTTGAAGATGATGAGTATTGCCAGTGAGATTGCTGATGAATACTAAGCAGGAATAATCACCAGTGAGTGCTGACGATGCTGGCAATAGATGCCAATGATGTGGACAGGCAAGAAATGCCTATAAATAGTTTGATATCCCTATTAATAAAATATCTTCCAATCTTCAAATCTTTTTCTGATCTTCAAATCTAATAATTGTTTTCCCATCTTTAATAATCTTTTAGTATACAGTAGTTAAAACTTTTCTCTCTCATTGCAAACACTTTTGCAACATATTTGATTCAAGTTTAGGTAAGTTTGATGATCTCATCGAGGAGATTAGTGTGCACCCAATGTCAGGTAGCAGTTGGGCGAGCAAAGTAAAGGGCACAGGAGTGGGCCCTGCACCATTCAAATTTCATAAATGCCCTTGCAACACTGGCAGCCTTGATAAGGATAATAAAAAACTGGCGGTTAGCATTTCCCTGGAAATTTTGGCCTGGCAAGCATGCTGTAACCAGTTCATCAATATGTCGCACTCCCAGCCCCTGTTGTCAGTGGAGCATGGGGTTCATGTCTTTCTGGATATACAACAAATGGTGCTTTGGGAGAAGTTTTGTGGAGATGTACACACCACTTTTTTGAATGAAGTATACGTTTCACTGCACTCCATGCCCCGTGGTTGGCTGGATCTTTGGTTCAAAAACAAAAATGCAGCAGATGAAGCCGCAAAGGTGCGGGTGGTGGTGAATCTCCCAGATGGTCAATGGTTAGTCAATATGAAGCACACTTGATGGACTACTTCTAATAAAATTTTGTAACTTTTGACTTCCTACCTACAGCAATTAAGCGCACTGTGCTGGAGCACCACCTAAAGGCTGGGCTCACCAAATACAGGGAAATCCAATCCTTTGAGATGCAGCACTTTACACTCATGCAGGACCTGTGCACATGCAAAACAATTGCTGTACTCACCCCATCTGCAGGGGTAGTGGAAAATTAGATTCAAATCCCTCACACCACTTTAGTGGAAATTAATGGGCAAGAATTCTGTCCATTCCAGGTCAGCGTGGATAACGCTCCTCCTGTCTGCACCTTCTGTTGTGCTTTTGGCCACAAGGCCCATACCTGACCCACCAATAAGGGCATTACTCAAAATGAAATCATCCCAGATACAATGAGCGGTGCAGATGCCCATTATGAGCTGACAATAGACACTGACGCCATCATCCCATGGGGCGCGCCTAGGTGCTACATCCAAGTTAAGCCAGTATCCCCACAGGAGCATAAGAAGGCCAAGCAGGCCCACAGAGCGGTGGCTAAGGTGGTGCCATGGCTGCATCCATGATCCCACCCGCCCAGCTCCAGGAGGACATTGAGTCATTCACTGTGGAAGCAGCTCGAAAATCCTTCAACCAATCAGATTGGGCCACCCAAGCTGATGACTAATGGGAGAGTCAGATTCATCTGACCAATGCTACCTAGCCTTGATCAAAACTGAGTTGCCCACCAATCTACCTACCAAAATTTCACCAACATGCAATGGTGCAACGCAGGTGCACACCACACCAAAGAATTGTTCCAATGGTGGAAATAAGCAGAAGGCAAAAGTCAACGCCAATCCCACTGCAAAAGCTTACCATACTGAATCTTGTTCCATAGCACAGAATACCAGTGCTGCCATACAGCGATGTGCTGAAAAGGAAAAGGCTGAAGGGCATGGGTGCTCTTCCCCTCGCACCTAAGGTGCAATAGGGGGAGCCTTTACTATAGGGACGTTGAAAATCACTGGACTTAAGGCCTCGCCGTCATGGGCTAGGAAATGAGTTTTTTAAAAATAATTTACCCTTGGACATCCTGCCATTAATGAAACCCACTGTCAACATGGTGCAGAGGACACATGGGCAACCATGCTCCTCCCTTCTCTTTCCTTTTGGTTGCTGCACTGTGGGGTGCTTAATTGAGTAACCCATAATTTTAAAATCATTTCATCAATTTTGTACCTCGATGGCCATGCCCTTGTTGTATCCTTTTTGTGGGATGGCAAAGTGCACACTGTCATTAACATATACACCCCAACCTGTGCATGAGTATGTCAGGAATTCTTCTTGGCTGTTAATTCCCTCCAGCTTCCCCCTGACCCACATGTGGTGGGCGACATGAACTTCTGGACCAACCCAGCCACTGACCGCTGGCCCTGGTTGCTTACACCCCCACAGGAATATGTAGAACATCGCGTTCTAAAGGCCACTTTGGGGTTATTTGATACTCTGCCGCATCATGCACCGCTGCTTACAAACAGTCTTGTCCCCTTGTGCACAATGGCCAGCTGAGGTCAATGTCCCGCATTGACCTTATTCTTGCACCGTTGAAATTCAGTCTCAAGTTGCACACTTTATGATGACAAAACTCGATTTAACCACAGGATGGTATTGATTTCCTTAACTTTGTCACATCTGGTGGCACAGGCTAAAAAAAGTGTAAACTCCATCCCGCTGAGATCACATCACCCAGGTTTTCCTCACTGGTGGACACTGTAACCTCAACTCTGGAATTTACCACACCATTATATGTGGACCCACTTTCTACCTGGTCAACCTTCAAAATGAGCACCATCCGCCAGGCATGCCACATCTTATCATTTCACTCTCAGGCTGCCTTGGAAGTCATTTTGTGCATGCTGGCAGAAGTGGACCACCTGGAATCTAATGTACCTGTGGCAGGCTAAAGCCTGGATTAGAGTTATAAGTGGGCAGAAGTGTCCTCTCACCTCAACGCACTGGTAAGGTAACACAAACATCAAGTTTGTGTTCAGTATAAGCAAATAATGTAATGGCAGGCGACACATGCTCCACTTAGTTTTTTTCAAAAATTCTTGTCACCATGACAGAACTTGGCCTGCACACAGGTGAGGCGGCCAGACCACTCCATCGCAGATACTCCAGCCAAAGTGGCAATTGAAGTTCAAAATTATCACTCTGAATTGTATTACTCCAATCCAGTGCAACTGACAGAAGTTGATGGTTTTCTTGAAAGTGCACATATATGCACCATTTCTCATTTTCTGGAGTTAATGGATTTAATTTCTGGGGATGAACTCTGGTCTGCCATTTGTGTTGCACCGTACAGGAAATGCCCAGGTCAAGACGGGATCCCTTATGAGTTCTATAAGAAATACTTTAAATATTTTTCCTCCTTGCTGCTTGCCTCAATGAACCAAAGCCTAATGGAAACGCGCCTCCTCCCTGGAGGCAAATAGGCCTACACAATAATGTTGTATAAGAAAGGGGATAAGCTAGCTTGGCCAACTGGCGCCCCATATCACTTACTATCACAGATACTAAAATTTTTACTAAAATTATGGCAAACCGCCTAGGGGTAGTTGCTTCTGCTCTCATTTCCTTGAACAATTTTGTTTCATTCACAAACGGTCTATTTGAGACAACATACATATTGTAGCCAATGTCTGCCAATCCGTGGCTTCTGGAGCACTTGTTTTTTTAGACCAGCAGAAGGCCTATAATAGAGTCAACTGGGATTACCTCAGAGCCTGCCTCCACAAGTTCCACCTCCCCATCGTTTCATTAATTGGGTGATGTTGCTCACGGAATCCGCCACAATGGCTGTGCGTGGCCCTGGCTTCCTCACTGATGTAGTTCGCTCTCAAAGGGGCCTACGCCAAGGGGACTCTTTAAGCCCACTCTTGTCTAACTTCAGCCTTGACCCACTTCTTCGCAATGTAAATGCTAGTCTTACTGGTGTCCATGTGCAAGCCCAAGCACCAGTCAAGATGTTGGCGTTTGCAGATAGTTGTGTGGTTGGGGTGTCTAACCATCATAATGCACGCGCGCTTGGAGCTACTATACAGGTTTAATCCAGGGTAAGTAATGCTGCTCCTAATGCCTCCAAAACCGAAATCATTCTCCTTGGTCTGTACCAAGCCCGCTGGTCATCAGCGCCCCATTTTCTAGCTGCTTCAGCAGCTTGCTCACGGGTTCACTTGCCCCGCCCACCCCACACCGCCCCGCTCATGCTTCCCTTTGTGCCAAGACCCACCGCTAGTCTTGTCCGCCATTTAGGGTATGGCTGGAGGCGGGAGGGTACAGCTCAACGGTTATGTAACACCATACCCTGGACAATGTTACCAAACGCGTAGCTTCCCTCAGAGACCACCAAACCTCCCTTACAGGAAAAGTGCAGCCAACTCTATGCTCCTATCTAAAGTTTAATTTGGGGCCCATGCTATCGCCTTTTCCCCATCTTTCTTCAAATCATTATACGCCCTTCTGCAAGGGTGGCTCTGGCTAGGCCGCCCACCACCAGTGCGCCCGGATGTCATGTTTGGCCCTCGCCATATTGTGGTATGGGCCTGCTCAACTTTGAAGCCTGCAACGCCAAAATACTTGGCACCTGGATCGCTTCAGTCACCAACCCAACGATCTCAACCCAGCACTGGTCATGCGCAGCCCAATCCAATTTCTCCCACGCCCTAATGCCTCAGCAATCCTACCCATCTCCATTCTCTGTTAAAGTATCGTTCATCACACCCTTCTGCTGCAGGCCCGCATAAGATGTTGTCCCACTTCAAAAGAATTTTCCTCTCCATGTGGAGCGCTGAGTGGAGAATTCGCATCAGTGGGCACACCGCCTGGAAGGGTCGCCCTACTCCTCAGTTCACCCAGGAAGTACAAGACCAAGCCATTCTGAACAATGTGATACCCATGAGGTCCCCTGTCATGGCCAGGGTGGACTACCTGGACATGTTAGACATCCCCTACTTCCTCAAAACCCAGAAAGCCATTTGGAAGTATGCCCACCACCCTCTTCTGCAGCTGCATATTTGTTCCCATGTGTGGCGCTGTAAGAAATGGGTAAATCATACAGCTAAGCGCTCTAACGCTTTGCACTCATCTTGTGTCGTGTGTGAAAAGTAAGGAACTTTGGTTCACCGCCTGGAAGAGTGCTCCCCATCAAAAGTGATCTGACATGAGGTTCAGCGTCTCTTTTGCCAGGACCAAACACAGCCCTTCAGCCTATTTAAGGAGATCTTCGCCTTGTTCTTGATTTCCCCTGTACCATCTTCCCTCCATGCCTTTGTGGTTTCAATCGCTATGTGGACTATCCACACAGTTGTCTTGGATGACATCTCAGGCTCTACTCCCACCATCCAGGAAGCTGTACGTCAGTTACAGTCATAACTCATGGACCACTTTCAAGCATGGTTGTTTGGGTACCTACCATCCCATCGCCATTAGTTGGTCTCATCCTGGTTTCCAGTTTGGTTCATCATTTCAGAACCCTTACTGCATACGTGCTCAATAGTGGTGCATGTCATGGTTGGAACATGAGATCATCCTTGGGACCAACGTTAAAGAAAAGATGCTTGAAGGGAGGCCAAGAAGGTGAAGTTAGCAGGCCTCCCTGACCTCAAGCACACCATAGACCAACGTTGGGTTAAGGCTAAATATTCCCAAGTTGGTCCTATTGGAGCAAGCAAAGTTCAGCCCTGTATGAGAGTATGGGCGTTAAAACGAACTAGCTTTATTACAATGGAAAATGGTTTTCTTCAGTTTTTTAGTGAATGGGGTTTTGAAACCCATTTGGTTCTCGCATTATCAGCATGGGTCAGCCGTTTTTACAATCACCTGAGTTTGGTCAATTACTCAATATAGCATTTTGCCCAATGGAAGCGTGCACCTATTGGCGCGCCTTGGCTTAGACAAGCTTTTCTCAATTGATTGTTTTGCCAAATCTCCTTAAATTTCCCATGTTGAGACCAATATTTCTTGTTGGTCGACTTCTCCCATATAATAAATCCTTTTGCTAAGTACACAATTCTATATTTATGTAGTTGTGAACAATACTGTGTGCAGACCTCTTTGTGAAGGCCTCACGCTACATTAGCTGCTCAATTGTATCTACAATTAGACTATCCTTGCATGCACTGTTGGGCCACCCAGATTCCCTCCAGCCTAGTTCGCCCATACTTTACCCTTTTTTGCATCATGTCGCTTTCCTTTGGTTATTTTCCATAACAATCACCCTCCTTAACTTAGGTTATTACTGCTCAAGAACTCTCTGCTGAGCTTTAATAGCTTATATACTTGCAACTAGTTTCCTGGCGTTGGTACTGTGCTCCGTGCACCTCCACGCTGGAAAAAGGAGAGTTATAGTCACTCTCCTTACATTATTCAACCAACCACTTAATTTTATGTTCATAAACTTTTTCCATGTGGAGCTTTCACAAAGCGTAAACAGTGTGCACCAGCTGTGGGCTTTGGCTGTGGTCAATTTCTCCGCTATTTCTGTTTTTTCTAAAGGTTGGAACATCTTTCTGGTACCAATCCAGAAGGCTGAAGGGCCCTGAACTTCCCTATTGGTGGATTTCATTGTGAAACTACCTATCTCTGATGCTTATGATGCCATCATAGTGGTGGTAGACCAGTGTAAAAGTTCGCCCAATTTATTCCTTACAGAACTACAATAACTGCGGCTGAGATGGCTTGGCTCTTCGTCACTCATGTGTTTGCGCTTCATGGGGTTCCTCAAGAAATTATCAGTGACTGGGGACCCCAGTTTACCTCCATCTTTTGGAAAGAGTTGTGCAAGACTCTTCAGATTCGCCCCTGCCATTCAAATACCTATCACCCCAGTCAGATGGGCAGACTGAACGAGTGAACCAGTGTTTGAAACAGTTTCTGAGGTGTTGGATTGCCGCTAATCATTTGGATTGGGTTTCTCACCTTCTCATGGCCCGATTTAGCTACAACAACACTTTGCATTCTTTGATTAGTTGTTCCCCTTTTTTGCCAACCATGATTTAACCCCGCCTTTAACATGGAGCCCAGCTTTGGATCTAAAGTTGAAGCGGTGGTGAATTTTGCTAAGACTATCAAGAAGGTCCACCAGGATGTTTCTACAATTTTGGAGGCAGAAATGCAAGTTTATAAGGAGAACGCTGATGGTAAGCGCTGAGTGGGTCCAGCATACAAGGAAGGGGATCTCGTGATGCTTGATGCTCATAACATCCCTATCAAGCAGCCATGCAAAAAGCTGGGACCAAAGAGGATTGGCCCTTACCACGTTGTTAGAAAGGTGGGCCATGATTCATACCAGTTAGATATTCCCTCTTTGTTTTAAATCTTCTCTATCTTTCATGAGAGAAAATTGATGTTGTTTGAGGCCCCCCACCAGAGACTCCTGAGGCTTATCTCATGGATGGGGCGCCAGAGTGGGAAGTGGATGAAATTATAGCCTCTCATTGTGTTAAAAGAAGACTTGAGTACCTGGTATCTTGGAAGGGTTTTGATGCTGAAGAGAACAGTTGGGTACCAGTGCGTGACTGTGTGCGTGCCCAAGACCTGATTGAAGCTTTCCATAAGCGTTTCCCCCAGGTCGCCGGATCTCAACCCAAACCATTACTGCAATGAAGTTGGCTCCAGCCCACAAGAACTTTTCCTGGCGCAAGCCCCTGGAGGGGGTTGAGCCCCATCAGGAGGAGAGGGTAATGTCATGGTTGAAAAATGACATCATCCTTGGGACTAACGTTAGAGAAAAAGATGCCTGCAGGGAGGCCAAGAAGGTGAAGTTAGCAGGCTTCCCTGACCTCAAGCACATCATAGACCAACGTTGGGTTAAGGCTAAATATTCCCAAGTTGGTCCTATTGAAGCAAGCAAAGTTCAGCCCTGTATGAGAGTAGGGGCGTTAAAATGAACTAGCTTTATTACAATGGAAAACAGTTCACTTTGGTTTTTTGGTGAACAGGGTTTCAAAACCCATTCAGTTTTCGCATTATCCAGCTCAGGTCAGGCTGTTTTTACAATCAGTCCACCTGAGTTCAGTCAATTACTCAATATAGCATTTTGCCCAATGAAAGCGTGTGCCTATTGGCATGCCTTGGCTTAGACCCACTTTCCTTGATTGATTGCTTTGCTAAATCTAAAATTTTCCATGTCAATACCAAGCTTCCTTGTTGGTCAACTTCTCCCATATAATAAATCCTTTCACTAATTACACCATTTTATATTTATGTGGTTGAGGACAATACTGTGCGCAAACCTCTTCATGAAGGCCTTGTTCTACATTAGCCACTCAATTATATCTACAATTAGACTATCCTTGCATGCACTGTTGGGCCACCCAGATTCCCTCCAGCCTAGTTCACCCATACTTTACCCTTTTTTGCACCGCGTCGCTTTCCTTTGGTTATTTTTCATAATGATCACCCTCCTTAACTTAGGTTATTACTGTTCAAGAACTCTCTGCTGGGCCTTAATAACTTATATACTTGTGACTAGTTTCTGGCGTTTCTACTGTGCTACATGCACCTCCACGCTGAAAAAGGAGTTATAGACACTCTCCTTACAGTGCAATCCCTAAACATGTAACCCCCTTCCATTTCTTAGCATTTCTGCTGGCAACTGTAGATAACGTTTGCTTCTCTGGGGTGCCCTCTTGCTGATATTGGTTCTTTTGTTTACATAATGAAATTTTTCATCCCCTGGTCAGCCTTCCTCAAATAAAATTTAAACTTTAAACTTTAAAATAGTCAACAGTAGTTAGCTTGGTTTATAGAGGTGAAACTCAAAATCCCCAGTTGTTAGGTGCTGGGTTAAGATACCTGGAGTGGTTGGCACAACCAACTACCAACCTTGAACTAGATGGAAACCCCGTTGGAACTTGGGAAACTAGCAGCAACAATGAAGGACTGGAAGGTTGAAGGGGAGAAGCCCTGAGGGAGTCAATATAGAGGCTGCTGAACCGCAATTGTTGGACATGTCCCAGAAGAGAGCCTCTGAGCTATAACAAGTGGTCATGCCTCATAAGGAGATTTGTCAGTCTGCTGGGTTGGTGGGTTGCCCTGCAAATTTGTAGGAAAAGGTCGCCAATGATTGTGAAAAAGCAAGGGCCAGTAGTCTTCATACTGTTTAGCCTGGCCACTAATAGAGTCACCTCATATTGAGAATGAAAAATTCTCAGCACTAGGTCATTCTAGGGGAAAGGAACATGGAATCTACCATAGCATTGTTGACATTATAACCTGTTTCATTTGATTAATGATTATTGTGTTTTGGTCACCCAAAGTTAATCAAGAAAAGTTTTTCTCTACATTGATTGAAAAAGAGTTGGTCAAGTTGCTGGTATTTGCTTGGGTCTTGTTGCAACATTTACAAATTAGGGTTGGTGGCTATACCAACACCGCCTGGAAAATATATACATCAGAATGGTTTTAAGTTTTAAAATTTAAACCTAGTAGATAGGAATCCATCTATAGGAGCTAAGTTCTTCTGGGCAAGGTTCCCTGGTGTAACTGTGCACTGGAAAAGTAACAGTTTACTGCTCTATTGGTGCAGTTGGCTGCAAACTTATGGTTGCTATTTCTAAACTTGCTCTATTCATTTTCGTATTATAAAAGTAATTTTTATTTATTTGAGGCAAGCTGACCAGGGGACGGACATTACTGAAATAGAGAAAGAAAGTATCGACATGAAACCTGAGCAGGATCAACTCTGTCATAGAAAGTTTTTTTCACCTCTGGATTGGGACTCGGATTTTTCTGGTTAAATCATGGGTAAGGTTTTCATGTTATTATACCTACTAGCTGCCAATAGCTTCCTTCAGCTGGAACCCCAATCAATATGTGAAGGGTGAGAATCAAACCTGCAACCTTCAGGTTGGTAGCCGTATGCCCTACCAACTCGCCTTCCACCCCCTCCATATTATAAAAGTAATGCTTAGATGAAAGTGCATTTTAGCATGCTTTTTGGGTGTGTGCAACTATACCCAGTTCTATGCTCTACCTTTGAGGCACCATCCCACTGGTTATACTTTTGATTTTGCAACAATTAATTTCAACTCTAAAAAATTTTGGGAAATAGAATCTCCTTTAAAAAAAAACTCTAAAAAGTATGAAATAATCAAGAAATTAAGCCTACTCAATAAAACCCTTTTTGAAGTTGATGCCATATTTTAAACTGAATTATAGAATTTTGCTCATAAATAAAAATTATATCTTATGCCTGGATTTGGTCCAAGTGTAAACTATAAGCAACTTAGAATAAATAATACTTATATAAATTATAAATACCTATTATAAGTCAGTTAAAATATGGTGCTGACTTCAAAAAGGGTTTTATTGAGTAGGCTTAAAATTTCTTGATTATTTCATATTTTTTAAAGTTTTTTTAAAGGAGGTTCTTTTTTTCCTAAAAAATATTTTCTGAGAAGGTTCTTTTTTCCCAAAGAAACTTTACCCCAGCTCTTTTCCCCTCAAAAAATTAGTGTATTTTTAAAAAGTGGCTCGTTTTCTACTTTTATTAAATATTACTATCTCTATATATTGTCTTTGACACCTTACTATTTCTCTATAAAATTAAAACTCATTGTATATCTATTATATATAGTATCTTATAAACAAATATACAATAATTCATTTTATTAAATTTAGATGATTTTATTGGTCAAATTATACCAAATTTATTGATCACCATATACAATACTTCATTTTATTAAATTTAGATGATTTTATTGATCTTCGTTGCTGAATTTACTGATCGCCATCTACAGTAATTCATTTTATTAGATTTGGCTGCTTTTATTAGTCATCTATATAAATTTACTGATCGCTATCTAAAATAATTTATTTTATTAAATTTAGATGAGTTTATTGGTCAAACTATGCAAAAACGATAGCCATCTATAATGATTTAAGCTCGTCCCGCTATGAGCTCATACTGACTGAATTTTGAACATACCCCCCAGCTATAGGACATATCAAAAGTGCTTCGAAGCTATCGCTTCACCGATGCCGGAATTAAGTTTATCCAGAGTTGTATTAGTCTCACAAGTATCCATCGCTTCCGAGCCAATTTTTTTATTTACTAACTAGCCGATTTACCCGTGCTTCGCTATGGTGTCTATAGAAGTTCAGATATTCAAAATTTTATTAATTTAGAAATTATATTATAGATAAACAAAACCACACAGCCAAATCTAATTGCTCAATCAAATCAACCAAAAATCACCAACCACTCAGGTAAACCTAACTGAACTTATCAAATCAAGCAATAACTAATCACCCCTCAAAACTAAACTGTGCCCTATCGATTCGAACAAAAGCCATCAAACACTCGGCCAAACAAAATAAACCTATCTAATCAATCAAATAACACTAAACTGCTACCCGAAACACCTCTTTATACTTAAAATCATTGAGTATGTGATATATCTTCCAAACTACTAAATCAACTTCTATTTAACTTGCCAAAAGTATTTTATTAATTAGGTGAACCAAATTAGGCGGGTTTTTAAAAATATATAAACCAAACATCCAGATACCCATGCTTCGCTACAGTATTTAAAGTTTATCAGATGATAAGCTCACAATGACAGCCTATAGGTTGTGCCAACGCTACTCTCGAGCCACTCGGACTAACAACTTCGCTGTTGCCCTTGTGGCTGGTGAGCTGATTATCCTAACTACTTAATCTACTTAAACTCTAATACTGATTTTTGTTGAGTTTCAGGTGAGCAATTTGGTGAATTATTAGATAATATTCGCCAATTCTCACCCACTCACCTCGATAGATTAAGCCTATCATACTCAATAGTTTCAGATTCGATATTATTTGCCAATTCTCACCCACTCACCCAAATAGATTAAACTTATTAGACTCAATTAGCTTCAGGTGAGCAATTTGGTGAATTATTCAACAATATTTGTCAATCTTCACCCAATCACCCAAATAGTTTGAACCCATCAGGCTCGATATTTTTAAATTCGATAAGATCCGTCAATTCTCACCCACTCACCCAAATAGATTGAACCTATCAGACTCAAAGGCTTCAGATGTCAGTCAGTACGTCAGTCAGTGAATTTTATTAAGTAGATGCAATATAAGTAAAATACAAAACAACGAGACTAAAAATTATAACTCTATATTTCAATCTTTTAATGGTAATATCTTTGTTGATTACACTGTAATTTATTTTTAAGCTACTGGTAAAGTTGCAGTCAGAATATAGCCAACTCACCTATTTTTGCGATGATAAACTTGAACTAAAACAAAGTACCGGTTTACCTCCAGCTAGTACCGGATATTAAACTTAAGTGATCTTTAATGATTGAACTACCTAATTGGGCTTAATATTATAATTTGATAGCATTGAATCACCTCCAATAAATTCGATAGTAAACTAATTCAAAAAATCATTCTTGCACTTATCGACGCAGAAAAATGCTTAAAAGAAGTAAAAATCTAAATTAATTTTATCGATGGCATATCTAATAAAACTAAAAAATACAATTAAAATAATTCAACACTAAGAAGGATGGACAAGTTCCAAGCTGTGTGGTTAGGACATTCCATTACTTATTCGGTTAACTTCAATTTAGTGACTAATGTGCGTTACGTTAAAAACGCTAAATGAAAAACAGGTTTACGAGTTAACTTGCATCCATTGGGCGCTAGAAGTCGCGGAACCCGATACAAGATGGGGCTAAGGGTTTTAAGTTTATTAAATGTTATAATTGCATCTTCCAATTAAATTAACCCTTTAACTGGCTGATCAGAGAAAAACGATTAATATTTTCTAATAATTAATTTATTCGAGGTAGAATATCTTACAATAAAGCCTTGTCAAAGTATTAATGAAAGTGTAAGTAATTATCTTAGTACCAGATATCACTTATTTTCGTGGTTAAAGCATAATAAAATTTAACTCCGGATCCAGCTATCCCAAATGCTAGGCTTAAACAAGGTAAACGCTAATTAAGGATATACTTTATAAAGGCTTAATTTAGACATCGAAATATTGTTTCGGAATAAACATCTGTTTCGTATTCATATACTAAATATCAATATATATCTGCATTATTTAGTCGACGCAAGTAAATACTTATTTCGAACCAATTACATTTCATCTGCTGTTGCGGCTTTATAAATAGTTATTACAGCCACACAAGGAAAAGATCATCCGCCGAAATTAAGAATAGATTTAAGCATTGATTTGCATGTATAATTAGATTGATCGTAATTAATTCAAGGTTGCAGATTGAAAGAAATCTGGGCTCCTCATCCGTTATGCCTACTGTAAACGATCTTCAAGTTAACTCTAACGAGAACCTGTTACTCACTCGGCCTCAAGGCTACGGAGCCGTGCGATATCAGTACCGTGAGTACTTGGCTGAATTTATGGGGACAATGATTTTGGTCCTTCTTGGTGATGGTGTTGTCGCGCAGGTGTCAGTCAACAAGGCAGCCATTGGGTCCAGCTTCCTGAGTATCAACCTGGGGTTCGCCTTTGCCTTGATGCTGGGGGTTTACGTTGCAGGGCCAGTCAGTGGTGCTCATTTGAACCCAGCGGTGACATTGGCAAATGTGCTACTTCGCAAGTTTCCTTATTGTAAAATCCCAGGCTACTTCTTTGCACAGACATTTGGTGCATTTGTTGGCGCAGCTTTAGTTTATGCCAACTACTGGCCAGCCTTGGATGCCATTGATGGTGGACACCGCTCAACCATTGGGCCTAAGGGCACTGCGGGTATCTTTGCCACCTTCCCCTACCCAGATGCCCCCATCATTAACTCAGTTATCTCAGAAGCAATTGGTACTGCTATGTTATTGATTGGTATCTTGGCCATCACCGATCGTCGTCAAAAGATCCCACCTTACATGGCCCCAATTGCTATTGGAGCTGTCCTTGGTTCCATTGGCATGTCATTGGGGGTTATGACTGGATTTGCATTGAATCCTGCTAGAGATTTTGGCCCCCGTCTGTTCACTTTGGTGGCGGGATGGGGTTGGGAGCCATTTGTTGCTCGAAACTATTACTTTTGGGTCCCTATTGTTTCCCCTTTCATTGGCGCTCTCATTGGTGTCTTCTTTTATAACTTGCTCATCTGCCCTCTTGATGCTAATAACGAGTAGTCACTTATGAATTTAAGTCCTTTAATCTATATGTAACTAATTTTACTAAAGATTTCTTTGGCCCATATTAAATGTTGTAATTTTATTTTTATGAACACGTATAGTTTTAATAAAAAATGCATATAGATAGTTGCATAATATGCCAATTACTTTCTATGGATTAACTTATAAGATAGATAAAAACTATAGATATAGGTTATACATAGTAGCTCTTGTTATTGTAACAGTTGAAAAATGACATATAAAAGATTGTTGACAAATAAGAATTTTGGTAACAGGATTTGAGACTACTAATAGTATCTATGAGTAATGTAATTTAAACTCTTAACTCAAGTATGATAAAACATTGATTGAAAAGCTTTATAGAATACAGTCTTAAGTTTAATAATTATTTTGGGATGTTCAATATATAAATTATGTTAAAAGGTTATCTTCTATAGTTCAAAGCTTATGCTGATAAATAAAGTAATTAAGTAAAATTTCCTACTTAACCAAAGACAACTTAAGATCTCAATTTTTGAATTTTGCTATATAGATTCACTTCAATTTAAAGAATTAATTCTATGATGATGATATTAATTATTTACATGTAAAGATAAATGTCAAAAATTTGTACATTATTATTAAAAATTTAAAAGCTAAATTATGATACTCAATTGATAAAAATAGAGCTAAGGATATAAAGACATAAGAGTGAAAAGAATGGTTTAAGAGCTACAATAAAAATAAAACCATCATATAACAAGTAAATGATCTATATCAAAAATATAAAGTGGTCAGTCAGATAAAAATTAAGTTTATATGCTTTATTTAATATAAAATATCAAAATGGTTATTTTTAAGAATTTTCTTGATTGAAAGGGTAAGCTTTGACCTGCAATGATTCCAAAAAAAATTTACCCATTATTTATTCTATACAATATGGCCTATTTAAAATATATACTATTTATATTTATTTGAGGTAAGCTGACCAGGGGATGGATGTTACTGAAACTAAAAACTAATATAACTAAACAATTCAATCAAAATGATCAAAATGAGTGGATCTAAAGATATACACCAAACAAAAACAACTAACCAGGTAGGGCAGCGAAAAATATGCTTATCCAACCATGGCAGAAGGGGAGAGGGATTGGGAGGCTCATCTTCATCAGCAGCTTCCTCATCCCAGAGTAGGGCACATGTCAAGGTGGAGAGCAATAGTGTCAGGGCATTGGCAGAATGTGGTTCAATATCACTAATGATTGGTATCTCATGGAAATTGCCAGCTAAGAAAATGGTGCTGATATATTCAGCTAAAGCCTTTTCAGCTTTAATGCAGCATCTTGGAGTTTAATGAATGTGGCAATATTGGTTTGGGTAATCTTAGCTTTAGGAGTCCATGCTACAGTTACCAAATTCTGGATAATGTCATTGACATTTTTTTGCAATTGATTCACTTTAATCTTACTTTGTGGGGTGAGGGTTGAGGGGATAACAGGAGGTAAATACCTCCTGTGAGTATTACCACCAATTTGGTGACAGCTTTACAGAGAGGATAACAATCTGGCATGGCAGCTGCTTTGACTGCAAGCTGGTGGTCACCGCAAAATGATTTGGCATTTGGCTGTGGGGCATATAAACAAGGGGAGTATTTGGTGTCCCATTCTGCATTAACAAACCACTCGATTTGCAGAGATGGTTCTTCAATGAGATTACCTGATTTGTCAATTTCAGGCAATAACTTCCATGGGCTCTGGTTGAATTGAATTGGGGAATCAGTGTATGGTTGAGGTTTGGTTGATTTGTTGGAGGAAGAATTAAATCAAACTGGATCCAATCTGTTACTTGATTGGATGAATCATGCGTGGCACTGGGGCAAGGAGGAGGCTAATTGGTGGCTGCAGGTGCAGCAACAGGCATTGGGGAAGAGAAAGGTAGGATTGTACCCCATACCAGAGCTGGTGCAGGGTAGGCAGCATATTGGAGGCCAGCAGACAAAAATTCCAAGCTGTTGGAAGCAGCTAAGGAAGGGCACTGAATTTTGAGTAGCCAACTCAAAACAGGATGGACAGATCGTCCACCCAACCTCAATGCAGGCCCAGAAAAGATGGTCAGAGGAAGAGGGAATGATGGCATGAGAAGGAATCAACAAGGTGATTTGATTAAATTCAAGGCTGATTGTGGCATACGCCCAAGGCCCAATGAGGCATGTGGCCCCATTTGGGACCACAAGTTGTAAGATGGGGTTGAATCCATAGGCTGCCAAACCATCCATCAGCTCCTGGTGGAGCACTACAGGGGGAAGGTAGGTGGGCAAACCTGCAAACTGAACCACCAAAGTGGTAACCACAGGGAGCCAGGTCCAAATTGTGGGGAGAAGGGTACCCTGGAATACCAGGGGCACAGTTTCCACAGTGGTGGTGTCAGCTTCTCAGGTGAAGCTGAGATTGAAATACCCCTTATAGGGGCTGAAATCAATAAAACAGCGGGAGTCATTACCACCTGATATATTTCAACAATAGCTTGGTCATGGTAAGGGAAAAGTTTCCCATAGTTAACCCTAAGGCTAAAATGCATGTTGCTCTGGGGGAGCACCTGGGGGCAATGTGGTACTGCTTGGGTACAAGCAAGGTGAGCATCAAGATCCTTGGGAGGAACGTATCATCCCAGGGGTTTGGTATGACTGGGTGATCCAATCTGAGCACATTTTCCTGCATGATGAAGAATGGCAGGGTGAGTTTTGCTGCTGCCCCACACTGGAGCAGCCAGAAGAGAATTCAAGAACATTGTAGCAAAACTATGGCAGGTGATCAAAATTTTCTTTTTTGTAAGATTCTGCTTGGAAAGTTACACTTAGTAAAAAGAAGTCTGGTTATATATACTATTTATAGTATCATAATCTAAATGGAAGTAAGAAATTTCTCTCTCATTGCAAATACATTTGCAACATATTTGATTCAAGACTAGGCAAATTTTATAATCTCATAGAGGAAATTAGTGTGCACCAAATGTTGGGTAGCAGTTGGGTGAGCAAAGTAAAGGGCACAGGAGTGGGCCCTGAACCATTCAAATTTCATAAATGCCCTGGCAACACCGGCGGCCTTGATAAGGATAATAAAAAACTGGCAGTTAGTATTTCCCCAGAGATTTTGGCCTGGCAGATGAAATTTAACCAGTTCATCAATACTCTGCATTCCCAGCCCCTGTCATCAGTGAAGCATGGGGTTCATGTCTTTCTGGATATACAACAAATGGTGCTTTGGGAGAAGTTTTGTGGAGATGTACACACCCCTTTTTTGAATGCAGTATACTTTTCACTGCACTCCATGCCCTGTGGTTGGCTGGATCTTTGGTTCAAAAACAAAAATGCAGCAGATGAAGCCACAAAGGTGCGGGTGGTGTTGGATCTCCCAGATGGTCAATGGTTAGTCAATATGAAGCACACTCAATGGACTAAATCTAATCAAATTTTGTAACTTTTGACTTCCTACCTACAACAATTAAGCGCACTGTGCTGGAGCACCACCTAAAGGCTGGGCTCACCAAATACAGGGAAATCCAATCCTTTGAGATGCAGCACTTTACACTCATGCAGGACCTGTGCACATGCAAAGCAATTGCTGTACTCACCCCATCTGCAGGGGTAGTAGAAGTTTAGATTCAAATCCCCCACACCACTTTAGTGGAAATTAATGGGCAAGAATTCTGTCCATTCCAGGTCAACGTGGATAGCGCGCCTCCTATCTGCACCTTCTGTTGTGCTTTTGGCCACAAGGCCCATACCTGACCCACCAATGAGGGCATTAATCAAAATGAAATCATCCCAGATACAATGAGCGGTGCAGATGCCCATTATGAGCTGGCAATAGAAATTGATGCCATCATCCCATGGGGCGCGCCTGGGTGCTACATCCAAGTTAAGCCAGTATCCCCACAGGAGCATAAGAAGGCCAAGCAGGCCCACAGAGCGGTGGCCAAGGTGGTGCCATGGCTGCATCCATGATCCCACCCGCCCAGCTCCAGGAGGACATTGAGTCATTCACTGTAGAAGCAGCTTGAAAATCCTTCAACCAATCAGATTGGGCCACCCAAGCTGATGACCAATGGGAGAGTCAGATTTACCTGACCAATGCTACCTAGCCTTGATCAAAACTGAGTTGCCCACCAATCTACCTACCAAAATTTCACCAACATGCAATGGTGCAACGCAGGTGCACACCACACCAAAGAATTGTTCCAATGGTGGAAATAAGCAGAAGGCAAAAGCCAACGTCAGCCCCACTGCTAAAGCTACCCATATCAAACCTTACTCCATAGCTCAGATTACCCACACTGCCACACAGTGACGTGCTGAAAAAGAGAAGGCTGAAGTGCACAAGTGCCCTTCACCTCGTACCTAAGGTGTGATGAGGGGAGCCTTTACTATAGGGATGTTGAAAATCACTGGACTCAAGGCCTCGCCGTCATGGGCTAGGAAATGAGTTTCTTAAAAAATTATTTACCCATGGACATCCTGGCCATCCGGGAAACCCACTGTTCATATGGAGCTGAGGACACATGGACAACCATGCTCCTCCCTTCCCTTTCCTTTTGGTCACCGCACTGTGGGGTACTTATATAAGTGACCCATAATTTCAAATTTATTTCTTCAAATACATACCTCAATGTCCATGTCCTTGTTGTGTCCTTTTTGTGGGATGATGAAGTGCACGCTGTCATCATTGTATATGCCCCAACCTGTGCACAAGCTCGTTGATAGTTTTTCTTATCTGTTACTTCCATCCTGCCTCCCCCCGACCCATTTGTGGTGGGTGATATGAACTATTGAACCAACCCGGACAATGACCGTTGGCCTTTGGCACCTACCCCCCATAGGGGCATGTAGAACTTTGCATTTTAAAGTCCACTTTGGGGTTGTTTGATACCCTGCCTCAGCATGCACCGCTGCTCCAAAACATGTCTTGTCCCCATGTGCACAACGGTCAGCTAAGGTTGATGTCCTGTTTTGACCTTATTCTTGCACCATTGAAATTTCAGTCTCAGGTTGCACACTTCATGATGATGAAACTCGATTTATCTGACCACCAGTTAGTATCAATTTCCTTCTCTTTGTCACACCCAGTGGCACAGGCGCTGAAGTGATGTAAACTCCTCCCAGCTGAGATCACATCACCCAGGTTTTCCTCATGGGTGGACACCAAAACCTTGGCTCCAGAGTTTACCACACTGTTATGTGGGGACCCATTTTCTACTTGGTCAAAATTTAAAGTGAACACCATCCTCCAGGCTTGCCACATCTCATCACGTCACTTGCGGTCTGCCTCAGCAGTCATTTTGCACACGGTGGCAGAAGTGGACCATCTGGAATCAAATGTCCCAGCGGCAGGCTACATCCTGGCTTGGGATTGTAAGTGGGCATAAGTGTCTGCACGCCTGAACGCACTGATTAGGCAACACAAACATTATGTTTGTGTGCAGTATAAGGCAAAGAATATAACAGTGGGTGACATGTGCTCCACTTACTTTTTTGAAATTCTTTGCACCGCGCCAGAGCTTAACCTGCACACAGGTGTTGAGGCCAGACCACTCCATCTCAGACACTCCATCCAAAGTGGCAATCGAAGTATAAAATTATTACTCCAAATTTTATTGCTCCAATCCAGTTCATCCAGCTGAAGTGGACAATTTTCTCAAAAGTGCACATATCTGCACCATTTCATGTTATCCATAGTTGATGAATTTGATTTCTCAGGACAATTTCTGGTCTGCCATTCACGGTGCACCATACAGGAAATGCCCAGATCCAGTCGGGATTCCTTATGAGTCTATAAGAAATATTTCATATATTTTCCTCCTTGCTGCTTGCCTCAATGAACCAATACTTTTGGAAACGCGCCTCCTCCCTGGAGGACAAGAGGCTTTCACAATAAAGTTGTACAAGAAAGGGTTGAGCTGGACTTGGCCAACTGGCGCCCCATATCACTTACTAACACAGACACTAAACTTTTTACAAAAATCATGGCTAACCGTCTAGGGGTAGTTGCTTCTGCTCTCATTTTCCTTGAACAATTTGGTTTCATCCCCAAACAGTCTATTTGGGAAAACATACACACCGTGGCCAACGTCTGCCAATCCACGGCTTCTGGAGCACTTGTTTTTTTAGACCAGAAGAAGGCCTATGATAGAGTCAACCGGGATTACCTCAGAGCCTGCCTCCACAAGTTCCACCTCCCCTTTCGCTTCATCAATTGGGTGATGTTGCTAACAGAATCTGCCACAATGGCTGTGCGTGGCCCTGTCTTTCTCACGGATGTAGTTTACCCTCTAGGGGCCTACGCCAAGGGGACCCTCTTAGCCCACTCTTATATAACTTCAGCCTTGACCCACTTCTTCGCAATGTAAATGCCAGCCTTACTGGTGTCCATGTGCAAGGCCAAGCACCAGTCAAGATGTTAGTATTTGCTGATGATTGTGTGGTTGAGGTGTTTAACAATCATGATGCACACACGTTTAAAGCTACTATCCAGGTTTACTCCAGGGTAAGTAATGCTGCACTTAGCGCCTCCAAACCGAAATTGTTCTCCTTGGTCAGTATCAAGCCCGCTGTTCCCCAGTGCCCCGTTTTCTACCTGCTTCAACAACTTGCTCATGTGATCGCTTACCCTGCCCACCCCACACCATCCCGCTTGTGCTCCCCTTTGTGCCAAGCCCCACCGTTGGTACAGTCCGCCATTTGGGGGTATGGCTGGAGGCGTAAGAGTACGCCTCAACGGTGATGGAGCATCATATCCTAGACAACGTTACAAAACGCATAGCTTCCCTCAAATCTCGCCAGACCTCCCTTACAGGCATAGTAGTGCTAGCCAACTCTATGCTCATTTCTAAAGTTTAGTTTGGGGCCTACGCCATCGCTTTTTCTCCTTGTTTCTTCAATTCATAATACGCTCTTCTGCAAGGGTGGCTTTGGTTAGGACGCCCACCGCCAGTGCACCTGGATGTCATGTTCGGCCCTCGCCATAGTGGTGGCATAGGCCTGCTCAACTATGAGGTCCACGCCGCCAAAATTCTTGGCATCTGGATCGCTGCAGTCACCAACCCAACGGTCTCAGCCTAGCACTGGTACCACGCGGCCCACTCCAACTTCTCCTTCACCTTGGGCCTTAACAATCCTACCCACCCCCATTTTTTAAAGTACCTTGCCTCTCACCCTTCTGCTGCGGGCCCACATGGGACGTCTCCCCACTTCAAAATAATTCTCCTCTCCATGTGGATTGCTGAGTGGAGAGTTCGAGTCTGTGGGCACACCGCCTAGAGGGGGCACCCTACTCCTCAGTTCGCCCAGTAAGTACATGAAAAAACTCATTCTGAACGGAGTGATACCCATGAGATCCCCTATCATAGCCAAGGTGGACTACCTGGACATGTTGGACATCCCCTACTCCCTCAATACCCAGAAAGCCATTTGGAAGTATGTCACCACCCTCTTCTGCAGCTTCATATTCGTTTCCATGTGGGGCACTGCAAGAAATGGGTATATCATACAGCTAAGCGCTCTAACTCTTTGCACTCATCTTGTGTCATGTGTGACCAGTATGGGACTTTGGTTCACTGCCTAGAAGAGTGCCCTTCATCAAAAGCAATCAAGCGTGAGGTTCAGCGTCTCCTTTGCCAGGATCAGGCACAGCCTTTCAGCCTGTTTAAGGACATCTTCGCCTTGTCCTTGGTTTCTTCTATACCACCTTCCCTCCGTCTTAGTAGTCAAAATTGCTATGTGACTATCCACACGGTGATCTTGGATGCTATCTCAGGATCTACTCCCACCCTCTAGGAAGCTGTACGCCGTTTCCAGTCACACCTTGTGGACCACTTTCAAGCTTGGATGTTTAGGTACCTACCACCCCATTGCCGCCAGTTGATCTCATCCTGGTTTCCGGCGTGGTTCATTGCTTCAGACCCCTTCCTGCATACATGCTCAATAGTGGCGCGAGCCCCTACACACGTAACCCCCCTTCCTTTTCTTGGCGTTCCCACTGGCAACAGGAGATAGCGTTTGCTTCTCTGGGGGTGCCCTCCTCTTGCTGATGTTCATTTTGTTAGTTTACTTTTTGGAAGTTTCCGTCCCCTGGTTGGCCTTCCCTAACAAAAATTTAAAAATATATAGTACTTTGAAAATTGGGATGTTAAAAGTTTACTTATGTATATTAAATCAAATTCTTCTCATAAAGACTACTGTGTTTCTCTGATTGTTTTCAGGACCAACGGAGTCCAATTCATTGATCCTCTGTGATCTTCTGGGCTTCTTACACACAGTATATTGTGGTGATTTAGCTTGTTTGTGGATAATTGGCTGCTGCTCTGATTTCAAAAGTGGCTTTTTGTTATCACAAACCTTTTGCTCTTAAGGCTGAATGAGCTCATCGGGTAGTTGAATTAATGGCATTTTCAAAAAATTAAAACATTGCTATTTTGGTAATCTTTGTACTGCTCAGCTTTATATAAATGAAGAAACTCTCTTTTTTAGCACTAATGGTGCCCAACCCAAAAGGGGGAGCCTCCACGCATCTTTATTTGCAAATGGGCCAAACAAAGGGATTATCATAAATAAAAAATTCCTAATATGGCATCTTAACCAACAGCCTAGGAAGCCATATCAGAAGGTGAGGAGCTTTAGGGATCTTTTGTCTGACGCTCACTTTAGCTGGCAGACCATGGAGGACAACATAGGGGTTGGAGCATCAGCGGCATGTGGCATAAAGAGGTATAATTGTGAGTTTTCTTTGTTAAAAGGCCAGCAGTGTCCATTTCCTCAATGTATTAGCAATTTGATGCTCAGCAAAAGTGATGAGAGCTGGCACACAAGTGACTGACTTGATGCGCCGGCAAGTTTCAGGATATTTAAGTAAAGAAGAAAAGTTTTCGCTGCATCAATGAAAGTGCAGCTCACACCAAACGCAAGGTCTCAACTTCATACTTTTCATCTTCCTCCAAATGATGGGGAAAATTGGGGATAGGAATACCCTAAACAAGGGGCTCCATCTCCCCATGAAGATTCTGGCAAAGTTGGTTGTTAGCGGTGGCAGCTGCAGCCTCAGCTGCCATTTTATTAATATTCTTATAGACTAAAAAACCGTTTCAAGGGCAAAAATGGTGGGGACGCAAATCAGGAGGGGCAACGAAGAACTCCTCCAAAGAAAAATATGTTCTCACATGGTACATTTGTTCATCCTCATCAATCCATTTGAGAGCCTCAAATGGATTGGATTCAGCCAGTGCTGGGATAGCCCCTAGAATTGGGGCAGTGGCAGGAGCTGATTGGCCACATGCTGTTGACCACATCAGCTCAGCTGAAAATGATTCAGCCATCACCTCAGGATTCCATAATCTGGTTAAATTATAAGAAAATATCTAAATTTTTGTTTTTGATTGGCTGCCATTTTGGGACAGCGCCAAATTTTCCCGAGGTTGGGGGTGGGAGGATTGAGCTTCATTCAAAAAATTGGGGCGAAACAGCCACTGGCAACGCCCAATGGAGAAGTGGCAAAAGCGGTGGATGTGGAAACTGTGGGGCACTTGCACTTAAATGATCAAGCTCAAAGCAAAAGGGGAGATTGGTGCGGCCATTTTTGACATGCGCCCAGAACAGGTGATCAGGGGAAGATATGATCACAGTATGGGTGGGAATTTTGAGGTGGTAGTTACAATGAAATGGGAAGATTGTTGCAAAGGCGTGAGGCCCTACCAGATGATCCACCCCATTTGGAACTACAAACTGCAACATGGGGTCTGTGCCATAAAAGGTCAAACCTCCATGAGTTCGTGGTGGAGGCGTTTGAGGGAGAGATGGGTGGGCAACCAGGAGAGCTGGACCAAAGTGGCCTCATCCTTGAGCCAGGTTCAAACGGTGGGGGATTTTTTTTTAAAATTAATTGCATCTTGGCTGCTGCCACTGCATCAGCTTCAGAGTGGACACCGAGATTTAAGTACCCCTTAAAGGGGTGGAAGTAAATATAGTCAGAAAGTTTAGAAACCGCTGTGGCTATCTCAATAATGGCTGCACTCGCATATGGGAAGAGATTGACATATTCACCCAGAGGCCAAAACACAAATTGGTCCATGGGAGCACCAAAGGGCTCCAGAGAACGGCCTGGGAGTCTGTGAGGTGGTGGGCCAAGTCCCAAGGGGAACATAATGCTGGTAGCATTGGGAGGGCTTGCAGAGCCAGCCTGGGCACACTTCAGTGGTGGCCAAAAGATGCCAGATGGCGGTGCACCACCACCACAAGCGGGTGTGGGAATCCAGCTGATTGTTTCTCGTTGGTGCTGGATGCTGCTTGATTCCACAATCATTTTAATAAATTAAGGAAAATAACACTAATAAATAAAAGGCTGGTTTTATAAGTTTTTATTAGTGTTAGTGCGGGGAAAGAAAAAGTGAACACTTTTAATATCCTACCATTCAGTATTTAAACTGTATCAGGGTTGAAGGGAATTCAATGGTAAGTTCAGAATAACTTAGTATGGTCTGAATTAGGAAATATGTAAATTTGGCCTATTGAAGCTCAGAAAACTCACTTCACTTTGGATGAACAATGGATGGGGAGTTGTTTTTAGGCAAGCCGTACCCATGGGGTAACAATTTAATATATTTCAGCCAATACCTGTTATAGAAAATTTTTTTTTACCTTGGGGGACCCCCGCCAAGCCTATAAAAGGAGTTGGTCCCTGCTTAGGTGTCTGCTTTGAACTATACATAACCTTAGGAGAAACCCCATTGGACTCCCACAGGTTCCTTTGCATGTTTAGGGCAATTTGACTGCCCAACCTTGTGCTATTTGCCTATTTAGTATTCATAAAAATGTTACCCTGATTTGTAGAGTAACACTGAGAATTGACCAGGGTCTTTTGGCCAGTAATATTGTTATAATTGATTAAATCACTCTTGTCATCATTGAGAACTTGTAAATGTCCAAAATTTCCCCCTTTCGGCCTATTTTGACCCAAAACATTCTTTTCTTGAATCTGTGAGGACAAATGTCCAACATTGGGACAGCAGGCGTCAATTGCATTGACATTAGTAAGTTTTTGGCTTGATCAAGCAGTCATATTTGTTTTTAAAAAATCCAAATTTGGCTTTGAGTTAGTTATCAAAGCAAAAGAAAGATGAACTCATAAATGAGGAAACTCTCATTGTATGTGGTTTCAATAAATCTTCTGTCATTGGAAATTAACCCAAGGGTATATAAGGGGATCCTTTGAGGTTTCATCTGAATCGTTATGACATAGTCTTTGGTACAGATATTTATAATTGTACATCCTGTTAAATCATGGTTACCAGCTAAAAAATTATTATGACGGTCAGGGGGTATATTATGTCCTCTGTCATAAGAATTTTAGTTTGATAAAGCCTTTAAAAGGGGCTTTGGAATTTTTAAAAAATTACTTGCTGGACGTATTAGATGACACTTGATCGTTACACTGGCCAGAGGGATTGTTAGTACTAATATTAGTATTATTGGAAGACAATCTCATTTGGGTTTTCATAGGCCATGAAATTAATCCCTATAGTTAAGAATTTCACAACAAAGTGGAATATATGATTAATAGAGACATATAATATTCAGAAAAATTAACAATTCCAAAATGTTCATGTAGAACTGAATCCTTATAAATCATAACATTTATTTCCATAACACATCTGAGGCCAATAGTTATAGAATCTCATCAATATAGGTAAGGCTGGATTGGTCATAAGTGACTTAGTGAAATAGGGCCCAGCCAGCTTATAATTAACTTTATGCTGGAGGTATTTCTTGATTTTAAATTGACTGAAAAACTTTGAAGAGATAATATTGATAGGAGAATTAGTATTGACTGTTGCATAGTCTTGTTAACTTTAAGAATTTAAACTTCCACCTTAATTACTGAGTCTCAGAAATTTGATTTGCAATCTAAAAAGGAAGCTGAAGGGGTACATAGGGAACAGGAGTAGTCCAATAACAATCTTTATTTTCAGTAGTTATTTTTTCGTGACCATTTGGTGCGCAGGCATCAGAATTAGTAGATCAGAAAGAAGAAGGTGAAGAGTTAACTGGTTATCAACATGAAGAGCCTCTCTCTTCATGTTGACAAGGCTTTTACTGGATCATCTGCAAATCTTTTGTAACATCCATCAGCTACATGCCAACGTCTTCCACAATAATTGCACTAGATATTCTTTTTACTTTCTCCCTTATTCTCAATAGCGTGAACTTAGGGGCTTTTTGAAGGATTATAACTATATTTTAAGCTTTATGGTTTGGTCTGGCTGAGATCTCAACAAGGACTTCTTTGATGTTTAGAATGCTCATGAAGTTTTTTTGATGCCAGTAATATGTAGCTGTAGGTCAGGGAGAGACGCTAAAGTTGTACTGGAGCGTTAATGGCGTTGTCTAAGGAACCCTAATCACAAATCAACAGGGTCTAGACTTCTTAGTAAACCTTTTTTATACAAAAAACTTCCCACCTTGATTTCAAATCACCCATTTATTTATTGTTTCTAGTAGGCAAAGTCTGATCTCTTCCAAATTCTTTCATCAAGGCTGTATTGCCTTGATTCCAACTATGTTTTGTTTAATTGGGAACTATGAATTTTCATTATTAATGAGACTTAAAAGGTTGGCAAGTGTTTTAATTTATGGTCTATCTGTGGCCTCTTCCATAGCACTCTTGTAAAAGTAATAGTAAAGCAAATGATACTCTCATTAAGGACATACTTTTCATTAAAAGAAGGTTTAATGTTAGTAGAGATTGGGTTAAACAAATATGTTATTTTTTGTTGTAATGTCTGAGGCAGAAACTAAAGACTCAGTATTTTGAAAACTTAAGGTTGAAATTGAACAATATGTGATTTTAGTGATTAACATCGTTTTGCAACTCAGCTGACTGACTCATCACCACTGAGGAAGAAGAATTCTGGAAAGCTGTTCCTTAATCCCTTGAAGTTCAAAATTTTAGTATTTCATTGGATCCTTGGTAGAGAGTGGCTCATCCTTGATAGTTTTAACCTGATTGGTAAGTTGAACAAGTCACTTAAAATCTGGTCCAATCAATCTCTGATTGATTTAAAAAAGCTCTGCCATTAGTAAGCCTTTCAGATAAGGCTTTGAGGTATAGTTAAGATCAAGTGGTTGACAAGCAAGGTCTACACCACATCATCACGCTATATCAGTAATTTGTGTTTCTTTTGTGCAATCTATCCTTGAATTTCATTTAATTGTAAATGAAGGTTCTCATATTTTGGCTCTGATATGATAGGAGCAGGGGGCCTGGAGGCTTAGAGGGCTAAGCGGCTTGGTATTTTCTTGAGGACCTTAAGGACCAGTTGATTAAGCAGACCCACGGTCTCTTTGTGCCTGTGGATCCTGTTGTTCCCTTAATATCCAGGAGGTCTTTCTGGGCCAGCAGGACATTGTCTACCAGGTCTTGCCTGTCATAAAACTTCATTAAACTGTATAGAACACTGTCTCATTGTAATTCAATGTCAGAAATGAAACTAAGAGTGACAATATAGATTTTCTAATTTGAAGATGAGAATCAGACATGATGGCACTTACATAAGTAGTGAGTTGGTTCATTAATTAAAAAATAGACTTCTCATAAAACTTGTCAATTTGGTAACAGACTTCATTAATCAAATAACAATTATAAGATATTGCGTTTAATTCTCTTGAGCAAATTAGGAGGCGGATTGATAAATTTCCAGTTGTACAAATGGAGAAACTGGATTAGACTTAGTTGTCTTATTACTTCTTAATAGTCCAATTCTAAACTTTGCATATTTCAATAGATGGCCAGGTGTACAAAATGGTTTACTAATTGATACCTTGTGCTGACTTCACTAGCTGGTAAACTAGAGGTTATTAGATACTTCATAGTAGAAGTGACAATGGAAGCTTTCATCTGTCTAGACCATCCTTTGGATACTGATTACCATCAAGTAGTTGCTTACCAACTATCCCTAAATTTCCAATTCTTATCTTTATTTTGCTTTGATTTATAAAGTATGCTTCTTCTCTATACTAACCAAAAAACTTGAGTGAAGCTAATTATGGGTGTTCACTCTAAAGCGAGCATTGCTCATATATATAAGATATTGCTATAAACCCCATGTTACAATTTATGGGTTTCTTGGATTAGATCTGACTGATACCCCTAAATTGATTAACTGCACAGGTTCAGTGTTGTTCAATTCTCCGCGTTGTCTGATAATAATATATGGTCAGTTAATAATAGTTTAAAGACTATTATATATAGTTGAATAAAGCACTAGTATTGTGTCCAACGCTGACCAGTATTCCTCCTCAAAATACTTAAGACGTCCTTAATAGGGATTTGTTCCCTTATACTGCCTAACTTGATAAATGCTCAGATCCTCGTTTACAGCTTCTCTGGTGACACACAGTTGGCAGCAATTCCCTTCTTAACTCAGCTTCTCTTCTCTGGATCCACGCTCAGATCCTTACTCTTTATCCTAAAGAGTCTCCAATTAAAGCACACAGAAATAATTTCCCTTCAAGGATAATAGAACTGATAAAAAATCCTGGTAATTACTTAATTACTGGTAAAAGTGTGTGTTTATCAAGTAAATTCTTAGGGGAATTTATAGTGGGAACTCAGCGCTCAACCCTTGGTTGGCACCTCTTCAATGAAATCAGCAGCTGTTGCCATTAAATTACCTATTGTCGTCTCATCAGCAATGGTCTTCCCCATCCTAGCTAGGATTCTGCCATTGGACATCCTTGAGACCTAAAACAGAAATAGTCAGAAAACGTGTCCCTAACGTTTTCCTCTCAATCACAGCGAACCAACCATATTTGGCAAGCGACCTGCTTAGGTAATGGGACTTGTTACCCATTAAGGCAGGCCACGAACCAAATGATCAATTTGCTAGTTGCAGGCGGCATCACTCACCTCACAGCTTGAATTTTAAATTCCCAATTGGTTGGTGATGAAACCCAACCAATCCCAATTGTTACACCTGATAGTTAATCATCATTCAACTATCAGATGCCCTCATTTTGTCAGCAACTCTGCCCAACGAGATCTTAAGCATTCACCTGTATTGATCCCCAATAGATCTGAGCCATGAAATTACCTAAAATCCCCCAAAGATTATTACCTCAAAATCAGGGTCAACTGATATCCAATTCACTTTGCTATAGGGAATTATCCCCTAGCGACTTTTGGTAATCTAGTCAGCTGGGAATATGAGCAAAAATCCCAACACCCCACTAACTTGAAAGGTTTCATGATCAGATTTTTGTCCATAAGTTTAGTTTCTTTTCTCCTCTTTAATAACTTAGAAGCCCTTTCAGGGAGCGCCAGTTTTTATTGGCACTATAACTTATATGGTGCCAGTTGGTGAAACATTCTTAAAAGCTGCTCATAGTTGAAAGTGCTAACTTTGATAAACTAAAGAAATGGCCCAGAACTACTGGGATGGCTAAGTTTTGCTTAATAATTGTAAGGCTTTCTATAGTAGGCAATAATTTAGGTGGTACTTGATGCCCTACCTCCAAAGGTCCTACAACTACCCCCACATTACCTAGCTGGCTGTATTTTGAAGGGTTAAGCTCTTTCATAAATCATCAACTGCACCGCTAAAGTGGGAATATTATTCCAGGTAAGTTCTATAACACTGCTTATGTTTTCCCAATTCTTATTTCCCCAAAACCTTATATTATAAGATTTTTGTGGTAAGATTTTAGTTTTTCTATGAGAATCATTTTTAATCTCTATTAATAGATCTCTTTTTTGCATTCTCCCAAATATTTTTAGTACTATGGGTGCCAAACCTAGGGGTTCCTCCACGCGTCTTTATTCTCTATGTGCCAAAATAAATGAATCATATTTAATAAAAAGATCCTGCATGGTGCTTTGGCGTTTGACTAGGCATCCACAATAGAAGGGGAAGGGGTTAGGATGATTCTTGTCCAGTAGGTGCTTCAGGTGGTGGGCAAAGGCGGACAGAATGGGGTTGGAGCAACAACAGAGTGGTGAAGAAGGAGATAGAGGTTTGGGTTCTCCTCATCAATGAGGCCAGTGGTGTGCTTTGCTCAATGTATTGAGTCAGATTATGTCAAGTGAAGGAAAAAAGTTCAGGTAAACATGTGAATGACTTGCTTTGTTGGCGGGTTTGAGAATAGTTGGGAACAAAGCATGAAGATATTGCTGCATTGGTGCATGCTTGGCTCACAGCAAAGGCTAGCTCTTCAATTTCTTACTTAGAATATTCTTGGAAATCTTCAGGGAAACTATGGCATGGTATACCCTCACAAAGTGGCTCCATCCCCACATGAAGGGTTTGGAGGAGGAGGGAATTTATTGGGCAGTAGCAGCTTTAACAACCTTTTTGTTCAAATTTTTTTAAATTAAACGTCAATTTTGAGGATGGAAATTGTGGATGGGAATCAAATCATGCTGGCACACTAAGAAATCATACAATGCAAAATTAGGTTTGGTCCCATAGGTCCGTTCTTCGTCATCAATCATTTGAGGATCTCAAATGTATTTTTTTCAGCCAGCGCTGGGCCAGCAACAGGAGTTTGTGTGGCAGGGGTTAATTGACTGCACACTGGAGACCATGGTAATTCTTCCAGCGCCTAATATGTAATCTTCTCAGGAATGGTTCTGGAAGTTGAGCTTAGGTTATGTGGAGCAGCGAGGGCAGCATTCACGGTGGATGAAGTTGGGGGAGGATCAATCCACATTCAAAAAATTTTCGTGCAGTGGTAATGGAGCCGACACAAGAGGGTGGAGCGGCGGAAGCAGTTCAGCAGATAATGCTGGGCACTTGCACTCTAAGGTCAAGTTTAAAGTACAATGGGCAGATGGCATGTCATTTTTGACGTGTGCCCATAGGGATGATCAGGGGCAGATCTGATCATGGCATAGGGGGTATTGCAAGGTGGATTTTACTGTGGATGGGCAAATCATCACAAACGTTTGAGGCCTGGTGAGATGATTAGCGTCATTGGGCACCATGAACTGCAACACAGCATCAGCGCCATAGGCATCCAAGCCCTCCGTGATTTAATGTGAAGGCATTCAGGGGATAGGTGGAAGGGCAGGCTGGCGAACTGGACCACCAACATGGCCTCATCTGAAAAACAGGCTGGATGGTTGGATAAGTGTTTTTGAAAATTAAGAGCAGCTGTCATGCACCATAGCATGAGCTTCACAAGAGAAGAGCAGGTTGAAGTAACCCTTGAAGGGGCGGAAATATATAAACCTGGCAGGTTTATAAACCTCCATGGCCATCATCAAGATGACCATGCTCGCGTAGAGGAAGAGGTTCTCATACTTGACCTGAAGGCCAGAATTTAGGTTTGTTCTGAAGGAGCACCAGGGGACTTTAAAGCACCGCCTGGGAGCTTGCAAGGTGGTGGGATAGGTCCTAAGCTGGGATTAGTGATTGGAAGTGTTTGAGGGCTAGGTGGGCTAGCCCAGGAGAGTTTCAGCTGTGGTCAACAAATGCAAGGAGGCGGTTCTACGCCACCCTATGCAGGGGCAGCATGCGTTGAATGCGTTGACGTTGGCTTGTAGCGGCACATGCAAATATCTGTTTAAGTGTAAAGTTTTCAATCAATTTCAAATTAACTAAATAAGTGATTAAGGCAAAAGAGAGGTTGCATTCTCCCAAAAAATGTTTATTTTATAAAATTTCTGCAACTAATTAAGGGCTATACCATCACAGATGGAGCACGTCACAATTTAAAAGTGTCAAAAAGTTTTAAGGTATAAATTAGGAGCAGCCAATCTTGGCGTGCCATTTCTTTCCTCTGATCCACAATTCTCAAGACAATTTTGCAATTATGAACCATTACTAAGTGCAAAATCAAAAATAGCCTACAACTGAAGAAGATACCACAAGTTCTGGTGTACTAAGAATAAAGAAGCCACTGCCAATGTAATTCCTTTTTAATAGCCAGTGCTCTCAGTTGTGAGGGTTGTACCCTAATTTGTTCTTTTTTATTCCTTAGACTCTTATAAAAACGCTACCTTCCTGACGCTATTATGTTTCCATTTGACAAAAAAGTTTATAGTTATGTAATGCATTGTAGCTAACATGCAACAGCTTGGATAGCTTACCCTTCATTAGATAGAGGGCAGAGGGGCCATTATAGTTCTAGTTGCTTGGTGCTTGGGTGGTCTACAAGAGCTGTGAAGTCCTAAACAACGCAAACTTGGTCTTCCCCGGTCCTAAAAATAGCTCCCAATAATTTCTTATGGAGAAAAACTTAATCATTAGGTATAAAATTGATCCTCACTTTATTTAAAGCTTTCAATATTATAGGGACTCTAGGAGCATTGCATCTAGTGGGCCCTTCATGGACTGACAATTAGAATATTACAATTCTTAGAGGTGTAGTGGAGAATAAAATGACTTACTCCTATAAAATGTAGTATTCGCGAGTTTCCAAGGCAGTTCCTTTTTTAATTATCCTTGTGGTAAAGGCGAGGTCTTTTCCTTATCTTTCTTCTTTTGGGTTTTCTCTTGATAATTTTCCATTACCTATTTATGATTCAGATGGGAGATGTAATTCAATTTCACATTTTATCTAATTTGTCCCCATTAGACGTCTGCTTCCTACCTGCTCCTAGAAGGTCACTTTGCACTATATTACCCTGATATGAGAAGAGTCCATTTGGTGCGACCAATTGATGGTGGGTTATGAAAAGAATGGGCAAAGTATAGGAGGGAATCTATATCTCCACCAGTACAACCTCATCAGTCCCATACAGACTTAGCAATCCCTCCCCTGACAAACTCAACACCTCCTTGAACAAAATAGCTTACCTAAGATGGTCTAAGAGATAAGCGCTGTAACAACATGTATGCCAGAAAACTATATAGGTAACTATGAGGCCCACTAAAAAGTAAAACAAACTATACCCATAAACCTAAAGAATAAGGCACTGCAGATAAACTTCAAATTCTCTTAATATACCCACCTTAGCTCTATAGAAAGTTTAAGAAACTCTTTTACTATAAACCCAGAACATCCCCTAAAAGTATATTGTACCATGTGCTCTCTGACAACTGGTATGCAATAGTGACTTATGGGAATTCAGTATAAAAGCAACTCAGGAGGCTCACTATGAAGTAAAGCCATTAGAATGAGGTCCTTTGTACAAACAGCACTATTACTCTAGTGCTCCGTCACTAAAGGAGGTGAATGTGATCTTCCTAGCAGACATGATAACAAGAGGTTATCACTAGCTTGAAAACAGCCTTAAGCATTTCTTAGACAAAGTACTCTGTAACATATGCTTTAAAAGTGAAAAAAGTACAAAGAAGAAGAATAAAATATAAATAAAAAAACAAAAATAATAATAAACTTATAAATATTAATGACTATCTTATTTATTTTTTATTTTTATATAAAGAATCAGATATGTTTATATAATATAATTCCATTTGCTCATTGCTTCTCACTCCATATTTGTCAATTCACACAATGCCTCAATTAAAACTTGCAACCCCTTCTCCAACTCAAATCTTTGTGCTTTACTAAAGACATGCTTCCCTGAAATGTGTAATGATAGAACGCGAAAGGATTGAAGCTAGAGACGCTATTGTTAAGTAAAGGGTTATGAAATGTTTAAAATGTTTGACTGAACAATAATCTAACCAACTAGTAGTTCATATTATATATTATTCAATTGCTGTCATGTTACCATGAGCTTATACTGCTGCAATAATCTAAACCTAGACAATTCGTCCACCATCATTATCTCAATATTAGCACATCCAACTAATCACTTGCAAAATTAATATACATCGCCACAACAGCATGATCTACGTTAGAAAAATCAACTTTAGATAATTAGATTACCCGCCAGGATTTCCAAAAGTTATTTAAATAGTAATCATTGCTCCTTTCAGTGTGTCCACTATGACCTCATATAGTGATAACATATATATACAGTTATAAATTAGAAATATGAGCCCTAACTTTTTGGCTAAAAAATGAAATTTTTTGTTATACCTAGTGTAAAGCTTGGGATAATCCAAGTTTCCAAACATTGCATCAGTAAAATGACCACATGCTGTAAGAGAGTTTCCTATAGCAAACAGCAATATATGTAAGTTTTTTAAAAATATAAGTTTTCGCTAATATCATAGGTTTAAATATCAGGTATCACATGGCCTACTCACTCCTAGATCTCATGCCTGAGGTTTGGTGACCAAGCCGTTCTCTTCTTTGAGGTCTTCCTGAGTGGCTTACATATCATAATAGTCAACAATAGAGCCAAGGGGTTCCTTTGTTAAAATGGTACAGATAAATAAACTTAAGCATTGAAAATCTTGAAAATAAGTAAATATATAATCAAACAATAGGTAAGTTTATCTGAGAGCACCATGGCAGAAATGATAAAATAGAATCAAACTGGGATTTGTAAGATGCTGCCCCAGAACTATAAAGCAAACCTCAAAGTTGATTTTGTTAGATATCTTAGTTGTAGAAGCTAAATTGATTCCAGAATTGATTAATAACCAAGAACTAAACTAAATAAAAAATAACTTTTAGAAATATGACAATCTTAAAATATTTCTAAATGAAAAATTGGATTGCAACCATTGCTCTGGTGGAGTTCCCTTAAAACTCAGCATTAGGAAAACGAAGGAAATCAAAACTGATTGTTATATCTAGAGCTGATAAGCAATTGGCCAAGTAACTAAGATTAACCCTAAGGGATTATCTGCGCTGGCACGCTGATTAGATTCTAAAGTTATTTTTATACAGCATCCAAGATATCATAGAGTTATAAGAATCAATAACTGCAAAGCTAACATGTTTTTAGTCAAATTATACAGCAATCCTGAGACTGGTCTGTGCAGTGTAACTCTACCAATGATAACTTTTATTTTATTTATTTAATTTACTTGAATTTATTTTAATGAGTAGCAATCACCATATTGATATCCTATTGTATTAGTGGTATTTGAACTTTCAAGCACATATATACCAAATTTTGACACAGGTATTTTCGCGCACCAAGAATTTGGGAGTGGGGAACCAGGAGGCATAGGAGGCCCTGGTGGTCCATAGGGTCCCAGGTCCCTTTAGGACCTTCAGGTCTACATGGCCCTTTAGGACCTGGGATACACTCCCTTAAGGAATACTCCAGGAAGCTCTGTTACAATTCACAAAGCAGAATCTCATTAAGAACCAGTATTTAAGACTAAGAATAATAAATGAGATAGAGCTAGTTTTTGGATTGTAAAAGACTTGTTAAACGTTATTCTGCACATATAAATAGCACCTTGAAAGCGCTGGTTCAACTGCTACTCCATATATCCTGATATTCTAGAATTGGTTAAGGTAATCTGGTTCTGGGAATTGTTTAACAAGAATATATTGTCCAAAAAGCTTCTCAAAATCCTTAAAAACAAAATCAAAGGAAGCGTCAAAGAAATTGATATTGGCATGTAAGGTTTGCACTAACTTGATTGTTGTACCACCTCATGGGTAATGCATTTTAACAGTTTTATTAGATGTGAATTACAGAGTGAACAAAGTAGCGTATACAACAACTTTTCCCTGGTTTTTAACTAATTTACAAGTATATGGGAGGAGCCATAAGCATTTATCATAGCAAAAGTCAGGCCATAGCGCAAGAATAACTTTATTGACCTTTAGATGATAGATTCCATCCAAATGCTGCTGGATGGTAATTTGAATACCTTTGTAATGAACGTGATATTGATCCTGATTAAAAGTGAATACTTTAAACTTAAAGTAATCCAAAAAACAGGCTCTCAGGCTTAATTGAAGCACCTCATATTGTGTAGTATTAATCTATTTAGTTACTCTTCCTGGCCTATTGATGGGTGTGGTCTCTTAGCTTAAAATTGTTATAATGGGATGATTGAAGCCTTCACTTAATTTAACTTATTTCATTCAGTTATATGCACCATATTTTGGCTTTCAGCGTATACTCTTAACCAAGGGCATTAATTTCTGAGTATTAAAGTTGTTAGATGGTAATTTAGCTTATCTTTAGATAATAGATGATGAAATGGATTCCCCTAACCATAATGACATAAGCACTTTCATAGTTGGGAAGGGATTAGCTCTTGCTCCTCCCATGGTAAGGCTATATGTGTAATTTATTGTCCTAAAAATAGTGAGAGAACATTATAATAGTACGCAATATATGATCTGGTTAGAATTTTAGATTTTCTATCTAGGTAGAATTGGGAAATATCTTAGGCGCATGAGAACCTTATGAAATTAAAAATGTCATGGCCCTCCACAATCAGAATTTCACTTCCCTTTCAAAATTAAGGTTTAAAGTAGAAGTTTGTCATCTTCTGTCTTCTAGTGACTTGTAGCCTTATTTTTATGGAGCTTCCTTATATAGCCATTGGAAATTGACAAGCTTATTCTTTTAAATCATCAGTGGGTAGTACCAAGCAATGAACACATGACAATTTTCAATTGTAACTCTCCTCATATTTTCAACTTAGGGCCTTAATAGTTAATAAATTCCAATCAAAAGTAATAAAATGGGACTCATTTTTAGAGCTATGAGTTTGTTTCATTTCCTGTGTTAAACTTTGTTAACTTAGTAATCATACCATCACTATACAGATACAGCACCCTTTTTTGCGTACTACAGTTAATACCCCATTTTAAGAATCCCTTTTCCTTATTAATATGGGGTAGCTAAATGTGATAGATAAAGGGTGGTTATCTGAGCGGGTAAAACTGCTTCCACCCCTAGTGCAGGTTTTGAGTTTGAAACCTGTACTGGCTATAAAACATTCTCAGTGTGGTATATTTATCCCAAGGTCGACCCATCTCAAAATAAATTTTATTATTATTAGATGTGATAGATAAGATTAATATTAATTAATTCTGCAGAAAGTTAAAAATTTTAAATGAAGTGATATTATACACATCATATTTTAAAAACATTATGATTACCATGAGTACCAGCCATGTGACTTATGATTGATGCTAGGAGTTTTAATTATAAAAGATTTTTTTTAACTCAAGCTTTATGCAATGTAAAATGTTAAGTACTCACAAAAAATGTCTTTGATTCATATAGAAGTAACCTTACACTGTCTACTAAGAAAGATTACTATGCATGAGTGCTTCCTATACTCTTATTATATACCCTTATCTATAATACCTGAAATCATAGCAGTTATGATTACCGGACTATGATTCTAACTCTAAATTGTCCTGAAATAAGTAGAAGTTCTTAAATTACTGGGTATCATAAAGGGTTATATTAAGTATTAGTACAATGAATCTCTGGGAGAGAATGTAGTATAAAAATCAAAGCTAGTCTAGAGTTTTAGGAGGAGCTTTATAGTGCATAAGAACTTATCTCTCGTGGCTCAACTGCTATTAAGCTACTAGTTCTAATTATTACTCTAACTTTTGCAACTCTTCTTAAAGTATAGATCCCAATAAGTGTGGAGGGTGATAAAGATAGTATATAACCCTTATGTTGAATGATTGTATATTTTAAGTTGATGAAGACTAGGGTACAACCAATGATCCTTTATATGAAATGAACATCTTTAATGTCATACTCAGGAGTGGGCCAAACTTTCATGCAAACATATCTTAATAACTCTCAACTATTTGAACCTTCTATAATACTAATATTCTATTAAATTATTAATCATGTGATAATTAAAATGGATAAGCTTGCAAGATTATAAATTTAGAGATTTATAAAAGTAAGGTTTTAGTTAAGATATAAATGACAGCTAAGATATAATATAGAATATAAATATGCCCTCTAAGAAGTTTCCATCTATAAGTTCTCTTTAAAGAAGCCTAAAATTAAAATTCAATTTAATTTGAGGTACACTGACCAGGGGACGGACATTACCAAAACAGAGATACCAAAACAAACAAAACTTAAACAACCTGAATCAACTGCCCAAATGAGCAGTGAGACACACAAAATAAGAACGCAACTAACCAGGTGGTACATTGGTGAGTCGCTTATTTCACCATGGAGGAAGGGGAAGGGGGTTCATGGGGCTCATCTTCAGGTTCCTCATCATACAAAGCGCGGTCCAAGGCAGAGAGCAAGGGCGTGAGGTTATTAGCAATATGCAGGACAAGATTGCAGAGGATTAGTTGGTCATAGAAGTTATCATCATCATAAATCGCACTCAGGTAAGTGGACAGCATTTCTCCATTTGAATGAAGATGGCAGGAAGTTATGATAGTAAAGCGGCACCAGCGCGGGTTACCTTTGCTTTGGGTTTTTAAGTGACAATCACTTTCTGAACGGCATCCACGGCGTGTTTGTGAAGCTGGAGAATGGTCTTTTGCTCTGTGGGGGGCAGTTCAGGGTAAGGATGGGAGGGGAGACCTTTGGCAAGCATCTTTGCTGTGTGAGCAACAGCATTGTGGAGGAAACATGGTTTGGGTTGGGCAGCAATTGCCATAGCAAAATGGTGTTGGGTGCATAAAAGATTGTGATGCAGCCGTAAGGCAAAAAAACGCCAAGGGATCTCAATGGGGGTTTATGTAGGGATAAATTCTCTCATGTCAACTTTGGAGTCTATAATCACATTATCTGTTTCATCAGTTTCATCTAATAAGTACCATGGGTTTATGTCATACAAGGCTGCATGTTAACTTTTGGTGGATTTGGTGATCCCAGAAAGCTGGTTGAACAGGTTAAACCCACTGATCAGTGAATGAGCGATATGACGATTTCATATCTTCAATAAAGAATAATAAGGCTCTTAAATAAGGAGCTATTGCTCTGACAATACCAATATATTATATATATAAACTAACGGTCACTTCCGTTAACCCTTCCCTACTCTTCTTACTTCACTAAAGACCTCCTCCTTCTCATTCTCCCGCTCAACTCTTAATCCTTGGTATTCCTAGTCAGTTTCACCATTCCCACTTAGTAAATCTCTATTTACTACATCCTAGGGGTTTCATTCTATAATTGAGGCTTAGGCGGAATTCCCTCAATTTGCCAAACCATTATTACTTTATCAATTCACTTTGCAACAACATAATCTATTGCTCAATCTTGAGGCTCACCTTGACTCATAAATACAATATGCCAGATAGGTGATTTATCATCCAGTCATAATAATTTCTTAACACTGTGTTTTCCTTGATAGTGATAATTGAGGCAGGCAATTGGGTTGGGGCTCAGAAACAAATTGTTGTCCAAGCCGCTTTACAATTGGTGGGAGCATTGGTGGCACCAAGCTTAGGAGGGGCCTGATTGACTACTTCAAATGCAGAAGTGACAGCAGGTTTTGGAGGAGGGGTAGGATTGCACCCCATTCAGAAGGCTGCAGGGTGGTTGGCGGATGGGCAGCTGGCGGCCAAGACTGTAAAGGTGGCAGAAGCAGTGAGGTATGGGCAACTATGCTTTGAGTAATAAAATCAAAAGCAGAATGAACAGATGGTCTGCCCATCCTCAACATGGGCTCAGAATGGGTGGTCAGCGGCAGGATCCACAAATGAGTGAGGGGAATCTGCTCGGCAATATTAATAAATTTAGGGCTTATTGTGGCAAATGGCTGAGGCCCAGCTAGGTGTGTGGCTCCATTAGGGACCACAAATTGAAGGATGGGGTCAGTGCCATAGACAACCAAACCTTCCATCAGCTCCTGAGGGAGCACTGCAGGGGTAAGATGAGTGAGCAACCCAGTAAGCTGAACCACCAACATGATGTCAGTGGTGATCTGGGTGCTTGTGGTGGGAATTAGTGTGCCCTCAAAGAGAAGGGACACAATTGCTGCAGTGGCAGCATTGGTTTTGTATGTGAAACCAAGGTTGAAGTACCCCTTATAGGGGAAGAAATCAATAAACCCAGAAGGTTGCATCACCTGTGCAAGTTTGATTATGGCTTTGTCCACATATGGGAACAATTTTCCATATTTGACCTGAAGGCCAAAGAGCATATTAGATTGAGGGAGCATGAGAGAGAATTGGGGCACTGCCTGGGAGCGTGAAAGGTGGATGGCAAGATCCTTGGGTGGAACAAACTGACCCAAGGATTTTTAGGACTGGGCAAACCAGTCTAAATGCATTTTCCCACTTGGTGGAAAATGCTAGGTAGGGTTTCACTGCTGCCCCACATGGGAGCAGCAGGCTGTGGGGCCGTGGACATCATTGGGTCAGTGTTGCGGCTAATTGGTTTAATATTATGTTTGTATTTTTTATTTACTCAAAATTGGGTTTGAGCAGAAAAAGAGTCTAAAATAAATATTTTAATATATCTAAAAAGTATATAGTTCAAGATATTACAGGTTGGCTTGTAAACCTGCTACACTGACTTATACCTAGACTTTTAGTGTGTAGTATTTTCTTATATATATTAAGAAGCTCTTTTTGCATTTCTTAAAGCCAGTTTTATAATCATTAAATAATGAGATATCAAAACTTCTTAAAAAATCCCTACTGGACTTGTTCATTTTTTTATATAATTTTTTATTAAATTAAATCTTTTATAGAATTATAGAAGAAAACACTAGATAATTTTTATTAATCCTTTATTTTTTATTTTTGGTGTATACATTTTTAAAAATTAATATCAAAGACCTCCTGTACTTATGTAACTTATCACAGAAAACTTCCTAAAGGTGACATGTGGAGGCCAAGCACAAGCTATAGTAAACCTAGTTCAATTTTTTTAGGTTGCCTTATTAATCATATATATTTGGATCATAATTAGTCCATAACCAAACTTAACTATTAGCTTAACTCTGGTTTGTGCAGTCAGTTTACTTTTTTTAGTTTATCTAAAAATTTAATATACTATAACTTAAATACTCACTTTTCAAGCTGTAAATTGATCCAATACTCAAATTTGGCTTCAATGCTTATATAATGACTGGTAATTACTCCTGAGCTTGATCTTGAGTAGATAAATTTGCATTAGAGATATGGTTTTATTTAGTAGTATATTACCACACATTAAGCTATGGTAAATTGCTATATGAAATTTAATATAAAATTTTGCAACATACGTTGGGTTTACTATTGATCTTTGATGTACTATCTACATTTCTAATTACACTCACAATTAGATAAGACTTTTGCATTCACTCATTATATTATAAGAATGGTTTCTTAATTATATACTTTTTCTCCCAGAATTTATAACTATTGTTTATATAAATTCTTTGCCTAATATATATATTTAATATAGAGTTATCTGGTACATTGTTCCTGTATATAGGAATTTCCAATTATAGTAAGTTCTCCACTTCACCACTCTAAGACCAGCTTTATATTAGTATATGTAAGTTAATGATGGCGTTGCTTTTCTAGTATGGTAATTTAATAGTGGTGACTTATAGAAAACTTATCTAATGATTATCATTTTTCAGTTTCTATTTAGCCAAAGATTTATAGTTTAAAAAATGAAAGTTTATAACTGCCTTGAAAGTTTATTTACAAATATTTTTTGTTATTAAATTTGGAGTAAAATAGCTGTAGATACAGTTCTTCTGCATCTCAGATAGTTGAGATTAGTATTCAATAATCAAAAAAGTTTAAAACATAATAACCACTATTGAGTTTTGTGATGATAGAATTTATAATCAAGATTAGTTATTTTATTTGCTATGGACATCAGAAAACTATTTTTGGCAAAAATTTATTTGGGTAGAATATTATTGATAAAACTCTTCTTGATTTAATTGATAATGTTAACAGCTGCTTGTTTGAAATAATCCATAGTCTCATTTATATGGTTTTTTTAGAATCATTTGAAAATTTTAACTCTACCTGGTCTAAGAAAAAAGTCTTGGAAGATTATATTGCCTTTGACATAGGATTGCATACTAAGGCTTTCTTTAACCCATAAAAACTATTAAATTTTGAGTTTTTAAGCTATTTATTTTATTTATATATTTTCATAATTTTCAAGTGCTAAAAAATTAAAAACATAAGCAAATTAATTCAAAATAGATTTGAAAATGTGATATAGATCAAGACCTGAATAAGGATAAAAGTTACCTTTAGTTTTAAGATATTGTCATAGGGTATTAGATTTTACTGAGAATCATAAAGCTCAGTAGAATAGACAACAACTGAAACAAGTTATAGTTAACTTAGCAGAGTAAAATATATGTTTACTAAGGATATCATATAGCTTTACAGTTTTCCATCCATGGAGGTTTTATTTAGGCATACTTCCATTTTCGATTATTAATGAGTTTTTTATTCATGGAAGGCTGACCAGGGATGGACACTTCTGATATGTAAACTAAAAGAACTAATATCCGCAAGAGGCAACCCAGAGAAGCAAAAGCTATCTCCTGTTGCCAGCGGGAACGCCAAGTAAAGGAAGGGGGTATCATGAGTAGAGGCTTGCACCACTATTGAGCACATATGAAGGAAAAGGTCTGAAGTGATGAACCAAACTGGAAACCAGGATGAGACCAACTGATGGCGACGGGATGGTATGTACCCAAACAACCATGCTTGAAAGTGGTCCATGAGGCGTGGCTGGAACTGGCGTACAGCTTCCTGGAGGGTGGGAGTAGAGCCTGAGATGGCATCCAAGACAACTGTGTGGATAGTCCACATAGCGATTGAAACCACAAAGGCATGGAGGGAAGATGTTACAGGGGAAATCAAGGACAAGGCGAAGATGTCCTTAAATAGGCTGAAGGGCTGTGTTTGGTCCCGGCAAAAGAGACGCTGAACCTCACACCAGATCTCTTTTAATGGAGGGCACTCTTCCAGGCAATGAACCAAAGTCCCATACTGGTCACACACAACACATGATGAGTGCAATACATTGGAGCGCTTGGCAGTATGATATACTCAATTCAAGCAGCGCCACACATGGGAATGAATATGTGGCTGCAGAAGAGGGTGAGGGGCGTACTTCCAGATGGCTTTCTGGGTATCAATGGAGTAGGGAATGTCCAACATCTCCAGATAATCCACCCTGGTCATTATAGGGAACCTCATTAGGATTACATTGTTCAGAATGGTTTGGCCTTGCACTTCCTGTGTAAATTGGGAAATAAGTTAACCCCTCTGGGTGGTGTGCCCACTGATGCAAATCCTTCACTCAGCGCTCCACATGAAAAGGAGAATTCTTTTGAAGTGGGTTGACGTCCCATGTGAGCCCGCAGAAGAAGGGTGCGAGGCAAGATATTTTAACAGAGAATGGGGGTGGGTAGGATTGCTGAGGCCCAGGGCGTGAGAGAAATTGGAGTGGGCTGCGCATGACCAGTGCTGGGTTGAGATCGTTGGGTTGGTGACTGCTGCGATCCAGGTGCCAAGTATTTTGGGGTGCAGGCTTCAAAGTTGAGCAGGCCCATACCACACTATGGCAAGGGCCAAACATGACATCCTGGCGTACTGGCGGTGGGCGGCCTAACAAAAGCCACCCTTTCAGTAGAGCTTATAATGAGGTGAAGAAAGATGGAGAAAAGGTGATAACATGGGCCCAAACCAAAATTTTGATAGGAGAATAGAGTTGGCTAGCACTACCCTGACTGTGAGGGAAATTTGGCAGGCTATGAGGGAAGCTATGCGTTTTTGAAACATTGTCCAGGATATGGTGCACCATCACTGTTGAGGCGTACTCTTACGCCTCCAGCCACACCCCCAAAATGGCGAACTAGACCAGCAGTGGGTCTTGGCATGAAAGGGAGAACAAGCGGGTCATATTGGGGGTGGGCGGGGCAAATGAACCTGTGATCCAGCTGCTGAAGAATGCAGAAAACGGGGCGCTGGTGACCGGCAGGTTTAGAACTGACCAAGGAGAATGATTTTGGTTTTGGAGGCGTTAAGTGCAGCATTACTTAACCTGGAGTAAACCTGGATAGTAGCTTCAAGCGCACGTGCATCATGGTTATTAGACATTCCAACCACACAATCATCAGCAAACGCCAACATATTGACTGGTGCTTGTCCTTGCACATGGACACCATTAAGGTGGGCATTTGCGTTACACAAAAGTGGATCAAGGCTGAAGCTATATAAGTGTGGGCTTAAAAGGTCCCCTTGGCGTAGGCCCCTTTGAGGGTAAACTACATCAATTAGGAAGAAAGGGACATGCACAGCCATTATGGCAGATTCCATGAGCAACATCACCCAATTAATGAACCTATGAAGGAGGCGGAACGTATGGAGGCAGGCTTTGAGGTAATCCCAGTTGACTCTATCATAAGCCTACTGCTGGTCTAAAAACAAGTGCTCCAGTAGCCGTGGATTGGTAGACGTTGGCTAGAGTATGTATTTTGTCCCAAATAGACCGCCTTGGAATGAAAACAAATTGATCAGGAGAAATGAGAGCAGAGGCAACTTCCTCTAGGCGGTTGGCCATAACTTTAGTAAAAAGTTTATTATCAGTGTTAGTAAGTAAAATAAGCGCCAGTATGCCAAGTCCAGATTATCCCCTTTCTTCTACAGCGTTATTGTGAAAGCCTCTTGGCCCCCAGGGAGGAGGAGCGTTTCAAGAAAACACTGATTCATTGAGGCAAGCAGAAAAGAGGAGAAATAAGAAAATATTTCTTGTAGAACTCATAAGGAATCCTGTCTAGGCCTGGGCATTTTCTGTAAGGTGAACCACAAATGGTGGACCAGATTTTGTCCCGAGAAATTAAATTTACCAACTCCAGTTAATGGGAAATGGTGCGGATATGTGCGTTTTTGTAAAAGGCAGCAACTTTGCCAATTTGACTGGATCAGAGAAATACAATTTGGTGTAGTAAATTCAAACTTCAATCATCACTTTGGCTGGAGTATCTATGACAGAGTTGTCTGGCTGCCTCACCTGTGTGCATGCCAAGCTCTGTCACTGTGCAAAGAATTTTTGGAAAAAATAGTGAAACACATGACACCTGCCATTATATCTTTGCCTCATACAGCATATAACACAATGTTTATGTTGCCTTATCAGTGCGTTCAGGCGTGCAGACACTTATGCCCACTTACATTCCCAAGCCAGGCTGTAGCCTGCCGCTGGGACATTTGATTCCAGATGGTCCACTTCTGCCAGCGTGTGAAAAATGACTGCTGAGGCAGACCGCAAGTGACACACACACACACACACACACACACACACACACACACACACACACACACACACACACACACACACACACACACACACACACACACACACACACACACACACACACACACACACACACACACACACACACACACACACATGATGAGATGTGGCGAGCCTGGAGGATGGTGTTCACTTTGAAGGTTGACCAGGTGGAAAGTGGGTTTGCACATAATGGTGTGGTAAACTCTGGAGCCAAGGTCTTGGTGTCCACCCATGAGGAAAACCTGGGCGACGTGATTTTGGCTGGGCGAAGTTTGCATCACTTTGGCGCCTGTGCCGCTGGATTGGACAAAGAGAAGGAAACTGATACCATCCTGTGGTCAGATAAATCAATTTTCGTTGTTGTAAAGTGGGAAATTTGGGATTGAAATTTCAACGGTGCAAGAATAAGGTCAATGCAGGACATAGACCTCAGCTGGCCGTTGTGCACATGGGGGTGAGACATGTTTGGGAGTAGCGGTGCATGATGTGGCAGAGTATCAAACAACCCCAGGGTGGCTTTTAGAACGTGAAGTTCTACGTGGCCCTGCGGGGGTGTAGGCAATGATGGCCGGTGGTCTGTGGCTGGGTTGTTCCAGCAGTTCATGTCTTTAACAACAAGTGGGTCAGGGGGTAGTGGGAGGGAATTGACAGCTGAGAAGATTTCTTGACGATCTTGCACACAGATTGGGGGTAAATGTTAAAGACAGCGTGCACTTCGTCATCCCACAAAAAGGTGACAACAAGGACACGGCTGTCAAGGTATGATTTTGATGTAATAAATTTGAAATTATGGGTCACTCAAACAAGCACCTCACAGTGCAGTGACTAAAAGGAAAGGGAAGAGAGGAGCATGGTTTCCCATGTGTCTTCAGCTCCATATGAACAGTGGGTTTCCTGGATGGCCAGGATGTCCACAGGTAAATAATTTATTAAAAAACTCATTTCCTAGCCCATGACGGCGAGGCCTTAAGTCCAGTGATTTTCAACATCCCTATAGTAAAGGTTCCCCTCATCACACCTTAGGTACAAGGTGAAGGGCACTTGTGCACTTCAGCCTTCTCTTTTTCAGCACGTCACTGTGTGGCAGTGTGGGTAATCTGAGCTTTGGAGTAAGGTTTGATATGGGTAGCTTTATTAGTGGGGCTGACGTTTGCTTTTGTCTTCTGTTTTCCCCCTTAGATAGTTTTGTTTTTTGTGTAGTGTGCACTTGTGGTGCACCATCACCTGTTGATGAAATTTCGAAAGGTAGATTGGTGGGTGACTCAGTTTCATTATGAGGCTTGGTGGCATTGGGCGGGTGAATCTGACTCACCCATCAGGTTTTAAGCTTGGGTGGACCAATCTGATTGGTGGAGGGATTAATAAGCCACTTCCACAGCAAATGATTCAATTTCCTCCTGGGTCTGAGCAGGTGAAATCACTAATGCAGTCATGCCCGCCGCCTTGGCCACTGCCTTGTGGGCCTGCTTGGCCTTCTTACGCTCCCGTGGGGACACAGATTTCACTTGAATGTAGCACCCAGGCGCGCCCCACAGGAAGGCCGCATTGGTGTCTTTTGCTGGTTCATAGTGGGCTTCTGCACCGCACATTGCTTCTGGGATTATTTCAGTTTGAGTAATGCTCTCCTTGGCAGGTCAGGTATAGGCCTTGTGGCCAAAAGCGCAACAGAAGTTGCAGATAGGAGGCGCTATCCAAAGTGACCTGGAATGGGTGGGATTCTTGCCCATCAATTTCCACAAAAAGTGGTGTGAGGGATTTGGGTCAAATCTTCCACTACCCACATAAATGGGGTGAGAACAGCAATCGCTTTGCCCATGCACAGGTCCAGCATTAGCATAAATTGCTGCATTTTAAAGGATTGTTTTTTGCCATATATGACGAGCCCAGCCTTCAGGTGGTTCTTGAGCACGGTGCGCTTGACCGTTGTGGGTAGGAAGTCGAAAGTCATGAAAATTTGGTTCAATTTAGTCCAGTGGGTGCACTTCATTTCAACTACCCATTGACCATCTGGGAGGTCTACTACTATGTGCACCTTTGCGGCTTCATCTGCTGATTGTTTATTTTCAAACCTGATATCCAACCAACCTCAGGGCATGGATTGCGGTGCAACATACACTGCTTTTGGGAAATATGTGTGTACATCTCCACAAAACTTCTCCCAAAGTGCCATTTGTTGTATATCCAGGAAGACATGCACCCTGTGTTCCACTGATGATAGTGGTTGGGAGTGTGGCATATTGATGAACTTTTTGCAGCGTGCTTGACAGGCCAAAATTTCTGGGGAAATGGTAATCGCCAGTTTTTTACTATTAATTTTATCTATGCCACTAGTTTCTCCAGGGCGTTTACAAAACTTGGTTGAGTGGGGCCTGCACCTGTGCCCTTAACTTTGCTCGCCCAACTGCTACCCAACATTGGGTGCACACTAATCTCCTCAACGAGATTATCAAACTTACATAGACTTGAATAAACTATGTTGCAAAAGTGTTTGCAACGAGAGAGAAAAGTTTTCCTCAAAGTACTATATATATGTTCAATTTTTGTATCATTAAGTAGCGTCTTTAACATAATCTGCCTTTATCATTGTCATTTTATTTGTGCTAATAATGCTAGGATATAGTAACATTAAAAAGTTTTGGACTTAGCTTCCTGTTGTCAGCAGAGTTTGGCAGAGTTCCAGTGCACTCTGTAGTAGCCCTTTATGTTTAATTCTAAGGCTTCAACATGGTGGACATGCTTGAAACCATGAGAAAAAGTTAAACATAGAGAAGAAAAAGACCCTCCAATCCTCTTGATGGCGCACCTTATGATCATATAAATGATTTATTTCAAGTAGCTCAACCCTTTCATTAGCACACCATGAGCGATCAAGCCACTTTAGCAATAAACTTATCAAAGTATCCCCTACTAAAAAGGGCATACTTAAAAAAGGTTCTCCGCATGGAGGATGAGCAATCTTGTTATATGATTAAATACTACATTGTAGGACCTTGCGTATAATCACCATATTAAATTGTCTATATAAAAAAAGGAATTCATATCCATTCCCTTTTTCAAATGGGGATACCTGCTTAGTCATAAGTCATTTCTTTAATTCAAATAAAATACACATTACACTGGAATATATATTGGAAGCAAAGATAGTAGAGACTCTCTCCCTTACAGATCTTGTCATTCCCAGACATACTAATATAACTTATTTTGGAAACCATCTCTTCTCTGCTTAAAATTTTGACCCCCAATGACATGTCAATAGGAAGAAGGGCCCCATATATTACACAAAATATTATATGATGATGAGGTTCCCAGTGTACAGTAATTTGGCATTTTACGCGATTTCAGTATAGATGATCTCCCTACTATAGCTATCCTTGAACATAACATTGGAACTGACTAACTAACTCCCAGTGAGAGGCGGCTGAGAAATTATTGATAAATTTTCTGACGTCTTCTCTTCTTGCTTGTACAAATTCAGAAAGATGAATGGGATGACACATCAAGTAGAAACAGAGACGCCTTACATATACAAAATAAATCCTGTTTAATATCAACAACGGAAAAATTTCAGGTAGCAAAAGAACTAAAACAGCTCCTAGACGCCAATCTAATAAAACCCTCATAGAGTCTGTGGGCCTCACCTCAGCTCCTGTTGAATAAATATTGGGAGCCATAGAGTGATCATGAAATATTGCAAGTTGAACTCAATCAACAAAAAAGGACAGTTATTCATTACCATGGATAATGTCTCTCTCCAGATGTTAGCAGGCTCACAATTATTTTCAATGATAAATATGGCCAGTGGATACTGACAAATTTTTTTGGCATCCAACGACCTGGAAAATAAATCTGATAGCTAAGGAAGTAATGTTTGAACTCACAAAAATGCCGCAGTGCTATAGAACACTCCTTTCACTTTCCAAATGAGCAATCAAAGTGTTAATGTTGGAGTAAGGCGTCAGATTTCCATAGTACAGGTATTGTGCCACAAATAAAAGTTATTAAGTTTGAGGACAGCAACCTTGAAACACAAACTAAAAAACAACTAAATTGTTCGCAATATAGTTTTTCTTATATACAAAATAAAGCACATAGAAGACTTCTATTTTGATGGGTACATTGAGGCTCGCTCAGAGAGTTCTTATTGTGGTGCTAATGGCAGGCTACAAAAGGTTACAGATATCATTTCAAGTGACAGTTGCTTAATCATAAGTTATTTCAAAAAAATACTACCTTCCCAGTGGTGCCAACTATTGGCTAACTTACAGCACTTAGGAATATCAGGTCAATTATAGGAATATTCAGCAGACAAGAAATAAGTGCCTACAGATTGATTAAATACAGCTATTAACACTCATACTAATAGGGACAAGGTACTACAATAAAATGAGCTTTATAAAGGTAAATAACTTCAATCAACAATTTTATGCCAATGCATAGCGAGAGTGAAATAGTAATACTAATATACAAAGAATGATTTGATTTATGGGGCCGTGGGCCAAGTTAAATTAAGATAAAGTAATGAATATGGGGAAGATCCAGAGGGATGGAAAAGGATCAATCATAATGACAATTAACTCAATGGCTATGGATTCTGACTTAACATATGGTACATTTCATTAGCGTTTTTAGCTTTATAAGGTTTTTAATAGTAAATTTAAATATAGATTGTCATCAGCTAATGGCCATATCAATCAAACTATCTACCTAATTATTTAAATTTAAAATTTGTTTGAGGCATGCTACCATGGGATAGACATTACAAATATAAAGCAATAAAGCCTAAAACAAAATGGGGCAACAAAGCAAAAGAAAATAAAAAACCTCCAACCAGGCAGGGAGTGGAGTGCCGCTAGCCACCATGGCAGAGGGGGAGGGAGGGTCAGGCAGCTCTTCTTCAGGCGGATTTTTTGGAAGATGTATAGTGGTTGAAGAAGTGGACAAAAGAAGAGAGCAAGGGCGTTGGGGAATCAGTGTGGTGGGGTTGAAGGTGTGTGAGATAACGGTTACTTACCTCAAGATTAGCTTGTATGACAGCCCCAACTAACTCTCCAATATGATGTTCAGCTTGAAGGCGGGCACCTTGGAGTTGGTCCAGGCTGGCGATATTGTGTCATGTAATTTTAGAAGTTGAATTGAATGCTGCTAGATTTGCAACATGAATGACAGCGACATTGGCATCACTAACTAATCTGGTGATTTTCACCCAAGCTACTTTAGGGAAATCAGGAGTGAAGTTGATTGTGCTCATCCTCTATGGGTTTGACCCATTGATTGTGCCACTGCTTTGCAGAGGTGGTGGAAATGGGGTGAGGCTACCGCTGTAAGGCAAGCTGGTAGTCACTTTGGAATGGGATGGCATTGGGTCTAAGAGCATATCATCTGGGTGAGAGGGTTTTGTCAAAATCAGAGTTATATAACCAGTCCAATCATATTCATCTGGGCCTTCTTCATCAGATTCATCATTATCATTTGTGACAATTTTACCTGATTAATCAACCTCAACCAATAGGTCCCAAGGATTTTGTTTCATGATAATAGTGAATGTAGAATTTGGGTGGGTGATAGTAGTCAAATGGGTTTCTTGGGTGCAAATGGTGGTCCAAGCCTGACTCTGATTGGTCAGGTTGTGCCCAGGGTGGTTGTTGCAAAGTTGATATGACTGGATAATAAGTCACCTATATAGAAAATCATATTTTGGAGTTGAGGTGAGTCTCAAGATTAAGTATTTGATTATTTCAATGCAAAGTGAATCAATCAAAAAATAATGGTTTGGCAAATTTGGGGAATTTCACTGAAGCCTCAATGTTCAAATAAAACCCCTAGATCATTTTGAATAAAGAATTAACTCCTAAGCGATTTAAATTTAAGTTTTATTTATCCACAGCCGTATGCCCAAACCTATTCTTTGACGTCCTTGGCTCCGCCTGCCACCCCAGTGTGGGGCAACGGTGCACCCCCACCTAGCATTTTCCGCCCCATGGGCAAGCGCGTTCAGACGGGCTCAAACAGCCCGCCCACTGCTTCCAGCCGTTTTGTCCCCCCACGGGACTTAGTGCTCCACCTGGCGCGCGTTCACCCTTCTCGCCCCCATCCTCTTGCCCTCCCTCGCTCCGCCATTCGCTATTGCCTCAGAGTGGACTATGGGCGTTTGTTCCCATATGCCAATAAGGCAATTATTAAGCTAGCCACTGCGGCCTTTGCGCCAGCTGGCTTTATAGACTTCCACCCTTTTAAGGGCTACTTTGACGTTGGATTCCAATCTGAGGAGGATGCTGAAGCGGCAGCACAAACTCCTCTAATTTATAAAAAAACCCCATTCCCACAACCCATACTCGCCTCCCTTCAGACACCACGCTGGTGGTATCCTTTGCAAATCTCCCATCCCACCTTCCACCCCAGGTTTTGTATGACCAGTTGGTCGCAGGGCTTATGGCTTATGGCACTCAGCCCAACCTCATCTTTGCCATTTCATCAGGTGTGGAGCGCCTTGCTGCTCCTCATGCAACATCCACCATCATCCCACACCACCCTACCATAGCCCAACAAATCCCACCCCGCGCTAGTGTAGCTGCAGCACCTGATCATTTCTTTTGGGCTCAGGTCGATAATGGTAGGCAGATTTGTTTCCTCTGCTTTGGCCTCGACCATGCAAAAAGAGCGTGCCCTCAGGCCAAGTCCGCTGCAGCAGCTTCTGAGCCTCCCTCTGGAGGTTCAGTATAGGGCGCTTTGCTGCCCCCTCCCACCCTCCAATCTCGTTCAGTGGGCCCACATGGAAAATCAGCCCCCCAAAACCTCCAGCCTCACTCTCCCACCTAAATCTACCCCAGCTAATCAGAGCAATGCTTGGACCACCATTGGCACCCAAGCAGCCGCCCATTAGCCCAATCCCACCCACCCAAATTTGAATGCCACTATTCCAGTGAACCAAAATCCATGGGATCTATTGGCTGAGACTGACGAATCAGGTAATTTTCTCATTAGTAAGCATACTAATCAACCTCTCTGCTAAGGCGATTATGGTCAGGAGGAATTTTTCCTTCCCAACTTTGATGAAACCCTAACCCTCATCATTTCGCTCCTCTGCCCAATACAGCCCCCTTCCAAAGTGACCACCAGCTCGCCTTAGCTGCGGTGGCCTCTCCTCATTGCCCAAAACTATGCACCGTGGTGGCCCAGTCAGTGGCTCAGCTCCAGCATGGCCTGCCCACCCTCTTCTTCCCCCCCAACTTCCCTGAATCTGCCTGCAGTGACATCTCAAAACTATTCAATGATGCTGAAATTGCTGATATGAATGTCGCAACAATTGCTTCATTCAACCCCTCATCCAAAATCACCCACCACAGTATCTCCCTTTTCACCCAACTTCCTGAAGCCTGCAAAGAAGCTGAAATTCTCCTCGCGGCTTTTATTGAATCACTTTCCCGTCATTATCTTGATGATGAAGTGGAGAACTCTTACTATGCTGACCTCCACCCCCACTATGCGGATGCCCCAACGCCCTGGCTCTCTGCTCTGGTCTGGTACTATAACCAACATCCCATGATCAAGGCGGGTCTTTCTGAAAACTAACCCCCCGACCCCTCCTCACCCTGTGCCATGGTGGGTTAGCAGTTTCCGCTTCCCACTTGGTTAGTAGTTTTATTTTGTCATTTTGGGTGTTGTGGTTTTTGTACTGTCCATCCCCTGGTCGGCGTACCTTGAATAAATTGAATAATGAATAGAGAATTACTAAGTGGATCATGTTGAATCTGTTGAGGAATACTAAGGTTTAAGGGTTGAGCGTGAGTTTGAGAAGAAGAGTTTTTTATGTGGAAAGAGAGGAAGAGGAAAAAGATAATGGGAGTAGCTGTTAAGTTCATTATTAAATAAATTGGTATTATAGGACAATAGCTCCTTATTAATTACTTTATTATTATTTATTATTGTGGGCCAGCAATCCTCATATCGCTCGTCTGTTGCTCAGTGAGTTTTACCCTGTGCAAGAAGCTTAGAGGAATCAATTGAATCTGCAAAATGTTAACAGTGGTGCTCACTATAGGGGGCCCATTGATCAACATATTAAAATATAAAAAATTTCTATTTTTACCAAGACCATGGCGCAACTGGCTCATCTTGGTGGGGTACTACCTCAGTTTATTAAGTTATCTCAATATGAGGAACTGAATCTTGCCTTGGATACACTACCCCAGGATCAAAAAGTGCTTTTCTGAGAAAATAAAAGTATAACTTATCAGCTTGCCAAGGCCTTCTCAATTGTCCCTGGCGGGTGGCCAAACCAACCAACTTACTAACTGCTTAAGCGACACTACAGAGTGGCTATACTTCACAGAGCATAAATGGAGTAGTCGTTCCAGGGAGGAAGGAGTTTGCATTGACCAGTTTCCCTCCTTTAACGGTGACAGGAATATACCCAGATTTTTAAGAGGTTTAAATTTTCAGTGAAGTGGGCTTCCAATCAGCGGAAAGCCAAACTATTATCCGCTTTGAATATTGCAAGCACTGATTAGGTCACATGTTACCTTGCTAATAGTACTGTAACCTGTACAGAGGTGAAGGAGACTGTGATCAGTCTGTTTTGGGTCAAGGCAAAAATGGCTCAGCGCAAGCAGAGTTTTGACAATATACTTTCAAAAGAATGAGTCCTTGGAGGAGTTTGCAGAGTGGTTCATGACTGAGACTCATGTGTTGTTAAAAGCAAATATCATAATGAATGAGGAGGTGTGTGTAGCAATGATGGCGGCTGTTAAGCCATATCAATAATTGTATAATGCTACGTCTTGCACTCTTCATTAAGATGCGGAGCTATTTGAATTTTCAAACATTTATGTCATCTATCCATCACTTTTAGTGCTCCTAATGTGGAACGGAAAGCTCCTGCAACTGCTGCTGAATTCGCCTTGCAAATGGGACAACAACTTGGTTTTTATCTGCTGGGTAATACTCATTCACTTAACCCCTTGACATACAGTGACGTCTGGGAGATGTCATTCACTTCATGTGCATTGTAGACTTTGATGTCTCCAAGACATCAAGAACTGTCTTCAGCGAATGTCACACAGTATTATTAGATTCTTTAACTGTTTCAGTCATGCATCGATGCTATTTTGTTTAAAATGCTTTCCCCCTATCAACAGTACCTATAAACAAAATTGCATCGACAAACTAGTAAACAAAGCATATTGAAAATGGTAGTCAGTATAGCACTTGTACACTGAATGCATAGTACATATTTGATTTTAGTAAGAATTAGAAATGGTCCTCCCAACATGTATGAGTTGAATGTATTATATGGAAGTGAAGATGAAAATCTATTAGGCTATTCTAGTGATGATAATGAGATAGAAAATGGTCATCAAAGTGATTAAATGGTATTCTATGGATGCGTCAACATGCATTTTATTTGTATGTCAAGGGGTTACTATCCTGGCGAGTCCTTTCCGCCCCCATTTTACTCAGTCAGTGCATCCTCAGCCAAATTACAATCCATCAATTCATTTCAGACCTGAGTATATGGGTGGGATGCAAAGATGAGTGCTTTTTATAAATGCTTATTTCTTGTGTGGCCAACGAGGCCATTATGCAGCTAGCTTCCCAGGCAAACGTAATGTTAATGAGGTACCAGTTGCCCTGACTGAACAGGTAAATGGTCAAGTGGAGTAGAGACGGAACGCTCTACTTCAGCTAACTCAAACCTAATTGTCCCTGATGATTCCCACGGGTTGTTTGGTGTCAGTCCCAGTACCCACCCCAACTATTTATTATATCAACAAATCCTCTTGGATATATTGGCCTCAATCCAAGGGAGAGACCCCAATAATGTGAACACGGAGTTTTTTTGAGATGTGCAAAAGCCAATGCATAGCAAAATCTTGAACAGAATGGTACAGTCAATGGAAAACCTTCAACACATGTCGCAGTTCTAGAGGTGGTGGAAGTGGCGATTCCAGTTGAGAAAATTGCCTAGGAGTATCCTCATGTCAGTGCCAGTATTCTCACTTTTCTGGATAACCAAAAGTCCTTGGATGTTTATGTATTAAACACCAATGATTCTTCTTTTTCAGAGTGTACATACTGTGAGATTTTTGTACAAAATATCAAAATTCAGACGATTATTGATATTGGGGCCTCATCAATATAATATCTACCAAGATCATAGTTAGCTTACGTTAAAACCAGATGTGGACCACAGAGTAGTATACGGGACCACAGGGACACATAGCACTGTGTCAGAGAGTGCATACAGTGCATTGCCTTTGAGGTTTGGGTCAGCTGGCGCATTCGCTCCAGTGGTTGTGTTGCCTAATAATAACTACAATATGATGATTGGCGCTGCATTCATGCAGTGAGTTGGGGCCATGGTCAATATGGCGAATGAAATCATCAGTATCCTAGGATAACATATTACCATCTATTTTACCTCCAGTGGAGTACTGTATATCCCAATATGCTCCAGTCAAATTAATCTCGCATATAGTGAATGGGTGATTCCTGTACAATATTGGCAGATGAAGCGGAGGACCTGAGCGCTTTCTAACCAAATTTTATGAGTACAATGGTATTTCTCTGCAAGCTGAAAGTGCTTTAAGAATACCTTCTGGGTATCAGGTCATAATAAGGATGGAACTCAAAATATAAATCCTTGAAGTTCTATACAGTGAGATTATGGGACCCTATCAGCAATTGTGTCTTGAACCCCATGTAGCTCCTAAGTTCCTGTTACTGGGGCAGGGGGAAGTGAAGGTGTTGAAAGCGAACCTGCAGAAGGAGTCTATGAAGATTCAAAGTCATCAAATGGTGGCTTATCTGCATCTGATTCCTATTGATGAGGTCCACTGGATACATGACTTTGGTTCATGGGAAGATCTTGGGCTACTTTAAAACCTCATCTGGCGTAATGATTGTGGTTCCACGTGAGGCTCTAACTGGTCTGTTGGAGGACCAGAAGGACAGGGTGATTAATCTTTTTGAGAAAAACCAAACCATTTTTGCAACTGACGATCATGACTTGGGATGTGCATAAGGTATTGTGCATTGGTTGGACATGGGGATCACCCTCCTATCTGGTCACAGCCTATCCGTCGCTCCAAGGTGGCAGAAGAAGTTGTATCCGTGGAAATAGATAAATTGGTTGAACATGGAATGTTAGAGCCATCAAAGAGTCCCTGGGCGTCCCCAGTGATAATTGTCAAGAAGAAAGATGGCACCTTTTGAGTAGTAATCAACTACTGGAAGCTTAACAGCATTATGAAAAAAGACTTTTACCCGCTTCTGAGAATTTACAATGCTTTATATTGGATTGCAGTGTCAAATATTTCTCCACTATGACTTGATATTGGGGTACTGGAAAATCAAGATGCCAGCGGCAGAACAAGGAAAGTGCGCTATAAATACCTCAAAAGGGTTGTTCCAGCCTACATGTATGCCACAGGGTTTGTGCAACGCCCCAGCTACGTTCCAGTGGGCTATGGACACTATTTTGGGTGACCTGAAGATGTCTTGCATTTTAGTCTACCTTGGCAATATTGTGTTCTCACGGACGTTCACATATCATCTTGATCACTTGGAAAAAATGTTCTGCCAAATGGCTTCCACCAACATCAAGATTAAGCCTTGCTAATGTCATTTTTTAAGGAGAAATTTGAATACCTCGGGTTTGTGGTAGACTCTAAAGTGCTTAGTCCTCAGCCATCAAAGGCGGAAGCTATATGCAAGATGACTTAGTCGGGTAATAAGTGCAATATTCAGGTGCTTTTGGGGATGGTCAGTTACTACCAACGGTCCATTCCCAACTTCAGCTGTATTAGTGGCTCCGCTCTTTGAGCTATTAAAGAAGAATGTCACCTTCAACTAGATGTAACAATTTAAAAACGCTTTTGATGTTCTACAAACTGCATTGCCTAGCACGCCTGTTTTGCAATACCCTAATTTTGAGAAGGAATTTATTTTACAAATGGGTTCTTCCCTTTCCGCCATAGAGGCTGTGCTATCCCAAAAGGATGATGACGTTGTGGAGCATCTAATGGCATATTGCAGCCAAAGATTAACAGGTCCTGAATGAAAATACACTATGACCAAGCGGGAGCGCTTAGAAGTAATATATGCATATAGACAGTTCCAGATATATTTTCACGAGGTGAAATTTAAAGTGGTAACGAATCATGCATCCTTGAATTTGCTGCAGAATCTCCGTGAACCCTGAAGGATGGCTCACACAATAGTCTTGAAGCTCCAAGTGTATAACTTCAATATTGTACACTGAGCATGAAAAGAAATACCAGAACGCGGACTGTCTCTCATGATCACTGACAGTCGCCATTATGGCAGATTTGGCAAACGTAATGTACAAAAAGATGATTGTGGGCAAATATCATGATGAGCCGCCACAGGTGATCAAAGTGCCTGATGGTCTGCAATGGGACACCTTTGTGCTCAATGGGGAACTGTATAAGCGGATTTGCAAATCAACACTGATTTTCCCAAAACCTTCCGCTAGACCTGCAATTATTATGGATGCTCATAGAGCGGTAGGTCATGGAGGGTTGCTAAAAATGCTAGAGTTCTTGTAACCCCGTTAGTATTGGTATAGTATGCACTATGATGTGCTCAAAACGTTCGCTTGTTGTCACCAGTGCTAAATGGAGAAACCATTCCACAGGAAGAACACCTACCAGCTGGTTAAGCCTCGTTTTACATGGCATACTGTTTCTCTGGATGTGGTGGGGCCTTTGCCGACTGGTTCAAACTTCTCCATGTATATAATAGTAGCCATTAACTATTTGACAAGATGGGTTGAAGCAAGGGCGATCAATAATTTAGGGGCTGTCACCACCGCCAAGTTCATCCTGGAGTGTGTCATACAGTGATTTGGCTGTCCACAATTTATCCTCATGGACAACGGAACTAATTTAATGTCACATATCCTGGACAAGTTGAATGAACTAATGGCAATTCACGGGGTCAAGACTACACCCTACTACCCTAAATTTAATGGAATGGTAGAACGGGTCAACAGAACCTTGGTAAATATTCTACGCAATCTTGTAAATAATTGGCTTTCAGAAAGGAGTACCCTCTTATCCACCGCTATCTTCAGGTACAATATTAGTACCACTTATCAACTGGTAAGAGCCCTTTCCAACTACTTTATGATGGACATCCAGTGTTGCTGGCATTGCTTTATTCCTGTGTGGAGAATATTAGTGGAAAAGAGCCCCAGCACTATTTGACTACCTTAACAGATACGCTGATTAGACTTCAGACTGAAGTATATTCCACCAGTCTCACCAAGAAGATTTGGGATCAGGCGGCTGACCAATGTAGACGCAGCAGCCTTCCCCAGTTTGGGGTAGGAGAACTTGTCCTGTTCCATGACCAACATGAGTTTGGAAGAAGGAACAAGCTTGCCAGAATATGGATTGGACTGTTTAAGGTAATCTAGAAGACTGGTGTCGATGCCTACACTATTAAGAAACCCGTGGGTGCGCAGATTATAAACCAAGTACACGCAAAGTTCCTTCAAGCATATAAGCAATAGGAGATTATCATCCAGTCAAAGAGGGGTAATGTCATGAAGTTAATATGACTGGACAATAAGTCACCTATCCAGTGGATCATATTTTGGAGTTGAGGTGAGCCTTAAAATTGAGTGATTGATTATGTCAATGCAAAGTGAATTGATCAAAGAAAAAAATGTTTTGGCAAAATTTGGGGAATTCCGCTAAAGTCTCAATGTTCAAATGAAACCCCTAGATCATAATGAATAGAGAATTACCAAGCAGAACAAGTTGAATCTACTGAGGAATACTAATGATTAAGGGTTGAGCGTGAGAGTGAGAAGAAGAGGTTTTTTATGTGGAAAGAGAGGAGTCTGAAAAAGAGTAACGGAAGTAGCCATTAAGTTCATTATTACATAAATTGGTATTGGTGGGGCAATAGCTCCTTATTAAATACTTTATTATTATTTATTATTGTGGGCCATAAATCCTCATATTGCTCATCCGTTGCTCAGTGGGTTTTACCCTCCACAAAAATCTTGGCGGAACAAATTGAATCCGCCAAAAATTAACAGTGGTGAGTGTGGCTGGATGTTTTGGTGGGTGCTTTCCTGCATTGGATCAACGTGCAAGAAGGTTGAGTGGGAGGGGCAATAAAATGCCCCATTCAGATGTTGCTGAAACGGTTCATGAAATTATAACAGGTGAATCAGAATGGGGGCAGGACTTTTTAGAGGGTAAAGCTCAAAAAATGAGACAAATCTGTTGACTGTTATTGACATGAGCCCAAAAACTTCTCTGGTGCTTCAGCAATGCAAGCATGTGGGGGATTTGTTGGACAATGGCAGAGTGATTTGGGATGATGGTGGCGAAGGCTTGAGGTGCAGACAGGTGTTCTGCACCAGAAGGAACGGTGAAGACTAGGTTTGGCTGAGTGCATAAGCCAAAAGTCCTGACATCAACTTTTTATACAAAATTTGGGGTGGAACATGTGAATGGATGTTGGCAAGTGACAACACCGCGTGGTTTCATCAAGGAGAAAAGTTTATATAGTGGGGACGGGGGTGTTTTTGTAAATTAGAGGAGTCAACGCCGCGATTCTGCAGCTTCCTCCTCTGTTTGAAATCCTATGTCAAAATAGACCTTAAAAGGGCAGAAATCAATAAAGCCAGCTAGCACAAAGGCAGCGGTGGTGAGTTTGATTATTTCTTTGTCAGCATATGGGAATAAACGCCCATAGTTGACATGGAGGAAAAATCAGATAGTGGATCTAGGTAGGGCGAGAGGATGGGGGCGAGTCAGGTGGATGCACACAGGGTGAAGCGCTAAGTCACATGGAGGGACAAATTAGCCAGTAGAGTTTGGTGGACTATTTGAGCCCGGAGAATGTGTTTCCCTGAAGGGTCAAAAATGCTTGGAGGTGGATCACCGCTGCCCTACACTGGAGCAGCATGCGGCGGATCTGAGGACATCAGTTGGAAATTGGACGTGTTGAGATGGTGGTAGTTAATTTAACCTTTTTGTAAAATTCGCTCAAAAGTGAGAATGAGCAGAAAGAAAAAAATTCATTTACCTAATTATTAAATAGATATAAGATTAGATAAAAAATAAAGCATATTGTTGGTCAAACCAAATTGCAACATCTTTCCACACTTAACCAAACATTAGTGAACAAAAAATAATGGGTGTGCATTTGGTCACCAAGTTGCCATGGTCATAAGATAACTTTTCTGCTGATACATCTTTAAAAACTTATCATGTATCCTATTAATTTGGTAGCCCTTAATGGGATCTTTCATAGTGTAAGTGTCAATGAATGTTTCTCTATGATATCACAGGGCCTTTTCCACATTTAAACTAAATTTCCAGTTTGTATGAACCCATGATTTATATAAAAGAGGACACGCTCCCAAAAAGTAAAAGTGGGTAGGGTTTGTTAGGCCTCATAGTCCCAAATAATTGTTCTTAATTTTTTAGCCAACACATTAGAGTAGGCCTCATTCTGCAACTGAATTAACGTTTGAATGAGTTTCTCTGAGTGATGTTTAAAACTCATTTTTCCTCATGGACGTATGAGTATATAAGAGTAAAGCAGGATTTTTACCAAATAATAACAGAAAAGGTGATTGCCCTTTCAAGAAAATAAAAATTAATATTATAGGCAAACACATCCAAAGGTATAAAAAGTCTTTGGCTTAAAGGTTAATATATAATCAACATCAGAAGTATAATGATATAGTTACTATTAACTCTTTCCAAAATGTAATTTATCTCTGGGCAATAAGGTGTTGACAACACTTCATGATACTCATTAAATTATTCAACTTAGTGATTATAGGAGATGTGAAACTAGTCTCATTATCCGTTAGTAAAAACTATGAGAAACTATGCTTATATACTGATATTCTAGAATAAACTTAGCCGTTGTTGTTGCGCCTAAGTCCTTGACTTCTTTGGTCTCAATTCACTTAGTGAGAGATTGAAGCCACGATGATATACTTGAACTGCACACAACTGTTAGTTAAATGGCGTACAATGTTGATAAAGATGGTGTGACAAGCAAAATTGGGTTTATTGAGTTGGTGTGAAATGGCTTTCTGCTAAAAGGCTTTGGCTTAAAATTCCTGAGAAACAGTTAAGAGTCTTGTTGGAATTCCATCATTTTATTTAACAGAGGTAAGCCAACCAGGGGATGGACATTACTGAACTAAAACTAAAATCATAATAAAAATCAATTATTCAAAAAAAACGCCAAAAATGGTTGTATTGATTGAATCATACCTAACAAATATCCAACAAGGTGTGTAGTGTATACTGATATCCCTCCATGGTGGATGGGGAGGGGGAATGGGGGGTTTATCTTCAGCTGCATCCATCTCATCCTAGAGTAGGGTGCGTGTTAAGGCAGATAGTAAGGGTTTGGGGGCATCAGCGGCATGGGGTTCGATATCCTTGATGACTAGTACTTCTGAATAGTTGCCAACATCATAATGCCAACGATGTATTTGGCCAAAGCATCTTCAGCTTTGAGGAGGGCGTCTGGGAATTTAACAATTGTGGCAATGTTGGTTTGGGTGATTTTTGCTTTCAGATTCCGTGCTACTGTTACCACGTTCTGGATGGCTTCAGTGACGTTTTTGTGTAAAGTTTTCATGTTTATCTTACTTTGTGCAGTAATATTTTTGGGGATGATGGGAGGTGGAATTTTCTGTGAGTGCAGCCACAGATTTGGCGGCAGCTTTTTAGAGCAGATGGCAATCTGGTGTGGCGGCTGCTTCTACTGCAAGCTGGTGGTCGCTGTATGTTGGGATTCCATCTTGAACTGAAGATTTGAGTAAATCTGGTGGTGGAATATGACACTTAGTCTAGAGGGTGGACAATATTGTTGTAAGGGATGGTCCCCAAATAGAATTTTCAAAAACTAATTTTGGGGTCCATACCTGATCTAAGCGAAAAAATATTGTTACTTTGAAAATAGTAACCAGATGCCACAGAATCCCTGAGTAGCAAATTAGTATTTTCTTGGCTTATAAGCTCTTAAAGAGCTTTTCTAGCAGCTCTTACCAGTTTCTTTATAAGTTTGTTTGAGGAAAAGTAACATTACATTCTTTTTGCCAAGTATTTTTGTTGCTGCTATTATGATAGAGAAAGTAAAAGGATTTACGCCAATTAAGGAGCTCTTTCCCTTAATTGACGACTTTTATTTAGTAAGTTTTTTATATACTTGTGCCTTGGGATTTAATTTCGTTGAACTCTATCTGAATGGTTGGCTTTCATCCTCCTCATCTCATCAAAGTTGGTTCTCCCTTCCAGGTCACCCTGAGTTCCCAGCAAAGTTATAATTACAATGAATGCTAATGATTTGGGAAGATACCTCTTAAGAACTTGATGTCGCTCACCTCAGTGAGTAGGCATTAAACATGCATGTAGGAGAACTGGCAATAACGCATAACTCTTTTATTACCCGCATCTATAAAGTGGACCACCCCACCCTTTTCACGGAGAAGTACCAACTACAAATCTTGGACTTCACTGAAGCTTTCCAAATCCTCCTCACTGGGGACTTCATCCTATGAAGATGATCAAATAGAAGATGAGCTCTCTTGGTACCAACCCTCATGATGGGATTAACTGCCAGTTCCTTTCCTGACAGATATCAGGTAATGGCAGGACGTTTGAAAACTACTTGTTTCTATTCATGCATCCCACCTGTACTATCTGTTACAAGTAGCTGGGCTCCATCGTTGAGAACTGATTTGTAATTTACAGCTATTGGATACTTTGAATTCACAACTCCTCCAATTTTACCATTCTGCCTCACTTTTCAGCAGTTATAATTGAAGCGATATATTGAAATTCAGCAACTCATCAACAAGATGCATCCTATGTTAACCCATCTTCATGAATGAATAATGAGATTCGTCCATCTGGCGCTCTCCAATAATTTCATCTAATTAGAAGTCATCAATAATCATATCAGGAATTGTTTTCACATTTGTACAAACCCTGATCAATAACTTGGTAGCCTTCATGGACAAACGCCTTTGCTTTCTCAAGGGGTTAATTTATGATATTTGAGATAACCAGGACAACTTTTGTTCCTATGGACCACCTGGAATTTTGGGTGAAAATGGTCCTACTGGAATACCTGGAAAACTTAGAACACCTGGTTGCGATGGACAGCCCATCCAATGTGGGCCCCTTGGGCCACTGGGGCCTCCTAGCCCTCCTGGGCTAGTACTGATTTGGAGATTCCTGAATATTGTCTCCAATCATTGGATCATCAAATCCAAAATATAGTTGTCTAACTAGGACGCGTAGCTCAAGGAGCGCAACTCACTTACTTCGGGTGCCTCTCCAATATGAAGTTTCTCTAGGCGCTCAAAATGGACTACTTGAAACCTTGGCTGTCCTACCTTCCTTATTATGAGAATTGGAATAGCGAATGCTCACACCAAGCAGAATTGATTTAAGCTCTGAGACACAATTGTCAGGTAAAGAATTTATTAAAGCAGCTGGACTAGCTCTTTGCTACCAAAACGGCCCTTCAGTCCGCCCATAAGAAAGTTTATTTAGTTATTAAATACGGCACAAACTGTGGATTCAAGTAATACTTTGTACTTAAAAAAGTCTTGGGACACTGTTTCCTCTTTAGCTGAAGGGGCGCCTCTGGTTTCAGTTCACGTCATTCAGCCTCCAACCCCTCCAAGTAACACGTTTAAACCCTCCTTCAAAAAAAGTATGTCCTGGAGGAAGGGAACATCTCCTTCTTGTAAATCTATGAAAGTGCAATAGAGGAAGCTACTGATTACTAATGGCTCAAATACTTTACCAACTGGCTAACCGCGTAGCACAGGATATAATGGTACCCCACTTGATGACCTGTTACACCTGGAATGATTCCAAGGCTGCTCTGCTTTTAAAGTTCAGGAATGACTTAAAACTAGTTAACCAGAAATAGACGTTTATGAAATTCAGCCTCAACTGAGGAGAATCCACTAATAGTTTCTTCCAAAGTTTTACCTTGAGGCTCATACTTTAGTCACAGGAAATTGTCTCATGTTGGATGATGTTATCACTGTCTCCTTCTTGGCCTTCAAAACCATGAACACATCCAACTCTATTTTATAAATCAGTAAAGCCCAAATCTTAAGTCCTTCCTGCATATCTAGGAAGCCATTATGGAAATTTCTTCTGATTTGTCAACCCTACTGGGCCACCCCGTCCTAATAATTTGCATCAGCCTCAAATATTAGCAGTAACGCCATCTGACTCACCCACACCTGAGCTACATTACATCTTTTTAAGTGGACCAACCACACTGCAAATAACTGCCGCCATCTTCAAAATAAGCCAGCAAAAGATCAATCAGCTTAGGGCAAGAGGCTTTCTCTGATGAAGAAACTCAAATGCCTCAACCTTCTAGCTCTATGCTTAGTAATTTAGGCTGCTTTGTATTAGCTGATCCTGTTGAAGTTGAAATCTTTAATACAATTTAAGGAAAGAAAAACCTTAAGCTTTCCTAAAGATAATGTTAAATACCCAATCAGATTCTTACAATCAGCTCTCCTATTGAGAGCCAAAAATTAACCAACAAAACTTTTAAACAAAAAGAAGACTCTGAGCCTTGATGAAGAAAAATCCTCCACTCGCCTAGAAACAAGTATTTACTGACTGTTTATTAGCTTTAATTTTAATTTAGATCAGTGGTGGTATAAGTGAATTTAATCATTTACAAAGCTAAAGTACTGGATATAATAGATACTGAATCCCCAATGTTGCAAATTTTGCAATTTACTACATTTGGGACTCTACTAGTGAGTCAGTCTAAACAGTATAAAGACTTCTTGGCCTTGATATTTCACCTTCATTAGCGCGACTTTCACTACAAGTCCGCAGGCAACTCTTCAATCCAGCAGATTTCCAACTTCAAAATGGCTGATTAAACCTTCTTGTTGTGCACTAGTGGTTCTTTTCCTCCTTCCTGGGCGGACTGACCACTTGTAGCTCCACCCTCATGGCTAATCCCCGCTTGTCCATCTCTGACTCCACCTACTGGCAAATATCTGCGGTGTATTCTGTAGATCCAGATTGGGATTTGGTAGCGCCTACCACTCTTAGGTACATTAACCCAACACCTAACATTGGGGACCTTTAACCCACTCTTAAATGTCAAGTGTCACTACAACTCTTAAAAATGCAGATAAAAGTAGGTAAAGGATGGTATATTATTAGAATAAAAAGCCAATTCCCAAATAGAGTGGCCAAAACATAAATATTATGATCAGACTGGTGTATAGTTATCACGAGGAATATAATGAGGAATAGGGGTGTGGAGGTTATGAAATGCTTGAGGCTTCATCAGTGGCATTGGTTTACATAAGGATATATCATATGGCATTCGTCAGAATATGAGTAATCAATTAATATTCATCAAAGAAATCTATGTAAGGCTGGCGAGGAATCATATTAATGTGGATCAATTAAAACCCCAAAGTGGAAAGTGCATTGCTCACTGCTCATCTCCTAACTTGGATAGATTATACTCAGATAGATAATTAATCATTAAGACAATTTATAGCTTATTTGGTCTTGTCATTCAGCAATACTTTTTTTTTAGTACTAGATGGTCCATTCAGCAATACTTTGATTCTCAAAAGGTAATCCAGTTGGTAAATCCAGCAACTGATAAATTAATATCAATAATTACAATCCACTCACCATTAGATTGGCGTCCCAATTAGTAAAATATAAAATAAACAACATTAGACCATTTAGCTTCAAATCTGCTTTACTGATAAAATTTTAATATTATACTGCACAAATACTACAAAATTTAGCTTTTGGACTTTAAACATGGGTGAGCAAGATCTAATCTCTGACTCAAACATGAGGTTAAAGCTGAGCTTAATCCTTAGCCAAGGCTAACATCAACTAGGAATGAGATAACACACAGTTAACTATATATCCCCCAACTTATACAGAAAATCAAAATGGCTCCTGACTTGATTAAAGAACATGAAATAAAAAAGGCCAACAAATCAGTCTTTTAAGGCAATCAGAGTATACTCTGCCTTACCTATCCAATTAGGAAAGCTCTTTATTACTTCTTTATTTCATTAAAAAGATATAAACTAAGAATTGCTTTATTGGAATCCAAATAATGCGGGAGTTCAATTGTTTGAACAAATCACATCGAAAATACGTTTCACTTTTGGTATATTGGACACCACTAGTATTTGATTTTCTGACCAAAAATTAATGGGCCTTAAAACCCTACCTGCCTTGTCGAATATCCCTCCTGTTTTGTATAATATAATCAAAACCTAGGGGTAAAACTAAGTTTTCTCCTGAGGCAATAGATGCTGAGGACGGGGACCATCTAGTACTAAAAAAATAGATGCTGAGGACGAGTACCTTTATACACCCCACGCCTTTAGTATAACACCCAATTATCAAGTTAATTTAGATTCTAGAAATAAGATCACATATATTGTAACCAAGTTTTGGAGTTATATGAACACCCCAATCCTTCTATAAAAGAGGCGCTTAAATGCCCTAGAATTTTAGACCCCGCATATGAGAAATTCATCTCCATTCTGTTAGAAATTTAATTAATTGAACACTCCAAGTTCCTCAGCACTCTCTCATTGATTATACAAAACTCTGTCATATAGAAGATATCACCTATGTAAGCAGTTCCAGGTCTTTACAAAGCTTAGGGTTTGATCAACTGAAAACCATAAATCTAGTCAAAAGTAAGGATGGGGGTAGCCTCACTCTCAATGAACGCCAGAATGTAGAAGCTACGTCGAGGAATATAATGAATCTTTTTGTCAGGACCAGGTGATTATGTGAAGATGTCTGGAGTAATTCCCTAAGTAGAAACTAAAGATCACCCACCATTCAAATCTTAAGCCTACCAAATTTATAAGGTTGAGGAGGCCCAAGTAGCTCTAGAATTAAAAACAACCACTAGAAGCTGGTCTACTTGTAACACTAAAAGCCCTTGGCCTCCCCTGTTTTGTTAATTAATAAAAAAGGATGGTGAACATTGAGTTGTTTGGACTATCATCAATTAAATTCCATTACTCAAAAAAATAGTTATCCCCTACCTCATATAGATAACTCATTACATCTAATGTCTAATCACATATATTTTGTCAATGGATCTGGCCAGTGGTTATCAGCAGATTGACATATCCCCTGAAGATTGCATAAAGTGACCTTATTTCTAGTTGGGAATAAACGCTTACTCAGATGCCGCAGGGGCTATGAAATACCCCTGACATCCACAAAATAGCAATTGATAGATTATAAGGGGATTTATAACGCTCTTGTGTGTTAGTCTATCTTGACAATTTGACCATTTTCGTGCAAATTTTTACCATTCACTTAGCACACCCAAGAGATGTTTTCCAGCAATTACGCCAATTTTTTTGATGTAAACCACTCCAAATGTTTTTTCTTACAAAGATTATTGGTTTTTTAATTATTAGTTAAGTAATGCAGGAATATACCAATTGACAATAAAGCTTGGCCATTTCCAAGATGTTCCATCTAAGTCACTTTGCAATGTAAAAGTTTTTATAAGATGGTTGAATATTAAGTCAATTTACTACACACTTTGCAGATACATCTGAACCATTAGTTTATTTATTAAATAAAGGAATTACTTTACAGTGGAAAGAAGAGCAGCAACAGTCCTTTGACCATTATGTGTAACTCTTTCTCACTCCCCTGTACTCATATAACTTAAGCTTTGAGAAAACCATATTTTACTTACTGCTGATGCTAGCAATATAGCTATAGGAGCTATATTATCCCATCATGACAAAAATCTGGTTGAAAAACACATTGCATACTATAAACAAAACTTTATCTAAAGCTTAACGCGGCAAGAGTTACCAAACATGAGTGTTTTGCAGTAACAAAGGCTGTAAAGAATTTCTGACCCTATTTAGATAAGCACACTTTACTATAATTAATGACCATTTTATTTGTAATGTCTCCAGCAGATGAAGGATCCTGATGGGAGATTGGAATGATGGGCTTTAAAACTCCAAAACTACAAATTCTCTATCATCCATCGCCTAAGGCCAATACATTGGAAAGTGTAATGTTTATCAATGTTACCCATGCTAACTTTAACTGACCCCAAAGAATATTGACTCTATGGTTTTTTAACTCAACTTACTTATGGAAAAATGAGTCACTTAATATCCAAAGGGAGTTAGAGAAAAGGTCATCAAAGATTCAGAAAATAGATGGTAACCTTTAAAAACTTTTTTACAATAATGGTACACCATATATGACATTCTGCTCGCACAGATGTTGTACTAGAAGGACATCTGCAATTTGGCCATGAAGGAATTTGGAAATCTACCAGTGGCTCAGGACACAATGTTACTGGGAAGTAATGTCTTCTCAATTCCAAAGTATTGGAGTCCTGTCTGGTACTAAAAGTTTAGTTGGACCTAATTTTATGACAACATACATTAGTTTCACCATATGAACCCTTTCATCTATAATTATTGATGTTATGGCCCACTACTTTGAGCATCAATGGCCATCAATTCCTCAATCTGGCTGTTGACCATTTAACAAAGTGGATCAAAGCTATATCCCTACCCCAATGCTTTTGCAAGGGCTACTCCCACGTTCCTCTATAATCAAATTATCACCTAACATGAGTACCCTAACATTTTTTCTCTTATATTAATCAAAATTCTCAATCATTGCTGGTAAATGAGTTAACTGAATTAAAGGGGCAAACTCAAGTGTTTTACAGCCCTTAACAACCTACAACCAACGGAATGGTAGAATGATTAAATGTTACACCAACTACAGCCCTCTGGAAGATTTCCTCAACTGACCCTCTACATTGACCTAAATACCTAAATATTGCAATTCTTGCCTATTAAATAAGTTACCATCAGACTATCAAGATGTCCCCCTTCCAAGCCTTGAATGAAGGAATCCCCAATTGACCTCTAAAGTGCAAGCAATGTTAGACCAACCCTCTTTTGAAGCCCCTGAAGTATTATGAGAGTTATCAATAAAGAGATTATCTGACTTCAGGCCTTGCTTTCAAAATTTGTTTACTACCAATAGTGAGACTAATTGTAAAACAATGATCATGATTTCCTACATAACTTCAGAAAGAATTTTTAGTCCTTTTCTGTCATCACCACCATATGGACGCAATAACAAATTGATCAAAAATTGGTCAGGACCCTATAAAGTTATTAAGGAAATGTGAACACTTGATTGTGGAGGGCGCTTGAAGGATTGTGATATATGAGTACACAGTTGATTTTTGGGACCATTTATTCCCCTATACCAAGATCTAGAAGTGGGAATTATACTCTTACATGCTCAAACTGAAGATTCAAGTAAATTTGATGATATGATTTGAACTATATTTAAAGGTTTGGCCAGTATAACTTTCAGGGATGGCTCCTATGTTGAATTAATTAAACCTCCTAATACTGGGGTCCAAACCTGATCTAAGTGATTAGATATAGTTACTTAAAAAAAGTAATTAGTTGCTGCAGAATCTCCAAGTAACAAATTAGTACAGTTTTTGGCTTGGAAGTGCGCGAAGATTTTCCCTAGGAGCTCTTAACTAATTTCCTTTATATTTTTTTGAGAAAAATAAACCTTACATTTATTTTGCCAATTATTATGGTTACCGCTACTATAAGAGCAAAGAAACAAGGATAACATCAATTAAGGGTATTTTCCCTTGATTGGAGACTTTTATATAGTAAGATTATATATTCTTGTGCCTGGGGCTTCAATTGCCCTAAACTTTATTTGGACGGTAGGATTTCATTCTCCTTATCCCAAAAAGTATCATAAAAATAAAAGACATTGTTTCCCAATATTAATAAAGGTTTAAATGCTCAAGAGTTTTTTATAATGCTCATGATCCATCACCATTTTAAGTTTTAATAGTCAATAAATCATCTCTTTTGGCCTATGTAATAAATAAATTCTATAGTCTTATAAAGTTTCTCATCTTTAACAAGATATTTTTTCTGGTTCTCTAGGGTGAAATAAACTTCTTTAGGCCCATCGCCACATTGCTGCATTACCATTTTTCAAACATAATATTAGTCAAATTAGTTGCTAAGCCAAGGTAGGCAGATGAGAGATATTATTAGCATTTTGGTTCTTTACGCCAAGGCAATGTTGAGTCTCAAAATCATAAGCTTGTAGGTTCATAGACTATCTGTCCAGCCGCACTTTTGGCTCTTTAGGAATTTGTAATCTATGAATAGAAGCATGGTCAGTTACTACTGTAAAGTTCACCACATGAATGTAAGCTCAGCTCTTCTTACACGCATATATAACATCCATTGATTCTTTTCAGTTACCATGTGCTTCCATTTATGCACATCCAGTGTTTGGCTGCAATATGCCATTGAATGCTCAATAACTTCAATGTATTTTAAAATAGTACTTCCCCTATGGCATTTAGGGGACGCGTCCATTTGCACAATTAAAGGTTTATTCGATTTATGGTATATGTATTGAAGTTTTGGTGTGGCAATGCCTCAACTTGGTAAAGGCCAAATGAATTTTCCCTATCCACTCAAATGTTGCCCCTTTTTTAATAAATGAAACAAAGGCTCACCAACCTTACAAAAACTTTCGATGAACCAGCAGTGGGAGATGATAATTCTAAGAAATACCTGAGTGATTTACTTAGTATGTGAACGCGTCATCTTCTTGATGGCCTCAATCTTAACTTTATAGTCCCATAGGCCCTATTTATAAAAAATAAAAGTATGATACTCAAGCTGCTCTTTAAAGAAATTGTATTTCCACGGCTTGATTTATAGACCAGCCTTAGCAAGTTGGAGAAAGAATTCCTTCAAGTGTTATAAGTGCTCATTGAATATTCTGTAAAATATGTATATATCATCCAGATATACTTACACTCAGGATATTTTTAAATCACCTAAGATATCTTCTATAGCGCGTTAGACAGTTGTAGGAATGTTTTACAACCCTGAGGCATCCAATTGGATTGATACAAAATTTGAGCCATAATCATTATACATCTCTCCTGTTCAAAATCAGGCGTCTTAATCTGAAAATAGCCTGAAAATAAATCCATGGAAGAAAAATATTACGCACTGCTAAAGCGGTCTAGTGTATCATCAGTGTGGATTAGAAAGAATTAAAATCCTTTTTAGTGATATTATTTTTTTTATTTTTCAATACACAATTAGAGCCAGCTTTTTTTATAAGAATTTGGAGGCCCAAGGAATCTTATAAGGCATTAACATCCCTAGTTGTATGAGCTGATTAATTTCTGTATTAACTCTATCACCGCCACTTTGGATCACCTTATAGGATGCAGGCAAAAGGGCGATTTTCTATATTAATATAATGTAACACATCTTGCGCACACCCATATCAAATGAGCCCTAGTATAAACTACCTTGTTTTTCTAAAATAAAGAAATGACTCATCTTTTGATAATCTGTAAGTCCAGATAGCTTTTTGCGTGAATCAAATAACAAACAGATTGCCACTCATTGCTATCTAACTCAAGTTCATAAGATTACTAAATTCATAGATACTTTGTACTTCTTCTATAAGAATAATTACGCACATGCAAAAATTTAGTGTAGTTTAATCTAGAGGGGGTAAAAATATAGTACATCTATCATTACTTGTATTCTTCCATAGTTTGTGAAAATAATCCCAAGTTCAATGACTAGTTCCACGTTAAATTGCAAAAGTAAGGTCACCATTTTGCCATATAATACTTGGGAATAATTAAAATAATTTCAGTTTTCAATATCTGAAGGTATGCTGGAATGGTCAGGCTTTTGTTAGCTCTAAGCAGTATTCTTTTTATTTCCATAATTTGGTTAAGCAAACTCTTGGTCTAACTCATATCTATTAATAATACATTGTCACTATGTCATCTTTATAGGCAAACTTGATCAACGCCTGATTTTGGAGCGCAGGGCTTCTGTCCTTTTATCTATATAATGAGGAAGGTTTTATCCTAGTATCTCCAACTTATTCTTCTTTGTATCTGCCTTAATTCCATAAGTTCTTATAAAAAGAGATCTCAATATTAAAGTCGTAATTATTATTGGGTAAGTGATGGCTGAAGCTAATGCTAGTGTGGGCCAAAACGTAGAGGAAACGCACTGTAAGCTTTTTCAGATGTAGTCAAAATGGGGTTTTCAGTCCTGTATTGTTTACAATGGTCAACTGCGCAAGGTGAGACAGTTTACTAGTTCGTTGGAAATAAAATTGTTTGGTGCCCCTAATATACATAGTAGCTCATACTTTAAACTCATTTACTATAATATAGAGGAGTTACACTCAGTATAAGCATCAGAGGTGTTTGCTAAATTGACATTAAAATGGTCAGATTGAAAAAAGACTGTAAATAATCACATAACTGATGGCTTGATTCCCTCAACACTCCAATTTGTATGGAAAATTAGACCTCATCCAACTTGGCCATTGCTGAGGTTACTGGAAGCTCTTACTGCTCCAAGTGTTGAGCATAAGGTTTTTGTAACAGGTGAGTTCACGCCAATATGCAACAAATGAATTGAGCAGTAAAAGCCATGTTACTGACCATACTAGGGATAGGTCTGCAGAAGCCCACCCCCAAACCTTAATGCCATGCCTCATCGTTGCCACATATTCTTGCACCACTATTCCCATGACGCTGCACATCAAAAGCAAGGTCTGGGACCAGAAAAGGGCTGAGAATGACGCCAACGCCACACTGAGCTCACTGGTTGAGCTCATGATTCTGAATGAGCTTTTTAATAATAATAATAAATATTATTTTCTTATTAGCAAGCAAATTTCCCTATTTTGATTTTTCCATTTTTTTGTAGAAGATGCAACTGCCCTTCAGGGCCGCAACATCCTCCCCTAATAGTGCCCTGCTAGTAAGGAATAAGCTCCTCCTTGGTTAAGCTCTTTTGGGCACCATACAACACATTGTTTTTGAATATTCCTCATCCCACCAGATCATCATTCAGGCTTTGCTTAAGCCCAATGTCATTCTGTGGATGCACTTAGGTTCAGTATGGCGAATTTTCCCAGCTCTGACCTTCCTGAGTTTGATGCTCTTTGAATCAGGGCCACGTTTGGATTAAACGCCACTCAATCCAAAGCAATGTGCGGATCAGGTGCCTCCTGATCCGTTACATCACCCCCTGTAAAGACCAAAACTCTTGGACCTTCTCCAGGCACCGTGCACAGTCCTCCTTTGTCTGCCACGTCGCCTCCTCCAATGGATAGCCTTTCCACTTCACCAGCAGTTGCTACCAGCCCCTCACCCATTTTGCATCTAATATCCGTTCCACCTCATATTCTGGCACATCCCCTTCCCTAGGGTTCAGTAGTCCTGGACGCTCTGGACCTATTCCCTTGAATGCTTGTAGCTGGGAAGCATGAATCAATGGATGGGCTCTGGAACCTATTGGCAAACTTAACTCAAAGGCTACCAATCAATGGCTCAGACAATCCAGTATGGACCCAAAACTTCAGTCCCATCTTATGACTCTTTACTGGTGTTAATTTCTTGACGTCTAGGTCCGCTGACTGAGTTGGATTCACACAGGGTATAAACACTGAGCAACCCAATTAAACTGATATGAGGATCGCCAATTTATAATAAAACTAAACAAAATATATATGGAGCTATTTCCCCTTATTTCTTTCTTTATTTTTAGATGTCTCGTGGGGGTGGAAGGCAAGTTGGTAAGGGCGTACAGCTACCAACCTGAAGGTTGCAGGTTCGATTCCCGCCCTTTGCACATCAATTGGGGTGCCAGCCATAGGAAGCTATTGGCGGTTAGTAGGTCTAATAACACGAAAACCTTACTCATGACGTAACCAGAAAAATTTGAGTCCTGATCTGGAGGTGGAAAAACTTTCTTTGATGGAGTTGACCCTGTTCAGGTTTCATGTCGTTTCTTTCTTTTGGCAATGCCTGTCCCCTGGTCAGCTTGCCTCGGTTAAATAAAAAATATTTTTAGATGTCTCATAGACTGTTCTGCACTTCCTCTTCCTCATAAAAGACTATCCCCTCTTTAATCTTCCATCAGGCTCTTTATACCTAGATCCCCAGCCAGATGCATCCTTGGCTTGGTATCTTCTATTCTTCTTCCTTATTTGAGTTGCTCTTGTTCATATCAAATTTTGGCATGATTCCTCTTAATTTGCCAAATGTTCTCATTTTGCTTGATTATAATTTGTGTATCCCCTTTTCATAGATCTTGAGACTCATCTCGATTCCCCTGTGATCTGCCAATATGGGTAGCATATTGTCCAGTCATATCAACTTCCTGACAACTGGGACAGCATAGTTCTTATCTGACACCAATACCAAGTCCTCAGGCTCAAACGTTGGATCTGGCATCCTTTGTCAATCTGCCTGTTGCTTCTGCTGAGTCACCACCAACTCCAAATTCCACTGTAACTTCTTTCCAATATCTGACATGGATGCGCCATCTCAACCCCTAACACATTCCGCCCATGGATCCACCATTTGATCTGGGGTTGAGTCCATTATTCAAAAAAATGGTGAATTCCTGTTGAGGAATGGGAATGATTTTAAGCGAACTGGGCCATCTGAACCCACGAAATCCAGTCATCCTTCCAATTGGACACATAAAACCAGAGATACTGCTCAAGTATCTGATTTACCCTCTCTGTTTGTCCATCAGATTGAGGATGGTAAGCTAAGGACTGTCCAGACCTGATTTCCAAATTTCCCAGCAGACTTGACCAGAATTTTGAAACAAATTGTGGACCTCAGTCCTAAATGATCTCCTCAGCTTAACCATGCTGGGAGAACACCTCATCAATGAAAATCCCCACCGCGTCCTTTGCCAAAAACTCCCAGTGCATGGGAAGAACTCAGCATATTTGGTAAGTCTATCCACAACCACCATAATCGCATCCTTCCCCTGCACCTTCAGGAGACCCATTATGAAATTGACACTAATTGAGCTCCACGGGGCCCGTGGTATTGGAAGTGGATTTAACTTACCTGATGGCGGTTTTCTTGAGGGCTTCGACTTGCGCATACCAAAATCTCCCACACATACTTCTTGACATCCTTATGAAGGCCCAGCCACGAATACTCCTGTTGCACCAATTCTACCATCTAATCCACTCCTAGGTGATCTGCCAATGTATGATCATGAGAAGCCCAGATTACCTCCCATTGTAGCGATGGGTTGGGCACCCATACGCAAGAATTGTGGTATAGCAGCCCACCCCTCTTCATGAAAACCTCATGGCGCCCATGCGGCCATCCCTCCATCATCTCAGCTTTCAGTCAAAAGCAAATTCCATTTTCCTTTTTTCCGGTGGACTTCCTCCCCCAGCTCACTTTCCCTACCTCATTCATCGTGAATTGGTCCAGTCAGAACATCGTGGCTTTATTAAACTCCTCCAATTCATCCTTCTCATACATGAAGCTCCCATCTCAGCTCAACCAATCTGCAAGTACGTTAAATGCTCCTGGCCTGTACTCCACCCAGAAGTCATAATGGACCAGCTCTACATGCCATCTGGCCTGCCGCTGGTTCATTTTTCTAGGCTCACAATAGTATTCCAACGCCTTGTGATCCATCCAAATAACAATAGGATGCCAGGCATAGAGTAGATGATACTGCTATTCCCATAAGGCTGCCATCACTGCTAACAGTTCCTTATTATCTATTGGGTAGTTTATTTTCGTGAGGAGCATCTTACAGCTAAAGTAACACACAGGGTTTTAGCCCGTCTTCCCCTTCCTGAAGCAACACTGCGCCTACCACATAATTTAAGGCGTCCATTTCCACCACAAATGGCCTCCCAGGGTCCGGATTGGTCAGTACAGGCGTGGTAAGTAACTTATTCTTCAGTAATTTAAAGTCCTGCTCCTCTTTCCTTCCCCATACGAATGGGATGTCCTGGGTCAGATGTGTAAGTGGTGAGGCCATTTTGGACAGATTCTTCACAAACTGACGCAGGAGTTTAATGTTCCCAAAAAACTCTGCACCTCATCTGAACCATAGGGGCCTTCCATGCCTGCACCACACGCATTTTATCCGGACATACTCCCAATCCACTCTGGAAAACCACATTGCCTAGGATAAATACTGAACTTTGGTTGAATTCGCACTTGGAAGGTTTCAATCTCAAACCCACCCAGCCAATTGCCCCCAGAACTTCCCAGACATCTCAGATATGATCCTCTCAGGACTTCAAAAATACTAAGATATTATCCATATAGATGGCACAGCAATGACCAATCATTCACCCAAGGACATGATCAATCATCCACTGGAAAACTGTTGGAGCATTTCTAAGCCCAAATGGCATCATTCGATACTGATACACCCCCAGGTGGCACTTAAACGCTGTGTATTGCTGATGCTCTGGTCTCACTGGTTTCTGATTAAATGTGTCCGCGAGGTCAAGTTTTGTAAACACTGAGCATCTTGTAACCATTGGGAGAATATCCTCCAACAAGGGCATTGGATATGGATCAGACTCAGTGACCATGTTCAGATGCCAGAAATCCACACACAGGCATAATTTTACACTCGCTTTTTGGTACCAGTGATACAGGAGACACAACTGGAGACATAGAGGGCTCAATTAACCCTTTGCCCAACATTGACTTCACATGGCCCTCCAACACTTCTTTGGCCCATTTGTTAAGAGCATATACTGGATACCCCCTGGGCAACTACGTCCCCTCCTTGAATCAAAATGAAAATGCAAAAGAGCCTGTAGGGGAAAAAGGCGAGTCTCCAATAGGACCAAATACATCAACAAAGTCACTGTATTCAGCTGGTAACTCTACCTCCTGCATCCCACCCAAGCTCCTGCAACCGCTTGGAACATCACTCCCAACCTCCATTTTTCATTTCTTCAAAGGCCAATCTGCAGCGTCAAGGTAATTGTCAAATGTGACAAATCAATCTGGGGCTGGAAATGATGCCACCATTGCATCCCCAGTACCACATAATGAGCCAGATTTCTGATTGCACAGAAACCTTCTTTTAACCAAAATGGGTCCTGCCGTTTGAATACCAAGGGCTCTAAACGCCATGATGGAGCTCTTCTTGACACATTGGCAAACACCACCTCAGGTCCCCTCTTCATCTCCAACTTCAAACGTTCTGCTAAGGCGAACTCCACATAATTTTCCTTGGCCCCTGTATCCACCAGGGCCAGCACCTTCTCCATTTGACCATGCAAGTATAACTCCACCAGAATAAATAACCTAAGGTAAAGTGAAGAAGTAGATTTAATGTTTGAAGCATTCTCAGATTGCAAATTTGCAGGTAAGGTAGGTCTAGGACTATAACTCTTCCTGGGTCCCTGACCTATTCTTCCCAACTCCTCACCATTTCCCTGGCAGAACCCCCCATGGATATTCCTGAAATTCCTGGGCGATCCCTGCCAACCAAATTGACCTCTGCTGGCCACTGCGGGCGACTGGCCCATTTCTGAGGACATAGAAGCTTCCCACCGGTTACACGCCAAGGCCAAATGTTTCTCCACCTGTACTGCCAACGCAATTTCTTCCGCCAACAAACTTTGAACCTTAGCAGCTGGCATGGTGGCTAACATATCCGCTTGCAGTCTTTATCTGAACATTTGCAATGATTGTGAATCTGAGACTCACACTGATTTTGCTAATGGACAGAAAATCCGCCCATATTCTTCAACTGATCCTCAACCCTGACACACCATCAGCAAAGCTGACCACGCTTCATCCTACGCCTCATCTGGAAAGGCAGTCCAGTTGATCCAATTGACACATTTGTCCATGGATCCTGGAAAACATCCTTGCTCCTCAATCAACTCTTGCACTCACCTGGCCAGATCTGGGGTAGTGATTCCACAATTTGTGAAATCTGCAGCGAGAAAGGGGTCTCCCCTCCCGTTGCTTGAGCCAACCACGCCTGAAAACGAATCCACAACACCACTTGGTGGATTTTCTCCAAAGCTTCCATGGGCAAAGCAGCCCGACCTTTTTGAGATGTGGATCCTCCCTGGCATTCCTCCATCTTTACAGGTCTCGCGCCACACACTCAAACCACCTCTATTATTATGAAAGTTAGTGAGAAACTCACCATCACCACCACCAACACATGGCAATATCATTCCTCCCCTCCTGGAGCCACCACCTCTACTTGGGGCCCCTACAAAACTGACAAAAGAGTATTTTAGTTGCATCTAATGTAACAGGCAGGTTTGTGCCGATAAGCGATGAACAAATTAGGCAGTAGAAGCCATGTTACTGACCATACTAGGGATAGGCCTGCAAAAGCCCACCCCTGAACCTGACTGCCATGCCTCATCGTTGACACATATTCTCGCACCACTGTTCCCATGACGCTGCACATCAAAAGCAAGGTCTGGGACCAGGAAAGGGCTGAGAACGACGCCAATGCCACACCGAGCTCACTGGTTGAGCATATGATTCTGATCTGAGCTTCTTAACAATAATAATAAATATTATTTTCTTATTAGCAAGCAAATTTCCCTTTATTTGATCTTTTCATTTTTTTGTAGAAGACGCAAATGTTCTTCAGGGATGCAACATCCTCCCCTAAATAGTGCCCTGCTAGAATGGAATAACCTCCTCCTTGGTTAAGCTCTTTTGAGCACCATCCAACACATCATTTGTGAAGATTCTCCATCCCACCAGATCACCATTCACACCAAGCATTTGCCTGACGTCATTCTGTGGATGCACTTAGGTTCAGGATGGGGAATTTTCCCAGCTCCGACCTTCCTGAGTTTGATGCTCTTTGGATCAGGGCCACGTTCAGATTGAATGCCACCTGATCTGAAGCAATGTATGGATCAGGTGCCTCCTAATCCATTACAGTTTTTAAATACTTTTTATGCTTCTTTATATTGACATTTTATTTCAAAAAATTGGCCACATCTAACGCCTCCTCAACACTTTCCTAAAGAAACAAAGGAGGTGAGGATTTAGAGTTACCATTACCCAATTATATGGCATTTAAAGGCTTCTTTTAAAATTTTTTTTAAGTTGATTGTTTTAATGGTTAGCGGAAATAGGAACTTACTTAACTACTCTGCCCCTTATTTTCATGAGTCATTGTCAGCTGGTTGGTTCACCACGTGAAGGGCTGGCTTTTGGGACGACATAAGGGAATTAATTTGCATAGTGCCCTGTTCTTATAAATATGTGACAAGTCACGGATTTAACACCTGATTTATTATAATGAGGGCCCCAAGTCCTAACTAAATCTTTTTTGTGAGATGGGCTTATATGGCTATTTCATGGATCATGGTAACTCTGTAAGGCGCCTCAAAGTAACTCCTCACTAGTAGAGATAGTTTACCATCTGATTATTGTGGGTTTTTATCCTTGTAACTAAACCTAATACAGCTTCTTGTAAGGCTTTCAGGCATGATGAAGGGCGATATGAGAATCAAATTTACTATTAATGTGAGCCACAGGTAACGTCTGCACCTCCCAATAACATGACCAACAAAAACTGCTACAGTTTTATCCTTTCTAAAGGATGTTTAAACTTTGGTCTTCCAGGTGTCCATCCTTTATACTCCACCAAATTCTTTGATAAGGAGGCATTGGCGTCATGGTAATTTAAGCCTAAAACCTGTAATTTTGGCATGACTAAATATTAACTTTCAAGGTCCAGATAGCTCCTTATTTTACCAGTTTGGCCATTATAAGGGGCACCTTCCATGACAATCCTAGGATAGCTTAATACAGTTTTTACGTTTCCATCCTTAATAATTAGGTAAAATGATAGGGTTTGCATAAAAATGTTTTCTTAGCTGCTGGGATGAAGGACCCATGTTAATACCATATGACTTTCTGGGTTAAGTAGATGAGGGGTGGGAACAAAATGGCTTTGAGCCGCTGGGGTGGCCCAGGTGGAAGGTGTCAGAGGGATATGAGTAGAGGCGACGTATGTATTGCAAAATGGTTGTACTAGATTCTCATGAGAATAGTAGCTGAAGAGTTAGGTAGGAGTAGTTCGTTGGAGTATCAGTATAATCAACTCCTGACGTTGAAGAGAGTTAAGAAAGTAGGCACATGGGCCATAAACAGCTCTTACTACCGTCCATGTCAGTCTCATATGTGAAAATTCCCACTTGATGATAAAGATATCCAAAGGGCATACACTTTACTTACCCTAGTGGCATCTGCAAAGATCGCTATTAATTTTGTTTTTGTCTGATCTATAAATTGTTTAAAAAGTCAAAATTTCGATTTTGTCATGTTTCAACATGATTGTTATTTGGTTTGCAGGTAAAAAGCAACTTTCAAGTCAAGGTATTCAAAACTTGTGCGCTTACTTTCTGTCCCTGAGTTTGCATTTGAAGAGCAGATAATCATTCGAATATATAAGTTTTTATTGGTACATATGGCTCCATATAAATTATTATCTAGACTTTTTGGCTTTACTGCTATTTGCAACAAGCCAAGAATACTTGATTGGCTACTCAGAGGTGCCTAGGCTGGAAAATTTGAAAGGAACTCAACCTTCTCTAGAGGTTCAGAGGTTCCTAGCAAACATTGGAGGGCTGAAAATATATTTTCGTCCTGGAGAATTGTACTTTAAACTAAAAATAAATCCAAATTTTAAAAATTAATTTATTATTAAAAAGCCGAGTAATATTTAAAGTATTAAGGGAAAAGAAGGAATGTGATGAGTGATAGGTGAATAGTATGTACAAGGATGGAAGGTGATTGATGAAAATAGGAGGTGATGTTACAGTCTAGTTTCAGAGTTGTAGTAGATCAAAATTTATCATTAAAGGCTGGACTTAGATTAAATAATGGTCACCAGTTGAGTGAACATATTATCTGTCATTAAAGAACTAATAGCCAATAGAATATAATATATGGCATAAGGTATTAATAGTGTCAGGGAGACATTGTATGAAGTTTAGAATGCCCTGCCAGTTGGGATGCAAAAGCACCCAAAAGGAAAGCCAGAATGCCAGAGCATTGCCACTTGAACGAGGTTGTATTGCATGAGGAGTGTTGGATTTTAGGATAGTTTAAGCTCGCTGGAGCTATTTGAGCCTAAACTCCAACAAATGGGGATTAAATTACTGAAGATAATAAAAATAAATGAACACTTAAGACTAGAAAGTTGTATTTTTATGGCTTTATTAGTGCTTTCAGGGAAAAAAATGAACCCCCTCAATAACCAACTTGTCAGTATGTAAACTGTATTGAGGGTCAAAGGTGCTATCAATGATAATTTTGGAATGGCTTGTGACAGTCCAAATAAGGAAATATGCGAATTCGGCCTATCAAAGCTCAGAAAAGTTGCTTCATTTTGGCTGAACGATGGATAGAGAGTTAATTATTGGTAATACGTACCTGTGGGGTATTGATTTAATAAATCTAGACAATCCCCTTTAACAAAATTCATTGTAACTTGGGGGACCCCTACCAAGACTATAAAAGGGAGTGGTCCCCGAGTAGGTGCTTGAATGGACCTGGTTGTTGCTGGGGGAGTACCATCCATTGGACATCCCAGGGTCTGCCATATGGTTGGAGTAATCTGACTGCTTAATCTAGTACTAATTGCCTGTGAAGTTTTCAAAATCATGTTATCCCAATTTTCAGGGTTCCACCAAGAATCATCCAGAGACTTTTGGCCGATTTATCAGCATTTACCTCCAAACCACTCTTTTCTATACATCAGACTTGTAATTGTCTGACATTACCCCCTTCAAGGGTGGTATGGGGGTGAATAATATCACAAGAACCACCCATAAACTGTTAATAGTAAGGCCAGAATCAAGGGACTTAATGGAATACTCATCCCCTCGCTTATATGTGACTACAAATGGGCCTTACCAGGTAGAACCAAGCTTCTCACTTCTAGGTGTGATGCGGTTGTGGTAATACAACACCAAGTCTGATACTTGGAAGGAAGGGAGAGAAGCCCGAAGCTCATTAGCTTCTTGCCCTTCTTTAGTGACTGTCTTGGTCAAGTTATTCATGGCCTCTTCTTGTAGTTGGATGGTGTGCTGGGCCAATTTTTTCATGGCTTGCTCTGGGTCAGTTCTGTCAGTGAAAATGTCTTTGTATAATAGGGCTGGTACCACAGGTTCTCTTCCATACAACACATGGAAAGGGGACATCTTCAGGATCTGATGGTAAATAATCTGGTAAGCCATGAGGGCACTGGGTAATTAAAGATCCCAAGGTAGAGGGTCAGAGCTATTTTGCGGAGTATAAAGACCAGGGTTCCGTTAACTATTTCTATGGCACCATTTGAAGATGGGTTATAGGTGGCCAAGAAGAGTTGTGTTCCCAAGGAGGTGGCGAGGAGCTTTACAACTTGGGAGATAAATTTTTTTCCATTGTCACATAAGAGGACTTAATAGCACCCATGCGAGTGAAGATGTAATGGTGTAAGAAGGTTGTGGTAGCTTTAGAAGTCTGCGCGGGGAGAGCAACATCTTCAACCCATTTGGTGAAATGATCAACTCTGACTAAGATATAGCGATTGCCACCTGTAGTTTGAGGGAGAGGACCAACCACGTCCAAACTTATGGTGTGGAAGGGTTGTTGGGGCGTAGGCGATTGATACTGGTACTGGGTTTTATAGTTGGATTGTTTTTATAAATCAGACAAGCATCTAAGACTTCTGCTATGGTCTCCATAATTCTTTCCTAGTAATACCGCTCTTTAATCCACTTGTAGGTTTTTAGGACTCCGCCATGGCCCATGATAGTGTGAGACTCCATCATCACAGATAATTGCTCAGATGGCTGGAGATAGGGCAACCAGTTTACTCCTACCTTCTTGTACAACTTCCCACTTTTGACCTTAGTGTTGCAGGAGTGTCGAGCAAGAATTTTTGTACAGGTTCATCTTCATCAGCCCAAGCATCTGGAAACATGAGGAGATCATGAGGAGATCATGCAACATCTCTGCTTCACTATTGTCAAGGTGTAAAATAGGAGCCGCATCAACCCATCAACGTTCATATGGATCGTCCCAGCTCAATGCTCAATGGTTATATCATAGTGCTGGAGCTTAAGAGCCCAGAAAGCCAACCGTCCAGTGGGGTCCTTCATAGTTTGTAACCACTATAATAATGCGTGGTCAGTAATCACTTTAAAGAAAGTCCCATATAAGAAAGGGTGATAGTAATAGACAGCAAGTAAGATGGCAAGGCACTCCTTTTCAGTAACGCTATAGTTGCGCTCAGCTTTTTAAAGCACCTTACTGAAATAAGACACAGGATTATCGACCCCATTCTCATCCAACTGAGCCAAGATAGCTCCAATGGCATAATCAGAGGCGTCTGTGAACAACATGAAAGGCTTGCTATAGTCAGGGTGATGAAGAATAGGCCTTTTTGTAATAGCGCTTTCAGGGTCTCAAACGCGGCTTTTTTGTTCAGCACCCAATAGAATGGAGTGTTCTTGGTCAAGAGATGTACCAGGGGCTCACTAAGATGTGCAAACTTGGTAATTAGTTGATGGTAATACCCCATCATACCCAAGAATACCTGTATGTCGCAAAGGGTTTTGGGCTCAGGCATCTTAGATATCGCTTCTACCTTATCTTGAAGGAATTGTATCCTAACTTAAGATATAGCGTGCCCAAGGAAATCCAACTTCTTCTGGAAGAAAGTACATTTCTAGGGCTTTAGCTTGATGTTAGATGCCCGCAAACGTTGGCTCAATTTTTTTAGATGTGTGAGGTGTTCATTAAAGGTCTTGTAAAATACTGTGATGTCATCGGGGTAGACAATCACACAGCTGAGCTTGAGATCCTGAAGAATATGATACATCTCCCGTTGAAAATGGCAGGCGCATAGAATAATCCCTGGGGTAATTGAGTGGGTTGTAAAAGGCCTTTTTCTACAGATAAGTGAGCACTTTTCCTGGTCTTGTGGAGAAAGGTCCATCTGTCAGTATCCACTAGCCAAATCCATAGCGGAGAAGAACTTGGACTCAGAGAGCTGCTCCAGAGCGTCATCAATTCGGTGGATTGGGTAGCTGTCCTTCTTGGTAAGGTTATTCAGCTTACGGTAGTTCATAACTACCCAATGACCTCCTTTTTCTTTTTTATAAGTAGAAGAGGGGATGACAAAAGGTTTTGTTAAGGTCCCAGTAACCCAGCGTCTAACAATTGTTTTAGCTCCATCCGAATCTGTTGCTCCTCAACTTATTATTTGAGGTAGGGCTTGGATTAAATGGGATGAGAATCTCCAACATCTATAGTGTGAGTCCAACCCTTCATGTGCCCATAATCGGTATCAAATTTGGATAAAATGTCACTATATAACTCCAGTAAATAATGAACTTTATTGGGCTCTGCAGGAATTAGATCATCAGAGATTTAAACAGTGGGCAAGGTACATAACGATTGATCATCTGGTAGACCCATATCTGCCATAGACCCAATACAGTGAACTTGTTTAATATCCATAATAGGGACCAGCAGGCCTCTTCCAAGCTCCTGATGCTTCTTGACGACCATGTCCTTGTTGGTGAGATTCCCCAACAGGAGATTGATTGGTCGCTGATAATCTGGGTCTAGGATACCTGGAAACACCTGAGGTTCTAAAGGGCTTATTCCATCAATGCTTGTTAAGTGCAGGAGGCAGTAACGGGGATTTGCATGGTAAACTTGGTGTCTATCAACTTTTGTTCACCCGCTTTGACTATTACCTCCTCTGAAGCATACAATGGAATGCCCTCTGAAGCATCCACGATATTAGGTAGCTTTTTTGTGTTTTGGCCCGATGTGGTATAAGTAATGATGAGGGCGGATAAAGGGTACTCAACTACGCATGTATATTCCTTCTTCTTAGGCTCATCATTGGTAACGACTAGGAGAACTTCATAATTTAAAAGGGAGAAAATCTTTGCCTGATATTAATGATTCCGTCATATTCATCATGAATTGAGTACCAATGAGCAGGTCATATGCGTTATTTTCAAATGCCACAGCAGGGGCAGCAAGTAGGAGTTTCCAATTCATATGGGTACTGAAGAGTAGGCTCCAACAACTCGTGTGTTGTTGGGCCCTGAAGTTCCAAACTCTTTTGAATAGTCCAGGTCAGGAACCAACTTAATTTTCTTGATGAGCTTTGATGAGGCTACTTTCAATGGAGCACCTGTATCAAGGATGGCTAGAACGCGCACCTTGTTAATGACAACCTCTACATTAGTTTATGTGATACCAAAAGATAGGGGGGAGGGCGAGAACCTCCTTCAAATGAAGAGTAGAGGCAAGGCGTTGAGCCATCGCAGGGTATTTATCTTTAATATATTGGAGGGTATGAACCTGCTGGGTGGATCGGATCACTGACCCAATAAGCTGGTCAGCATCACTAGCGGTATCAATCACTTCTGAAAAATTTAACAGCTGTTGGAGATAGTTCGTCTTGGTATCATGGCTATATCAATTCTTTCAGGCCTCAAACTATCCGGAATCTGCACTTCCATTGGAGCTCCCAAAACATAATAGCCTTCATCTTCACCACCCCCTTCAGACTCATCATCAGAGGGATTGTCAATGCACCTAGATGAGATACTAAGAGTGGGATGAGAAACTAGATTAATCCCCTCACAGTGTAGGGATTTGTCACTCTCATCTACTCTTTTGATTTTTGAAAGGAGCATAGTAGCTGTACCAACTTTTGAGGGAGGTGTCAGAAGTGGAATGGGTTTACTTTTGCCTCATAAGGGATAGGTTTAGTTTGCCCCATGACTGCAGGTTTTGAACTAGGGGCAGCCTGTGGTGAGGCTGAGGGGGATTGAGACAGCGGCTTGGAAGGACATGATATTTTATCCACCTTAGTAAACCGTTCAGAAAGAGGAGAACCAGGAAAAGAGATAACTGACTTCAATAGCTGAGCTGTTGGAACTTAAGCGGAAGGGAGAGCGCTGCCCCATAACTTCTAGTATCCTCTTTTTCTCTTCACCTGAGGGAGGAACATTTTGTTGTGGTAACTCCGCGGGAGCTGTTTTCCAAAAGAGATAGCCTTAGAAGAGGCTGGAGAGGTTATAGTGGATTCTCGCCTCATAGCTCCTGGCGTAGTATCATCTTCATATTAATCAGCCACCGCAAATAAGGCTCTTTAATATCACGTACATTTTTGAAGGTGCGCTTGACTGAAGATATGCAGCGCTAAGGAGGGAAGAGGCGCTAAACCAGCTAAAATAGCAGCAATGGCGTCATCTAGAGGTAGCATTTTGGCCAACAACAGAGGCTGAGCTTCACTATAAAATCTCTCAACAAAAGAGGGAGTCAATTATCCTCATTCAGGCTAAGGAACATAAAGTCCTGTTTTTGTCGTTGTAAGCATTTTGTGGAGCCAAACTCTTCATTTTAGCGCTTGATTAACCTCCGCCCAGTTTCTGAGATTGACTATGAGAGGCGCCATTATTTCTTGAGCCATACGACTCAAGCATGGGAGGATGTACCTGAGTTTTTGCTGGTCAGTCACTCCTTCCCTTACTGATTCATAAACATACAGGAAGGATGTTATACTGGCTCTAACAGTTGTAAACTTATTTTGAGGAGGGGTTTATGGATGATGGGAAGCCCCTTATTAGCCTTGAGAAGAGTGTTGCTCAAGCCCTTTTAAGGAGAGACAAAGCACTAGCTAACTTTCATTCTAAAGCAGCTAACTTGGATTCAGATGCAGTTGACATATTTAAACAGAAGATTTGTGGTGAACAGGGTCCCCTGTAGTGAGCACCACTTGTTTATTTTAGGATAGTTTAAGCCCTCTGGTGCTATCTGGGCTTAAACTCCAACAAATATGGATTTAAACCACTGAAGATAATAAAAATAATTGAACACTTAAGACTAGAAAAGTTGTATTTTTATAGCTTTATTAGTGCCTTGGGAAAAGAAAAAAAACGAACCCCCTCAATTTCAGACTGTCAGTATGTAAACTGTATTGAGGGTCAAAGGGAATTCAATGATAATTTTGGAACGGCTTGTTACAGTCCAAATGAGGAATTATGCAAATTCAGCCTATCAAAGATCAGAAAACTTGCTTCACTTTAGCTGAACGATAGGTGGGGAGTTAATTATTGTCAATACTTACACATGGGGTAATTATTTAATAAATCTAGACAATCCCCTTTAGCAAAATTCATTGTAACTTGGGGGACCCCTGCCAAACCTATAAAAGGGGGTGTCCAGCTAGGTGCTTGAATGGGCCTGGTTGTGGCTGGGGGAGTACCATTCAATGGACGCACCAGGTTCCGCCGTGTGGTCAGAGTAATCTGACTGCTTGATCTATTATTGAAAACCCGTGAATTGTTCAAAATTGTGTTACCCCAATTTTCAGGGTTCCACCAAGAATTGGCTTGGATCTTTTGACCAATTTTTTCAGCATTTACCTCTGAACCACTCTTTTCTATACATTGGACTTGTAATTGTCTGACAGGGAGATCTGTTACAAGTGAGTGCAGTTGTGTTACAAATGTGAAAAGGAACCCAGAAATGAACCAGGCTGTAGCAACTCCAGACCTAGTGGGCCTTGCTGCAGGGAGTTGAATTATTGGACTAGCTGCTTCAAGATACTCCATAGGAGGGTTTGGCACAAAAACAGAGGTGAGGGGGCGGATCCTTGCACAAAGTGGAGATAGATGAGCCCACAGAATTCTGATATCCTGCTGGCATATGGCTTCAACAATTGGGTTGAAATCTTCAGAAGTTTCTTAGATGATATTCCAGGTTGGCTATAGAGGAACTATTGTTACTATTATGACTGGTTTTGCCCAGCCAATGTAAGGACCAATAGGCCACAGAGTTAGTGCCATAGGGAGCTCAGCAAGAAAAATTTGAGATAAAATCAAAAAATGGGAACTTGAAAGATTTTTAATAAATAGTGATGCTTTGAAAATTGATTAACAATTTCCTCAGTGTGTTATGACTGATTTAATAGATGAAAAATTTGGGGAATAACTTATAATAGCACAGGATAGGGGCCCTCAAGATTTGACCTAACCCAGCGATCTTTAGAGAGAGGGGGAAAATAAATTAATTCTAAACTGAGTTTGAAGGAGTCAGCGGCAGGCCAAGTTGCTGTCAGTTTGACCTTGGACGCCCGACTTTTGGTTACACTGTGTTTCCAATGGTTAGCATGATAGCATCTTGCCCAATGGGCAAAGGGAATTCCCCAAGACCACCCAAATAGGGGTGATCCCAAATGGTTTGAAATGGGTTCAGGATACCCAACCTGCCCATACCTGATCTCATTGGCATCTGTTCAGCCAAACAAGTTGCCTTGAACAATGATTCTGATATTTAAAAGGTTGGTATTCAAATTATTGGCAACATTTGAAAATGAAATTACATGCCTGTTGAGCTTTGTGTTCAATGTTTTTGAGGGGAGTTCCAAATTGGCAACAACATTGCTTATGGCCCAATGCATTGGCAATTTTGAATGAGATCTGTCACTAAACACATTCCAATTAAGAGTTATGTGCCTGTTGGGCTTTGTCCCCAAAGTTTTTTGAGCAAGTTTAAAAATAACTACATTTTCCAATGTACCAGTGCCATTGGCGAGTTTTAAAGAATTTGTCACTTATTACACGTTCACTGAATTTGCGAGCCAGTTGGACTTCATTTCCAAGAGTTTTCAGCTTTTGGACCTTGATTTTGAGGGCTTGGGGCCTTTGACTTCATAACAACTTTTTAGTCCATGAGGGGTGGCAATTTTTGATTTGTTGGTGCATTTACTCAATTTGATGTACTAATTCATTAGAGGGAATTGTGGGGACAGGGGTAGGACTCTTCATTAAAAGGCTGTTAGCTAGTGTTCGTCTACCACATGGGCGAGTTCACCCTGTGTAAAAAGAGGGACAGCTGACCTCTTTGGACCATTTTTAGAGGGTAATGGGAACACTGCCCAGTCTAAGTAGAGGGGAAACTCCCCTGGACTTAAATTACCCTTTCCTTCTGCCAAAGGAGGGGCACCACCACTGGGAACCTGCATAAGGGCTACATCTTTGTGCGCCTTAAGCAACTTGATCGCCATCAAGGGTGCAACTTTTGGGGGAGGATGAGGAGCATCCAGATGTGAAACATGAAACGCCTCGACCAGTTTCATGTAATTTGTGCAATCACAAGCCTTAACCCAACTGTTCTCATAGGCTGGATGCCCTTTCCATGCGACGAGATATTGAACTGACCGGGATTTGTGAGACGCTAAGATGTTTTCACCTCAGCTTTTTCTGCATCCTTTATCTCTATTGGTTCAGGTTTGGCAGGAACAATCCCCTTGAACGGGGACAACTGAGACACGTGGAAAATGGGGTGCTGTTTCCAATGAGCTGGCTGTTTCTAACTGGAAAGCACCATTGCCCAAGTCTTCCTCCACCAGGTGGGGACCCAAACGCTTGCTTGCAAACTTCTGGGAAGGTACCTGCATCTGCAGATGGCGATTATCTAACATAACATGCGATCCCACTGCTATATCGTGGCCAGCAAGCCGTTTTCAATCCACAAATCATTTATAATCATCAATAGCCTTTGTGAGATGCTCCCGCACTAAGGACTGGGTGGACCAAATTTGCTCAACGTGATCTAAGGCATCAGGAACCTCTGGACATAGACAGGGACTGACCAAAAAAGAGGGATTATAACTCAATATCGCTTCATAAGAAAACCCCATAGAAGCGTGAGTACCATTTTTATAGGCAAATTGGGCTATAGGGAGGTCATCAGCACAGGTTCTTGTGCAGCTGATGCGTAACAACGCAAATACTGATCCAAAACTTGTTTAACCCGCTCAGTTTGTCCATAGGACTGGGGATGGTACGTGGTGGAACGCAGAGGGTGATTTTTAAGATGGTTAAAAGCTCATTCCAGAACTTCGCTGTAAATTGGGGCCCATGGTCACTGATGCTCTCCTAAGGGAGGCCAAACATAGAGAACACATGGCGTATGAAGAGACGAGCAGTTTCTTCTGATGTGATCGCAGAAGCACAGGGAATAAATAGAGAAAAATTGGTGAAATGATTGACTAACACCATCACCGCCGTAAACTTATTAGAACAGGAGTTTGACAATAAATCCACAGACACTGATGTCCATGGACCCTCCACCTGTTATAAGGGATGTAGGAGGCCATTTCTTCCTGAGCGGTCTGACTTGGCTTGTGCACAGGTAACGCAATTGGCTATCCAGGCTGGATTTTCCTTAGTTAAACTCGCCCAGTTATAAGTCCACTTGATCAATTCAATGCATTTCTTGTTTCCCAGATGGCTGATTTGGGGAGGGTCGTGATGCGCTTAAAACACCTCAGCTCTAAGGAGAGAAGGAACCCAAACCTGTGACCTAAGATAGATGGGACCCTTCACCAAGGAATACAGGGAATGTTTGTGGGTTTGATAGGGATAAAAGATCGAGTAACTCCACTCCTTCAGAACAGGACATCTGTGCTGCCAAAACCTGCGAGAGATGAGCGGAGCATCAGGAGCTAACTCTACTGAGGCGACCACAGGCGGGACAATAGATAGAATTTGGGTGGTTTTGATCACAGTAACCAGGTCAACTTCCTCTGAGTCCGTGGGGCAATGAGCTGGGTTGCATCTAAGTAAGTCAGGGAGCACATTTAATGCACCTTTTACAAAAATTATAACTAAAATTGAAACTGCATAATTCCTGATAGGTATGAGCCTGCCTATGTGCCAATTTTTGTGATTTGTGGAAATATAAAAGAGCTTGGTGGTCCATACGCACAGTTAACTCATGCTGGGCACCCAGTAACATGTACCACCAATGAGTCAACGCCCATGCTACGGCTGCCAATTCTTATTGTAGATGGCACATGATTGCTCCATTGAGGAAAATTTCTGGGAAAAGTAGGCAACTGGATGTTCTAAACCATCATGCTCCTGGAGCAGAACTGCCCCAACTGCTACTGCTGAAGCATCACAAGCGATGATATATAGTTTGGAGGGGTCTGCATGTTTTAAAATAGGGGTGATAAGAATACTTCTTTATTTTGACTCGAATGCCTGCTGGCACTCAGGGGTCCAACAGAAAGGCACATTTTTACCCATGAGGGGGTGGAGTGGAGCAGCTAACTGGGAAAGGGCAGGAGAAAATTTCTTTAGGAAAATAATGGTACCCAAAAATTCCTTAATTGTTTCTGGGTTGTTGGAGTCAGCCACTCATGTATGGCATCCAAATTGTTGGGTGAGATTACATAACCGTTTTTTAGGATCATGTTCCCAATAAAGGTAACTTCCTCCTTATGAAACTCGCATTTTGAAGGCTTGATGAACAGATCCGCCTTGTGCAAAGCAGCCACAACTGCTTCTAAGTCTTTAGCATGTTGCTCAAGAGTTGGGGAATGAACTATGATGTCATTAATATATGCGACCACACATGTAAATTGGAGGTCACCCTGCACATTATCAATCATTCTTTGAAAAGTGGCTGGTGCGTTCTTCAGCCTAAAGGATATTATGCAGAACTGAAAGATACCTCATTTGGTACAAATCTCAGTAAGCCATTCTTAGACTTACATCACCTAGTATTGGTTAAGGCATTGGTGAGATCAAGCTTGGAGAACACACGAGGCTTTGTAATTGCTTGACTGATAGTCTGTTCAAGGGGTGAAGGGTAGGGATTGCTCACTGTAATTTTATCTAGGTGATCATAATCCATGCAGGGACGGAGAGAACCATCAGCCTTCTTGGCAAAAAAGATGTGGGAGGCAATTGGTGACATCTCTTTGAACAACCATCCTTTTTTAAGCATATTGTCTAACCAGATGTTAAGAGCAGCCTCCTCTTCTGCCATGTGTGGATACAAAGGGCAGTTGATGTTCACCAACTGTACCGTTGTTTGGAATCCTAAGTCAGATTTAGTGTGAGGGGGAAGACAGTCCGCCTTCTTGGAATCAAAAGATATTTTGATAGCACATCAATTCTTTGGGAAAATCAGATGAAGGGCCCAAAGGGGAAACGAGGGAAGTAATGGAGCTGCGGCATTGTATTTTCTTAAGGTTATTAACTAAGGGAAATTCTCCCTCTGTTTGATCATTGGCAAAAAACAACATATTTGACTCTAGATAAATCTTAACATGTTGCCGGCGCCACCATCCAACCCCCAAGATAACTGGAAACACCAAGTTTGGCATCGCTGAGAACCGATTGCAAAAGCTAAACTGATGTACTGAGAAAGAAACTTGCCGACGGACTAGGTATGAGGTCTGGGAGGCTGATGAAGCAACCATCACTGAAGGACCTACATCCAGGTCAAGCTCCAATTGTTGGGCTAGTTCAACACTCATAAAATTTTCCGCGGCTCCAGTATCCACCAAAGCCTCAAAGGAAACGTGATGGGACCCAACACTAATCTTCATGGGCAGTAAGAAGTAAGCGAAGTTCTCTTTATTGGTAGCTGTAGTTAAATCTGGTAATACAGAAGAGATGGTAGTAGAGTCGGGGGAGACCACTAGGCTCATAGTGGGAGTAAGCCCTTCACAAGTTGGATTGTCAGAACATACTGACATGGGCACTTTAGCCACGGCAACTATGGGATATGGATTGGACATTTTGAGTGATACTAGGCTAACATGGCCAGAGTAAAATTTCTTCACAACCTGATTCAGCTGAAAAGAAGGGACCATTGCTACGCTAATATTTATGAGAAAGGCGTAAATGGTTAGTAATAATGGTTGGTTGATTATGTCAGGCAAACAGCAAGTTAAAATTAGACCGGCCTGCCAGCCTGAGTGCCAAAGCACCAAAACGGCTAACCAGAATTCTTGAGGCACTGCTGCTGGTATGCCGATTATGGAACTAGGAAGGAGTTCCACCAATAATTGTGTATGTGCCATAATTGCGTATAGACGCCTAGCAAAATACCAGATGAACACGGCCATAAACCCTGAGGGTTGTTGGAATATTGGCAAGAAGGCGTTTTGTTTTTCAACATAGAAAACTGAATTTGGGAAAGGATTTTTTATTGGGAAGATAAGGAAGAAAATTAACCAGCAATTTTCTCAGTGATAGGCAACTGATTTAATAGTGTTCAATTGTAGTGAGTCCAAGCAGGGATTGGGTCCCTCAAATTCACCTAACCCAGCGAATTTTTCAGGGAATGGGGAAGAGAATCTCAATTGGAACCAATATTGATTGATTCGGCAGCAGGCCAAGTTGCTGTCAGTTTGACCTCAAACGCCTGAACCAAAGCTTGACTACATTTCTGTTGGTTGGTGCAATGGCATCTGGCCAATAAGCAACGGGAAAACCCCAGGGCCACCCCATTTAGGGGCAGTCCCAATTGGTTGGAAACGGGTTCAGGATGCCTAACCTGCCCATTCCTGGTCGCTGGGCCATTCATTTGGTCAAATGAGTTACATCAGCCACAACTCCCAATTTTCTTGATAGGGATTTTAAATTGTCAGTGATGGTTTCCAAAGATACCATATGCACATTGGGGATCATCCCTGACAATTTTGAGAGGGGGTTGGTATCAATCATTTTGGTAACTGAGTCAAAATCATCCATGATTCTAGCCAATAATTTGACATTTTTCCCTTTTTGAGTATGCATTTTCTGATCATCCAGCTTTGATCCCATCAGTCTCAATACCATCCAACTTTGATTCAGTGATCTCAGTGCAGATTTCCATAATCTGGCTGACAAGTTCAGATGAGGTGAGTGAGGGTGCTGGGGGAGGAATCTGAAGAGGGAGGGCTGTTATCCAGCACTCATCTGCCATGTGGGCGAGGTCGCCCTGGGCGATGAGGGGTACAGTCACCCTCTTTGGCCCCTTTTTATTCGGAAATGGGAAGAGCGCCATATATATGCACAGAAAACGTTCCCCTGGACTTATAATGGTAGAGTGGGCAAATGGTACTCTAACTACAATCCTCTGGAAAATGGCTATTACTGACCCCCTTTCACTGGCTCAATATTGCCTAGTGCAATTCTGGCCTAAAGGATTAGTTATCATTGAATAACTAAGATCTCACCATTCCAAGCGTTGTATGGCAGAAATCCCCATCTGCCTTATAAAGTACAGGCTATGCTTGACCAAGCCTCTCCCAAAGACCCTGAAGTCACTATGAGAAGTATTGCAATTGAAATTATCAGACTTCAAGCCCTGGCTTCTGAAAACCTGTACATTACAACCAGTAGAGAAACTGCTCAATTTAATGATAAGCATGACCCTCTACACACCTTCCAACTGGGTGACTTAATCCTTTTCTACCATCACTGACCTGAAATTCATGACAACAAATTGGGCACCAACTGGTTGGGGTCTTACCAAGTCATATATATATGGGGCAATGAACACTCAATTGTAAAGATTGTTTGGGGTACAGTTATAAACCGCATACATATCACTTTTACCATCTATTTTCCCCCTTTGCCAAGATTTAGAGGGGGGTGTTGTCAGGATTTCTACCAGAATTGTAAATTTGGATGTGTCAGCCGATGGGAATCAATCCCAATCCAAATAAATAACTCAAACTTCTGTCAGGTATAATCCCTGACAACATTTAATGAGTCTAAAAGTTTGGGATCAACCCTGACTTATGCGGTTGACTATTGCTCCCTTGGAGCAATCTAATCTTGGAGTTTAAACCTGATCCATGCAGCAAGTTAAGCCTATTCAACCATGGTGATTGGCCAGCCACAGAATCCCCAATTGCGTGAAATTATAGATCTAAGCTTGGACTGCTTGGATTTTTACCAAGACACCTCCCCAATTTCCTTTACATTGTGGCTACTAGATAATAAAACTGGACTTTTCTTCTTTTCTAAATTTAAGTTAAAATTGGTATATTTTATTTGGAATTGCCTTACCATACTGAATATCAGGTCTAAGCATTCTTAACCAAAAGAAGCGTAAATTTATTATCCAACACCATTGAGATTTGGGTCCCCTGGACAATAATTATCAAAGGATATGTGATAATGCACCTATGATCCCAACACATAGGTTGGGATAATTTATGAGCGTGTTGGCGTTGAGCACTAATGCCTCAAATTTATATAGCAAATAGCAAAGAGGTCCATGGAGTTCCGGGCCTATCAGAACGCTGCATATGGAGGTTTACTGGGACTTATTCTTCTTTCCCCTTAATTCTAATTTTCTCATTTCCCTTATAATTGTTGTGATATTGTCACCAGGTTGACCCACCTCAATTTATAAACAGATAAATAAATAATTAAAAAACTAAATTTGTAATGTATATATGGCATATTTCTACCAACAAACTTTGACTATAAACTTTTAAGTTGTCTTTTCTTTTTAGTAGTACAATCAAATCTCATATAAAAAATTTTCTTTTATAATATAATTAGCTCAATTGTTATCTAATTCATATAGCACAATGTACAAAGTTGTCTCTTTGTAAACTGAGGGCCTATATGGGCTATCCTAACATAATTTAATATGTGTATTCTAGAATTTCTTAACAGTCATATGAATTTTATTCAAGATTCTTTGTAAAAAATTAGTATCTTTGATTTTTTTCAATGACTACTGTTTATTTAACTATCCTTAATAGATCTATATATGCTATATAGGTTTTTTCAACCACAATAAACGTATATGATAAAATTTTATCATTATCTTGTAAGTATTATAGATAAAAGCCTCTTACTGGTCATAAAGTTACATGTAATAACATATGAGAATAGTTTAGTTATAATCTATTTTTAAAACATATTTATTTATGTATTGTAGCATAGCTATATGCTTTAATCTATAAATTTTAATTTTATTTGGGGAAGGCCAACCAGGGGATGGACACTTCTGATAAACAAACTAAACTAACAATACAAACTTCAGCGAGAGGAGGGCACCCCAGAGAAGCAAATGCTATCTCCTGTTGCCAGCGGGAACGCCAAGCGAAGGAAGGGGGTTACGTGTGTAGGGGCTTGCGCCATAATTTAGCACATATGTAGGAAGGGGTCTGAAGCAATGAACCAAACTGGGAACCAGGATGAGACCATCTGGCAGTGAAAAGGTGTGGGAGGTACCCAAACATCTACGCTTGAAAGTGGCTCATAAGGTGCGACTGGAACCGGCATAGAGCTTCCTGGAGGGTGGTAGTAGAGCCTGAGATAGCATCTAAGACAATTGTGTGGATAGTCCACATAGCTAACGCAACTACTAAGGCACAGAGGGAAAATGGAAGGGGGAAACCATGGACAAAGAAAAGGTGTCCTTAGACAGGATGAAGGGCTGTGCCTGATCCTGGCAAAATAGATGCTGTATCTCACGCTATATCTCTTTTGAGGGAGGGCACTCTTTCAGGCGGTGAACCAACGTTCCATACTGGCCACACACGATTCAAGATGAGTGTGAAGCGTTAGAGCGCTCACCAGTATGGTATACCCATCTCAAGCAGTGCCACACATGGGAACAAATATGCGGCTGCAGAAGAGGGTGGTGGGCATACTTCCAAATGGCTTTCTGGGTTTTGAGGAAGTAGGGGATGTCTAACATGTCCAGGTAGTCCACCCTGGCCATGACAGGGGACCTCATGGGTATCACATTGTTCAGAATGGCTTGGTCTTGTACTTCCTGGGTGAACTGAGGAGTAGGGCACCCCCTCTGGGCGGTGTGCCCACAGATGTGAATTCTCCACTCAGCGCTCCGCATGGAGAGGAGGATCCTTTTGAAGTGGGGTGACGTCCCATGTGGGCCTGCAGCAGAAGGATGTGAGGCGAGATACTTTAACAGAGAATGGGGGTGGGCAGGATTGGTAAGGCCGAGGGTGCGGGAGAAGTTGGAGTGGGCCACGTGGGACCAGTGCTGGGCTGAGATTGTAGGGTTGGTAACTGAAGCGATCCAGGTGCCAAGGATTTTGGCGGCGTGGACCTCATAGTTGAGAAGACACATGTCGCCACTATGGAGAGGGCCAAACATGACATTCAGGCGCACTGGCGGTGGGCGGCCCAACCAAAGCCACCCTTGCAGAAGGGCGTATAATGACTTGAAGAAACAAGGGGAAAAAACGATGGCGTGGGTCCCAAAAAAAACTTTATAAAGGAGCATAGAGTTGGCTAGCAATACCCTTCCTGTAAGGGAGGTTTGGCAGGCTTTAAGGGGAAGCTATGCACTTTGTAACGTTTTCAATGATATGGTTTTCCATCACCGTTGAGGCGTACCCTCCTGCCTCCAGCCACACCCCCAAATGGCGGATAGGGTCAATGGTGGGGCGTGGCACAAAGAAGAGTATGAGCAGGGCGGAGTAGGGTGGGCAGGGTAAGCAATCCCGTGAGCTAGTTGATGAGGCAGGTAGGAAACAGGGCGCTGGGGCCCAGCGGGCTTGATACTGATCAAGGAGAACAATTTCAGTTTTAGATGCGTTGAGTGCAACATTACTTTTCTTGGAGTAAACCTGGATAGTAGCTTCAAGCGCGCATGCATCATGATTGTTAGATACCCCAACCACACAATCATCAGAAAACGCCAACATCTTGACTGGTGCTTGGCCTTGCACATGGACACCCTTAAGGCGGGAATTCACATTTCAAAGAAGTGGGTCAAGGCTGAAGTTATACAAGAGTGGGCTTAGAGGGTCCCCTTGGCGTAGGCCCCTTTGAGGGCGAACTACATCCGTGAGGAGCCAGGGCCACAAACAGCCATTGTGGCAGATTCAATGAGCAACATCACCCACTTAATGAAACGAAAGTGGAGATGGAACTTGAGGAGGCAGGCTCTGAGGTAATCCCAGTTGACTCTATTATATACCTTCTGCTGGTCTAAAAAAGAAGTGCTCCAGAAGCCGTGGATTGAAAGACGTTGGCTACGGTGTGTATATTGTCCCAAATCGACCTTTTAGGAATGAAATCAAATTGTTCAGGGGAAATGAGAGCAGATGTAACAACCCCTAGGCGGTTTGCCATGATTTTAGTAAAAAAATTTTGTGTCTGTGTTAGTAAGTGAAATGGGGTGCCAGTTAGTAAATTCCAGCTTATCCCCTTTCTTGTACAATGCTATAGTGAAGGCCTCTTGCCCTCTAAGAAGGAGGCGCATTTCCATAAGACATTGGTTCATAGAGGCAAGTAGCAAAGAGGAAAAATATTTGAAATACTTCTTATAGAACTCATAAGGGGTGCCGTCTGGACCTGGAAATTTTCTGTACAGTTCACCATGAATGGCAGACCAGAGTTCATTTCCAAGTAATCAAATTATCAACTCCAAAAAATGGGAAACAGTGCAGATATGTGCACTTTCAAGAAAATTGTCCACTTTGGCCGGCGGAACTGGATTGGAGCAATACAATCTGGAGTAATAGTCGTGTACTTTGATTGCCACATCAGCCAGCATATCTGCGACGGAGTGGTCTGGCCTTTGCACCTGTGTGCAGGCCAAGCTCTGGTGTGGTGTGAATAATTTTATGAAAAAAGTAAGCGGAACACTATCACCCGCTGTTATATGCTTTACTTTATACTGAATACAAACCCGATTCTTGTGTTGTCTTATCAGTACATTGAGGCGAAAGGACACTTCCACCCACTTGTGACCTCAAGCTGAGCTGTAGCCTGCAGCAGGGACGTTAGACTCCAGCTGGCCCACTTCTGCCATTGTGTGCAAAAGACTGGTGAGGCAGCCTACAAGTGACATGATGAGAGGTGGAGAGCCTGGTGGATGGTGTTTGCTTTGAAGATTGAATAGGTAGAGTTTGGGTCTGCAAATAATGGTGTGGTAAACTCTGGAGCTGAGGTCACAGTGTCCACCCACGAGGAAAACCTGCGTGATGCAATCTTGGTGGGGTGGAGTTTGCACCACTTCAGCACCTGGGCCGCTGGATTGGAAAAACATAAGGAAAACTGATACCATTCTGTGGTCAGATAAATTGATTTTTGTCATGGTAAAATGGGAAACTTGGGATTTAAATTTTAACTTTGTGAGAATAGGTCAATGTGGGTCATGGACCTTAGCTAACTGTTGTGCACATGAGGGTGAGACATGTTAGTGAGTAGCGGTGCATGATGAGGTAGAGTATCAAACAACCCTAGGGTGGCTTTTAGAATGCAAAGTTCAACGTGCCCCTGTGGGGGTGTAGGCAATGAGGGCCAGCAGTCTGTGGTTGGGTTTGTCCAGCAGTTCATGTCGCCAATAACAAATGGGTCAGGGGGTAGCAGAAATGAATTGATGGCCAAGAAGAATTCCTGACGATCTCATGCACAGGTTGGGGCTTATATGTTGATGACGGCGTGCACTTTGTCATCCCACGAAAAGGTGACTACAAGGACGTGGCCATCAAGGTATGATGTTTATGAAATAAATTTAAACCAGTGGGTCACTCAAACAAGCACTCCACAGTGTTGACCAAAAGGAAAGGGAAGGGAAGAGCATGGTTGCCCATGCTTTCTCTGCACCGCGCGGACAGTGGGTTTCCTTAAAGGCCAGGATGTCCACAGGTAAATTATTTTTTAAAAACTCAGTTTCCTAGCCCAGGATGGTAAGGCCTTGAGTCCAGCGATGTTCAATGTCCCTAAAGTAAAGGCTCCCCCCATCACACCTTAAGTGCAAGGGGAAGGGCACCTGAGCCCTTTAGCCTTCTCTTTTTCATCACGTCGCTGTATGGCAGCATGGGTATTCTGTGCTACAGAGTATGGTTCAGTATGGGAAGCTTTAGCTGTGAGGTTCACGTTGGCTTTTGCCTTCTGCTTTTTCCCCACTGTGGGACAAATTTTTGGCGTTGTGTGCACTTGCGGTGCACCATTGCATGAAGGTGGAATTTTGGTAGGAATAAGGGTGATTGACTCAGTTACAATTGATGCTTGGTAGCATCGGTCAGGTGTAACTCATCCATTGGGTCTTCAACTTGGGTGGCCTAATCAGCTTGAGCGGCCCAATCTGATTGGTGGAAGAATTCATGAGCTACTTCTGCTGCAAATGACTTGATGTCCTCCTAGAGCTGGGCGGGCTGGATCATGGACGCGGTCTTGGCCGCCTCCTTGGCTGCTACCTTGTGGGCCTGCTTGGCCTTCTTATGCTCTTGCGGGGACACAGGTTTTACTTGAATGTAGCACCCTGGCATGCCCCACGGGAAGGCTGCGTCAGTGTCTACTGCAAGTTCATAGTGGGCGTCTGCACCACACATTGCTTCTGGTATTATTTCAGTTTGGGTGATGCCCTCCTTGGTGGAGCAGTTATGGGCCTTGTGGCCAAAAGTGCAACAGAAAGTGCAGATAGGAGGCGCGCTATCCACGGTGACCCTGAATGGGTGGGAGTCTTGCCCATAAATTTCTACAAAAGTGGTATGAGGGATTTGGGTCAAATCTTCTGCTATTCCCACGGATGGGGTGAGAACAGCAATTGCTTTGCCTGTGCACAGGTCTGGCATGAGCATAAAGCGCTGCATCTCAAATGATTGGGTTACCCATATCTGGTGAGCCAAGCCTTCAGGTGTGCTCCAGCACGGTGCACTTGAATGTAGTAGGTAGGAATTCAAAAGTTACGAAAATTGGTTCAATTTAGTCCAGCGAGTGTGCTTTGTTTTGACTAACTGTTGACCATCTGGGAGTTCCACTACCGCTTGCACTTTTGCGGCTTCATCCGCCATATTTTTGTTTTTAAAACCTAGATCCAGCCAACCGTGAGACATGGAGTGTGGTATGACGTACACTGCATTCAGGAAATGTGTGCACATCTCCACAAAACTTCTCCCAAAGCGCCGTTTATTGAATATCCAGGAAGACATGCACCCCGTGTTCCACCAAAAATAGTGGTTGGGAGTGTGGCGTACTGATGAACTGGTTGCAGCGCGCTTGCCAGGCCAAAATTTCCGGGGAAATGGTAACCACTGGTTTATTACTATTAATTTTATCTATGCCGCCAGATTTGCTGGGGCGTTTATGAAACTTGGTTGATGTGGGGCCTACACCTGTGCCCTTAACTTTACTCGCCCAACTGCTCCCTAACATTGGGTGCACACTAATCTCCTCTACAAGATTTATCAAATTTACCTAGACTTGAATTGAATATGTTACAAAAGTGTTTGCAACGAGAGAGAAAAGTTTTTGTTTTAATCTATAAAAAATAATGAGATTTGTGGAGAATAAGTATATTTTTTATAAATTTTCTACAAATGTCCTCTTACCTTGAATAGCCCAGTATTTTCTACAAATACTAAATTTAAATCCATTTAATATGATTATTTATGTAAGTAGGAAAAACACAGAATTTAGAGTTATCCATCTTATCATCTTATGTTAACAACTCATTAATATTTGAAATTATCAATGTCATACCTTGACAGATTATTAAGAAATAAGAGAAATACCTAGATTAGAAAATTTTCTTTTGCTTCAACCACTAATATTTTGAATCCAAAAATTTTAAAAGTTGATAGTGTTTGACCAGCCTTTTAGCCTGGGATAGCCCAGCTAGCCCACCATATGCTTCCAAACAATATGTCCCACCTCAGGATTTAGCTACCATCTAATGTGCTCCCAAGTGGTTCTTCAAAGCACCCTGGTGCTCCCTCAGAGCAACCTGAATTCCAGCTTTTGGGTCAAGTATGGGAACCTCTTCTCCTATATGAGTGATTCCATCATTGAGATGGCCACGGAAGTAAATAAGCCTGCCAGTTTCACAGATTCTCACACTTTGAAGGAATATTTTGACCTTGGATTCTCTTTTGAAACCCTCGCCATGTCATCAAAACAACTGCCTTTAAGTCTAATAATAAACTAATACTGACCATCTGAACTTGTCTTCCAGAAGAGGCCACACTTGTGATGCAGTTTGCTAGCTTTCCCTCCCACCTCTCCCCCAAACGCCTCCACCACAAACTCATTGAGGGTTTGGCTGCCTATGGAGCTAATCAAGTGTTGCAGTTTGTGGTTCACAGGGGTGCTACTTATCTTGTGGGGCCTCATATGTTTGCAACAATCTGCCCCTGCCATCACAATACCCACCTTTCAAAATAATACTTACGCCATGATCAGATACACCTCTGTTCATCCCTTCTGGCACACGTTGAAAATGGCTGTGCCATTTGTCACTTGTGATTTGGGCTAGACCACACAAAACTTAAGTGCCCCTCAACTGTTGCAGGATCTTCCCCACAGTGCTACCCATTCAGAGTTTGACTTTCAGAATATTTCTGGGAAGATTGTGGCTCAAATTCCAGTAAAGTTGTCATAGTCTATAATGTGCAGACAAAAAGCTCATTTCACCTAACCAACTCCTGTTGCTGGCCTTGCGCTGACCAAATAATTTATTTGAGATTATTAAATAAATTAATAATTAATAATGGGCTTATGGAATTAAACCTTACTTCAATTTGGCCTGAGTTTTTTCACAAATCCCCCCAATTTGACTCCCTGCTTCATTTTCTGTACCCATAATGGCTTTCCAGATTATAGAAATATGAATAAAAAGGCTATAAAAGCTGCAGCTGCCCCTGAAAGCTCCCTCATCTTCAAGCTCTCCATGAGGCAATGGTACCACTATGCGAGAAATTCCTCATAAGTTCTCCCATAATTATCCCATACAATGCTAAGTAAGACTTTGTATAACTCAACTTTGCTGTGAGCTGAACATGCACTGGTGCGGTGTTATGTTCATCTTATGTCCCCATCTATATCCAAGCCTGCCAACAAATCATGGCGTTTAAATGTGTTCCCAAACTTATCTCTTTTCTGAGCACCAACTTGCTCAATATATCGAGCCATGCACACTGCTGGCCTCAGATGTGAGTCATCTTTACCTCTATCTCCTTCTTCCCCATGCCTCTGACATTACAACCTCCATTTAGTATTCTTTTGCCCGCCACTTGAAAAAATTGGTGCAGGACGAATATCCCTACAACACCTCTTACCCTTCTAATATAGATGCTTAGACTCAACACTGAGGCACCATGTTAGGAATTTTTTATCATATTAATTTGGCACCTGCAGATAAAGATATGTGGACTCTCCCCCTCCTTGGGTTGGGACCCACCAAAATTAAAAAAGAGAGATAAGGATATATTTAGTTATGTTACTGTTTTATTTTGTACTCATATAGTAGATTTTTAGTATATAGAAAAGGTTTTAATTTCTTCTATATATGTACAATAAAGGGTGGTTAGCTGGAAGGGTAATTCCTGCTTCCACCCTAGTGCAGGTTTTGTTCAATACAAATTCAAATCCTGTACTGGCTAGAAAAATTCTCGGTGTGGTATATTCGTCCCAAGGTTAGCCTACCTAAAATACTTTTTTATAAATATGTATTTTAAATTTTAAATTTATTGTGGGGAAGGCTGACCATGGGATGGACACTTCCGAATATGACTCAGATGAGACAAAACTTAGTACCAGGGGAGGCACCCCAGAAAAGCGATGCTATCTCTTGTTGCCAGCGGGAACGCCACTTATGGGAAGGGGAGGGAACGTGTGTAGGGGACGTAGCCACTATTGAGCACGTGTGTAGGAAGGGGTCTGATTTGATGAACCAGACTGGGAACCAGGAGGAGACCAGCTGTTGGCGACGCGGTGGGAGATATCCAAGCATCCACACTTGAAAGTGATCCACCAAATGAGACCGAATCTATGGACAGCTTCAGGGAGGGTGGGGATGGATCCAGCGATGGCATCCAAGACAATCGTGTGGATAGTCCACATGGCGATTGCAACCACCAGAGCATGGAGGGAGGGTGGGAGGATGGAGGCCATTGATGAAGCAAACATATCTCTTGACAGACTGAAGGGATGTGTTTGATCCTGGCCTAGCAGACGTTGGACTTCGCGCCATATTACTTTAGAGGTGGGGCACTTCTCCAGGCGGTGAAACAGCGTTCCATACTGGCCACACACGACACAGGATGAGTGTAAAGCATTAGAGCGCTCAGCTGTACGATACACCCGCCTCAGGCAGTGCCACACATGGGAGCAGACTTGAGGCTGCAACAGAGGATGGTGTGCATATTTCCAGATAGTCTTTTGGGTCTCAGTGGAATAAGGGATGTCCATCATGTCCAGGTAGTCCACCCTGGATAGGACTTGGGGTCGAATGGGGATCACGCCATCATGGATGGGTAGCCCCTGTACCTCTTGTGTGAACTGAGGAGAGGGGAGGCCTCTTCGGGTTGTATGTCCACTAGTATGAATTCTCCACTCTGCGCTTCGCATGGAGATTAGGATTCGTTTGTAGTGGGTTTTGGTCCCGTGAGGACCTGTGGCTGATGTGTGTGATGCGAGGTATTTCATCAGGGAGTGGGGGTTTGATGGATTGTTGAGGCCCAAGGCTTGGGAGAAGTTGGAGTGGGCTGCGCGGGACCAGTGTTGGGATGGGAGTGTAGGAGCAGTGACGGCCGCAATCCAGGTGCCAGGATCTTGGCGGCATGGGCTTTGAAGTCAAGTAGGCCCATGCCACCATGATGATGAGGGCCAAACATGACCTCTAGCCGTACTGGTGGAGGGCGACCTGACCAAAGCCATCCTTGTAGCAAAGCATACAGGGATTTGAAGAAGCTTGAGGAGAAGGGGATGGCGTGGGCTCTGAACCAGACTTTGGATAGGAGCATAGAGTTGGCAAGAATAACCCTGCCAGTGAGGGTAGTAGGGTGGGCTCTGAGAGAGAGCGATTTGCTTCGTCACGTTGTCCAGTATATGGCACTCCATTACTGCTGACGCGTATCCACCTGCCTCCAACCACACGCCCAGATGGCGTACCGGTCCTATGGTAGGTCGTGGCACAAAGGGGAGCACCAGTGGAGCGGTGTGTTTTGAGTTAGTAAGGCGTGGACGTGGGCGAGCAGATGGGCCGGGTTGGGAACTACTTGCTGGGGCCCAGCAGTTCTGAAACCGACCAAGGAGGATGATTTTGGTTTTGGAGGCGTTCAGTGCCGCGTTGCTTACCCGGGAATATTCCTGGATGAGGGCTTTAAGCGCGCGTGCATCTTTGTTATTAGACACCCCCACCATGCAATCATCTGCAAATGCCATCATCTTGACTGGGGTTTGGCCTGGCACATGGACCCCAGTGAGTTGGGCATTCACATTTCGCAGTAGTGGGTCAAGGCTGAAGTTGTATAAGAGTGGGCTCAGGGGGTCCCCTTGTCGCAGGCCCCTTTGAGGATGTACTACTTCTATTAGGAAACCTGGGCCGCGCACTGCCATTGTTGCAGATTCTGTGAGCAGCATCACCCAGTTAATGAAGCGGGGAGGTAGGCGGAATTGTTGGAGGCAGGCCCTAAGGTATTCCCAGTTTACTCTATCATAGGCCTTTTGTTGGTCCAATAATACAAGTGCCCCAGAGGCTGTGGACTGACACACATTAGCCACAGAGTGCACGTTATCCCAAATTGACCTTCTGGGGATGAAACTGAATTGTTCTGGAGAGATGGTGGCAGATGCTACAGTCCCTAAACGGTTAGCCATGATTTTTGTTAAAATTTTGGTGTCTGTGTTTGTTAGAGAAATGGGGCGCCAGTTGGCTAAGTCTATCCTATCCCCTTTCTTAAAGAGTGTGACCTTAAAGGCCTCATGTCCTCCTGGTAGGAGGCACGTTTCCAACAGGCTTTGGTTGAGTGAGGCTAGCAGCAATGGGGATATATATTTAAAATATTTTTTGTAGAACTCATATGGAATGCCATCTGGGCCTGGGCATTTTTGGTTTGGCGCACCGCAAATGGTAGTCCATAATTCATTCAGAGTAATTAAATTCATTATTTCCGGGTATCAGAAAATGGTGTGGATATGAGCTCTGTCAAGAGATTCCACCATTTCGGCCAGCTGAATTGGTTCGGCTTGGTATAACTTGGAGTAATATCTTTGCATTTTGATTGCCACTTCAGCTGGTGTGTCCACAATAGAATTATCCGATCTTCGCACCTGTGTGCAGGCCACACTCTGGCGTGGTGTAAAAAATTTTTTGAATAAGTATGCAGTGCACTTGTCACCTTTAGTGATGCGTGTGGCCCTGTATTGGACACAAACCTGATACTTGTGTTGCCTTTCAAGTGTGTTGAGGTGGGCGGCTGCCTCCACCCACTTCTGGCCCCATGCAGGGCTATATCCTGAGGCTGGAATGTTGGACTCCAAGTGGGCCAATTCCACCAGTGCGCATGATATAACCGCCAATGTGGCTCGTGAGCGTCTGGATTAGAGATAGCGATAGTGGCAGATGGTGTCTTCATTGAAAGTTGCCCATGTGGAAATGGGGTCCACGCAAAACGGTGCAACAAACGATTTTGCCAAAGTTGCCTCTTCCACCCACATGGAAAATCCTGGCAACGCGAGCTCTGAGGGGCAGATTTTGCACCAATGTGGGGCCTTTGCAACTGTGACGGGTAAGTGGTATGTTATTGAGACCAGTCGGTGGTCGAAGAATTCCATTTTCATTGTTTTAAAGTGGGAGATGTGGGGTTGGAATTTCGCCAGCGCTAGAATAAGGTCAATGCAGGTCATGGACCTTAATTGGCCATTGTGGATGTGGGGATGTGTCATGTTTTCAAGCAGTGGGGCATGTCGTGGCAGCGCATCCATTAACCCAAGGGTGGCTTTTAGAATGTGTAGTTCTACGTGACCCTGTGGGGTGTGGGGTGAGGGTGGCCACCAGTCCATTGGTGAGGTTAGCCAACAGTTCATGTCGCCAATTAGGAAAGAATTGGTGGGTAGCAGGAGGGATTTGACCAATGAGAAAATTCCTGATGCTCTTGTGCACCGTTTGGGGTGTAAATATTGATGATTGTGTGTGCAACATTGGCCCATGAGAAGGTGACAACGAGCACTTGGCCATTTAGGAATGTTTCTGAAAATATAAATTTGAAAAACTTGTTTTTCCAAATTAGCACCCCACAGTGCTTCGACCAAAAGGATAGGGATGGTAGGAGCATTGTTTTCCAAGCTTCCTCGGAACCTCGTGGACAGTGGGTTTCCTGGATGGCCAGGATATCCATGGGTAAATTGTTTTGTAAAAAACTCAGTTTCTTAGCCCAGAATGGGGAGGCCTTGAGTCCGGTGATATTCAGCATCCCTAGAGTGAAGGTTTCCCCTATCGCACCTTAGGTGCGAGGGGTGGGCCCCCAGGCCCACCAGCCTCTCCCAGGTCCCCACGGGCTTTCACAGCAGTGCGGGTATTAGCAGCAACGCTATCAGGGTTTTTGTTAATTTTTGCGGAAAGAGTCACATTGGCTTTGGCCTTCGCTTTTTTTCCCAACATCGGATGAATTTTTTGCGGTGCAGATAAGTTTGGTGCACTGTCGAGTGGGGAAAAAAAATTTTTGGTTGGGATAGGTCCCAAGTCAGTTTCAACCGGGGCTTGGGTGCAGCGATTGGGTGAGATCAAATCTCCCATCGGATCCTCAGATTGAGTGGCCCGTTCAGCATGGGCCTCCCAATCTGATTGGGTGATGGATTCCCAAGTTGCTTCTGCCATGAAGGTCTCCATGTCCTCCTGGCGTTGTGAGTGTGGGATGGTGGTGGTGACCTTGGCCGCTTCCTTGGCCGCAGTCCTATGGGCCTGCTTGGCCTTCTTCCGCTCCTGCAGGGAGATGGGCTTTACCAATAGGTAGCAGCCTTGTGCTCCCCACAGGAAAGTTTCCTTGGTGCTTGCGGTTAGTTCATAGTGCACCTCTCCGCTGTCCATGGCCGCCGAGGGGTGCTCTTGGAATGTGACGCCCTCTTTGATGGGGCACACGTGCGCCTTATGGCTGAACACATCACAGTGGGTGCAAATGGGGGGCGCGCTGTCCATGGTTACCTGGAATGGGTGGGTGGTGTGCCCTGCGATGTCAATAAAGGTGGAGTGTGGGATCTGGGTTAGGTCCTTTGTGATCTCCTCAGTTGGGGTCAGAACTGCGATGGCTTTGCCAGTGCACAGGTGTGGCATCAGCGTAAAACGTTGCATTTTGAAAGATTGTATTTTGCCATATATGGTGAGACCATCTTTCAGGTGTTGCTCCAAAATGTCACGTTTTACCGTAGTAGGCAAAAAGTTAAACGTGAGGAAAATTTGGTTTGATTTTGTACATCTGGTGCATTTAGTTTTGATGACCTGTTGCCCTTCGGGGAGGTCAACCACTATGCGCACCGCTGCAGCCTCATCTGCTGCTATTTTGCTTTTCGAAACCTAGGTCCAGCCAACTGCGTGACATGGAGTGAGGTGCAACGTACACCACGGTTGGGAAAATTTTGTGTACATCTTCACAAAATTTTTCCCATAGGGCCATTTTTTGGATGTCCAGATACACACGGACTCCAAATTCCACCGATGAAAGTGGCTGGGAATATGGCGTGTTGATGTACTGGTTGCATCGTGCTTGCCACGCGAGTATCTCTGGGGAAATTGTGACCACCGGTTTTTTTAGATTTTTTTTTATTCCGCCGGATTCTCTGGGGCGTTTTTGAACGTTAGAGGCCGCGGGCCTTCCGCCTGCTCCTCTTGCCTTGCTTGCCCAACTGCTCCCAGACATGGGCGCAGACTAATCTCTCTATGAGATTATCAAACTAGATTTAGTCTTGAATTGAATGGGTTGCAAAAGTGTTTGCAACGAGAAAGAAAAGTTTTCCTTTTTTTATAAATATGTACGTTAAGTTTAAAAAATGTATTATATCCTTTCAACAAGATACAAAAAGACTTTAGTATAAACTTAATACATGAGCTTAAAATTGAGATGACCCTAAATTCTAAATCTGGTTTCAATTGCAGGTATATAAAACAAAGAAATAGATATTGTCAGCTTAATAGCTCTCTTGCCTGTAGCCATAGTTTTAAAAGTCTCAAAGCTGTAAAACTAGTGGAGAGGTCTATTAAGACAAAAAGTTGGGGTGGATAGACTACTTTATTAAGGTAAAAGAATTAATATTTATAAGGTGATTGAGGACATAATGCTGAGAGGGCCCATGGCCCAAAAATCTGTATTTTTTGCACCCTTCCAGTTTGACTGCCTAGTTGATTCCTTCATTGTTCTTTGTAGATGTCATCCTCATGGCTGCATTGTTGGGAGTCACGCCTTTTGAGACTTGGGGAGCGGGGGTGCTTTCATAAGGCATCTCCATCAATTCATATGTGCTTGATGTTTCCTTATTGAATTTCTCAACGGTGCTGAAGTTCTGTGGAGCACCCCTGTGTCTCAACTGTGAGGAAATCCCATTCCAGACAAAAAAGGGGGTAAATAAGGTGGCTTTTCCTCTTGTTTCCCAGGGAGTTTTAGCCCAGGTGGTGGACATGAAGTAGATGATGGCCTACCCCCAAAGATTGCTCCCTTTACCTCCCTATCTCACCACACAACATCTGGTGCAGCGAATTGTGGGGCGTTTTTGGAGGTGGCGGCAGTAAGAAGCCACCATTAGTAGAAAGGTTGCGGTCATTCCTCTCCCTCAATAAACTTGGGCCCCAATGAGTGGTTCACTAACCATAATTAATTGATGCCCAGCGTAATTGAGTCATCCACTGTACACTTGGTTTCAAAACCACATCAACACAATTTTCTTCTACCAGAAAGTGTGCCCAACCTCAACAGGTCTTGGTGCATTTATCCTATTAATACCCAATGGGACCTCCCATATGCAGCCTGGCCATGGCGCAACTAGTCATCTGATGGATGAAAAATCACTGATTGCCCTAGTGGAATAACGCTAGCAGGAAAAACTTGGTGGAAAAATTTAGGCTTAAGTTATCTGGCCAGGATGAGATTGATTTAGCATCATGAAAAATTTTGGAATGTCAATACACCAAAATGAATGTGATTGCGTTACCCTTGGTTAAAGCAAATTTACTTATTCCCAGGCCCAATCACATAAGATAACTGTCCCCCATAGGTACAGTTGTCAGTCAATTTTTTACTTTTTGTTTTTAAACGAATTTCCATGCAGATTTTTCCCCATTAAAATTACAAACTCTATCTGATAGTCACTGCTATTAGGTGCCAAGTTTTCTGATCTATTAAATAATGGACATAGTGGCTATCAGGATTCTCTCTTTATTGGGGGAAGCCCCAACTAGGGGTCATGACTTGTCTACAGGTGAATGCCAAGCTGGACTCCCCATTAACTTGGGTTAAGCCCAACTCAAAGTATTAGGGGTTGGCCCAAATAATATTAAATTGTTAGTTTGATTTGACACCAGCGACTAAAGCCAAGGATGTTAAAACAATCAGATCACAGCTAAAACCCAACTTGGAACTAGCACCCAATTAATTAGGCCTTTTTGGTTTCACCAGAAAATTATGCCAAGGATGATCCCACTCCCCTTTGTAAAAATATTATCTCAATTGGCAACCAATGGCGATATCTCCCTTACCCTAGGCACTTGTCACCTAGCTCCCAATGCCTGCCTTCCCCAAATCCCTCCCTTCTCAATCCCACCTTTAGCCCCAGGGTCCTATAAATACCTCAAGGCCTATTATAATAAACCTACTGTTTCTCTTACCTTTTTAGTTCTTCTTTAGCTTTCTTAGGCCCCTAGGGCCTTCTATATCGCTGGGTGCTTTGAGGCCCTGATTAATAATGTCCAGTTAGGAGTTGCCCCATGGCCCAACAAAATATTGCTCTCTGCCAGATGCCCCCAAGTCCTCTGCAAGGGCTACTACTCAGGAAGGATGAGGCGTGGTTGCTGCCGAGGGCCTTTGGCCTGGAGCCTACCCTGGGCCTAAACAACCCAGGAGGTATGAATTCCATGTTCTGGCCCCTGATCAGCCGTTTTGGCGTTCAAGCCAAAATGGAAGCAGTAGGACCAATTGGGGCTTCCACAGCTGGGTTGATTCTGAAGACTGGGCAGCAAGATGAGGTTACCCTGGCCCCTGCACAGAGCGGGAAAGCTAGGATGAGGGGGACTAAAAGCCCCTGAAACTATAGTGGGATCCAGTGGTCCAGCATCATCAATCCAGATCTCTGAGTTTGATCCCTGAGGCCAGAAACCATTCCTGATGTCAGTTCTTAGGCTGATGCCAGGACCTCTTCCTAATTCCAGGTCTCATTCCCAATTCTGACTCTCTCCAATGACCCCCACTTGGCTCTGACTTTTAGCCACGGCTTGGAGTGGGTTCTATTGGTATTCTACCTTTTTGGGTGGATCCCCAATTAGGGGTTTCAACTCAGCTACAAGCAAATTCCAAAAAGGACTCTATATTAACTTGGGTTGAGGTCAACTCAAAGTATCAGGAATTAGCCCCAAAAATATTAAATTAATAAACTGATTCAACACCAGCGACTAATGTGAGGATGTCAAACTATTGGGTCGCGCCAAAATCCCATCTTGACACTAGCACCCAATCAATTAGCCCTTTTGGTATAATTGGAAAATTATGCCAAGGATGGTCCCACTCCCCTTTTTTATAAGATTATCTCAATCAGCATCCAAAGCTGATATCTCCCTTACCCTATCCACTTGTTGCCTAGCTCCTGTTACCTGCCTTTCCCAAATCCTTCCCTTCCTGATCCCACCTTTATCCGCAAGGTCCTATAAATACCTTGAGGCTTATTATAATAAACCTATCACTTCTTTTACCTTCATAGTCCTTCTGTAGCTTTATTAGGCTCATATGGCCTTCTATCTCTCTGGGGGCTTCAGGGCCCTAATTTAAAAAGAGCCATTTAGGAGTTTCTCCCCCGTGGCCTGACAGTGGCCATAATTACAATGCTGCTGCCCTCCCTACTTAAGTGAGAATATCTTTATAGTAGCCTCCTGGGGTTGACCACCATTTTTGGATAACGTAAGGCATAAGGATGTGGCCTTGCTTTTTGGAGATACTTTAACTCCTCAGTGGGCGAAGTTGCCATACTTTACCCTAAGTTAGGTGAAGCCTAAACTTATAGTTTCCAAATTTTTCTATTTCCCATAACTTTGGTTGACATTATTTAATAAGTTAATTAACGTTTGACACTTACTTAGGCCTAATCCCCAAAAAGATTATCATTTAGTTGTCATTCAATGCTGTCTCATGCTTAATCACCAAAAACATTATTATTATCCATTTACTGATGCTTTTACATGGCCTAAAGTATGAAATTACTATTATTTTTAAGTTTTTAAAACACTGAGTGATATCTCATATTCACGCCAGGTTTACAACCCAATGTATTCAGGATAACCCACTCCAATAGTGCTCCACTGGCCAATGAGATAGGATGATGCCAAACTAACTTGGTATTGTCTTAATACAAAGCTTGTTTTTATATCAAGTGTTTAACTTCTTTAATCACTCCCTTAAACACCTATGCCATTTTATATCTTACTACCTTTGCTTCCTAATAGAAGATAATGGGAACCACTTGACTGTGTTACCATTATTTCTCTCAGTCCATTCTTCAATAATGAATCATGGCTTACTCTAACTCTAAACCTGGACTATGTCATCACATCTTGCATTTCTGAATCTCTTTTCGCCCTCATACGTGATAATCTCCTATCACTCATAATAGTCCAGGCTTTCCCCTGGTAATTAAATAGTACTATCTTTTATACTATAAGAATTATTAAATTCTAATCTATAATTTTATAGTGTACACTTTACATTACTTTGCATAGTTCTGACAAGAAATTTAGCAGTCAAACCCAAGCTAGTTGCCATATAAGCAGACCCTGCTGAAGGAAAAGTGCACAGACATCGCCTCTCAAAAGCCATTGAGCCACCAAGTGCTATCACAAAGGAAGTTATACTCTCCAAATCACTTATATTATAACCTGAATTGTCCAACTCAGGCTTCTCTAAGTACCCAAATAACCATGTTGGCTTTCACTTACTAAAAGCTGAGAGAAGTTTTATGACCTTTCCATGCAGTTGGCAACCTGTGTTGCTAGAGCGGATTCAGGGTTCCATGTGGGGCCTAAAGAAGCAACTATGGCAAAATCTGAGGCCATCACCTTTGCGATGTCTTGATTAATAGCATGTATGCAAGGAACAGTGTCATCAGTTGCCATCCTTTAATTGTTTCCCTCCCAGTAAACTATCAGATCATATATATGTATATGCCTTACATCATTCTAGTTTGTGTTCTAAGTGTTTACTTACCCAACTGGCAGGCTAATCTCAACTTAACTAGCCATCTCCATGTCAGGTGCCACCATGGACAGGTTTTTATTGTAAGATTTTGAGGATTAATTTATCATGGCTCAATTTAAAGGTAGGTTTCTTGACTCATTTATTATCTTAAATATCAAAAAGCCCTCTTTAAGATCCTGTTAGAGGAGGATCTAGGGCTGCAGGAATTATTCATGGACTTGGTTTACCACTATCCTTTGAGTAACGTCAACAATAGAGTATTCAGTTTTCACCTTATAAAAGGCCTTGTAGAATCCATATTAAAGAAAAGTGATTTTATTCTGTCAACCTCCAGGCTAATGGCAATAAAATAGGACTAGGTCGTCTAACTGGAAAGTTGTTAAGGATGTCCAGCCAACACTAAATTTGGATTTCTCTCTTTCTGTAGTGGCGATAATTCTGACAGTGGTGAGGGCTTGAGGCCAGATAATCTCATTGGATAAGGACTCATATTTAAATTGGAGTTCTAAGGCATGGACAAATCAAGTAGAGGCTGAAGGCTACTTAAAAGCTGAGAGTACGCCCATATAGAGCTTTAGAAATGGACATAATGATTATTTGATGATAAAATTATCCAGTAAGTAATCAATGTGTTGGGTAGATAGTGGTTCCAGCACGTAGGGTCAAAGGCGGCCATCTTCAAGATGGAAACAAGTGTCCCATTAGCACGCTCTACTGTTCATTTGTTGAGGGATTATAGACGGAAGTTAAACTTTGGCTAGTACCAAAAAGTGAAGTTAGTTCTTGGACTACCTTTGAGGTGAAAGTTGGCCAATTGTCCAAAAGTAGAGTTTGCAGGCAACCATGATGAGTGAAATGGATCAGATAAAAAATAGAACTATGGCTTTTGCAGTGATAGCTAGAACAAAAATTGCTTTGGCCTATTTATTCAGATAAGCCACAACTATTATAATGTATATGTGTCCATTTAAACCGTTGAGTACAGGGGCCACTACATCAATGCTGAAGAAATAAATGGACTTGATGAAACCACAACTAAAAGTTGATACCAGGGGCTAGCCAAATCTTGGGTTTGACAAATTATTCAGGCCTTTAGAATTTCCTGGGTGGTTTCAAACAACTGATACCGGTAGCATCGCTTCTTTAGCTATTCATAAGCCTTTTTCACTGACCCATGTCCCAAGGTTTTGTACCTTTAAAAATAACATCAGTTCGTGAAGAAGGGCAGATGTAAGGGAGCAATTTTTGTCAATATACTTAAACAGCATTCCCTCCGTGATTTAGGTTCCTGTGTCACTTTCTGTAACTCAGTTAAGAACTCAGGAGTTTCCAACTCTCATAGCTCATGCTGAATAATTAGACTATATATTTAGTTCTTCAGGGGCTAAGGCGGCCAGCATCAGACTTCTTGAAAGACCGTTAACATTCTGCTGGACCGCTCTTATGTAATGGAAAATGATAAAATTGTAGTTCTGTGGTTTTAGTGTTCAACTAACTAACCGGCCATCTGGATCCTTTATCTGCTGCAAACACTAAAGTGATGAATGGTCAGTGATGAAAGTTAAATCTGTGACATATAGGTAAGTCTAGGAATGGTTGATCACAATATGAAATATCCAAGTAATCACACTTAGTAACACTATAATTTTGTTCGGCCTTACTCATGGTCTTGCTAAATCAAGCCACTAAATTTCAACTTAATCTTCATCATGCTGAGATAGGATAGCCCTGACTGTTAAATCACCATTATTGGTGAAAATCAAAAATGGCTGGTTAAGTGGATGAACTAAAATAGGTTAAGTACAAAGAGCAATCATCAGCGCATAAAATCCTGATCTTGTTCAGGTCGCCACTCAAAAGGTACATTATTCTGTAGAAGGTAGTCAAGGAGTTCAGCTAAGTCAGCAAGCTGAGTGATGAACTGACAATAATAACACACAATGCCCAGTAACACTTGAATATCCCTGAGTCTCTGAGGGTGTGACATATTCTTAATGGCAGCAACTTTATCCAGGATGGGCTGAATTCCATGCTATGAGACCTTGTGTCTGAGGAATTCTATTTCATATTGTAAGAAAAGAGCAGTTTAAAGGCTTAGGCTTTATGGAGGCCTTCTTAAGATAAAAACCTCTCAGAGATGTTCCATGTGGCTGTTGAAGGTTCACAAAAAGTCTGCGATATCATTGAGGTCACAAGGACACTGAATAGCTTTAAATCCCTTAGTATCTCATCCATGGCGCGTTGGAAGGTGGCGGGAGTGTTGCAAAGGCCCTGAGGCATCCTAGTCGGCTCAAATAGCCCCTCTTTGGCTATGAGTGCACATTTGGATTAATTCTCAGGTGCTAGCTCTACTCTACAGTACCCTCTATTGAGATCCATAGCAGAAAAATAAAGTGAATTGGAAAGAAAGCAAATAGAGTCATCAATTTTGGAAATGGTGTAACTGTAATTATTATTGATATAGCTGGCCTTTAATAGTCTATCACTATGTGATGACTACCATCCTTCTTCTTAATTAACAAGATAGGGGAAGCCCAAGGGCTATGGTAAGGCACCAATAACCCAGCCTCAAGTAGCTGCTTAAACTCAACAGCCACCTGAGCCTCTTCAATCTTAATCCTTTGGTAAGGATGGGATAAATGAGTTGAGAATCCCCATTCTTAACATGATATAAAACGCCATTCAATTTAATTAAATTATAGTTAAAGGTTGAGAAGAGGTCAGAGTATTTTCCTAGTAATTTCTCAACTCAGCTCCTTTGTTCACTAGTGAGCTCTCGCCCAATAGAGGTGCCATTTAGAGCTACTGATGGGGGTGATTATAGCCCAAGATTTCTTAAACTATCAAAGCTATGGACGTTTTCTATAGCCTCTACCAGAAGAAGGCAAACATAAGCGGCTGGAGTACCAGGTCTCACTGTCCTAGGTTTGTCAGTGAGGTTATCAATTAGAACCAATATGGATCTATCATAGGCGGGATCTAAAAATTCATGAGCAGGTCAGGATCTCCTATAGAAGGGTTATCCATGCCTTATATTTCTAGCAATTGTCCTGAGGGTATATTGATATGTACTCTGGTATCAATAATTACCTGGGACTTTGGCGGTATATTAGTCGCCTTAGGCAAATAGATGGACATGTCATCTTGGTCAACTACTTCAGGATGGAGAATCTATACCAGAGAACCCCTTATGTGATATTTGAGCTTATCACTTGAACTTTTTCTTTCCAACAGGCATGTCTGATCTTTGCCCTCCATCTTGGCATCATTAGATGTCTCAAATACCAATAGAACCCTATTTCCTTAGAGGGATAAGAACCCTTCATCATAGCGCATGACGATGGAATAGTCATGGAGAAACTTGGTTCCATGGAGAAGGTCGTAGCTTGGGTTGTCTAATAAAACGTCTTAGGTATATAATGACAGCTTGCCAAAGTGAATTGGCAGTGGAGATTAGGCCCAATAGACTTAGTGAATTGTGGTTCAGCTATTCCATATTTTATGTAGTGAGGCAAATCAGGATCTATCTTGATATGTTTGATTAACTTAGACGAAATCACATTCATGGGGGAACCACTGTCAACAATGGTGTGGACAGGGACCTTATGAACTCAAACAGTGATACATGTGACTAAACTATTAAACTGAGGGGTAGAATGATTAATAGAGATCTATAAGAAAATGAGTAAGCAGTATTTGGTTCTAAATTATTAATGAATACTGATTTATCTCCTTCCAGAACAACGTTAGACTCATTAGTTGTTACTAAATATCCTTGAGGTGGTACAGGTATGTCAGTATGAAGCGCCTCGTCCTTCATGATGACTGTCCTTTTCCCGCCTCCTCAACAAGTCTCTTCCAATAAGTCTTGGCGCTATGATGGAATCCATTAAAGTAGGTGCATTCAGGTTTGGGGTTCTTCTGGTCCTTGACAACGTGGACTTGAGGGAGGCCAAGAGTGGTGGACATGGAAGACTGATTTAATGTAGAAGCAGTAATTTCATTAAGAGCTTCCTTAATTCCCTGGATAAGGGTAAAGTTGCTACTCCTACCAATCATGTGCAATTGTACCTTGGAATAAGATCTCAACATGGCGATTACTATAGATATGACGTTGTCCAACGTAATACAGTTAGTGGTCACCAAGGTTTGTGCTTGGGCATAAAATTGGCTGTAAAACTCCACAGGACTCTCTCCCTTGTTCAGATAAATTTCCTTGAACGCCTGTTTCTTATTAAACAAAGTCTAGTTGCTTCCAAACTCCTGGACTAGGGCTGTACAGTATTGTTCCCAAGTGTGATATTCCTTTAGATAGGAATTCATAATTTCCCAAAACATGCTATTCAAGCAGGAGTGGATGTGCTTCACATTCTGATAGTTGGTGGCCTCCTCCATTGAGCTCTTGTAGGATTACAGAAAGAACACAGTAGTTTCTTTGTCCCATGTAAATCTTCCTTGAAACTAGGCTTAAAGTTAGTCGCAATAGGTTGGGAAAGAGTTTTGACAGAAAAAACTGGAAAGGCTCATAATCTTGATTTCTGTATAGTTGCAAGAGGCCTGTTGATTTAATCGTCTTCTTAATCCTTTTAAATCATACTAGATTTCATCCCAATTACTGAGTATGGAAATAACTGAGGCTTTAAGGCAACTTTCTTCTTCATCACTTGATTTTTGGTACATTGGAGGAGCAGCTGAATCTCAAGGTTACCCAAGCGAGTTTCAAAACCTTGAAAGTTTTTTTCAAGATAAGTGATGTGGTTATCAGTGAGCTTGGCAAATGTGCTGATATTATCCATCTCATCTGACAAGGTATCAAGTGAGACTCTGAGATCGATAGGGTCTCAATCTACTTGGAGATTGCATCCTTAAGCCAAATTTTATATTTAATCCCATAAAGTGTTGGTATCTTAACCAGGTTATGCTATTCTTAACATGATCTAATATTAGTCTACTTATTAGGGGCTGATCCCTGGTATAATTTAAAAAGTAGATGACTTTTAGGCTTCTGAGGAGGAAGATCCAACTTAGGATTCAACCATTCAAAGATTTTTAATGCATTTTATCTCCTTAGGAGAGAGCTCTTAATTATCACTCATGATTATTTTTAAAATTAAGACTTCCATGATTTATTGAGAATGGTCCCCAATAAACTAGTTTTATTTTATTCAACCAAGGTAAGCCAACCAGGGGAAAGACATTACCAAACTAAAAACTTAAACTAAAATAACATAACTAATTGATTCAAACAAAAGTCCCAATTGAGCAATTGAATGAATCACACCAAACAAAACAACCAACCAGGTGGGCAGTGGAGACTGCTTAACCCTCCATGGAGGAAGAGGAGGGGGATTGGTGGCTCATCTTTGGCAGCAGCTATCTTTTCCCAGAGTAAGGTGCGTGTCAAGCCAGATAGCAATGGCGTTGGGGCATTGGTGGTATGTGGTTCAATATTACTGATGATTGGTATTTCTGAGTAGTTTCCAACCATAGAAATGGTAGTAGTATATTATTCTAAATCTTTTTCAGCTTTAATATGGGCGTCTGGTAGTTTAATGACCACTGCAATGTTGGTTCAGGTAATCTTAGCTTTCAGATTCCATGCTACAGTTAACAAGTTCTGGATAGTGTTGGTGACATTTTTGTGTAGTTGTTTCACATTAATCTTACTTTTGGAGTAAGATTTTTGGGGATGACAGGAGGTGGAATTCCTCCTGCAAGCGCTGCCACTGATTTGGCGGCAGCTTTGCAGAGGGGACGGCAATCTGGTGTGGCAGTTGCTTCTAATGCAATCTGGTGGTCGCTGTGAAATGGTTTGGCATTTGGCTTTGGTGCATATAAATGAGGGGGAATTCTGCATCCCATTTTGCATTACAGAACCAGTTGACTTTCAGCGATGGTTCTATAATGGTATTATCTGCTTCATCAATTTTATCCAAAAACATCTATGGGTTCTGGCAAAATTGAATTGGGTATTGACGTATGGTTGAGGATTTGTTGATTTGTTGGGTGTTGCATGGGATCAAACTGGGGTCCAATCCTGTGCTTGATTTGAGGTATCATGTTTGGCACTGGGGCGAGGTGGGGTCTGATTGGTGGCTGCAGGTGCAGCTGCAGCAACAGGCTTTGGGGGAGGGGGAGGTAGGATCGTACCCCATGCTGGAATTGGAGTGGGGCTGGCGCGGATTGGTGGCCAATGGATGAACTATCAGTGCTGTAAGAAGCTGCTAGATATGGGCACTTGCATTTGAGTGGTCTAACTCATAATAGGACGGGCAAATCGTCCGTCCGCCCTTGATGCAGGCCCAGAACGGATGGTTGGGGGCAGAGGGGATAGTGGCATGAGGGGGAATCGATGGACCAATTTAGTTCATTTCAGGGCTGATTGTGGCATATGCTTGAAGCCCAGCGAGGCGTGTGGCCCCATTTAGGACCACAAATTGCAAGATGGGGTTGAAGCCATAGGCTGCCAAACCTTCCATCAGCTCCTGGTGAAGCACCTCAGGGGGAAGGTGGGTAGGCAAACCAGCAAACTGAACCACCAAGGTGGTGTCCACTGGGAGCTGGGTCCATGTTGTTGGGAAAGGTGTATCCTAGAAGACCAGGGGCACTGTTGCCGCAGTGGCAGCATCAGCTTCACAAGTGAAGCTGAGATCAAAATACCCCTTATAAGGGTGGAAGTCAATAAAGCAGGCGGGTGTCATCACCACCTGAGCCATTTCAATAATGGCTTGGTCATTGTATGAGAAAAGTTTCCCATATTCACCCTAAGGCCAAAATGCATGTTTCTCCAAGGGAGCACCAGGGGGCAACGAGGCACCATTTGGGTACAAGCAAGGTGGGTATTGAGATCCTTGGGAGGAACAAATCGTCCCAGGGGTTTGGTATGACTGGGCGAGCCATATTGAGCACGCTTTCCTGTCAGACAAAAAACGGTGGGGGAGTTTTGCTGCTGTCCCACACTAAGGCAGCCAGAGGGGAATCTGATGACATCAAAGCGAAACTACAGTGGGCTATTAAGTTTTTACTTTTTAATAACTATATAAATTTCTTGGAAAGTTATGCTGAGCGGAAAGCCCAATAATTTAGTTTATTAAACTTAAGGGCACAATCGCCTAAAATCGAGAATTGAGCTGATGGAAGTTCTGACCAATAACATTTTAAATTTTGCAGATCAATGAATAATTGTAAATTATTTTCTGATGACAATGCCAATAATTTTATTGGGTTGGCAATATATTGCCATGAATAACCTATATTTATGAAAATACTTCCTTAATAAAATTATCTTGTTTTTGGTCTTACTAGGTTTTACTAGTAATTGGGTAATTTATTGCATGATGGAAGTGCCTAAATATTTTTATTGGACAAAGGTCAAGTTTTTGTCTGATCCATTACCAGATCATATTCATACTTCCTGTCATCATACATTAAGCTTTATTAGTTAATGAGTTAACCCTCACAATCCTGTGCAGCAACCTCTTTTCAACATATGACAGCGAGCGCCATTATGAAGAATTGTTTCCAAGCGTAGTTATAAAAACTGGTAGTAGGTACCAACTAACTGGAAGATCTTGGAGTGCATGAGGACCTTAAGGCCTTCTTGGCCCTATAGGGCCTTCTGGTACTTCTGACCCCTAGTGTAAGTCTGGGGGAGCACCCCCTGCGCTTCAACTGCATGGAATTCTAATTCCGCTATAGAAGGGGGTGAATAAGGTGGCTGTCCCTATTATGACCCAGCGCGGATTTGGCCTGAGTGGTGAGCAAGATGTGGGCGATGGCGTACCCCCTCAAAGTTGCCCCTTTCCCCTTTACCTCACCACCCAAGTTCTGGTGCAGCAGATTAGGGGGTTGTGGAGGTGGCAGAGGTGATAGGCCACCGCCAGAGGGAAAGTGGTGGGCATATCTCCCCTGCAATAATAATGGTCCCAGGGAGGGGGCCAGTAACTTAATCAGATTGAGGTGCTTCAGAATTGAGCCAGTCACAGTATGATTGTGTTCAAAACCCCACCAGGATGTTTACCTTCCAACGGAATAAGTGGGTCCAACTCCAGTGTGTTTGAGGGTGTTAATTTATATTATACTTAATTTGATCACCCTTATGTGGCCTGGCCATGGGCACAACCAATCACCCACTGGATGAAGCATTGAAAACTTGCTAAACAGCATTGCGCTGGGAGAGGAAATTTATTGACAAATTGAAACAAGAGTTGGCTGGCCAGAGGGAGTTTTATTTGGCATCAAAATAGTTGCAAAATCCTAATCCACCAGTCTCAAATGGGATTGCACTACCCTCAGTTATTGAAAAACACCTTTATTCCCTAAGCCCCCAGTTTTAAGACAACAGTCCCTCACAGGTATGGTTGTCATTCAATTCTCCAACTTTTAGTAAATAAGTTCCTGCTCAAGATTTCCAGTTTAGAATTTTTTTTACTTTTTATAAGTCACCGCCTACTGAGTTTCATGTTCACTAGGGTACACAACTACTGGGCCCTAATGTCCATCATCGCCACATTGTCACCCTCACTCCTAGAATGGGGATTCTTCTTAGTGGCCTCTTTGTTATGTCCCCACTTTTGAACTCATTCTGGCGTTAGGATGTACCTTTGCTTTTGGAGATTATTTCTCCCCATTGGACGAAGTTTCAGATCTTCGCTGCACACTCAACAAACTGTGGCACCCCCACGAATTTGGGGCCTCTGTGGGCCCAAAAGAACTAACTTTAGTGGAATCCGTGGCCACTGCGGTGGCCACAGTTTGGTTGTTAATAGGTATGGTGATGATGGTGGTCATCATCCGCCATCCTACAATTGCTTCCCTTCCCATTTGTTATCAGGTTGTATGGATGTCTATGCCCCTAGAATTCTGGTTTGCATTCTGAGTGTTTAGGCATACCAACTGGTAGTCTAGTCTCAAGTTCATTAGCACATTTATGAAATAATTGACTGGCCATTAGTGTCCGCCATCTCCACCCTTCAGTTAGAAGTTGGTGACATGATGGTCTCAAAATATCGCATGAACTTGCAGTTGGCTCTCATGGGCTGTGTTATATTCACTAAGGTTACAGATTATATTGTCTTATCATGTATGATTAATCTTATGTTGCAGCTGGTGCTCTTTTTACTTCTGCTTGTGTGTTCAGTGGGTGCGTTTGTTGGGTGCATCCACGTGGTGGTAGGGAATCTCATGACTGATTATCTATTCCTGCAGGCTCCAGTTCCAGTCTCTTCCCACCTGAGGAGGGTGGATTTGTCCGTCCTGTCTGTAGAAATTGTGGACCAGGTTCTGGACACCCTCACCAAATTGCAGGTCCAAATCTCAGCCAACACAGTGGATTCCTCCTCTATAATAGATGTGCAGCGGAGTGTGGCCCTGTTGGACGTGTTTGATGGGGATGCTATTGGTGGGTTTTCGTAATTTTACACAGACAACCAAGTGGGAGTCCTGACTCATTTGATTATGTTGGTGTCATCAGTAGTGCAGGCGCCAGTACCAAGATTAGCTCTCCTGCTTCAATTCTTCATGGTAGGTGCAGAGGCGTCTGATATTTCTATGTTTGTGGAGGCTTTTCATGACCAGGACCTTGGACACAGGCTCCCGTTGGATGTGTTAGTGGCAGTATTTTGTGCCGCCTTGGATCCAGTATCTGTCAATCATCCCACTGGGACACTCAGTTGTGTTCATTGGATCAGATGTGCGTGATGGCAGCTTCCATCAATGATAAACTCTGGCGTGCGTCAGTTGGGGGTTAGTTCTAAAAATAGATTCCCCACTGAAGAGGTTTTGTGTGAGGTGTTGAATGACAAGTCAGCGTGCTCTATGTCTCTCACCCAGCGACCCAGTATGAGCCAGGTTCCCAGGGTGTGCTTTTTGTGCCAGAGGATTCTTCTGTCTCCCTTTACCCATTGTTTCTCCTCACCCTGCTCTGGCACCAGTTGGTGAGGCAGTCCCTGTGACAGACCTAAGGCCTTTTAATCCTCTGGTCCCCCAGTTATCACCATCCCTGTTGCGATTCTGATATGACTGGATGATAAGCCCTAAGTTTTATGGCGGAATGGGTAAAATCCGCCAATTTTGATTATGAGTACGATTATTTGAGTGCCTTAGGATGAGGCAATATTGGGTGAGTACGTATGGTTATTGGATTGCTTCCAAATGAGGTAATTAGGAGATTTTTTATGTACAATAGATAGTTGGTAAATAGCCTCAAATTAGGCGAACTTGAAATTAATAAATGATTTGCCAGAGCCAATAAAATATGGTGGAATGAATTACTAAGCCAAGGAAATGGCACCGTCTGTAGTCACTGAGATATAAGTGAGATGAGATAATTGAAGGAGGAGGTGTTTAATAGTGGAGATCAAGTGGACAGCGAGGATCCGCTAAATTTATTATATTAGATAAAAGAGTGTCATCAGAGAAATTGTTCTATTTTTATTACAAATTTATTACCTTGTAATGAGGATGAAAATTGTCAATTATCAGTCCTATTGCTTAATGGGCTGAACCCTGTGCAAAACCCCTTTTGGCGTATCTCTGAGATACCACCAAAATTATAACAATGGTGCTCACTATATGGGGCCCATTGTTCAAGTACACAAAATAAATCTCCAGTTTCTGGCTATGGCACATCAGGCTTGCATGGACAGGGGATCTTCATGACATACTACAACAGTTGAATATGTAACTTAAACTTATTTTAGACGCTGTGCTCAAAATGCAGGATAAGCTTTTTCAGGAGGTTTGTAGTGATAAGTTGCCTTTGTTTGATTGTGATGGAAATATTCATGGGTTCTTTAAGCAATCCAAGTTTGCAACATAAGGAGCCTCTGACCAATGAAAAGCGATATTGTTAATATTCACTTTGGATGTTGGAAGTGCTGACTAAGTCACTTTTTATCTTCCAACCAGTTCCGTTTCATACCAAGAAGTGAAGGATACTGTTTTTCAGTTGTCTGGGGATCACGCAAAGATGTCATAGTGGAAGGCAGAATTCTTTACCATCAGGTTTCAGCATAATGAGACTCTCACTGCATTTGCTTATTGTTTCATGGCTGAAGCCCACGTGTTAATTGGGGCAGGGATTTTATTCAAATCTGACATGTGCATTGTGATGTCCTCCGCCATGAAACCATACCATGAGCTGTACAACGTCATGACCCTGATGTTGGATAAAGATGTACCCTTGCTTAAAATTGTTCAGTTTTGCACTGTATATCCGCTAACTTTCCTCTACCTGATACAGAGTGGAAACCTTCCGCTACCATTTACAGACCATCTTATTCATGGAAGTTTGCCTGTCTGGTTCATATTTCGCCAAGTTACCCCAACATTAAACGTCCGCCCCATACCTTCTTATCCTCAACAGTCTAACTACAGCCCTGGGCCTAATTACGCTGACCTTCAGCAGTCATTCTATCACTCTGGTCCTGTTTACGCTGAGCACCTTCAGTACCACTTCCCACGTGAACCAACTTACAATATTCACATAATAGGCATTATGGAGTAAATTGATTTTAATGTGGTCACTCTGGGCACCTGGAACGAGGTTGCCCCAACTGACAGGTCCATTATGTACAGCAGGGGCAATGCGACCAGGGAAAAGTTAAAGCGGAGTTGAGATGGGACTCTCTACCTCCACTATCCCAATTCAAACGTCCCATCTGGATCTACTGAATTATATGCAGCAGAAGCCCCCCAGTACGATGACAAATTCCTATATCAGCAGCCAGTGGGGGGAGTAAATGTACTGACCCAAACACAAGCCAAGGCCATAGTGGACGAAGGATCTCTAGGGCATCCAAAGCCATACACATATCAAACGTTTGAACAATGTTCTTCAGACAAACTGGACCTATCTGCAGATGCACTTTCCCTGAGAGGAGTAGATGTCGCCTTCCCAGTGGATGCTATTATTAACAGGTACTCTAAAGTCAGTGATGGTATTTATGAGCTTCCTTGGAAAAAGTGATCCGTTGAATGTCCATGTAGTGAACAATCAGACTTCATTCTACTCTGAGTTTACATACTGTGACATTATCATTGCAAAACCCCATGTCTGCGCAATAATTGATATGGGCGCTCCAGTTAACGTAGTGACCACAAAGTTGGTGGCGAAGTTAGCATTAAAGCTTGATGTGGAGCATTGTATGGTGTATGGGACTACAGGTATGGAAAGCATGGTCTCTGAGGGAGCGTACAGCGTGCTTCCATTGCAGTTCAAATCAATTGTTGTTGTGGCTCCAGCAGTAGTGTTACCAAACAGCAATTAGGACCTGTTGACTGGAACCACTTTTATGAAACACTATGGTGATGTCATTGATATGATAGGGGAGACCTTCAAGATTGTGGCGAAACATATCCCAATTTATTTCACCTCCATCTCAGTGCCAAAAGGCTCTGTGCACATATACATATCGACCTTGCTTATAGTTTTAGGGTGTGTCACAATTCTGATATGACTGGACGATAAACCCTAAGTCATTATGGTGGAATGAATAGAATCTGCCAAGTTTGATATGCGTTATGATTCTTTGAGCGCCTCAAGATGAGGCAATATTGGGTTTCTGGGAAATCGCCTTGAATTAGGCGATCATGAAATTCATGAATGAAGAATAGCCACAACCAATGAGAGCTGGTGGATTAAATTACTAAGTTAAGGAGGCGGTATCATCTATAGTGCTGAGATATAGGCAAGATGAGACAAATTAGAGAAGTTAGATTGTTAATAGTTTAAATGGAGTGGAACAGCGAGGATCTGGTGTATTTTTATATTAAATAAAAGAGTGTTGTGGGAGCAAGTGCTCCATATTTATTAAAAAGGTTTATTCTGTTATTTCAAGGACAACGATCATCATATCATTAGTCCTATTGCTCAGTGAGCTGAACCCTGTGAAAAAACCCTTCATAATATTGCCAGAATACCGCTGAACTTATAATAGTGGTGCTCACTACATGGTGCACATTTTTCAATCACAAAAATTTAATACAAAAAACCTCAGTCGCTGGCCATGTCATATAAGGCTTTCTTTGGCAAGGAATTTTCCCACGATGCTACAACTAAAAATATGCAGAACTCAAGCTTGCCCTGGACGCTGTGCTTCAATGGAAGAAGGAGTTTCTTCAGAGGGCTTGTATTGATAAGCTCCTCCATTTGATCGTGATGGGAATATCCATGGATTCTTTAAGAGATTTGAGTTTGCTTAGAAGGAGCTTTAGATCGGTGTAAAGCCAAAATTATTAATATCCACCCTGTATGTTGGAAGCGCTGACCAAGTTACTTGCTATCTTCCCAACAGTTCCATTATTTATCAAAAAAGTGAATAAAACTGTAATGTGGTCGTTCTAAGGAACTTCAAAGATGGTGCAGTGGAAGGATGAGTTCTTAACCATTGGATTTCAGAATAATGAATCCTTCACCATGTTTACTAATTGATTTACAATGGAAGCCCATGTGCTAATTGGGGAAGGGACTTTAACCAAATCTGACATATACATAGCGTTGACCTCCGGTGTGAAACCATACTTTGAGCTTTTCAATGCCATGGCTCCTTACTTTGAGGTTGATGTACCCTTGCTTAAACTTGTTCATATTTTAAACCATCTATCCACTACTTTTCCTCCGCCCAATATAAAGCGGAAACCTATCACCTCCGCTGTTAGACTATCTTATTTGGAGGAATTATCCCACCATGTTCAGCGTCCATTTAGTAACCCCTGACATTATTATCACTACGCGCCTCACTCTAAAATGAGTTTCCATCAGCAGTTCAACTATTGGGAGGGGCCTGTTTACATTGCTTGACCCCAGTCCAGCTTTTGGGGTGGCCCCTTTTACACCAATCAAGGACGCAGGTCTTATGGGGTAAATTGTTTTTCGTGCGGCTGCTCTGTGCACCTGGCCAGAAGTTTTCTCAATTATTGGGTTCATTACCTACTGCAGGAGCTGTTCAATAAGGGAAAATTCAGAGCAGAGTAGAGATGGGACTCTCTACCTCCACTAGACTGACTCAAAACGTCCCACCTGAACCTGTCCCTGTACATTCAGCGGAAGTTTCTCAGTATGATGACGACTTCCTATATCAGCAGCCGGTTGAAGGGGTGAATGTGCTGACATGAGCGCAATTCATGGACATGGAAGAAGCAGGCCCCCCAGAGCAACCAAAGCCTTATGCTTGTCAAATGTTTGAACAACTTTCTACAAATGAACCATATCCATTCTCTGATGAGCTTCTCTTAAAAGAGGTAATCATGGCCCTCCCTATAAACGCTATTGTTAAAGAGTACCCTAAAGTTGGGGAGGGTATTATGATCTTCCTAGGGAAACGAGATCTGTTATTGTTCACATTTCAAACAATCAGAATGCATCTTGCTCTGAGTCTACTTACTGTGACATTTTCGTAGCAAAAACCTGAGTCCATGTTATAATTGATATGGGCGCCCCAATCAACATAGTATCCTCAAAGTTGGCAGCGAAGTTTGCATTAAAGCCTGACGTGGAACATCATATGGTGTATGGGACTGCAGGCGTTGAAAGAACGGTCTCTGATGGAGCATACAGCGTGCTACCCTTGCAGTTTGGGTTGATTGTCATTGTAGCCCCAGCTATAGTGCTACCAAACAATAACTATGACTTGTTAATTGGAACTGCTTTTATGCGCCACTTTGGGGCTGTCATTGATATGACAGCGGAGAACTTTGAAATTCTGGGGCAGCAGATCTCAATCTACTTTACTTCCAGCGGAATGCCAAAGGATCTGGTGCACATGTGTCACATTAACTTTGCATATGGTGATGGGGTGATTCCAGTTTGCTACCATTAACTAAAGAGCAGACTTGGGCCCTTCACCATAAAATTTATGAGTATCAGGGCTACCGCTAAGAGCTGCTGGCCATATATCTATCCCCTCTGGACACCATTTAATCATAAACACTGAGTTAAATGTGTAATTGCCTGCTGGGCTTTATAGGGAGGTCATTGGGCCCATCAGCAATCGCAGCTTGAGTCCCACGTGGCCCCAGGCATTATACTTCTGGGACATGGGGAGATCAAGGTCTTGGTAGCAAATCTTCATAATATACCGATGCAAGTCCACTGACACTAAATAGTGGCATATTTACATTTTATCCAAATTGAGGTGGTCCCCTGGATTCATGAGTTTGTTTCACTGGATGAATTTGGTCTGCCCATCGAACCACAGCTTGGCATAGTGGCATTTGTACCGCATGAAAGTTTAATGGGTTTAATGGAAGACCAGAAAGGTCAATCGGAAGCCTTATTTCTCAAAAAACAAATAAATCTTTGCTGTCAAAGATCATGATTTAGGGTGCACTTGGGGAGTGATCCATCAAGTGGACACTGGGATCATCCCTCCATCAGATCTCAAGAAATCCGCTGATCTAGAGCAGCATAAGAAGTTGTCATGGTTGAAATCAATAAACTGCTAGAGCAAGGAATGCTTGAACCGTTGAAGAGCCCGTGGGCTTCCCCTGCCTTAATTGTCAAAAAAGGAAGGTGCCAACCAGGTAGTAATAACTACTGCAAGCTCAACAGCATTACAAAAAAGGACATATACCCCCTGCCACAAATTGACAAAGCTTTGGACCAGTTGGGAGAAGCTCATTACTTCTCCACAATTGATTCGATATCTGCTATTGGCAGATTGAGTTACCTGCGGCAGAACAGGAAAAATGCGCCATTATCATGTCAAAAGGGTTTTTTACTGACGCATATGTCATAAGGGATGTGTAATGCCCTGGCTACATTCCAGCGGGCGATGGACACTATACTTGACAACTTGAAGCTGTCATGCATTTTTGTATACCTTGACAATATCAATGTTTTCTCTCGCACGTTTTCTGAGCACCTTACACATTTGGAAGAGGTATTCCGCCTGTTAGCTGAAACCAACGTCAAAATAAAGCCACAGAAATGCCATTTTTTTAAGGATCAGCCAGAGTACCTCAGGTTTGTAGTTGATGCAACAAGGCTATGGTCCCAACCAGCCAAGGCGGAGGCCATCTGGAAGATGACTACACCCAACAGTAAGCAAGATATACATGTATTTTTAGGGATGGTCTTCTACTATTGGCGCTTTATATCTAACTTTAGTTGTATTGGAGGTCCGCTGTTTGAGTTATCAAAAAAAGTGCTACTTTTGAATGGACAGAATGCCATCAACACTCCTTCAATACACTTCAATTGGCGTTCATCAATGCGCCAGTGCTTTGCTACCCAAATTTTAAAAAGGAAATTATTGTAAAGATGGATGCGTCTCTTTCTGCTATGGGGGCAGTCCTGTCTCAAAAAGATGAAGGAGGAGAGGAGCACCCAGTTGCATATTGCAGTTGAAGCCTGATTAGCCACAAACGTAAATATACTGTGACCAAGCAGGAGTGCTTAGCGGTGATTTACGCTTACAAGCAATTCATATTATATTTGCATGGCATAAAGTCTTAAGAAGTAACAGATTACGCCTTGCTATGCTGGTTGCAGAACCTTAAGGAGCCGGAGGGGCATCTATCCTGATGAGCCCTTAAACATCAGGCTTACAATTTCAAGATTTTTCACTGACTGGGAGCTAAACACTAGAATGCATACTGCTTGTTAAGATTGCCAACAATTGCAGTAATGGCGGATCTAAGTGACATCATGTAAAATAAGATACTTAGTGGTAAGTATGATGATGAGCCACCACAAGTCATAAAGGCGTTGAATGAAATGTGAGCCAATACTTTCCAGTGGAATGGTGAGTTGTATAAGCAGATTTGTGATTCAACAGTGAACTTTCTGCGACCATTGTAACAGCCTAATAGTTATCATGAGCGCACATAGGGCCATTGGACATGGTGGTGTGTGAAATACAATGGAATTGTTGCGTCCTTGGTATTACTGGGAAATCATGAACTTTGACATGCTTGATACTATCTCCTCCTACCACCAGTGCCAAGTGGAAAAGCCATTCCGCCAGAAGACCTCATACCAGTTAGTGAAGCCGCACTTTGCTTGGCATACAGTTTCCATGGATGTCATTGGCCTCTGCCAACGGAAGCCAACTGGTCCAATTACATTTTGGTGACAATTGATCACTTACCCGGTGGGTTGAAGCAAGGGTGATAGAAGATTTGGGGGCATTCACAGTGGCCAAATTCATATTGGAATCCATTATCCAGCGGCATGGCTGCCCTCAGTTCCTCCTTTCTGATAATGGAACTAACTTCACTTCCCACATCCTTCTGAAGCTAAACAAGCTTATGGCCATCTGTGGGGTTCTGACGACCCCATACCACCCTGAGTCTAATGGGATGGTTGAGCAAGTGAATGAGAATCTGATGAACATACTCCATAAAATAGTAGTGGATTGACCCTCAGATTATAGTCCCTTTTGTCCACCGCCATCTTTGCATATAACATCAGCTACCATTTTGCCACGGGGAAAAGTCCCTTCCAATTACTTTATGGATGACACCCTGACCTTCTGGCGTTGCTATACTCCTGTGTAGAAGATACTTGCAGAATGAATCCTCAACGTTATTTGATCATCCTAGCTGACACATTAATCAAATTGCAAACTAAAGCATACTCATTCAGTTTAGCCAAAAAGATTAAGACTCAAGCTGCCAAACAGGTACGGCGTAGTGGGTTATCCCAGTTCAAAGATGGGGACATGGTTCTATTCCATGATCAACACAGTTTTGGGTGAAAGCACAAGTTGGCCAGTATCTGGATTGGGCCATTAGAAGTTATTGAGAAGACAGGCATGGATGCATATACTATCAAGGACCCCGCAAGCATTCAGATCATCAACTGAGTGCATACCAAGTTCCTCTGGACATATAAGCAATTGGAGCCTTATTATCCAGTCAAGGGGGTTAATGTCGCAATTCTGATATGAATTGACGATAAGACAAGTTGTCATGGCGGAATGGATAGAATCTGCTGAGTTTGATACAAGTTATGATTATTTGAGCGCCTTGAGATGAGGCGATATTGGGTTGTTGGTAAATTGCCTTGAATTAGGCGATTGTGAAATTAATAAATGAAGAATAGCCAGAACCAATGAGATATGGTGATTTGAATTACTGAGTTAAGGAAGCGGTATCATCTATAGTGCTGAGATATAGGAAAGATGAGACAATTGAGAGAAGTTAGATTTTTAATAGTTTAGATGGAGTGGAACAGCGAGGATCTGCTGTATTTTTATATTAAATAAAAGAGTGTTGTGTGAGCAATTGCTTCATATTAATTAAAAAGGTTTATTCCGTTATTTCAAGAACAACAATTATCATATCGTTGGTCCTATTGCTCAGTGGGCTGAGCCCTGTGCAAAAACCCTTCAGCGTATTGCCAGAATACCACCAAATTTATAACAGGATGATTCCAGTTTGATACCATTTACTTAAGAGCAAGACCTGGGCCTTTCCCCATCAAATTTATGAATACCAAGGCTACCACTCAGAGAGGCTGGCCCTATATCCATCCCCTCCGGGCACCAAGTAACAATAAACACTAAGTTAGAGGTAGAAGTGCCTGCTGGGCTTTATGAGGAAGTATTTAGTCCCTATCAGTGATCGCGGCTTGAGCCCCACGTGGCTCCTGGTATCATACTCCAGGACATTAGGAGTCAAGGTTTTGGTAGAAAATCTCCAGAATGGACCCATGCGAATCTACCATTACCAAATAGTGGTGTATTAACATTTGACCCCAGTTGATGATATCCTCCAGCTTTACAAGTTTGGTTTGATGGATGAATTTGGTCTGCCCATCAAACTGCAGCTCATCATAATGGCAGCCATACTGTGTGTAAATTTAATGGGGCTATTGGAAGACCATAAAGATCAGGAGAAAGCTTTATTTCAAAAGTATAAGGAGATCTTTGCTGTTGACAATCATGATTTAGGGTGCGCACGGAGGTGGTTCATCAATTGGACACTGGGATCATCCTCCTATCAGATCTTGGCCAATCCGCCAATTGAGGGCAGCTGAGGATGTTGTCACCAAGGAAATCGAAAAGCTGCTGGAATAAGGGAGGCTTGAACTATCAAAGAGTCCATGTGCTTTGCCTGTTCTAATTGTAAAAAAGAAGGATGGCACCAACCGAGTAGTAATAGACTATGGAAGCTCAATAGTATCAAAAGAAGGACCCATACCCCTTGCCGCAGATTGATGGTGCTTTGCATTGTTTAGGGGAGCTCGTTACTTCTCAGAAATGGATTTGATATCTGGTTATTAGCAAATTGAGTTTTAACGGAAGAACAGGAAAAATGCGCACTATCACGTCTAAGGGGCTTTTTCAACTGACCTATATGCCCCAAGGGCTGTGTAACGCCCCAGCTACATTTCAACGGGTGATGAACGCTATCCTTGGTGACCTGGAGCTGTTGTGCATTCTCATGTACTTTATTAATATCAATGTTTTCCTGAACGTTCTCTGAGCATCTTGCCCATCTGGAGGAGGTCTTCCGCTGACTTGCAGATGCCAACATTTAAAATCAAGCCCTGTAAATGTCATTTTTTAAGAACCAACTGGATAACCTTGATTTTATGGTAGATGCGACTAGGCTGAAACCCCAACTGGTCAAAGTGGGGGCTATCTGAAGGACGACTACGCCAACTAGTAAGCATGATATAAAAGGTTTTAAGGGATGGTTGGCTACTACTGCCGCTTTATCCCTAACTTTAGTTGTATTGGAGACCCGCTGTTTGAGCTATTAAAGAAGTATGCTACATTTGAATGTATGGAATGCCATCAATGCTCCTTTGATACCTTTTGGATGGTTCTAATCAGTGTTCCAGTGCTGCGCTACCCTAATTTTTATAAAGAGTTTATTGTACAGACAGATGCCTCCATTTCTGCCATTGGGGCAGTCATATCCCAAAAAGTTGATGAGGGGAGGAGCACCCCATTGCATACTTCAGTCAGAGCATGAACTGCCATGAGAGTAACTATACTGTGACCAAGCGGGAGTTCTTAGCGGTGATATATGCATATAAGCAATTTAGGGTATAGCTGCATGGAGTGAAGTTAAAGGTCATAATGGATCATGCTTTATTACGCTGGTTGCAGAATCTCAAGGAACCTGAAGGGCGCCTAGCCTGATGGGCCCTCAAAATGCAGGCTTATGACTTTGAGATCCTCCACCAACCTGGAGCCAAACACCAGAATGCCAATTGCTTCTTTAGACTACCAACAATTACAGTTATGGCGGATTTGTGTGACATAATCTATGACAAGATGCATAGTGGAAAGTATAATGATGACCGCCAAAGGTCATAAAGGCGTTGAATGCAATGCAAGCCAATACCTTTCAGCAGAATGGTGAGTTGTACAATTGGATTGGCGATTTGACAGTGAATTTTCTGCAACCCTCAGCATGACCCAACATTATCATGAGCGCACATAGGGCAGTCAGGCATGGTGGCGTGCGCAAGACATTAGAATAGCTGCGCCCTCACTACTATTGGGAAAGTATGAACTTCGATATGCTGGAAACAATATCCTGCTGCCACCAGTGCCAAGTGGAAAAGCTGTTCCGCCAGAAGACTGTGTACCAGTTGGTGAAACCGCACTTTGCTTGGCACACAGTTTCTATATATGTTGTTAGCCCTCTGCCAACAGGAGCTAACTGGTCCAAGTACATTCTGTTGGCTTGACCACTTGACTAGGTAGGTTGAAGTGCAGGCAATACAGGATTTGGGGCGGTCACCGTAGCCAAGTTCATCATGGAATGTATTATCCAGCGACATGAATGCCCTTAGTTCCTCCTTACTGATAATGAAACTAACTTCACTTCCCACATCCTTCTGAAGCTAAACAAGCTTATGGCCATCTGCGGGGTTCTGACGACCCCATACCACCCTGAGTCTAATGGGTTGGTTGAGCAAGTGAATGAGACTTTAGTGAACATATCCCAGAAACTGGTAGCGGATTGACCTTCATACTGAAGTTCCCTTCTGTCCACCGCCATCTTTGCATATAACATCAGCTACCATTTTGCCACGGGGAAGAGTCCCTTTCAATAGATGTATGGACAAAACCCTGCTCTTCTGGCGCTGCTCTATGCCTGTGTGTAAGATACCAGCAAAATGGACCCACAAAATTATCTGACAACGCTTGCTGATACACTAATCAAATTGCAAACCAAAGCGTACCTAATCAACTTAGCCAAGAAGGTAAAGAATCAGGCTGACAATCAGGTATGTTAGAGTGGGCTATCCCAGCTCAAAAATTGGGACATGGTTCTATTCCATGATCAACACAGGTTTGGGTGGAAGCATAAATTGGCCAGTATCTGGATTGGGCCATTCAGTCATTGAGAAGATGGGTGTCAACGCCTATACTATCAAGGACACCGCAAGTGGATAGATCATAAACCATGTGCATGCGAAGTTTCTCCAGCCATATAAGCAATAAAAGCTTTATCATCCAGTCAAGGGTGTAATGTTGCAATTCTGATATGACTGGACACTAAACTCTAAGTTGTTATGGCAGAATGGGTAGAATCTGCCAAGTTTGATCATGAGTACAATTATTTGTGCACCTTAGGATGAGGTGATATTGCGTGAGAATGGATGGTTATTGGATTGCTTCCAGTTGAGGCAATTAGGAGATTTTGATGTATGATGGATAGTTGGTAAATCGCCTCAAATTAGGTGATCATGAAATTAGTGAACGAAGATCTGCTGAAGCCAATAAGATATGGCATAACAAATTATTAAGCCAAGGAAATTGCATCATCTGAAGTTGCTGAGATATAAGCAAGATGAGACAATTGAAGAAGAGGTGGTAATAGTGGAGAGTGAGTGGAACATCGAGGATCCGCTATGTTTATTATATTAATATAAAAGTGTGTCATAGGAGCAATTGCTTTATTTTTGTTAAAAGTTTATTACCTTGCTTCAAGGATGACGATCATCATATTGTCAGTCCTATTGCTCAGTGGGCTGAACCCTGCGCAAAACCCCTTTGGCATATCTCTGAGATACCGCCAAAATTATAAAAATCCCAGTGCAAAAAATTTGAGAAGGTTCTTCATATGGAGGGTGCTAATTTCCTAATCAATCTAGTTTTCCTAAATGACTCCACATTTACTACCACTCAGCCCGCAGAGTTTTGTGCAGTGGACAGTAAACAGGACTTTGCTTATTTTTTGTTACTGCTTGATTTTCGTTTGGTTGTGCACAGGGTGTCAATTGAGGCACTTTTAGAGATGGAAATGGTGGGAAACTTTATAGGTTTGAAACTGGCGAAGGATTTTACCTTGGACCTGGGAGTTGGACATCCATGCTGGGTGCATCTTCCAATCTAATAGCTTTATAAACAATATGGCGGCCCATGCCTTTATCAATGCATCAGTTTTGTTTCTGTGGTTGATTTGCGCAGTTCTGGAACTGCTCTTCTCTATGATTCTGGGGGTGAGTGGTGGCATTAGCAGCAAGTGAGCATTACTCTGGAATTAAATATGCTTCCATTTACAAGTACCCAGTTGTGAGGGGGAGTTTCCCTTTAATTTATGTGCTTGTGACAGATTCAGTGAAAGGCTTCATCACGTCGCTCCTCTCTCTGAAAAGTCTTCTGCTAGATTTTCCCCAATTTTAGTGTCATATTATGATATATTTGACCTTTAAAAGGCTAATTGTCTTCCATCACATTCCTATTATGACCTGGCTTTCCGTTTGATAACAGCTTTGATCAACATCAACTGTCCGTTGTATCCTTACATAGTGCAGGACGACAAGGTGTTGAAAGTGTGCTTAGATGATATGCTCAAAAAAGGGTGGGTATTCAAGGAAAGGTTTCCCATTGCATCGCCTATAGTTTTCACTCAAAAGGCTGACAGTACATTGCGCCCCTGTGTCATTTATGGGCATTTGAATAATATTACAAATTATGATCTTTGCCATCTCCCCCTCAAGCAGACATTTATCCATGTGATCACAAAATCCCAGATGTTTTTGAAGCTCGATCTCATGAATGCATTTAACCAGATCTAGGTGGCAGAAGGCTAAGAATGTTTTATGGAGATTTGATCAGAAGGGGCATATTCCAGTTCCGTGTGATGAATTTTGGCCTGAAGAACGCATTGCCATGTTCCAGTAGACGATCAATAATTTTCTCAGTGAATTTAAGTTCACCTGTTCAATGATATACATCAATAATATCCTCATGCACTCCCCCACTCCTGAGCAGCATGAGAAGGACCTGAGGGGCGGTGTTGGCTGCGTTGCAAAAGGCGGAACTTTATGTCAAGCCCTCCAAGTGTGAGTTCTTCCATGAGGAGGTTACCTTTCTGGGTAACCTAATCCTGAAAGATTGTTACTCCATCCCCTTTAGCAACCTTGAGGCAATACTTGAGTGGCCCACTCCTATGACTCAGAAGCAGTTGCGGAGCTATTTGGGCATAATCATAATTATGAAGAAATTTTCTCTCATCCTCTCACAGATGTCCACACTGCTGCACCCCCTGTCTGGGAAGAATGTTCCATTCTGATGAATGGAGGATTGCCAGCAGGCGTTTGACGCCATCAAGGAGGTGTTTTTGGCGCCTCCCACTCTCAAAAATGCTGACCTTATCAAGTTGTTTATTGTAGCATGTGACGCCTCTTCTGCTACTGTGGAGGTGTTATTGTTGCAAGAGCTGATGATTTAGAACACCTGGTTGCTTATTTCTCATGAAAATTTGCTTCATCTGAACAGTCTTGGGCCATTTATGATAAGTAGTTGTCTACTGTGGTGTGATCTCTTACCCTGTTGGATTTTAAAAGTTTTTGTGCTCACTGGTGCATTTTGCACCTAAAATTTCAACAATAATTTTTCAGGAGATATAGCTCTCTACTGAAAGGTTAAATTGATACAAGGATTTCCCTAAACCACTTATACTGAAAAGGATAAAAACTAATCTACAGATCAGTTGGAGTTTTATAAGGTTTTTATTAGTTGCAGTGAGGGGATTAAAAGTGAACCCTCTTAATAAGATGATGCTAATATTTAAACGTTGAGGCCAAAGTTCAGATTTCTTAGTAATGTCCAAATTATAGAAAATTAGGGTTTGACCTATTAGATCAGTCAAGACTCACCTCGCTTCAATGTGCGGGCAGATGGGGAAGTGACAGCTGGGAAGATGAACCTGTGAGGAAGTTATTTAGTAAATTTAGACCAATCAGAAGGAGGGAAAATATTTTTGCCTTGCTGGACCTCCTCTGACCCTATAAAAGGGGCCAGTCTCCATGTGGTATCTTATACTAACTTAGATGTGGCCTGGGAGGAGCCTCTGATGGACTCCCCAGATTAAACTGACAATTCAGTGTAATCCAACTGCCAAAACTCGTGGTTTTTGCCTGAGTACTAATAGAAGTGTTACCCCAAATTGAGGGGTTCCACCAGAAATTGACCAGGATCTTTTGGACGATTTTATTATCATTTACATCCAAAACACTCTATTGACAGTATTAGACTTACAATTGTCTGACATACCCACTGTAAGTACCTTCTGTAGGGCTCACAGCATGAGGTGACCATCCAGACAAATCATCAGGCCCTTATGTATTTCAGAAACCACAGAAGATGGCATATAATCAGGCCTTGACTTATTGCAACCTTTGTAGTTTTAACTTTTGATACAAGTTTGTGAAAAATCTTTAAATGTTCTTTCCAACGTTCAATTCACAACCCTGTTTTGAGCCCAGTGGAGATTAATGAGCAGGAGCTAACCACAGTAATTCTGCTGACCCAGACCTTAGCCATTGCTCCTCTTGCAATTTTGGTGGCAGATTGGGCCCCATACATGCCTCTGGTCTCTTGGGTATTGGCAGGGAAAACAGCCTTCTTGGAGGGCTTGGAGCTTCTGGACCAGCTGGCACTTCTGATGCATAAGCGGTCCTATTATATATTGGTGGATGGAAGAATTCAGTTTAGGTCAAGACTGTGGTTGCCGCCCCAACTCCACGACAAAGTCATTTAGGCTCACCATGACCCCCAGCAGTTGGTCACCTGGGAAAAAAATGCATGAAATTGGATAAGTGGGCGTATATCTGGTCAAGTATTTACAAGGATATTGCGGCGTGGAATACAAATTGCTCGACATGTGCACGGGCTAAATCAGATAGATCAGGTAAAAATGGTCTTCTCCATCCCCTGCAGCAGGCAAAGGGTCTGTGGATCTCAGTATTAGTTGATTTTTTTATTGAGCTCCCCAGCAGATGGGTTTATGGTGATTATAACGGTCGTGGACCACTTTACCAAGTTCTCACTCTTCATCCTTTGTTCATCAGCCATCACCTCTTAAGAGACAGTCCAGCTCTTCATAAAGCATAAATTTTTGATGTTCAGTTTTCATCAGGTGATCATGAGTGACTGGGTGTCACAGTTTACAGTGCAGTTTTGGACTGGACTCTAAGGTCTCTTTAAAATTAAGCCACACCACTCAATTGCATTTCATCATCAGTAATCTGTTCAAATGGAGTGGGTTAACCAGATTCTAGAACAGTATTTTTATGATAAACTACTGCCATGCAGGACGCTTGGGCGAATAGGTTTACATTGGCTCAATTTACATATAATAGTTGTACCCATGCATCTACTAATTTCTCACCATACGATGCCACACTGGGGTATAACCCCTCATTTTGATTTAGCCATGTCTTCTCCTGAAAGTTCTAGATATGGTGGACCACATACAGCACAATCATATCACCCATTCCTTGGTTTGGGAGCACCTAACCAAGGCCATCAGTGATTACAAACGTTTTGCGGACCAGAAATGTCTCCCAGCCCATGAAATCATGGCGTGGTCATCCATCATGTTGGACACACGCCATTTGTGTGTGAAGGTGCCCTCCCAAAAATTTGCAAGCAAGCGCTCCTGTCCCCATGTGGTAAAGGCGGATATGAGCAATGGTGCGTTCTGGTTGAAGCTTTAACCCACTGGAAACAGAACCCCATTTTTCACGTTTCTCAGCTGTCTTTATTTAGAGGAAGGACCCAGTGGAGACAGATCATATTGTGGTTGAGGGATCATAAGATGCAGAGGTCAAGGAAATTATGGCTTCCAAAAAACTCGCCATTTGGCCCAGTATCTCATGGCTTGAAAGGGTTTCCAGTATAGAGAAAAGCTGGGTCAGCGCTCAGGACTGTGCCAATTGTGGTAAGTTGGTGGAGGCTTTCCACCCTCTACGCCCTGATGATCCCTGGCCTCCCCCCAAAAGTCACCACGCTCTTGGCTATTAAGTTGCTGAAAGTCAATAAGAACGTCACACTCACTCAAGTTCTCAGTGGTGGTGCTCCCCCTATTTAAAGAGAGAAGGATATGTAAATCTGGGGGAGCACCCCTGCACCTTAAGCATATGATGTTCCCATTCTGCACAAATAAGGGGGTGAAGAAGGTGGCTATCCTTCTTGTGACCCAAAGCATTTTGGCTCATGTGGTTAACAAGAGGTACTTGATGGAGTGCCCCCTCAAGTTACCCCTTTTCTCCCTTACCTCACCACCCAAGAGCTGGTGCAGCATATTAGGGGGTGGATGTGGCAGCAGTGAGGGGCCACTGCTAGAAAAAGTGGTGGACATCTCTCTCCTGTAATAATTATGGATCCTATGGATGGGTCTAGTATATTGAATAAATAGTGGTGTGGCACAATTGAGCTGGTCACAGTACAATTGGGTTAAAGACCCCATCAGGATGTTTCCCTTCTGATGGAAGAAGTGGGTCCAACTCCAGGGGTTTGAGGGTGTTAAATCTATGTGATACCCAATTGGATCGCCCTTATGTGGCCTGGCCATGGGCACAACCAGTCACCCACTGGATGAAGCATTACCAACCTGCCAAGCAGAATTGCGCTGTGATGGAAAATTAGTGGAAAAATTTGAGTTAGATTTTCTGGCCAGTGGGAGTTTTATTGGCATCAAATTAGTTCCAAATTCCTAATCTATTAAAATCAAATGGGATTACACTATCCTCAGTTCATTGAAAAACATTTATTCCCTAAGCCCAGTATTAAGACAACAGTCCCTCACAGGTATGATTGTCAGATAATTTTCGTAACTGTTTAATAAATAAATTCCTGCTCAAAATTATCCAGTATATTATTTTATTCCTCTCTTATAAATCGCCGCCTAACAAGTGACATGTCCCAGGGTATGCAACAACTGGGCCCTAGTGGCAACCATCACCACATTGTTGCTTAATGTCCTCAAATAGGGATTTTGACCTAGTGTCCTCTTGAGGATGTCCCCACTTTTGGACGCCATCTGGCGTCAGGATGTATCTTTGCTGTTGATCATTTCTCCCCAACGGATGAAGTTTCAGGACTTTGCCACATGCTCAATGACCCATGGCACCCCTGCAAATCTGGAACCCCCATGGGCCTAAAGGACTAATTGTGTCAGAATCTGTGGCCACCGTGGAAGTTAAAGCTTGGTTGTTGATTTTATGTTGATGATGATGGTCAAAGGTTGCCATCCTGTAATTGCTTCCCACGCCGCCCCTTTATCAGTTCATATGTCCAGCTATGCCCCCGGAATTTTGGGTATTCATGTATCCTAACTGACAGTCTATTCTCAATTTCATTAGCTGGCTCCATGACACCTTATCCCTTCAAGCCTATGGCCTCAGAGGTTATATTGTGTGAGTCTAACTACTGGTAATGCTGCAGGGTGTCCAAATAAGGTTAATCTGTTTAAGGCGTTGGCTCCAGGTAATTTTAGGGAGTTATGCATCTTGATAAAGATGGTCCTCAAGGTAACCCAAAATTATTATATCTAGCATATAAAGTTAGTTACAGCCTCATTAATCAGCCAATGGTTATTGACAAATCGTTTTTAATTTTTGTGAAATTTAAGAAGGATACATCATTATTTAAATTATTAAATATTTGAGTGTAGTGTTTGAGTGAGCCCTAGTTGTCAATCTACTTCATGTTGATGTAAAATCAACTATTTGTAGGATGTGGTGTATAGATGGATGGGCGAAAGTTTGGAGATAGTATTAAGTACCCAAAGACAGTTCTTCTGAGGGTAGTAGAGTTGAGTTATATAAATCTTGCACTATGGAAGGCACCTAAGAGGCTCAGGAATGATTAGAACAGCCTCCCATGGAGTAGATGCCATTCAATAATTGTTGAATAACATTTTATGATGTTATAATATTGGAGTTGATACTAATTGTGATCAACAGAATTTGGGTGAGTTTTGAAGTGGCCCAAAATCTAAGCTTTTAGGCTTTAGAGAGGTTATTTCATAATGAGGGGTATCGATCAATTGAGTTATACTTCTCAACTGGTTGGCAGGTTGGTCTTCTTGATTGCTATTATTCTCAATTTTAATAAAAGATGTTTTTACTTCACAGCTTGGAGCACCCCATAGTTAGCATCACTTATGTCAGCTTAGCAGTTCTCTTGACTGTAGATAAGGTTTGAAATGGGCTCAAAGCTGTGAAACTAGTGGAGAGGTCAATGAAGACAAAGAGATTGATTGAATAGACTACTTTATTGGTTTAGAAGTGTTTGAAATTTATAGGGTAATTGAGGACATGATACCAAGAGGACATCTATGGCCCCATAAAATCAGGATCTTTTACACCCTTCCTGATCAACTGCATAGTTGACACCTTCATTGTTTTTGTAGGCGTTGTTCGTGGACTGCATTGTTGGAAGTCACGCCTTTTTTAATTCAGGAAGTGCTTGTGCAATTACAGAAGGTATCCTCATTAATTTCCATGTGTGTGATTCTTCCTATTAAAAATTATCATGGGTGGTTTCAAAGACAGTTTTTGATTCAAAAGGTTAGTATATTGAATTATCAGGGCTCAATTCAGGAGCAGTGATCTCAACTCAAATATTATCTTAGATCCTAACAAATATTATCACAAATAAGCTAGTTATAGTCAATAAATAAAACATGAGCAAGATCTTAACTAAGATAACAACCTTACTTAGATTATTATAACATAATTTATCACCATGGTCTCTTTAAAATCCAAAAAGTAATACTATGAAATATGGTAGTATAGCTATCTAATTTTTAGAATGTTATTGAGATGTGGGGGATCTAATCCTACCTGACGCGTTGTTGATTCAGGGCCCCAAAGCCCCAGTGAGTTAGTAGGCCCTAAGGTGTTTATCTGTGGGAGCGCCCCCTACACTTGAACTAGGTGGTTTTCCCTTTCCATTCTAAAAAAGGTCTTGAGAGGCCAGCCGCCCCCTTGTCTCCCAGGGTGACCTTGCCCATGTGATGAACAACAGTGGGTCATGGCTTATCCTTTATAAATTCCGCCACCCATCCCTGTACTAACAACTGGAGAATTGTTACAGCAGATTGAAGAGATCTGCATCAAGGTTTTGGAAAATTGGGACCAGCACAGGACAGATGAGGCGAGTCTTCCCTCTAGGCCAACCTCAAATTTGCAACCATTGCTGACATCATTGAACCTTTGGCAAAAATAGCTGACAGCATCAAACCTTCCCCGTTGGCGTTGAAACCTCAATCTGCAAAACCCCACATGGCTGAATGGGCGTCAGAGTGATCAGGTGCGGGCAGGTTGGGCATCCCAAACCCATTTCTGACCACTTGGGGCCGTCCCTACATGGGATAGTCCTAGGAGGCTCCTGTTACCCATCAAGCGAGACATTGCTGTTCAAATTGGTGTAATAATACTAACCCACAATTTGTGTGCCTAAGGAAAAATTGATGATTACCTTTCCCACTTCTGACAATTTCAAAGTCAGTTTTAGTTGAACAACTTTTCTCCACTCAAAGTTTCACTGGTTTAGGTTGTAAAATTGAGGGTCCAATACTCTGCATCCCAAAGCTATTCCCAAATCAACTGGGCATTTAACAATTGTCCTACAATGGGAGGATTGATAGTTGATTTTATTTATTAAATTTTAGATAAAAATCCCTTAGTCCAAAACCGTCTTTAGCTAGTATAAACTGTTCTTTCCAGTATCATGTGACATCCGCCAATGTGAAATTATGGGGCGCTCAATAACTGGGCCATCATAGTCATGTTGGTGACCTTGTTTCCTTCTGCTGTTAACTGGGCCTAACGTGTTAAAGAATTTCTGAACTTTTATACAATTGGTGAAGCAAGAAACCACCAGGATTTCAGCATTTTATGGGCAAAGTTATCCCCATCCAGCAAGGATCCTCACACTAGTCAATGGCTCCATTTCAAGATCCCCCATGAGGGTATCCAAACCTTCCAATCTTATCCAACATTTTCCCACGCCTAGGCCTGTAGGCCCTGGAGCAGCGACAGTCTGTCTTTTTGCCAGGTTGCTTTTCACTTTTGCAGTACTTTGGCACTTGTTGTTAACTTATCTTCCATCCCATCCAAACGTCATTTGAGCAGCAATTTCTATGACATTCTGGCTCACCTTCTGGGAGCTTTCACATCCCAACTGGAAGAACAGTCTAAACTTTATCTTCCGCTTCCCTGACATAAGGGCTGGGAAAGCTACAATAGGACTAAGCGTATATGAGAAACAATGTTCATTTAAATCAAACTTGAGGTATTTATAGTACCTTAAGGCTAAAAGTGGGATAGGAGATAAAACTCAGGATGAGTTAAAGGTAGACGGGAGCTAGGCAATAAGTTCCTAGAATAATGGAAATCTCAGCATTGATTGCCGATAGAGATATATAAAATATTACTAATACAGATGGGATTCAGATATCCTTGGCTTGTAGTTGCCAGTAACCATGGGATTTGAAACACTATTGGGTATCATTCCTGATAGTTTAGACTAGTTAATTCAGTGTGGCGGAAATATTGTTGCTTTCTCAAGCTATTGGAAACCTCATCATAATAGCCAGAAAATTCATATATGACCATATGATTGGAATTCAGTGTCAAACTGGTATTTTGCCACAACTCAATTGATTAATAAAATTATTTTAAAGTCCTCAGCTTTAGTCGCCTTTAGTGATTTAAACCTATAAAATAGTAATAGTAACTATTGGAAGAAAATTCCTGATACTTTGAATTGGGATCAACTCAAGTTAATGGGAGCATGATCCAGTATTTGCCAATAGTTGACAATTAATAAGGTACAACCTCTAGAAAGAGGCTTCACCTAATAGAAGGAAATCCTGACATAACCCCCTCCAAGCCTCAATTCAGGGTTAAGAGCCAAGGAAGAGGTTGTCAGATCTTACAAGTGTAATTTAGCATGAATACCAGAGGCAATTAAGTTCTAAGCAACCATGACTTCATTTTGAAGAAAGTGTTCCAAACTAATGAGATTGTATGGGCCAAAAGGCATTTGGTGCAGACATAACAGAGAGATCTGGTAAGAGACATTGGGGTGTAGCCCCAGCATCATAGATTGGCCTCAGAAAGATCATTGGCTTTGTAGCCAGAATTGAGATAAAGTCCTGGTAAGATCAATGGCATTATAGTCAGAATTGGGAAGAGGTTCCAGTAAAAAAATAGGTAGTGTGGCAACTGAATGCCCAGCCAATTTGAGAGAATATTGACATTGATTTCCAGTGGTTATAAAACATTGGGGATTTGGCCCCAAATAATTTGAAATGGCTGATAGATGGAAATAGTTCAACTCAATTTAATGGGGAGCATACTTCATAGTTATCAGGCTAGGTGATTCCGTCAGCATCCACTTATGACTGTTCTAAAGTATCATTTTGGAGATGTAACAGGAGGTTCTACAATTGTTTTAGATTATATTAAATATTAAGGTTAGTAAAAATAAATAAAATATTGAATTAGTTGTAGTATTATAAAAATCAGATCAGATGGTGTTGCTCTATACAATCCTACTTGATATTTTTGGGTGCCTTTGGAATTTTTCTGGCATCTTATGCTGTTAGTGCCTGATCAGAGGTCATCCCCTCATCCTGGTCTTGATCACTTGTGACATCAGAGCAGGGGCCAAGGTATTTAATCTGGGTTTTTGAGGCCCAGTTTTCAATAAAATCAGATTAGCCAGGGGAAACCCCCAACTGATTCTACTAAAAAACCTCCTAGTCTTGAACGTTTTATGAGAGTCAAGCAGGGGCCAGAATGAGAATCGTTCCTCCTCTTTGGGTTGTAGTTGGCAAGGGGGAGCTCAGGGGCATCTGTCAGAAAGCACCATTTTGTCAAATTATGGGGGTCCAATTTATGATTGGCATATTGTTGATTTGGGGCCCCAAAGCCCCTAGTGAGTTAGTAGGCCCTAAGGGCTGCGGAAAGCTACAATAGGACTAAGAGTAATTGAGAACAATGTTTATTTAGATAGAGCATCAATGTATTAATAGTACCTTAAGGCTAAAAGTGGGATAATAGAGAAGATTCAAGATAGGTGAAAGGTAGATGGGAGCTAGGTAATAAGCACCTAATATAAATGAAATCTCAGCATCAATTATGATAGAGATATATAAAATACTACTAATACAGATGGGAGTCAGATATCCATATCTTGTAGTCACCAGTAACCATAGGAAAAAAATACTATTTGGGATTATTCCCCAATAGATTAGACTAGTTGATTTAAAGTGGTGGAAATATTGTCACTCACTTGAGCTATTGGAAGTCTCAGCATAATAGCCAGAAAATCCCTAATTGACTGTATGATTGGAATTTGGCTTTGATTGGTATTTTTATATAACCTGATTGATTAATGAGATTATTTTGACATTCTCAGCTTTAGTCACCAGTAGTGATTCAAACCTATAAATTAATAATAGTTAATATTGGGGAAATCCACAATACTTCATAATTGGGCTCAACTTAAGTTAATGAGGAGTCTGATTTGGCATTCACCAATAGTTGAATACTTGTGAGGTGAAACCCCTAGAAAGAGGCTTTACCCTAATAGAGGGTGAATTTTGACAAATGTAATAATTTATTTAGGATAATTACAAACTTTCTTTTTTTACTTGATTAAATTAGTTATAAGTTGTTGTGAATCTAGGCAATTCTTAGATATAATGTAATATCTACTATAAGTTTCATATCAAAAATTTTGATAAAATAGATTTTCATTTGTCTTGCTGTAACTTTAAGGAAGTTATTTAAGTTCAATATTTATTATAATTTAACTCGTTGAACCCCAAATAAATTTGGTAAGAATAAATGATGCTTTACTTATATAGGTAATGATTATATCAGGACAAAAAACCTGTTCAGTATTTTATTTAGTGGCATTGTTTTACCAACCTCTTCTCTTAATACGGTGTTCTTTTTTGATAATTGGGCAATATGATATTATGGTACTTTTGGATGTTACAGAGTTACAGTTTAACCTGAACTAAGTTTTATACAATAATTGTCAAATGACTGATGAATTTAAGACTTGCATAACCTTTATTTTTTGGGGAAATATGAGATAGCTTACAAACTCTATTAAGTTAGTATATAATAGAAATCAGATTAAAGAGATATTGATAGACTTAACATATGTTAAAAAAGGCTTGTCATGTCATTGACAAATAAAATAGAAGTATGATTTTTATAACAATATACAAAGAGTATAAATCTTAAATTAATGTCACTTTTAATCCTATAGGGTAAAATAACAGATATTTCTATAGACTTTTCACAGCTCCATTGTCTTATATAGCTAATAAACTAAAATAAAAATCCAAAAGCTTTATGATTTAAGAACATTGCAAAAATAGATAAAGGTATTATATCACATATCCTTACCATGATGATATGATTACATGGAATAAAACATATATTTTTTAGTCATACGCTAAAATGTTATAGAAATGAACAAAAGTCTTTAAAAATTGAGAGCTAAAAAATAATTTTTTATATCTATTAGAGACTTTAATTTTTAGTCTTAATCAAGATTTTTACTCTGAAATTGCAGTAATTAGGAGATGGTGACGTAGCTAGTAGCATATCTGACTACTATCTCTTAGTTATGGAATGATTTTCAAATTTGCATACTCATCAGGGTACTAGTTGTTGACTCCTATTAGTAGAAAATAAAATAAACAAAATAATACTGAGTCTGAGAAAAATTGAATTATAACCCTAAGCAAATTATAAAACCTTGACATCAACCATTGTTCTGTCCAATGGGGTTCATGGCAATTACCTTAATGGCATCATCTTCCCACCTCTTTATTGTCAGTACTGTCCGTCCCCTATTTGGCCCACCTCAGATAATTACAAATATGGTATTATAGCAATACCATAATGGCAGTAAATCCACCAGCTTTTCTGTCATATGGCCAGATAGCTATATACTCTAGCATTTTATCCACCGTTTTTAAAAATTACAAAATTTTTAGCTTTACCATCATCCAAACAAAGAGCCTTCATACTGTATACTAAATTGGAAAACTTATCAAATTAGAGGTTGACTAAAAAATTTGAAATTGGTAATATAATTTTACTTAAATACAACTATAGTAAAAATTAATATAGGTAAATACAAGGTTCTATAAAAGAACTAAACATCATTGATGAATAAAAGTTGAGTTTTATATGAAAATTGGTGAGTAAATTAACACTTTAATCATTCGACGCATATATGCGTCCAAAAAATGAGAGCTACATATTTATTTCAAAATTTGTCGAATATTCGTGTTACGGACAAGTACCAATTTACCAAAAATTTATGTTACGAACAAAGATCAAATCTACTAGATATTTATGTTACGGACAAGGACCAAAATGATTACAAAAAGAGAGTGAACGTCGGCTAAGGAATTCGTGCCAAATTTGAGGCCAAAAAACGGATGATTTTTTTGAAAATCACTTTAAGGGTTAAGAAATAGCAAAACCTGTTAAGCTACTTTAGTACGCGCTAAGTAAATTATATGTTAAAATCAAAAAGTAAATTAGAGATACTCCAAGAATATCTTAGAAGTATTTTAAAATAAAACGACCCAGCCAGGGTTCGAACCTGGGACTTTCTGCTCCGGAAACAGACGCTCTATCCACTGAGCTACGAGGCCTTAGTTAATTTTACTACGTCAAAACATTAAACTTAGAAGCTAAGAATATACATTCGCAACGTAAATATGTGGCTGGAACTTTGATCTTAGCCTACAATCAATAAACAGATGCTTTATTAACATAATGAAAATTTGGAGGTTAATTTACTATTCATTACTGGCATCTAGTGGGCATATATGCATATCATAAAGCAAGATGCCAATGAGAGCGCCAATGAAAGGGGAAACAATAGGGACCCAAAAGTAATAGTTTCGAGCAACAAATGGCTCCCAACCCCATCCCGCCACCAAAGTGAACAGACGGGGGCCAAAATCTCTAGCAGGATTCAATGCAAATCCAGTCATAACCCCCAATGACATGCCAATGGAACCAAGGACAGCTCCAATAGCAATTGGGGCCATGTAAGGTGGGATCTTTTGACGACGATCGGTGATGGCCAAGATACCAATCAATAACATAGCAGTACCAATTGCTTCTGAGATAACTGAGTTAATGATGGGGGCATCTGGGTAGGGGAAGGTGGCAAAGATACCCGCAGTGCCCTTAGGCCCAATGGTTGAGCGGTGTCCACCATCAATGGCATCCAAGGCTGGCCAGTAGTTGGCATAAACTAAAGCTGCGCCAACAAATGCACCAAATGTCTGTGCAAAGAAGTAGCCTGGGATCTTACGATAAGGAAACTTGCGAAGTAGCGCATTTGCCAACGTCACCGCTGGGTTCAAATGAGCACCACTGACTGGCCCTGCAACGTAAACCCCCAGCATCAAGGCAAAGGCGAACCCCAAGTTGATACTCAGGAAGCTGGACCCAATGGCTGCCTTGTTGACTGACACCTGCGCGACAACACCATCACCAAGAAGGACCAAAATCATTGTCCCCATAAATTCGGCCAAGTACTCCCGGTACTGATACCGCACGGCTCCGTAGCCTTGAGGCCGAGTGAGTAACAGGTTCTCGTTAGAGTTGTTGACATTGATCTCAAAATCGTTATTGGACATTTGGGCGGTATGTAAAAATCAACTCAGGTATACATTATTTATACTCAAGTTTGAGCATCTAACCAATCACTATGAATCGCCTCACTCATATATTCCCTGCTTCTACGCATGTTTCTGCTCGTATGAATTTGGAATTGCTTACCCGAAATGACGTGAGCTGAGTTATTTTTCCGAGACTCCTTTTAATTCATTTGTTAGAATTTAAATTATATGCAATCAAAAGTCGCTATAACTTAATTTGGTATCATCTAGTTATCCAAATGCGGCTAAGTAGTTAGGAGTTAGGAGCTGTTGCAAACTAAGCTCACCTTTCTCAAATGATAGTTTCATCATGACCATCCTTCGTCCAATTTGGCTAAACTTACAAAAACAACTATAAACCTAAATTCTATTGAAACATGGTTTTAGATACCAATCAACATTTGGTTTACCTTTGTACAGTTGATTGGTTTGTTGATTAATTTAGATAAATTAGCACGCTAAATTTTTATATCGTCCAATCGGATCTAGGCACAAAAATAAACAATTATTTCCCTAGATAAAAATGAATCTCAAATTGGCGAAATTCTATTGATCAATTCTATCCTTTATTAATGCGAGTTTTATTGTAATTACGGTATTATGCGAACTATCTGAGCCGCGTAGCAACCAGCTGATTTTTAAATCGAATTGGAACCCTGGTGGAGATCACTGATATATGAACATCTTATATGACCAAGTATAAAGTTTCAAAAAAGGCTTAGAAGGTTTGCGTAGCTTCCATAAATAGCTCCAAGCATATAGCTTTAAATATGCACCATCTTAATCTCATTATAACCAAAATGAATCCTATCGCTTCTTTAGCTGTAAGCATAACCATTACCAAACAATTTGTAACTTGCTACATCCATATTGGTTTAACTGGATTTAATAGCTGCTTAATTCTAAGATATAAAAAGTAGTTTAAGAAAGTTGCCATAGCTTAATCCAATAGCGTTAATACATAAAACTTATTTCATCTAAGATCGTCTTAGGTTCTGGCCCAAAACAAGTGTTATTTTTAATCCGCAACTTACCTGTTTGCAGTCGATAAATACTTGCGTTGAGATTTAGCTCAAGCAGCCTTTAAGAGTATGAGTTTATAAATTTAATTTCCATCTTTATAAATTTATAAATTTCATTCGAGGTGGGCCAACCTGGGGACGATACCGCACCGACTAGGGAAGTGAAGAAAATGGGAAAGGAGGATAAAACCCAGAAAAACTCCATGCGCGGCGTATTATAGGCCAGGAACTCCATGGACCGCCTTTGCTATTCGCTATCTCGGTTCGGGGCATTGGTGCGCAACGCCAACACAGTCAAAATCGCCAACACAGTCAAAATCGCCAACACAGTCAAAATCGTCCCCTACCCAAAGTCCATTACCGGGATCGAACTCGGGAGGCACTGGTAGAGGGTCCATACTCTACCACTGGGGTATCCTCCCTAATTTAATTTCCATCTTGATTTTATCTAATAGTTAACTGCCTAAGCTAACGGCCTCATCATTCAATTAAATGTTACCACTTGCTTATTTATTAAAAGTTAGTATTATAGTTTATATTATTTTAATATATACTGTTTGTTACTGTTGTTTTTAGTTTTTATTAAAAATTACTATATAATCCATTTATCTTTACTGTCTGTACATCCAATATCTAGTATTGTCTAGATATACAGATAGTTTGTTTTAGATTATATAATTCATATTGGGTTTACAATTACTTTCTTTTATTTATACTAAAAATAACTATAGTTTTGAGTTTTATTGTGATGTAAATTATTGGAGATTATACTCTGTAGTAATTTATCTGTACTGCATTTGAGATTTTATAAGTACTTTGTTGTTGATTGTATCAAAAGATCTACAAAAATATAAAAATATACAAAGAGTATATACCTAGCAGATAATCAAGTTATATATGTTATATACTTGAGATGGGCTATACATTAAAAATAATACATAGAGTATATGAAGGTTTATATCACAAGATATAGTAACATAATGAATCTTGAAAAGCCTCTATATTATTTACTGCTTTATAGTATAGAATTCCATGCTTTTAATTGATAAACTAGACAGAGATAATGCTCAATTATATATAAACTACCCATAGCAAAGTTCTACTAATCAACCAAGGATCAACTTTTTAAGGTTTAAGGCAAGCTTATAACTTCTCTATTATTTTTCATGTTATCAGTTAGAGATTACTAATTTAAAAGCTGAAATTTTAATAATAAATTACTAGTGTCTATGAAATTATATATATGATGAGGTAGGGAAACCTAAATGTATATATTACTATTATAAATAATTTGAAATATAAATAAAAAAAGATCATAGTGCAAAAACTCAATCACATGAGTTTTTCACTTAAGTTGATTCATGACTCGATTCAAATTAAATTGACTCTGTCATAAGTTTCAAATAACTGAATTACTTATTACCAATAAGAGTTTATTGACTAAAATGATAACTTGATAGATGAAAGTGTAAATTAAACTTGTACCTTCAGGAAAATAGTTTAATGTTTTTATGATCATGCTATCTTTAAAAAAACTAATTTTAATACATGCACTTACTTAAATATTAAAAATGATTACTATTTCTGAAGATTTTTCCCTTATAATTTTTAAGCTTTAACTCTTTAAAACCTAGTAAATTTGGATATTTACATACACAAAGCTAGCTTTAGAAGAGTTAACTCAGGTCTAAATTTAGAAAAAGACAAAATTTAGAAGGTAGATAGCATTAAGTAAATTAACCATTATTTCTCCATCTTAGGTAAGGCTTTGCAAGATAAACTTACTTATAGGTTAATTCATGTCAGTTTTGGTGCCCCAACCCCAACACAAGTAAAAGTATAATTTTTCTAAACAGACTTTCCTCCAATAAGTTGATTTTATGCTTTTTCTATTTTTTTCTGTTCCCAAGTAAAAAGTCTAGAAGATCACTCGAAGGTATATTTCTAAAATTCTTTTGTAATTGTCTGACCAACCCTCTGAGTTTTTATTTTACTTAATCATATTTTTTAATAATTAGATAGAGGGTTTGATTTATTTGGCCATTATGCTAATGACAATTTAAAAATTATTTTAATATTAGAAACATTATTAGGCCATAATTCTGGTAAAATTATACCATATGCTAAGTCAGAGACCCTCACCAATTGAAGTCAAGTATCAACATATGATTAATCCCTTACTATCCTGGTAGCATGAACCCCTTAATCACTAAACACATCAAATATACTTTGGCCCAGAGGCCATGAAATATTCATTTACTTATAAAATTATTATTTTATTACCCCTGCACAGCTGAATAAACATCATCAATGGGTTTTATCATAATTGTTTAGTTGTACCTATATCATTAATATTCAATAAAATGCTATTTTGTTTAAAGATGCTCTGAGGCCTAGGCATCTGTTTCCCAGCTTTTTATGAATATTAAGCAACATTGTTAGATTCTAAAGTGCTAATCAGTTAGGAACAAACTTCACCAATGAGAACACTGGGGATGAGAGGTGCATATATGGAAGGGATTGTCATTTGTAAAGAGGATCTTGTTCCTACAATAGCTTCATAAGTTTACAACTAAAAAATAGCCTGTCATCCTAGCACAAGTGAGTATTCAATACTATGGTGTGTTTAATTTTATTTATAAAAACCTTATTGTGACCGCTTTAAGATTTATTCAATTTTTTCAGAAAATGTCTGTAACAGACTGGCTCTTTACAGTAGTGGACAAAGGCGTTAGGTAACACTAACCAGGTAATAGTCCACAACCCAGAAAGCACCCCAGATAAGGCTCTGAATGTCCGCATACCACTATTGTGGGGTTGAATCAAACCTTGGAGAAGTACTAAGATGATGTTCAACCCTAACAGCGCCCCTTTACTCCAGAAAAGAGCAAAGAGAGATTCCACCAAGTGACTAAGTTCAGTCTCTTGTTTCATAGAAAAAGCGTTAATAATAACATTTCTTTTCAAATAAAATCAGAAATTTATAGTGTTTCCAAAGGCAATTTCATTTAGAAAAATGTATAAAGACACATAATTATTTTATGAAATTAGCTCAATTCTTATTTATAAGGGTCATTAATAATTCTCTAGACTTGTTTCAGTCTTATGAAATTATCCACGTTGCAATTGTTGAGCTTAGGGATATCTAGATTATGTAATAATTTGTAATTGTGCTTAAGAAATTTTTAAAGATTGAGAATGCATCATTTGCAATTAAAGAATTTATCAGATGTAATAATTTAGCATTCACGCCAAATTGAGAAAGCCTATTTATAGGTATGATCTTGTTACATTTAAGTTAAATTTTTTGATGATGAAATTAGCCCAGTTTAATTTTTATCTATTTGGAATTTTGTATGCAAAATGGTTGAATTACTCTGTTTTCTCAGAGATTATGTCATTCCAGAGCCCCTATAAATAGGAATTCCCCTCAATTCCCATTGCCTAGGCAGTCTGACATTAATGTCAGATTGTTTAATAAATAAATGACTTAATTTTTGAAGTTTGGATCTGATGGATCTCTTTAAGGTATATAATGGCCTTAATAATATAATAAATTAGGTGCCAATTCTGTGGCCCCACCTAAAATGCAATTATTATTATTTTTTGTTATTATTATCTCTAATAAGAACAATTTGATGATTAGAAATATCCTATATCATCACACTGTCACCATACAGATTGCCTATTTAGTGCAAAATACTTGAGTTAACTTCAATTGACGTCAAAGTGTAAATTGCAACATATTGGTGCTCACTACAGGGCACTTTTTTCAGTCCTGTTCAACTAATTTTAATATGGATCACAATATGAGGGACTTAATATAATTTTCCATGATCACCAAAGGAAGATTAATCCCTAAAATACTAGTCTAAGCTTAAGGCTTGTTGGTAAATGATTTGAGTTCTAGCCTTCAGTGCTCTACCCAGAAACTTGAGCAGGCTGATAACAAACACAAGGTGGAACATCACCAGCTTATGAATCTGTTGAGCCAAATCTGTCAGGACATTAAAGATGGCTCATTTCAATGTATTTATCTCATGATAAGGATCAGCCCTTAGTCAAATGGTTATACTTCATATACTAACACCAATGTGTCAATATCTGAAGTCAAAGAGGCGCCAATGGCAGCTAATTTTTAAACAGATTTTACTTTAATTTACCATACTGGTAGTTTGACCTTACAAATATGTCAGAACCTCAGCTCAGGCTAAATCAGAAGCTTTACTAGCGCTGCTCCTTCATCTTCCTAATGATGCATCTGAATAATATTTTTCTAATAATAATTCCAAACCCCACATTGCTAATAACAATTGCTCTGCCAGTTTATCCCAGCCTAACTGGGAACCAGGGCTTAATAATTAATAACAATTTAATCATGTGTGTAACAGTCAAGTTGAACCAATCATTACATTTTAACTCAAGATTTTATAATATGAACCTGTTTCAAAATGTTTTGGTGATTTTTGGCTAAGGTGGGCTCAGCGATGAGCTGTACCCTTTCCAAGCCATCCTTTAGGCTCATAAGAGCTTAAAGAATGATGTGGGAGAGGCTCCTTGGGAGGGCAACCTTAAAGGTCAACCCTCACAATTTTTGAACTTTGTTTAAAATTCTCTCTGTTCCCACCCTATCATAGTTTATCTTGTGGCTTTTAAGGCCACCCTTACCTTATCTTAACTGGCATTCTGTGACACATCAAGTTTTGTCACATCAACATAAACTCAGGTTTTTGGGGCTTATTCTCTCCCTGATTACTTTGTCTTTTTTCTTGGTATGCTCACGAAGCTAAATTATCAAGATTCTGTTTGTTCATGACATTTTTATCCAATAATAGTTAAAATAAAAAAATTTGGGTTTGTAACCTCGCTTACCTGTTTGTCTTTTTTACTTCAAGTTTTTCTAAATCAGATGTTTAATGGGTTAGTTGCATGGGGCACTAACACTTATCTCAAGAGTCCAACCCACATTGAACATTATTTCAGCATCATAAATTGGCACTAAACCTAAATCAAGTTAGCAATTAAAAACTGTGATATTTTTATTCATTACACTGTGAACTACTAAATTTGATAAGAAGGGTAACATTCACATCTCAATGTAGTCATCTGAAATTACTATTGGTAACACAAATGACCAGTCCAAAATGTCTACACTATAAACTTGTTGGACCCTGTTAGTCAATAATTGGTAATACCAAAGATTTTTGGAGCTAACATTCCCTACAATAGTTCCAAAGACTTATCATTCATGAGTTTAGTGGGAAAAATTATGATAGGGTGGAGACCGTTTTATTTACCATAAACTTCAAACTAAGTGAATATGTTACACCTTTACTGACCATTTTTACTATAAGAATCAGGTGTTGTATGGGGCTAAGGTTTTGATCCACTATGATACTCAGATCACTTTATGACATACATGCAAACTGTATAAATAATTATATTGGGCCATATTACCCATTTTAGAAACCAAAGACCCCATATCTAAAATGGTGAATTATCTCTGATGCTTCACCATTACTTTTGATGCGCCTAATACTAATCACTCAAAGAAGGAAAATAGTATATAATATTTGGCATTAATTTCAGACAAAATTAGGTGAAATACTGTTGAATTAGAAAAAAATATTATACTTTTAACGACATCTTTATTCATCCCTTTTAAAGAACCAAACTATAAAGAACACCATCTCAATGGCGTTGTTACTGAGAGTCTAAATGCTTTGCCATCAAATTTGTTAAAGTTATAAGGAACCAAGTGTTAGCTACGCATCTGCGGGCCCAGGAGAGTACTGACTTACCCACCACCAAGAGTTGTGAAGACACACAAGATAATGCCATAAAGACACCTAGTGAGACCTGACGCTTAGTACATATAATTGCATTGATACTGATAGTTTATGTCACGACAAATATGGGGCTCCATCCTCATTATTGCACCCTATACTTGCCAATAGCGTATATTATGCCTCCATGGCCCCTGATGCAGGAAAACGTTAAATCACACTCCTAAACAGAGCTCAAATATCAACCATTTTTTAATTGCTCAATTTATGAGTAAGGGAGGCATCAATCACTTAAATATCAGAAAAGATATCAAAGCGCCTTAGATTATCCTAGCAAAATTTAAAACTAATGAATTTCACTTTGATCTTTACAGAGCTTTACTATGGCACACAGACATCAAGACCTTGTGGGAATAGATAAGGAATTAGAAATACTTGATAGTTTAAATAAAAGTTCTTCATCCACTTTACCAATTCATTAAATGGATTGTTGCTGCATATAGTGCAATTTATCCCCATCAGGTAGAAATCAAGATGTATTTATCACCCAACAACTACTAACTTTCCCAGGCTAAGGCATCAACTCTCAGCTTTCTTTAAGTGCTATTAGTAACTAATGTAGTATATAGTGAAAACTGTAAACCTGTCAGTTTGGGATACCCTGAAAAAGTATGAAATAATACCCATCATCAAAAACCCTCTAATCTCAACCTACCAATCCATGGCTTACTGAAGAAGACCCCAAATAATTTTGTAAATAATAAAAAGGGGCAACAAGCAAATCCAGCCTTATGGCCCCAGCTTTAATTTTTCATAGTCTACCACCACTCATTTTTGTTCTCTGATGTTTGGATAAGTGGTAGAAGTGTTGTAATTGGTCTGACCAACCATCTGGATCTCTATTTTTTAGTAGCTATGTGTCTCAATCCAAGAGGGGGCGTCCACACATTTTTATTAGTGATGGTGCCAAATAAAACCAAACAAAAAACTCACAGTGTGGCACAATGGTGGTAAGCCTAAGAGCCCATTTCAGATGGGTATCAAGAAATTGGTGTGACTGGATGATAAGATATATAGTTTGGTTGACCATATTTTATTAGTCAAAATGAGACTCATGATTTTGATAGTAAATTATGTCAACTTGAAGAAAGTCAATAGAGACAATAATATTTCAGCAGGTAGAATGAATTCCGCTGGAGCCTCAATGATGGGAAACCCCTAAAATTGTAGTAAATAGGTAATTAACTAAACTGAAGGGTGAAACTGAATGAGAATACTGAGGATTAAGAGATGTGTAGGAGACTGGAAATGGGGAGGTTTTTATGGTAAGAGAGGATTGAGTATCCAGAAAGAAGAAGAGAGGAGAAGGTTTAGCAGAAGTAGTCTGCTATTTTTATTTATACTAAATTGGTATCCGCCAAAGTAATAGCTTATTAATCTTACTTTACTATTTACCAAGGTATCAGGATTTTACCAAATCTCTTGTTTCAGGCTTTCCTATTCCAACGAATCCCCATGCACTATTGGAAGGGGGACATAATTTGTCTAAATTTATCAAGGTTAATAAGAACAATCAGTCTCATACTAATCAAGGGATAGAAATTCAATCACTCAGCTATTAATTAGCTCAGATAGATCCTAAGCCATTTCAAGGCCTATAAATATTCAATCCTTCTGATAATAAAATTTAGGTTGAATTATAACCTGTTTTTCTTTAATTATCACTTTTTTGGAGTTTCCAACTAAAGTAACTTTGAGAGAAAACCTGCCCAATTGGAAGTGTAATTCAAAACTTCCAGAGTGGTGCTCACTACAGGGGCACTCTAAGTTATGCACCAGTGAAAACATCAATCATGACCATGGATTCTCATTTTCAACCTGAAGAAGTTCAAGACCATGAGCAAGGCATTATATTATGATGGGTCCATTAAACTAGAACTGAAATCCCAAGCATACCCTCCATGTTGGAATTTCATGCCAACTTGGAGATTTATGGTCCTAACTTAAGATTTAACACAAAATTTCAAAAAAGCCCAAAGGTTTATGAAATATTATTAATCAAATGCTCAAGGGGGCCCTAATTCCTGGGATCCATTCCACTCGACCTTGATCTAATGCCATACCCTCTATCTTACAGAAAGTGTTGCAAACCTCTCAAATGCCAGGAATTGGTACTGAGAAATACTTGAACCAGCTTGTACACCCTCCCTTATACCATTTATTACCAGTAGTGGGAATGCATCATCAAGGGATGCTTAATTTACTAGAAGGACTCCAGTCCTTGAATAATTATATTACCAAGTTTTTCAAGTCTGCCTCTGATTTTAGCAGAGATAATTGCAAAGCCATCATTAATAATCAGAATTTTCTCAATGAAGTACATCAACAGCTTATTCAGCTTGACCATGGGATGTCCAACTTTGTTAATTTACAGTTCCCAAAGCAAGTCCAGGAAATTCAGAGAGAATGAAGAGAGGGTATTTCCCAACTCTCTGAGCATAGTCAATTGATGGAAGAGGAAATCAAAGCCCATCCTTTCCAATTGGAGAAATTGTACTCAAGAATTCATGTCCATGTCAAAGAATTAGAGAAAACATTTGGAGATATGGGACCTTCTGGGTTGAAGGACCTCATGGTCCACCTGGGGGTGAAGGACCACGTGGACCTCCCAGAGCTTATGGGTCTCATGGACCCCCAGAGGTTGAAGGGCCCTACGGACTTCCAGATGCAGATGGACCTCAGTGGCCCCCAGGTGCTGATGTGCATTCAGGACCCCTTCAACAAATTGACTCTCTATTGAGCATGATGGACCACTTACATGTGCAATTTTATAAAGTGGCCAAGGAGTGTAATCTAACACCCAATGGGGTACCAATCAATCTCCTCCTATCGCTTCAGTCTTTATATGACAAATTGAGTAATCTGGGTAAATGGGCAAAGGATAAAGACATCCTTCTTTAAGATTACAAATCAAAAGGAGAGATGCTCCAAGCGAAAATTAAACTTTAAAACTTGATGAGAATGCACAGCAGGAGAAAATTTATGAGCTATCTCATCAGTTAGATGAGAAATTGATGCATGCTGATTTGAATTGACAGATTAGTGAAATTTGTACTGAGACCGTCAGGCCTTACCCTCAATTTTCTTCCCAAGCTTTGGACTCCAACTCTTATGTTTCCACTCAATTGGAACACCCTGGAGTGCATGTTTTGACTGCCAATGCTCCAATGAGTTTTAAACCGTTATTTAAATATAATTACTCTCCTGGGGAAGGCAGTATTATCTTCTTCCTCTATCTATATGAGAAGGCTCTAAGTGAGGCCACAAATCACCAAAAGATGCATTACTTTCCTAATTGCCTTACTCAATTAGCTCAGGATATCATGGTACCCCACTTGATGACTTGTTCTACTTGGCCTCAGGTCAAAGAAGCGTTAATCAAAGAATTTGGGAGTGAGCAAACCTTATCCTCTCAGAAACAAGCTTTTATGGGTATACAGTTCAATGGAATGAATCTATTAAAGACTTTGCTCATTGGGTTTATTGGGAATCTTAGACTTTGGTAGCATGTGGTTGGTTGAATTTGGATGATGTAATTACTGCATTTATGTCTGCTTTTACTTCTAGGACTCAGATGCAAGTTTATCTGATCAGTGTCAAAAAGAATTTTTTAAGTATTTTGGACATTAAGGAGGCCTTATTGGAATTGCCTCCTCAATTTTCTGAAAAACCCTGAGTTTAAAATTCTTTAAGACCTAGTCACCCTAGAGTTTATGCTGTGCCTGAGAATGCTAGAGCAATTCAGTGTAATTATTGTCACTAATATTTACATACTGAGGACTGCTGTTATAATAAAGAAGTTGATGAAAAGAAGAAAAGAGAAAAACTAATAATATTCCCAACCTTGATAATGAGATTAATATGCAATAGGAACATCAAAGCCATGTAGAATATAATAAAGATGAAAATTCCTCCTTTTTCCTTGCCCTCCTTGTTGGCTTTATCCTCTCAGTTTGGAAGCACCATCACCCATATTGACTTTTGAGTGAATCAAGTCAATGCCAAAGCTATCATTGACACTGGATCCCTGGTAAATGTTGTCTCATCAAAATTTATCAATTGGATCAAGTTAACGCCCAATATTTTCTCATTACAAAGAATATGGCACTGTGGGACCTCAAAGTACTTGTTCAATTGGAGCCTTTTATCACTTCCTCTAAAAATTGGGAATCTAATTTTTACAATCCTTGATATTGTTTTTAATAATTTGAGTTATGACCTACTTTTGGGGATTCAATTTTTGTGGAAATTTGATGAAATTATTAATTACCCCAACTCATCACTTTCCCTTTTGAGGTATAGAGTCCTCCTACTTTTATCTGAACATGCTCATACCAGATGTCAGTTATGTCTGCTGGAGGGGTCTAAAAGGTCTTATTCCATTCAATACCATGTTGGAGACCCACGAGTAAAATTTCCCCTACATTGGCAGATATAAAAGAAGGGATGTTTATTTTCTCCCCCAAGAACTTAGTCATACCGCCAAAATTGCAGGTATTTGTTAATACTTCTTTAAATTTTTCTATTCCCAAAGGACATTTGTTACAAGTCCAAGGCATTTTCAACCCTTCTGCTAAAGAACTCTTGCCATGTCCTGGAGTATTGGATTATGCTTATTATGGATCATTATTTGATTTATTGGCAAACCTTACCAATGATCTGAAATTGGTAGATCAAAAACATCCAATTGCTTATGTCAAGTTATTACCCTTATCCTGAATCTATGATTTTAAACCTTTTGGAAGCTTACAAGACTTTGGGCTGGAAAGTGATTAAGAAATTCTTACTGTGGTCCTGAAATTGGAAAACACCTTACTAATTAACAGTAGAAACAATTACTTCAATTTATAGAATACTCCAACATTTTTGCTAAGCATACTAACAACTTTGGTAGTATGAAGGGAGTAATGCACTCCATTGAAACTGGTGATCACCTTCCTATTTGTAAAAAGTCCTATCATAAGTCTAAAGTGGAGGAAGCCCATGTTACCAAAGAATTGAATCAACTATTGGAGGCTGGATTATTAAAAAACTCCAACAGTCCTTGGGCCTCCTAATTGCTGTTAATTAAGAAAAAGGATGGCTCCCATTGAGTGGTTATGGATTATCATAGATTGAATGATATTACTCAACGAGATAGTTATCCTTTACCTCAGATTGATGATTCCCAACAGTTGTTGGCTGGCTCAACTTGTTTTCTGCGATGGACTTAGCTAGTGGATACTGGAAAACTGAGTTATCCCCGGAAGACTGAGCTAGGTGTGTCCTAATATCTAGTGAGGGTTTATTTGAACCACCTGTATGCTACAAGGATTTAGCAACGCCCCAGAAACTTTACAAAGGGCCATGGATGGTATGTTAAGGGACTTAAAGCTCACCTGTGTAATTGTATATCTAGATGACATTACCATGTTTTCCAAAGCATTTACCAAACATATGGTTCATCTAAAAGAAGTTTTCAGATGAATTCAAGATTCTTCCCTAAAGCTCAAGCCTTCCAAATGTTCATTTTTCCAAAATGAAATGGAATTTTTAGGACACCAGGTATCAGCTAAAGGGATTTGACACCTCTCAGATAAAATTCAAACTATTCTAAGGATGCCTCCTCCAACCTATCTGCAGGATATCCAAGTCTTTCTCAGCATGGTTAGATATTATTGGCAATTTTATACCCAAGTTTGATGATATGGCTTAACTGTTATTACATCTGCTACAAAAAGGGGTGCAATTTGAGCGGAGTTCATCTCAGGAACAGTTGTTCAATTCTCTGTATATGGCCTTAACTAAGGCATCTTTTTTAATTCATCCTTGATTTTATAAGCCTTTTTTTCTTACATACTGATGCAAGTAATGTTGCTATTGGGGCTATTTTATCTCAGTGTGACAAAGAGCAAAATGATCATCCCATCACGTTTTATAGCAAAACTTTGTCTAAATCTGAACGAAACTACAGTGTAACTGAGCGAAAAGTGGTTGGCTGTGATTCTAGCAATCAAGCACTTCCATCCCTTCCTATATGGTAACCATTTTACTGTTATTACCGACCATTATTCTTTAAGATGGTTGCAAAATATGAAGGATCCTGAAAGAAGATTGTCCCGTTGGGCTCTGAGATTGCAAAATTACGATTTTTCCATTGTGCATCATTCAGGTGCTCAACATCAAAATGCTGATAGTCTATCCCAGCTGCCTATACTGATTGTGAATATGGGGAAGAAAGAATATCTATATAAATCTTATTGGATGGCCTGAGTTGTGGAATCAAGAATCTGAAGAAGATCGAGCTTTTTTTAAAATATATTAACAAAGAGACAATGATTTGAGAAGGAGCTTTGTATAAAAAGGTTAAATCCAAGCGGTTACCCTTTTTTGCACCCAGACTCAATATTTCATGATGTTATGGAGGAACATGAACAAGTAGGTCATAGCGGGTTAAAGAAAACCCAAGAATGGTTGAAAACCTAATATTATTGGAATAACATGACTGAATTCATTTGAGAGATTCTTAACTCATGTCTCAACCGTAAAAGCCATTGAGCCACCAATCCTACTTATCAACATCAAGTTATTACCCTGACTAAAGCGCTTGAAGTGGTAAGCATTGATGTTGTAGGCCCTTTTCCTCAGGGATTGCATGGACATCAGTACAAAATTATGGCGGTTGATCATTTGACCAAATGGGTTGAGGCCATTTCAATTGCTACCCCTTTGGCTAAGACTACAGCCTTATTCTTATATCAGCATATTATTTCCCAACATGAGTGTCCTAAAGTCCTTATGTTAGATAATGGGACTGATTTTACCTTGCAACTTTTACAGGAACTATCTAAATTAATCAATACTACCCAACGATTTGTCATTCCTTACAAATTATCCACAAACGGGGCCATCAAGTGAGTCAAGGGAACTCTAGTCTTGATCTTAAGGAAGATGGATTCCACTGACCCAACTCAGTGAAACTTCTATTTGTTTGTGCCTTGTTTGCATATAAAATAAGCTATCAGTGGATCATCAAGATATCGCCTTTCAAATGCATATATGTGTGAGATTCCTCAGTCCCTTCTAGTGTTCAGGCCATACTTGAAGAGAGCATACAAGAAAACTCTGATTTAGTTATGAGAAATCTGGCTGATGGAATTATTTGTCTTCAAGCTCAAGCCATGAAATTGATTAAATTAACCACTCAAAAGGAGACCCAAAGATTTTTTAATATAAACCTGCCTTACCTGAATATAAGAATGGAGATTACATTATATATTATCACTCTTGGCTGGGTGGGCAAACTGAGAAGTTAGGATCCAACTGGTCTGGTCCTTATCAAGTTATATTTCAAAAAGGATTAAAGTATTTGATTAAAAATATTGATACCGGTATAGTTATAAATTGTATCCACTACAGATTTTTAAGAATTCACCCTCCTCCATGATTGTTTTTAAGGGGGAAGTGTTGGGATTTTGCCAAATTCTCTCGTTTTGGAATATCCTACTCCATTGAATCCCCCAGCACTATTGGAAGGGGGACGTAATTTATCTAAATCTATCAAGATTAATAAGAACAATTAATCTCATTCTGATCAAGGGATAGAAGATTTGATTGCTCAGCGATCAATTGGCTCAGATAGATCCCAAGCCATTTTGAAACCTATAAATATTTAATCCTTCCAATCATAAAATTTAGGTCAAATTATAACCCGTTTATTATAATTATTGCTTTTTTGGAGAATCCACCTAAAGTAACTTTGAGAGAAAACCTACCCAATTGGAAGTGTAATTTAAAACTTCCAGACAAGGATTGGCGATCTTCATATTGTCTATCCATTGCTCAGTGGTTCCAAACTTGTGCAACCATCTTAGCAGATTTCAACCAATAATGCTAAAAGTTAATAGTGGTGATCACTACAGGGACCGCTGGTCAACTGTAGCACAACAGCAACTAGGGTATCGTGAAAAGCCCTAATTACTTATGTCAGAACCTTATTGGGTTCCATGACTGATATGCCGATGAGCCAATGTAATTATTCAGCAAGAAACTGGCACTATTTATGGTGACAGAACCAGTAGATGAGGAGACTAGGATGGACCTGCAGCTAGCAGCTTGCCCCATGTTAGAGTCAGCCTAATAGGGCAGATCATTGAACTTAACTCCTCAGCAACTATGGGGTATCATGGAATGGCTCTCGTGGGGTTGTTGCCTTTACAAAGGAGATGTGAGCAACCATGCCATGAGCCTATTCTATAACCAACGTAACCAAGAAGAACAATACACCATGTATATGTCATACATTGATGCAACCACGACAGGGTTGTTCACTGGTTCAGCTCCCATGGAGTTGAGAAATACCTGGTCACATATGTTCAGCCTTTGATATGCCAGCTTCTATGTGTGTTGGCCCGGCATAATATCAAAATAAGATATGTCATGCATTTCATTAAAGCGCAACAGAATGACACTCATCTCTCACTTTATTGCCTTGAACAATCCTTCTTAGAGGTACAGGGTGCGCTAGTTCAAGTGGATAATTGTGTGTGGACGTCCATAAATTCTTGAATCAATTAGTCTTTGCCTGAATCTTAAGATATCCAGCGTCATTGGAGAATTATTAGATCAGCACAGTTTTTTGGGTGAATGGATATGGGATATCATGACGCTAGACAGTAACACTGAACTTTTCATGGTGGAAACGACTGAATGGGTGGATGGTATTGACATGGTGGTGTTTTGGACAAGGGACCAGGTCACCCTTTTGGAGAGATTGGTGATTGATTACACTTACTCAGTGCAATTGAATTTCACTAACTTTGAGCTGAGTAAAGTAATCAAAGGGCTGCTGACAACTTGGACGGCTCTTTCTTGGAAACCTCAGATCACAGCCAATTGCTAAGCTGGATCAACCATCTGGAGAGTTACAGCCAAGTGGCTTGAGGTTGAGCCATTACTCTTCTGTTCACTGAGATGGTGGAGTAAGCTGATATGTGGTGCTCTTGGAAAACCTTTGACGGTCTAGTGAGGAGCTGGTGCAGGAACAAGCCACTTTGATCATTCATTTAAATGAGGAAAACCAACAGGTTCACAAAACTGGATAGCATAACACAATAATGCAGGGAACGTTAGAGGATGTCCTTATACGGCTTTATGAAATGGAGCATAAGTTTTATACTGAGTGAGACCTTTGCTGTGAATTACAGAAAGAAATTGAGGAGCTTTGGCAGGAGGTGAGAGATGGGCGGTGCCACAGCAATTTGGTCAAGGCAGAGCAGATTTTAGACAAACTTTTCACTGCACAGACTGGTGAAGGTTTTAGGGGTGAAAGCAGCGGTGACTTTAGTGATGAATACTATGATTTGGCTAGTGAGCACCTCCTGGTTGTCATGGCAATCCCTCCCAATAATTCAACATCTTTTCAGTCACCTACGGCTAATTTCAACTGGCCAAGCATCCCTATTATGGCCCTCAGGAGGAATTTCCCCTTGGACAATATGAAACTCACTTTTCTGCTCCCCAAACCAGAAGACCAGAGCAGGGTGAGTTTATAAAGATCAAGAAGTTTTCACCTTTTAATTGAAACGGGAACATGCACAGATACTTTAAATGATTTGAATTCGCCATGGAGGAGCATTTTACTGGCATAAGGCTAAACTTTTGTTACCCGCTCTGGATGTTGAGAGTGCTGACCAAGTTATATGTTACCTTAAGAGTAGCACCGTGACATATCAGGAGGTGAAGGAAACCTTGCTCTGTATGTTTGGTGGTGTGGCGAAGATTAGCTTGGCAGACTCTTCCAACAATATAATTTCAATGGAGCGAGATCTTTTGTTGGAGTTCATGGAGTGTTTCACGTCTGAAGCCCATGTGTTAGTGGGAGAAAATATTTTAACCAATGAGGATGTGGGCATCACGATGCTGGCAGTTGATAAACCATATCAAGATCTGTATAATGCTATGGCCCCGCATTCTTCAAGAAGATGCAGAACTATTGCAAATTGTCAATTATTTACGCCGCCTATTTATCACTTTTAGTGCTCCCAACATGGAATGAAAAGCTCCCATGACCATGAGTGAATCCCCTTTTGGGAAACTAACAGCAACAATTCAGGTATAATCCATTAAATAATACTTGGTACCTAACACTTTGGCGGTTCCTTTATGTCCTCCTTATAGTCAGCTGGCTTTTCCTCAGCCAAATTATAGCCCCTTAGTTAACTTTCAACCTGGACCTTTGGGTGTGATGCAGAGACAAGGCCATATATGAATGCCTTCTTCTCATGTAGCCAAAGAGGCCATTATTCGGCCAGCTGCCCTGAAAAAACTGCATGTTCATGCCTTATTGCCCGCCTTGACTGAATAGGGAAAAGCTAAGTGGAGTAGAGAAAGAAAGCTCTGACTCCACTAAATTAAACCTATTTGTCCCTGATGATTCCAACAAGTCGCTTTGCATCAGTCCTGGTACTCACCCTGACGATTTACTATAGCAACAAACCCTTAACAATGTCTCAAAACTAAAACTGAGAGGGAGGCAGGAAGAATACATTCATGGTGTTTTAAGATGTACAAAAACCGTACACGTCAAACTTTTGAGCATAATGTCATGGGCGAAGTCAGACTCTCAATGGATGTCACTTCACTAGAGGATGTAAACATTACGATTCTTGTAGAGAAATTTTCCCAGGAGTACCCTCATGATAGCGCTGGCATTATCACTTTTATTATAAGAAAAAAGCCCTTGGATGTTCATGTAATAAATACCAACAGTTCTTATTTGGAGTGTACCTACTGTGATAATTTTTGTAGAAAATACAAAAATCCAAGAAATAACAGATACTAGTGCCCCAGTCAATATAATACTCACCAAGATAGTAGCTAAGCTTCCACTAAAGCCTGATGCAGAACATTGAGTAGTGTACAGGACTGCGGGGCACAGAGCACTGTGTCAGAGTACAAATACAGTGCATTGCTTCTGAGGTTCAGGTAAGTTAGCACATCCACCATGGCTGTGGTTTATCCTAGTAATTATTGTAACATGCTGATTAGGGTGCATTCATGTAGAGATTTGGGGAAGTGGCCTATATGGCAGAAGAAACTTTTGAGATTCTGAGACATTGGATCCACATATAATTTACCTCCATCAGAGTTCCTAATGACCTCATCCACTCCAGTCAAATTAATATCATATATATAGTGATGGTGTGTTTCCTATCTAATATTGGAGGATGAAGCGGAGGACCAGAGCTCTTACTAACCAGATATACAATTATGATGGAATTACGTTACATTCTGTGAACGCTTTAAATACCTTCCATGCACCAGATCATAGTGGGAACAGAGCTTAAAATAGAAATCCCTGAAGGGCTATATGGTGAAGTCATAGGTCCCTATCAGCAATCGTGGCCTAAACCCCATCTGACTCCTGGGCTACTGTTACAAGGGCATTAATAAGTGAAGGTATTCCTAGTGAACCTGCAGAAGGAAACTATGATGGTCAAAAGGCACTAGGTGGTGGCCTATTTGCAACTGACTACTATTGATGAGGTTCACCATATTCACAATTTTAGTTATTGGGAAGACCTCAGTTTACCTGTAAAAGCCCCATTCAGCATAGTGACAGTGGTTCCACATGAGGACCTAGCTGGGCTATCAGAGGAACAAATAAGTCAGATAATGGCCCTGTTTGAAAAATACTGAGAAATCTTTGCATCTGAAAACCACAATTTAGGATGTTCATGAAGAGTTGTTCATCAGGTGGCCATAGGAGATCACCTGCTCATTTGGTCATGGCCTATCCGCCGCTCAGAAGCTGCAAAAGAAGATGTTACAGATGAAATAGATAAATTGGTCGAGCAGGGGATGTTAGAGCTGTCCAAAGTCTTGAGCGTCACCAGTGCTCATTGTTAAAAAGAAGGATAGCACTAAATGGGTAGTAATTGACTGCCAGAAGCTTAAAAGTGTCACAAAAAATTTGTATCCGCTTTCAAAAATTGATGACGCTTTAGATCATCTGGGCAGTGCCAACTATTTCTCCGCCATGGATTTTATATTGGGGTAATGGAAAATTGAGTTTCCTGTGGCATAACAGGAGAAATGCGCCAAAATTACCTTGAGGGGGTTGTTCCAGCCTATGCATATGCTCAAGGGTTGTGAAGCGCCCTAGCTCATTCCAGTGGCAATGGAAACCATTCTGGGTGACCTAAAACTGTCCTGCGTTTTAATCTACCATGACAATATCAATGTGTCCTTGTGGATGTTCCTAGAGCATCTCAACCTCTTAGAACAAGTGTTACACTGACTTGCTGACGCTAACATATAAATCAAGCCTCAAAAGTGCCATTTTTTTCAAGGAGCAACTGGAATACCTCAGGTTCATGGTAGACTTAAAAAGGCTTAGACCTCAGCTGGCAAAGGTGGAAGCTATACGTAAGATGACTCATATATGTAATAAGCAGAATCCAGGTTTTTTTAAAGGATGGTTAGATACTACTGACGGTTCATTCCTAACTTCAGCTTTGTTGGGGGCACGCTTTTTGAGTTATCATTAAAATCACCTTTGGATGGACTGAACATTGTCAAAACGTATTTGAATTCTTACAAACCACATTGGTTAGCGCGCTGGTTCTATGATACCCCAACCTTGAAGGGGAATCTATTATCCAAATAGACGCTTCTCTTTCCGCTGTAGGTGTGATGGATGGGGTCTCTCCACATTGCCACAAAGCAGTTGGGCAAGAGGGCCAATGTGAGGGCCCATAGGCAAGAGAGGGCCGCTGTGGTGAGGTCCCATGTTCGTTGGCTTGTTGAGAAATTTAGATATCCTTGGAACACTGTAAGGATGATGCTCACACTGAGGAGGGCAGTTTGGCCTCCAGAAAGAGCATACAGAGAGGCGACAGCTCTGTCAAAATCTGAGGAATGGTCCATGTTGATTCACTCAAAATTCAAGATTTTCCTTTAAATCTCAAATAAATGATTTCAAAATTTAAGAAATTTTATTTTCAAGATTTTAAGGTTTTTATTGTATATATTAGAAGACGAAGTTGTCTTAAACACTTTCGCTTGGTTTGATTTTATATTAGGGAATGGGGGATATGGGAAAATTGGACCCCATGGAGTCCACAGGTGGCGGACTATCCACAGGACTATTTTGAGAATCTTGGCCTCTAATATTCTCATCTAGGCCCATTCTAGACCATCCATTATGTACCCATGTCATTATGGAAACTTTTTTGCATATATTTCCATTTGTCAAGGATGAATCAGAGCTCGTCTCAACCTTATCACCAAAATTCCCATTTTTGGGATAATTTGGCCTGGCAGCCCCTGATTCACTGGGCTGCCCTTCGCCGTGGCTCTCAATAATTTTGACAAGTGGCAGATTTGACTTGGCAGCTCCTGATTCGCTGAGCTGCCCAATGCCATGATCAATGTTGCTTCCATTTTTGGCATAATTTTGCTTGGCAGCCCCTGATTCGCTGGGCTGCTCTTTGTCATCACCAATTTCTACACATGGAACCTCAGAATTCAGGTTGGCGGCCTCTGATTGGCCCAGTCAACATTTACATCAGCTTTTTCCGCCTTTGATTCAAGGTTTTGTTGGTTTTGTGGCATCTGATTTGTCAGAATGCCATTTTTGAGGGTCATTGCCCTCGAGCCCTATGCTTTTATGTAAATTGAGTGCAACACTATTAGCTGCAAACCCACCTTAGGGGGGTCAGGGCTATGTGGCGGTCAGGCAGCGTCTTGACTGTCACATCACCCCCCTCAGAGGGGAGCCCCCTGCGCCCCCAGTATTCCTCCACCTTCTTGGGACAGTTGGTGCAGTCAGAGGCTGTTTGCCAGGAGGATTCTTCTATTGGGTAGCTGACCCATTTCACCAGATACCATCGCTTTTTGTGAGCAATCTTGGTGTCTATAATTTCCTCCACCTCATATTCTGCCTCCCCTGGGTTGTCCAACTGGACCAGCTCCAGTTTTGTTGGTATGGGTCCTTTATACATCCTAAGCTGTGAAACATGTAAAACTGGGTGTGTGCGCGATCCTTCCAGGAATTCCAATTTGCACGCCACCTCATACACCTGTCAGATAACCTTGTAGGGTCCCAGTTGACCGGTCCAAACTTCCTACACTTTCCCAGGGGTGTGTATTGTTTTTAATTAACTAATAAATAGTCACCATCTTTAAGGGGTGGAGCCTCTGAGAGATGCGCATCTGCCTTCCTCTTCTGAGCCTCCATCGCCTTCTCCAGGTTGGCTCTCATAATCTCAAAATTTTCCTTTATTATGGCCACTGACTTTTCCACCGCAGGGTTCGTTCCCCCTGCATGTCCCTCCATCATCCAAGGGTGATACCCGTTGTTTGTGAAAAAGGGTGACAACCTGGTTGATGAATGCGCCAGGTTGTTGTATGCAAACTGTGCAATCCTCAGCCACTTGATCCAATGATCATGTCGCATGGTGAGGTAGCACCGTAGGTACTGTTCCAGGGTCTGGTTGACCCTCTCCATCTGCCCATCTGACTGGGGGTGGTAGGCAGAGGAACGGCAAGGTTAAATTTTTAAATTTTCCAGGAGGTGATCCCAAAACCTGGAGACAAACTGCGGGCCCCTGTCTGAGATGATCTCATCAGGAGTCCATGTTGAGCAAAGACCTACCTCACAAAGATTTTGGCCATGTCCTTCACTGTGACCTTAGAGGTGCAGGAGAAGAACTCAGCATACTTTGTTAGTCAGTCCACCACCACCATGACCACATCATAGCCCTCTGATTTAGGGAGCCCGGTGATAAAATCCACGCTCAGGGAGGTCCATGGCATTTGGGCAATCTGCAGTGGCTTGAGCTTCCCTGAGAGTTTGTTTTGGGATGGCTTTGATCAGGCGCAGGTAAGGCAGCGCGCGGTATACCCTCTCACCGTTCCCACTAGGCCCAGCTAGAAGTAGTTTTGGCATATTAGCTCAATCGTTTTTCCCACCCCTGGGTGTCCCACCAGGGGGTGGTCATGGCATAGCTCCATTGCCTCAGTTTGAGCTTGAGCGTCGGGACCCATAAGCGGTCATGGTGCAGGATGAGGCCTCCCTCCTTCCTTAAATTCTTGTATCCTTTGCTGGGGTCCCCTCCCTCTAGCTCTCTCCTGACCGTTTCTCCAAATTTGGTGCGCCATTGGGCTGTCCAAATTTTCTCTTTTAAGTCAGCGCGTTCTCCTGTATCAATGCAAACAGCTGGGGAGGGAGCATCATGGCCGTGTTGAACTCATCCAGCTCCTCCTTCGTGAAAGTCATTTTTGGGTCTCAGCTGAGTAGGTCTGGGAGTAGGTTGCTCTCCCTGGGCTTAAGTTCTATTTTGAAATCATACTGAGATAGCTCCAGGTGCCAGCAGGCTTGTCATTGGTTCAACCTATGGGGGCTCTTGTGGAACTACAAGGACCTGTAGTCAGTTCAGATCATGAACGGATGGCGCGCGTACAGCAGATGATGCTGCCACTCATCTAGTGCCGTGACAATCGCCAGGAGTTCCTTGTCATAGACTGGGTAGTTGGTTTCCGCTGGCAGCATCTTCCTGCTGAAGTAGCATACCGGGTGGTCCAAACCATCCTCCCCTGTTTGCAGTAGGACCGCCCCAATGGCGAAATTCGACGCATCTGTCTCTACAATGAACAGGCAATTGGCCTCTGGGTGCGCTAGGACTGGAGCAGTGAGGAGGGCCTCCTTGATGGCCTGGAACGCCCTCTCTTCTTCCTTCCCCCATTTGAAAGGAACTTGCCTGGTCAACCGGGTAGGTGGGATGGCTGTTTCCAAGAGGTCCTTGTTGAATCTCCTCATAAATTCACCACACCTAAAAAACTGCGCACACCTGTCCTGTCCGTTGGTGCTGCCCATTCCTTCACTTCCATCAGCTTATCTGGGCAGATAGCTGTCCCCTTTTCAAATACAACGTTTCCTAGGAAAGACACTGAGCCCTTGTAAAAGTCGCATTTGGAGGGCTTTAGACGCAGGTTGGCCTTGTCCAGTGCACTGAGGACCCTCTTGACGTCCTCTGTGTGCGTCTCGTGAAACTTGGAGAACACCAAGATGTCATCCATGTATGCGATGCAGCATCTCCCGATCAAGTCGCCCAGGGTATGGTCAATGGTCCTTTGGAAAATGGCAGGGGAGTTCTTGAGTCTAAACGGCATATCCTTGTATTCATATACCCCTAGGTGGCACTTGAATGCCGTGTACTGTTGGTGCTCTGGTACAACTGGCACTTGGTTGAAAGCGTCGACCAGGTCTAACTTAGAGAAAACCTGACTCCCAGCGATCATCTGTGAGATGCTCACCATCAGCGGGATGGGGTAGGGGTCCATTTCCGTTATGGCATTTAGGTGGCGGTAGTCCACACAGGGGCGGAGCTCACCATTGGACTTGGGGACCAGAAGGATGGGAGACACCATAGGAGACTTCGAGGGCACTATCATCCCTCGCTCCAACATATCCTTCATGTATAGGTCTAGGGCTTCTTTTGCTCTAGGGTTTATGGGGTACACCGGGCTTCCTTTTGGGAGCTCAGCATCCCCTTTGAACTTGAATGATAATGCAAAGGGGCCCTGTGGATCGCAGGGGGCGGCAACGCTCTTCTAGAACAGGTGCTCATAGTCTCTGTATTCCTCTGGTATCTGTTCCCTCTCCGTCCCTAAGTGCACAGAGTTCACACCAGGCCTGCTTCTGCCAGAGATAAAGAATTCTAATGACAAGGGCTCTTGATCCTTGGGGTGAAGCATCACCTGGCCCTTCTCCAGATCAAAGTGTGGGGAGTACTTATGCCACCATTTCATGCCCAGAACGATGGGGTGGGGCAGGTTCTGGATGGCACAAAAGTCTTCCCAGAAATGGTAGATTCCCTGTTGGAGCCTGATCTTGGGCCCAATCTCCCAGCATTCTGACAACTTGGAGGTGTCCGCAAGGGTCACGGTACCCTTTTCTCGCATTTTTACTCCCAATTTATTGGCTAGCTCTCAGTCCATGTAGTTTTCTTCAGCCCTGGTATCTACTAAAGCCCACAGTTTCTCTACCTTAGCCCCTTTCTCTTTCTTCTTTCGCTTCAAAGTAAACGGAATAAACAGGTAGGAGGAACCATTTCCTTTATTGAGCGAAGAGATGCGGGCAGGGGTAAGGAGAAGGTTGTAAGTGGGGCCATCTGAGCCGCTGGGAGCAGTGGGTGCAGGAGCTGCAAGGCGTGGGGCATTCTCCCCGGGGTCCCCCTGCTCCTGTTGCCCCATATGGCTTGATATGGGCTCTGACTCCGCGCGTCATCCGCGGAATCTACTGTGATTCCCAGGCACAGGGGCCCTGGCCTGGGCCAAGGCTAGCTGGTTTTCTACCTGGGAAGCAAAAGTGACCTATTCTTCCAAGGTTGCCCCCAGGCGGGTGGCGACCATAGCTGTGAGGATGTCTGGGAGAAGGTTCTGTCTGAACATCCATACAAACTGGGAAGGAGACACTTTGGCGGCTTTGGCTAGGGGGAGAAACAACTGAGCGTACTCCTAGATGGCCATTTTCTCTTGGCCGAGGGCCAAGCTTGCAGACCAGGCGGCATTCTGAGAGTTGTTTGGGGTGGCAGCTCTTTCCACAAGGTGGAGGCAGTCCTCCAGAAAAGCAGGAAGGGCCAGCTGAGTTTCCAATAGGTTGGTAAGCCAGATTGATAGGTTCTTCGGTAGGTCTGCTATCACCTGGGCAATCTGAATGGACGTGGCCGTTGTACCCCCAGAGGCCGCTGTAAGGTGGGCCTGTAATCTAACGTGGGAGAAGGTGCCGTGCATAACACTCAACTCCTCTGGGGTCAATGCTTGCCTAAACTTGGACGTGGCATCCACGTGTTGGACATAAGTGATTGAATTCCCTTGGGATGGGAGGAGATGAGCGGCTTCCCTCAGCAGGAACAGGATGGAGATGACCATCAAGAGAGTGATAGTGTGCTCATACCAGGCAGGTAGGGCTCTTTCATGTGGTCTTCCCATCCCATCCCATAAAAGGGAGATGAGGTTGAAAGAACTTCGTCTAATGTGATGGATGGGGTCTCTCCACATTGCCACAAAGAAGTTGGGCAAGAGGGCCAATGTGAGGGCCCATAGGCAAGAGAGGGCCGCTGTGGTGAGGTCCCGCGTTTGTTGGCTTGTTGAGCGATTTAGATATCCTTGGAACACTGTAAGGATGATGCTCACACTGAGGAGGGCAGTTTGGCCTCCAGAGAGAGCATACAGAGAGGCGACAGCTCTGTCAAAATCTGAGGAATGGTCCATGTTGATTCACTCAAAATTCAAGATTTTCCTTTAAATCTCAAATAAATGATTTCAAAATTTAAGAAATTTTATTTTCAAGATTTTAAGGTTTTTATTGTATATATTAGAAGACGAAGTTGTCTTAAACACTTTCGCTTGGTTTGATTTTATATTTAGGGAATGGGGGATATGGGGAAATTGGACCCCATGGAGTCCACAGGTGGCGGACTATCCACAGGACTATTTTGAGAATCTTGGCCTCTAATATTCTCATCTAGGCCCATTCTAGACCATCCATTATGTACCCATGTCATTATGGAAACTTTTTTGCATATATTTCCATTTGTCAAGGATGAATCAGAGCTCGTCTCAACCTTATCACCAAAATTCCCATTTTTGGGATAATTTGGCCTGGCAGCCCCTGATTCACTGGGCTGCCCTTTACCGTGGCTCTCAATAATATTGACAAGCGGCAGATTTGGCTTGGCAGCTCCTGATTTGTTGAGCTGCCCGATGCCATTGTTTCCTTTTCTGGTGTTATTTGGCTTGGCAGCTCCTGATTCATCAAGCTGCCAGATGCTGACGTTTCTTCTTTTGGTGTTATTCAGCATGGCAGCTCCTGATTTGCTGAGGTGCCTGATGATGTGATACATGTCACTTCTGTTTTTGGCATAATTTTGCTTGGCAGCCCCTGATTCGCTGGGCTGCTCTTTGCCATCGCCAATTTCTAGACATGGGACCTCAGAATTCAAGTTGGCAGCCCCTGATTGGCCCAGTTGATGTTTACGTTGACTTTTGCCGCCTTTGCTTCGAGGTTTTGTCAGTTTAGTGGCATCCGATTCATCAGAATGCCATTTTTGAGGGTCATTGCCCTCAAGCCCTATGCTTTATGTAAATCGAGTGCAACACTATTAGCTGCAATCCCCACCTTAGGGGGGTCGGGGCTATGTGGCGGTCAGGCAGCGCCTTGACCAACACAGTAGGGACAGTATTATCCCAGAAGAATGATGACAGTGTGGAGCACCCTGTTGCATTTTTTAGATAAAGCTTAAATAGTCATTAAAGTAATTACACCTTAACTTTATGCGGGTGTTTAGCAGTGATATATATGTATAAACAGTTTTGGGTATAGCTCCATGGAGAGAAAATAAGTGTGGTAATGGATTATGTATCCTTGCGTTAGTTGCAGAATCTTTGAGAACATGAAGGGCGACTTTCACTGTGGTCACTGAAGCTCCAAGCTTCCAAATTTGAGATAGTACACCAGATCAGGGCTAGACATCAGAACGCAGGCTGTCTTATGATTACCTATGGTCACTATTACGGCGAAGTTGGTGGACATAATGTATGAGAATATGATTACTGAAATTACTACAACGAATTTCCCCACGTGATCAAAGCGCTAGATGGGCTTAGATATGAAACCTTCTTGTGCAAAGGGGAATGATATAAGAAAATTGGAGAATTGATGATGAGGTTCCTGAAACCTTCTTCCAGGTCAGCAATTATCTTGGATGCGCACAAGGCGGTAGGTCATGGAGGGTTGCAGAAAACGCTGGAGTTTTTGTGATCACGTTACTATTGGGAGAGCATGCACTACAACATGCTCAAGACAATTGCTTGTTGTCAACAGTGTCAAGTGGAGAAATCCTTCCACAAGAAAACTACCTACCATCTGGTTAAGCCCCATTTTTGCGTGGCACACTGTTTCCCTTGATGTGGTGAGGCCTCTGCTTATTGGTGCAAACCACTATAAGTATATGCTAGTAGTGATAGATCACTTGACAAGGTGGGGAAGCAAGATCAATCAGAGATCTAGGGGCTGTCAACGCCGCTAAGTTCAATATGGTTTGTGCTTTACAGCAACATGGCTGTCTGCAGTTCATTCTCATGGACAACGGAACAAATCTAACATTACATGTCCTAAGATGAATGAATTAATGGCAATCCGCGGGGTCATAACTTCCCCATACCATCCCAAATCCAATGGGATGTTTGAACAGGTCAACGGAACCTTGGTGAACATTCTCCATAAGCTTGTATATGATTGACCCACTGAATTGAGTACCTCATATCCACCGTCATCTTCACTTATAATATTAGGTATCATTCATTAATGGGAAAAGACCAATTCAATTAATTTTATGGAAGGCAACTGGCATTTCTGGAATTTCTTTATTTCTGTGTGGAGGATACTAGTAGAATAGAGCCATAGTGCTATCTGACCTACTTAATGGACACTTTGATAAAACTTCAAATGGGAGCTTGTTTTGACTAGCTTTGCTAAGAAGATATGTGTTGTCAGAAATTTGCCCTCCAGGCTTAAAAAAGAATGTTTTGGGTCAAAATTGGCCAAAAAGGGGAAAATGTCAGAGATTTACAAAATTACAATATTAATAAGATTGATTTAAGTAATAATAATGATTTTATCAGCCAAAAGACCCTGGCCAACTATTGGTGGAACCATGAAAATTGGGTAACACTTTTATGAATACTAAATAGGAAAATAGCACAAAGTCAGGAAGTCAAATTGCCCTGACCATGTGAGGGAACCTGGGGAGTCCATTGGAGGTTTCTCTCCCAGTTACATCTATTTCAAAGAAAACACCTTAAAAGGGACCACCCCCTTTTATAGTCTTGACGGAGGTCCCCCAAGGTGCAATAAATTTTGCTAATGGGGATTAGATAAAATATATTATAATGTTACCCCATGGGTACGTTTTGCCTAAAAATAATTACCCATCTATTGTTCAGCCTAAGTGAAGCAAGTTTTCTAAGCTTTGATAGGCCAAATTCACATAATCTTAATTTAAATAATACTAAGCTGTTCTGAACTTACCATTGAATTCCCTTCAACCCTCAATACAGTTAAATATTGAATGGTCAGATATCAAGAGGGTTTTTTCTTTTACCACGCCAGCACTAATAAACCATATAAAGCCCAGAGTTTGATTATTAGTGTTTTTTATCCTATTTGTATATAAAGAGGTTGTGGAATCCAACGGCGACCAAGCACCAGAAAGCAACAAATAACCTGGATTCCCACAGTGATCAAGCAGCTGACCAATGTATATATAGTGGACTCCCACAGTTCATCATAGGAAGATATGTCTTGTTATACGACCAACATGAATTTGGAAGGAAAAACAAGCTCACCAACATATGGGCCAGACCATTTGAGATAATTGAAAAAACTAGGTATTGATGCCTATGACATTATGAAACCTGAGGGTGGTCAGATTATCAACTGAGTTCATGCAAAGTTCCTCCAAGCATACAAGCAATAGGAGCTTATCATCCATTAAAGGGGTAATTTTGGGATATTAATATGACTGGATGATAAGCCATATATCCAGCTGATCATATTATATGATTCAAGGTGAGCCTTGAGATTGAGCGGAAGATATGTTGATGTGAAGCAAATTGATTAAAGTACTGATAGTTTGGTGCCTCAAGGGAATTCTTCTGAAGCCTCGAGATAGAACAAAACCATTAAAATTGTAGTGAATAGGGAATTACTAAGTGGATGGATTAAAAAGGACTAGGAATACCAAGGATTAAGAGTTGAGGGTGATAATGAGAAGAGGGAGGTTTTTGTAGTGAACATTGATGAAAGTAGCAGTGTAGTCTGCATTTTATATATGAATAAAGTAGTGTTGGTTGGTGATATAGCTCCATATTTTACATATTGTTATTTAAAAATGATTGGAAACCTTCATATCATCTGTCCGTTGCCCAGTGGTGATTAACCAGTGCAATTAGTGTAGCTGATCTATGTGATACCGCCAAAAGTTAACATGGGTATTCTTGAGAATGATGGGATATTATCATTAATTTATCACTAACTTCGCTTAACTCCCCAAACCTCTTGTCCAATTGCTTGTCAAAATACCCCTTTTTTATGAAAGTAGAGCAACGAACTGCATTTGAGTCAATGAAGAGTTTGTTTAAGAAGACTGATCCTGTAAAATCTGGAATATGGGAGCCCATTCGTCTTGTTCAACGACTCTTATTTAGCCATAGGCGCCATCCTTTCTCAACTGGATGAGAATGGCATTGACCATCTAGTGTCATATTATAGCAAAACGCTTTCAAAAGCTGAGCAAAATTATTTCGTCCTGGAGAAAGAGTGCTCAGCTTTTCTCCTGGCGGCGAGACATTTCTGGCCCTTATTTTATATGGTATGAACTTTACAGTTTTGAAAGACAAAAATTCCCTAAAGTGGATGCAAAACTTGAAGGATCGGATAGGAAGACCAGCAAGATGGGATCTCAAGCTTCATTACTACAACATGAATTTTTTCCAATGAACTGGGATGAAGTACATGATTGTAGATGGAATGACTCTACTGCCCATTCTATATCTTGACAATAATGAAGCTAAACGGTTACATAACTTACTCTTGAAGTTGGACTGATGGGGGAATGAAGATGAACTGGTTCATAAGATTCTTAAATGACATTCTTTAAATATGAAGGTTCTTGATGAATTACTTTATAATATAGTCGGAATTGACTGGCTACCTTACTTTTGACCTTCTGAATGTGTACTAGTTAAATAAAATCCTACAATACCTTGGGCCATGAAAGAGCCAGGAAACTTACAATTGGATCAAGGATTGTTACTATTGGGAAGGAATACTGGACTCTGTAGTAGAAGTCTTAGATTCTTGTATCACTTGTAAAAAGCAAAAGCTGCTAAGGGCAAGTACAAGTATCAGCCTATGACCACTCAGCAGCCATTTCACACCATCAGTTTAGACATCATAGGTCCACTACTTGGATCCAAAGGAGGAAATCAGATCATCAAAGTAGGGATAGATCATTTCATAAAGTGGATTAAAGCAATTGCCATTCCCAACGGACTGCTAAAGCTACTGCTAACTTATTGTATCAAATTATATTTACTAGACATGGCAGTCCGCAGGTTCTACTAAGTGATAATGGGAAGAACTTTATGTCAATAGTTGTAAGAGTCTTAGCTACGAGAATGTGAATTAACAACTATTCTCAGCGCCTTGCAACCCATCAACTAATGGGAATGTAGAAAGAGCAAAAGGGACTTTGGTCTCATTACTATGTAGGATGGCCACTATCAATCCATTACATTGGGTCCAATACCTCCCAAGTGCATTAATGGATTATCAGATAAGCTTCCATCATATTATCAAAATGTCTCCCTTCAAGACCTTATATGGATGAACCTGGAATTCAAGCTTTATTAGCTTAAGGAGTATATCAGTAATAATACCCAAGAGCCTGAGAAATTTCTTAGAAGATTAGCTCAGAAGATAATAGAACTTCAGTTGGAGGCAATGATGAATCTAGCCAAGACGATTACAAGAGAAAATCTTACAGCAAATGCTACTCATCAACCTTTACCCGCCTTTGTGATTTCAGACTTAGTCCTATATTATCATAACTGTATAGCAACCAAAGAGGCAAAATAGATTCTATCTGAGATGGGACATATATTATCACTTATAAACGTGGAGATATATACTCAATCAGATCTTTTGGAAACTGTAGTAATGATCAACCGCGTTCTTAGCTGATTCTTTCATCAGTACTCCCCCGCCGATATTCTTGAGGGGGTGATGTCAGATATCCTGATATTGGACATAGTGGGAAGAATATTGATCATTAGACTCGCTTAGCCAAATTGATGCCTAGACCTAATAAGGGGGGGTAAAGGATTACTCAATAATACGTTCATAAAAATTGACAGCAGGAACAGCAAAAACGGCTCTAGAAAAATTCCAAAGGACCAAACTGAGGCTAAGATACCTGAGATGAATTTCTGCCTAATCAAAATGTTGGATCATCCGTATGTCAGGCGACTGCTACCAGAAGTGGCACTCAAATCAGCAAAAATAAGATAAACCAAAAATGGTAAGAATCAAGAAGCTTCCAAATGGTTAACCTAAGTGACCCCCAGTCTCATCCAACTTGGGTATTTAACTCACCGTTTTTTCTATCAAAATCGTGATACAAAGGCATTATAACATCTGGAATGCATCACCTGACCAAGGGCCTCCCTTCCAGATGTCACCCCCCATTAATATTATTGATTTTTTTCTTTTGTGGCTTATATTGTTAATTGCTACATATAAAAACCCCTCATTCTTACTATAATAAAGTTACATCGTTATTTCTATATCTCTTTTTGGTACTTGGCTTCAAAAAGCCATCTTGCCATACTTGCCATAGGATGGATACTCTAGCTGATGGGACATAAGCGGTAACTTGCACCCTTTTAAATAAAAATTAACTTGTCATACAACTCAGTTGGATTTAAGTATTGATTTTCAGGATTCTTAGAATAGCACCATTGATCTTAATATGGAATCTTTTCAGGGACTTCCAAAAAATATGAAATTGGAAACTTTTTAAAAGAACTATAAGATCTGAAGCAGCAAGTAGCTCATTTACAATTGAAAAAATAATAGTAGATCTTTTCCAGCACAATAAAGGACTAGAGATCTTGACATGATTAAAATGAGAGAGAAGTTATGTTACATGATAATGATTACAATGAAATTTTACAAAGCCTAAATTCAATTTTTACCTAGCTTGAAAGACACAATGACCAGTTGGACTGCTTAAAGGAAAATGTGGACAAAATGAAAGTATGAAGTATTCCACCCTTCACACTGTTACCTACTTTGGGAGAACTACTACCAGTATCAACACATTATCAATGGGTTTACAACCCACAAATCAAATTGAATCTGAAGAATCCAGTTTCCGCCCATACTTCAATACCAAGTTCACTCCTAATGAGGAAATGGTAATTAGATTTTTTCAGTTATAAAAAACAACATTGACGGAGCCAGCGAAAAACAGAAATTTCGCCATGTTCAGGGTGTATAAGCAGGATAGCACAAGAGACGCTTGGAGCTACACTACAAACATTTCACACTTGGTCCAAAGTCACGAAGATTCTTATTGCCAAGTTTGGAAGTGCACAGGTTTAACACTGTATGAAGCAAGAGTTCTTGACTGTGAGAATAAGAAAGTTTGAGTCAATTATGAACTGCGCATAATGATATATATTCAAGGCACAAGAGATTTAGGTGACTAAAGTCTTAGTATAGTCGCCCAAAGACCATCTTGCTTAGTTTTCTTGAGTCACACCTGCAAGTCCTGATGCATATGAACTTGGCTATAAATCCGGTGAATCCCTGAAAGCACTAGGTAGGCCTTGATTGATGTAAAGCCGCTTTTAAGATGGGGTAAGAAACCAGAACCATCAGAAACGACGCCCTTATTGTGAGGTTTCTTACATTATCTAAAGCCAAAATGACAATACTAAGGATAAGGCTTATTGACCAGTTGAACAGAGTTACTTAAATTCCAATAAGTACATATGTAACAATTTTCAACAAGAAGTACAATTCTGGAAAAGTTGTTTTAGGCTAAAAGATGATTATAAGGAAGAATATAAGGAGGTTGCAGGATAAGTTAATTGGGTCATGCACCATACCAATGTAATTGATGAAGATGAATCTGACTTACAGTTTGAGTCAGGGTACCATGTCATTGGAGCCCTAAAAGAAGTGGTTGTACATCCTACCTCAGACGTACCATGAGAAGTTTGAGCCCACAGAGCAGTCTTACTTGGCTCAAGCTTCCAAGCCCATTCAGATTGTTAACAGCAACTTTGATGGTGAGAATCTCATGGAAACCATGTTCAAAAAAATTCATATCTGAAGACTATAAGTCAACCGAGGCTTTTATTGTGGCCTACCTTCCTGAAGAGTTGAGTAATTAGTCAGACAATCAGTGCAGTCCTTACCGCAGGCATAATTATTGGCATGATCATTATGAGAGGAAGTCACCATACACAAAGTCATAGTAATAACAGTATTGGATAACGGCGAGACAGTTGATATTATGTCTTCTAAGCTCTAAAAAGAGATTGAATTTTCTCCTTACAATGATACTAAACCAAGATCAGAACTACCCGTCCTGAATCAACCAAAACACTATTGGCATATTCCGTGCTACCCTTATGATTTGGATGTATTATCTTGTATGCTCTGTTTGTAGTATTTGTAAAACCACTACTATTTACTCATAGTATCATAGTTCCTATTTGAGTTTGGAGAAATAATTGACTCTAACCAGAGTTAAGTCAGTCTTCTCAACTATCAGAAGCCACTTGTGTTTCAAGACAAGGAGAAGAAGGTGCAGGAGAAAAAAGTATGCTTATTAAAACTGAGAATTCTATTTATACAGTCAGATATACCCTGAAGACAAGTGAACAAAGCAGTTACAAAAGACAGTAGAAGCAGAGCCTAGTTTGCCCTTATACGCCATAAAAGAGATGGACCTACTTCCCTGAGAACTTAAGGTTATGCTAGTCATAATTAGTATCAAAAACCATAACAGAAAATTCTCAAGATCCACTGTCCCAAAGGCGTTAGAGACCAGGTACCTAGAGTGATACTTGGATTTAAAATTCTACCTACTAAAAAGAAGTCAAAGTCCTCATTAGATCATTGTCAAGCACCCTGTTAAGATCCATAAAGGTCAAAGTATTTATAAAGCAAAGATGTGCCACTACGCTGATGCTAAATCAGTTCATGCCATTGCCAGCTACAAAGAGATTGGTATTAAAGAGACAACTAAACAAGAAGAGGGTGAACACAGTGAGCTCATGGTTTAGTATTTGGATTTTTTATCTGCGTACCTAACAATTATGGCTTGTGCAAGGGAGGAGTTTGCATATTGACCCTGAGAGCACCATACCCTTCTAATCAAAGCCTTACTCGTGTTCTTGGAGTTAGGAAGAAGTCATTTTAAAAGATTATAGCAATATATAGATGTAGGCTTGGTACGTCTTCTAAGAGTCCTTGGGCATTTCCTCTTCTGCTAGTGTGAAAGAAAAATGGTACTCACCAGGTAGTCATATATTACTAATTATTAGTGACCTGACTAAGACTGATTTATATACCTACTACTGCACATTGACAGTGCTTTAAGATGAGTTGGAACATCACGCATCTTCTCAGCAATGGACCTGGCAAGCGGATACTGGAAGATAAGGTTGATATCAGAAGACCAGGAAAAGTATGCACTGATTAACAGCCAAGGACCATATGAACTAATATGTATGCCACATGGATTTTGAAATGCCCCATATACGTTCCAGAAAGTAATGGATAATATTTTTGGGGGTTAGAAAACGTTGAGGGTGCTTATCTAATTGGACAACATAATGGTATTCAGCAAGACGTTCAAGGATCACCTGGAACACCTAAAGGAGGTATTCATCCACCTGATATAGAATAACATCAAGTTAAAAAGAAGAAGGTTCTTAATTTTAAAGTGCCAATTAAAACTCCTTGCCAATAAAGTGAGCTAAAGTAAAGAAAATCCAAGCAAGATAAAGTTATAGCTATTGCCAAAATGAGTTTTTCCAAATGCATGAGAGATGTCTAGGTTTCTTGGGTATGTTGGGATGATACCACCGATCTGAGATGAACTTTGTTGACTTTCTGAACCACTTGTGCACCTTCTGAACAAAAGATTATTGTTCAATTAAGAACAAGAGCAGGAAGATGCTTTCAACCAGATCAATAAGAAGCTAATGGAAGCCTGACTTTGATATATCTATGTCACAATTCTGATATAACTGGACAAAAAGCCCCAAGTCATTACAGCAGAATGGGTAGAATCTGCCATGCCTGAGTATGAGTATGATTATTTATCCGCCTTATTATAAGCGATATTGGGTTGGAAAGGTATATTAAATCGCCTCCAAATTAGGTGATAGGGTGATGTCAATAAACGAAAATAATGAAATGTTGATGTACAATGAATATTAAGTGGATTGCCTTAAACTAGGGCGATTATGAATTTAATAAATAATGAACTCTGCCAGAACCAATGAGAATATGGCGGAAAAAATAGTCTAATAAAAAGGGCTGGTGTTGACCTAAGTCGCTGAGATATCAGCGAGATGAGAATATTGAAAGGCAGAGATTGTTAGGAAAAAAGAGAGAGCAGAGCAGAGAGCATCCTCTGGAAATATTAAGGTATAATATAGAATTTTCATCGAAGCAATTGCTCCCATTATTGTATTATGTCTATTTTACTTGTGTGTTGAGGACTGACAATCTCCATATCATCCATCTATTGCTCAGTGGGATTGACCCTGAACAAAAACCCTTCAGCGTATCTCAACTATTCCGCCAAATTTATAATAATATGGCCTTCACGATGAACTTTTATGTATATATTGAAGCCAGAAACGTTGGTATGGCTGTCATCTTAGCGCAGTGGACGAAGAAGGAGTAGATTTCCCCTATAAAGCTCTACTCAAAAGATAATCGCCAATGCAGAACGCAACTACATTGTTAAAGGGTGTGAGTGCCTAGCATTGATAGTCACTGTATGCCACTTCCTCCCTTATATTTATGGTATACACTTCAAGGTAATTACCAACCATGCCTCATTAAGATTGTTAAAAAACATAAAAAGATCCAGATGGGAAGATTTGCAATATGGGTTGTTCAGATGCAAGGCTAAGATTTTGAGATCATGCATCAAGTAGGAGAGAAGCACCTTAATGTGGATTGCTTGTTGTGATTACCTGCCTTTCATACGCAAGCGCACAAAGTGATAGTTTCTTTGAACTTATAGGAAACCAGACGAGGGATGGAAAGATTAAGACTATATAGTGAAAAATATAGAGAATAACTGTTTAAAAGTGACGAGATTCAATGGTGGACAACTAGAGAAACTAGTAAAGAGAGATAGTTACCTTATGTGAAACCAAGAAAATGAATGGTGGTATCTATGGAATGACATAACCAAGTAGGCCACAGAAGTCTACATAAGACATACCATCATCTTGAGGAGATTCCCTACTGGGAGGCAAAGTTGGATGACATCAGTCAGGATCTAGAGCTCTTTTTAGAATGTTCCAATACAAGCTGCTCCCAAAGAAGTTTTTGTCTCAGCCTGTTCCTAAAAAAATTTTTTTCCACAACGTCCCCACTGATGTTGTGTGCCATTCCTGAAGTCATCCAGTAATATCAGCTTACCATTGTAGCAATAGATCAATTTACTAAGTGAACAAGTATTATTGCATTCAAGGAGTTTATCTCAAGTCTAATTACAAGATCCCTCTACTACCAGTTCATTACATTACAAGAATGCCCTCTAATACTGCTTTCTAGTAATAAATGGACTTTTATATTAGATGTTGTGAGACACCTGATAAACTTGATAGGAGCCAAAAAGCAGTTTACCACGCCATACACACCTTCTACTAACTGAATCATGGAAAGAGTTAACAGAACTCTTGTATCAATATTAAAGAAGGTCTCAGTCAGCCATAGATCAATATGGAATATATTGTTGCCATCAGACATGTTTGCTTACCAATTAAGCTACCACAGAACTTTTGCCATGTCTCCATTAAAAGTGCTATACAGAAGAGGCCACATAACTAATATAATTAGCCCAGCTATGGGCGCAGATAAGAAAATTTTTTACCCCCAGGCAGGTAACAAAAAGGTTTAGTAGAGGAGTTAGAAAAAAATCAGATGAACGTCAGAAACAACATTTTGAAGTCACTTAATGAGAGTACCAAAGAGTGTGACTGAAGACCTATGTTGCCCTTGTTTGAGTTGGAACAATTTATGTTCTACTATATGTGCAGAGGACAACCTGAGAAGTTACAGGATGTCTGGATGGTAACTCCAACTGATGACATAAGAAGAAGAACAAGTCTTTATCAAGAATGATACCACACAAATCACATATAGCTGAATCCATGTGCGGCACTTGAAGACTTTCCTAAGGTCTTGTCTTGAAGATGGTAATGTTGAGAAAGTCTTAACTATAGGGGTAGTTCCTTGACCTATGAAAAGCCCCTTCAGAAAACCCCATTTTATCATCACTAATAACTTACTAATGAATTATCTGGCAAGGACAACAATTTTTATCAAATAACTCATTCAGCTTTAAAAAAATCCACAAATTTACAAAGCTCATTATTGGCTTTGATGGGTATAAATATCTGATGCAAAGGCCATTATTTAACCTCTGACTACCACAATAATTTGACAGCTAGTCTACATGACGTCATAGGACATGCAATTATATTTACCAGTCCATATGCGTATGAACACGCCGTTTCAGATGATGTCTCAGAGTAGATGCGTTTATACTTTGGTTCAACCACCAATAAATAGGGTTTACTGAAACCTCATCCAAAGAGAGTTTCCAAGTTTGCATGAAGCTGAGCAATGTGAATATTAACATAACAGTAAGAAACAATAATATTAAATAATCCAATGATTGTGATGACAATGCACTCATGAAGCCTCAAGAGCCACATAGGTCACAAGAACAGCAATAGTAACAGTTAGGCTCAGTACAGCATCCATACATCACAAGCAGATAGAGCTACACAGTATATTTACAAAAAAGCTCAGAAGATCCAAAAGGATCAATAAGTTGGACTCTGCTAACCATTAAAATAAGTTGCAAATGCTTTTCCTTATGAGAAGTTCTGATTGGTAAAGATAAAGTTTTAATTTAATCACCTCAGATCCCTTAAGCACTGTTGGAATCAATTTTTTTGGAAGGTTTACAGGTGCTGATTAGCCCCTGATTTCAACAATAAGACAGGATAAGTTTTTATTTCAATTGCTGAAATTAAGGAAAAGGGGTTTGACCACTAATTGAAATAAGAAAACTTAAATCTGATAATAAAGGTTTGGTTTTTTAAAGTTATTTGTTTTGGCGAGCAGATTAAGAAGCGACCCTTTTACATTCACACTGCTTAGTATTTAGATGAAATTAAGACTTGAAGCAAGATACTCAATTAATCTATTATTAGCTTCAAGCCTATTTATGAAATATGGGGTTTAACCTATTGATCTCTTTGAACTCGCCTCACTTTATCAGAACAGCCAATGGAGGGTTGAGAGTTGGTAGAACAAAGCTGTGAGGTAACTTTTGATGTATTTGAGCCAATCACTATGGGAATTAATTTAACTTGATGTGACCCCCTTGTCAGACATTCTCCTTCTCAACTTAAGAAAAAGAATGTTGGAGGTATTAGTGCTCCCAAATCTGCTACCATGATTGGCCCATCTCCTGCCTGATCATCAAAAAATATTGTGGTTATTAATGATATGAGTACCAACAGTGAAAAGACCTTGGCGGATTCTCAGTGGAATCCTAACTATTGGAAAAATACGGTTTATCACAAAAATTGAAAAAAGGTAATAATTAATAATAGGATTACTCTGACTTCTCAGCCAAATTTGAGGTGTTCAATATTGCACAGATCTGAACCTCCACAAGGTGAGAAGATTTTACCCATTGATGATTGGGTGCGAATTAACAAATCATTACCACTCAGATCTGAACCCTCCTGAGGTGAGAAGATTTTACCCATCGATGATTGGGGGTAAATTAACCAATCATTACCACATAAGTCTAACCACCACCAAGGTGAGAAGATTTTACTAGTTGATGATTGTGTGCGAATTAACCAATCATTACCACATGAGTCTGACCACCACCAAGGTGAGAAGATTTTACTCATTGATGATTGGATACAATTCATCAAATCATTACCCCACGGGTCAGTTTTGCCTCAAAATATTTATCTTCAATCTGATAGGCCAAAAGCCTATATTTCCTAATTTGGATGACTCAGCTTTATATACTTTGCCTCAAATACCCATGGTCTTAAAATCCAAACTAGTTTAAATAGGAAAAATTAGTATCAAGAAAAGGACCTTCTTTGGTTTGGCCCAGCTTAACAATAAAAAACATAAAAAAAACTTTGACAAAGCATTATTTTGTATTTTTATTAAAAAGTAAGATTCTCACTTTAAATAAGAATATTTGTGGCATCCATCGGTGGATCCCACAAACTGGTGCTCACTACAGGGGCTCACCCTGAATCCTTCAATAAGTATTAAAACAATGGAGGCTGTAAATGTGAGCAGCTCTCCTAGATTATGATTAGTTGCTCTCAAGAAGCAACTAGCCAGCTCTTTCTCCCATCTCAAAAATCTAGAGCAACGGCCATTCAAATTACCCATGAAAGACAGATACACCCTGGGTGAAGGGAGCATTGCTTCCTTTTTGTACGTTTATGGTGCTGAAATGGATGGCGCCACTGATAAACAGAAAGCTCAGTACATTCTTCCCTGTTTAAGCCGCAAAGCCCAAGAGCTGATCGTTCCTCACCTGGATCCTCAGCACATCTGGCCAGATGTTAAGAAGGCCCTCTTGCTGAATTTAGATCCAAGCAGAGCTTACACAGGGAAAAACAGGCTTTTATGCGCCTCACCATGTATGAGGGTGAAACCCTCTTTAGTTTTGCTGAGCGGTTCTATCTCACTGCTCAAAGGCTGGCTACATCTAACCTGCTCACCCTGGATGATGCTATCGACGCCATATTAACAGGGTTAGCTTCACAACCCTCTCTCACCAGGCATATCATATCAGTGAAACGCCACTTAACAACTTTCTGTGATATAAAAGAGGCTTTTTTAGATGTCGCCCATATTCCTTTTAGGTGATCTGCAGCCTATTGAACCGTTGGAGGTGAGGCCACCTGTGCCTATTCTCCCTGAAAAACCTGCTGCTTTGGTGCGACTTAAACCAGACATACCTCATTCATGCAAAGCGGAGATCCCTACTGTGGTTTCCTCTTCAGCTCAGTCAATAGGTGCGTTCCCTAAGGGTATATCCTCCAGAACTACTGGGGTTGTAAAAATGCCAGTTAAAGCAAAGCTAAATACCCCACCTCTCGTGAATGTCTCCCCCACTTCAATTGTAACCTTGCCCATGGTTGAGAATACCCTGAGGCTGACTCTGAGGGGGGTTACGATGATGTTGGGTATTACTTATTGGGAGCTCCCGCGGAAGTGGAGGTCCCTGATCGCCTAAACGCTGGAGAAGTAGATGAAGCCACCATAACTGAAGAGACATATCTCTGCCAAGTTCTAGGGGAGCCAGTCATTATTGATACTGCCAGTGATGCAGATGAGGTGTTGTCTTACCTTATTCGCCCTAACCAGCATGGCCATACCATGAAGTCCATCCAGGAAAATTACCTCAAGACCGCGTGCAAATTAACCTCCAATTTCCATCTTAAGGAGGTCTTAGCGCTATCGCCCACTTCTGGGGGGATACTTATGAAGGTCGAAGTGGTTATCCAAAAAGTTTGGGTGATAGCTATCTTAGATACAGGCTCCCCAGTGAATGTAATCTCTTCCAAGTTGATGAAAAAGATCAAACTTGCACCTGACTTGGAGTACAACCAAGACTTTGGAACTGCTGGTCCTAACAACACCCGCACACTGGGTGCTTACTCATCTTTTCCCATTTGTATTAGGAAGCTTATTCTATTGGCCCCCACAGTGGCTTTGGATAATAATGATTATAATATGCTTATAGGTACTCAGTTTATGATCGAGTATGAAGGCATCATCAACATGAAATAAGGGTCCCTATCTTTAATGAACTACGGAGCTCCATTAGTCTTATCCAACAAAGAACTCATCAAGAATGACTACACCTGCCTAGTTGAATACCCCTCTTCCACTTTACCTTTACATTATGTCACCTCCGGGTGTAACACTAAGAAATTGCACAATTCAGTGGAGGCTAGCGATGGTATTCCAAATTTTGCAGCAGATGAGGTGGTGATTAAGCCAGGTGAACAATGAGTGGCTGACACGAAAGTCACATCCCAAAACCCCTTTGATCTCTTAAGTGAGGCTGACTTTGAAGGAGAAGTTCAAGCTCCCAAAGTACAGCCTAAAAAGAGAAGTCTATCTCTAAGCCCGTGGAGGCAGCCGTTTCTTGTTCCAAAACTCAAGAGAATCGCTCTTCCAAGGATGCCACCCCTCGCGGACCTTGGTCTAAACCTTTGCGCACTAAGGATGTAGATTCTGAAATTACGTGTGGCCCCTATAGTCATTCAGACAAAGAAAAGAGAAATCTTAAAGGACGCAGTAATCCTCACATTCGAGATCATGTTTTTGATCGCCACAGTGGAACTGGGAGAGTGGACACTGAAAAAGCAATTAGTCAAAGCTAGGGTCATCAAACTGAAAACCTTGAGGAGACTGAAAATGTTGAGACTACTGAGCCAAAAGCGACTGAAAGTCCCATAATTGAGCCTGAGGCTAATCCCTAAGATGATGTCAGGACTCTTGAAGAATACTATGTTGAAAAGAAAGCTCAAAAGCTACTTTTTTTAGTACTAGATGGTCCCATCTCAAAAGCTACTTTCCAATGAAAAAAAGAAGCGTTTGCATTATGCAAATGAGGGAGCTGATGAGTCTCAATGGAAGGGAACAGTTCTTTTAAAAAAAAGAGGATGAAGAATTATATGCTGGGAAGTATAGACAAGCAAAAACAGTGACTAAAAAAGGCCAAGCTGCCAATGAGCTCCGAGCTCCTCTACCTTCTTACCAAGTGTCAAATAGGGTTTTATATTACCACAATCACATAACTCCCCAAAGTGGCAAACTTGGATCAAATTGGGAGGGGCCATTTACCATCATGTATAAGAGAGGAAACGAGTATTCTATAAAGTCTTTGGCTATAAGAATTATCACAATCTGGGTACATGGCCGCTTCTTATTACCCTACACCCCTCCCAACATTCTTGAGGGGGGCAATGTTGGACATTCTCCTTCTCTGACCAAAGTAAAAGAATGTTGGAGGTATTAGTGCTCCTGAATCTGCTACCATGATTGGCCCATCACCTGCTCAATCTTCAAATATTAATGTGGTTATTAATGATATGAGTACCAACGGTGAAAAGACCTTGGCGGATTCTCAGCGGAATCTTAACTATTGGAAAAATACAGTTTATCACAAAATCGGCTTAAAAAGGTAATAACTAATAATAGGATTACTCCGACTTCTCAGCTGAGTTTGAGGTGTTCAATATCGCATGGATCTGAACCTCCACGAGGTGAGAAGATTTTACTCTTCAATGATTGGGTGCAAATTAACAAATCATTACCACTCAGATCTGAACCCTCCCAAGGTGAGAAGATTTTACCCATCGATGATTGGGGGCAAATTAACTAATCATTACCACATGAGTTTGACCACCGCCAAGGTGAGAAGATTTTACTCAACAATGATAGGGTGCAAAGTAACCAATCATCACCACATGAGTCTGACCACCACCAAGGTGAGAAGATTTTACTCATTGGTGATTGGATACAATTCATCAAATCATTACCACACGGGTTGGTTTTGCCTCAAAATATTTATCCTCAATCTGATAGGCCAAAAGCCTATATTTCCTAATTTAGATGAATCAGCTTTATATATTTTTGCCTCAAATACCCATGGCTTCGAAATTTGAACTAGTTTAAATAGGAAAAACTAGTATCAAGAAAAGGACCTTCTTTGGTTTGGCCTGGCTTAACAATAAAAAACATAAAAAAACTTTGACAAAGCGTTAATATAGACTTTTATTAAGAAAGTAAGATTCTCACTTTGATAAGAATATTTGTGGCATCCATTGTTGGATCCCACACCCCTCAAGGCCTATAAAAGGGCCTAGTTTCCGCGATAGTTTGCAGTAAACTGGCTGTAGGAAGTGGGGGACATCCAAATGGCTCCCCTGATTTTTCTGGTGATTCAGCGTAACCCTATAATTAATTGTAGGCCTGTTTGGCCAAAGAGTGGGAGTAATCACCTTACAATGAAATGCCAGATTCCACTGAGAATTGGATAGTCCTTTTGTATATTTAAAATTGGAGTTATTCTCCTCTGAACTATTTTTATTTACTAGTTGAACAACCATTTGTCTGACATTACCCCCTTCAAGAATGGTGGGGGGGAGAATAGGGGTGGAGAAACCGACCATGAACTCTGTTGATTACAACTCCAGAAGCAAGTGACTTGATAAAATATTTGTCACCCCTTTTGTAGGTGATGACAAATGGTCCTTCCCAGGTGGACCCTATCTTCTCACTTCTGGAATTATGTGATTATGATAATATAACACCAGTTTGGATATCTGAAAAGAGGGTAGAGGTGGTCTGAGTTCATTGGCTGCTTGACCCTCTTTGGTGACAGTTTTGGCTAGGTTAGTCATAGCTTCAGATTGTAGTTATATAATATATTGGGCCAACTTCCTCATGGCCTGGTCTGGGTCATCAGTCCTGGCTGAAAAGACATCTTTTTCCAACAGGGCAGGTATTCCAGGTTCCCAACCATACAAAACACAGAATGGAGGCAATTTTAGAAATTAATGATAAATAATGCAGAAAGCCATGAGTGCACTGGCAAAAACTGATCAAATGCAGAGGGTCAGAGGTGGCCATTTTTTATAATATGGATACTAAAGTTCCATTTGCCCATTCTACAGTACCGTTGGTTGAAGGTTTATAAAGGCGGAGAAAAGTTGCTGGGTGCCCATAGACGTAGTCAGGATTTTGACCACTCAGGAGGCAAATTCTTACCATTGTCACAGAGGAGGACCTGTGGGCAACCATGGATGATGAAGATTGATTGGTGGAGGAAAGTTGCGGTATATTTGGCAGTTTGAGCAGGGATAGACACTGCTTCAACCCATTTTGTAAAGTGGTTAATATATACCAGAATGTAGCGATTCTCATTGGTAGTCTGGGGTAACGGCCCTACTGTGTCTAAACTGATACTGTGAAAAGGTTGCTGAGAGGTAGTTGGTAGGTATTGGTATTTGGTCTTGAAGCAAATTGCTTTTTACAGGTTAAGCAGGCATCCAAGACTACAATAAAAGGTTCCATGATAACCTCCCAATAGTACCATTCCTTGATCCACTCATACGGCATCCTCACTCCACCATGCCCAAGGGTGATGTGAGCGTCCAAGATCACTAGTACCCGCTCTGAAGGTTGCAGAAAGGGAAGCCAATTTACGCCTACCCTCTTCAATAGTTTTCCGCTTTCCACCTTATTGTTGTGGGAGTGTCATTCTAGCATTTTCTGGGCAGAGTCATCCTCATCGTCCCAGGCCTCGGGGGTCATAAGGAGGTCATGTAATCTCTCCGTTTCACTGCTGTCCAGATGAATGATAGGTAGCCGAGTCAAACCATCTACATTCACATGATGCGTTCCAGCTCAGTGCTCAATATTCATGTCATAATGTTGAAGTATGAGGGCCCAACGGTCCAACCGTCCGGTGGGATCCTTCATGTTTTGTAGCCATTTTAAGGAGGGGTGGTCAGTAACCACAGTGAAGGTAGTGAAGTATAGAAAGAGGCGGTAATGTTTAACAGCTAGTATAACCGCCAGGCACCCCTTCTCTGTAACTTTTATTTACGTTCAGCTTTTGACAACTTCTTGTTGAAGTAGTAGACCGGATGATCTACGCCATTACTGTCCAATTGGGAAAAGATGGCCTTAATGGCATAATCTGAGGCATTGGTGAACAATATGAATGGTTTCCTATAGTTGGGGTGGCATAGGATAGGGCGTTGCTGAAGCAATCTCTTTAGCTTTTCAATAGCGGCTGCTTGTTCTTTACCCCAATAAAAAAGGTGTTTTTAGCCAATAGGCGAACGAGAGGCTTACTGAGCTGGGCGAACTTGGGGATGAACTGATGGTAATACCCCATTATACCTAGAAATACCTGAATGTCCCGGTGGTTCATAGGGGCAGGCATTTTAGAAATAGCTTTGACTTTATCTTTTAATGGATGGATCCCTTCCTAGGAGATAGCATGTCCAAGAAAATCTATCTTCTTTTGGAAGAAGTTGTATTTTGACAGTTTCAACTTGATGGTCAAAGCCTGCAGGCATTGAAAGACTTCTGTTAAATGAGCAAGATGATATGTGAATGTTGCAGAAAAGACGGTGATGTCATCAAGATAGACAATCACACAGCTTAGCTTGAGATCCCACAGAATGCGATCCATTGAATCTTAGAAGGATGCCAGCGCATTGCACAGCCCTTAAGGTAGGCGGGTAGGCTGAAATAAGCCTTCACTACAAATGAGAGTACATGTCTCCTGATCTTGGGGATAATGATCCATTTTCCAATAACCGCTGGCTAAATCCATAGCTGAGAAGAATTTTGAGCTGGAGAGTTGTGCAAGAGCATCTATGTAAGGAATAGGATAGCTGACTTTTTTAGTTAGTTTATTTAGTTTATGTAGTCCATACCTACTTGGTGACATCCATTCTTCTTTTTAATCAGCAAGAGAGGAGACGTCCAAGGACTTTGGGAAGGTACTAAAAACCCAACGTCTAATAACTGCTTGAATTCAACCCTCATCTGCTGCTCTTCAACCTTGGAATTATGATAAGGTTTAAATCAAATAGGTTGGTCATCACCAACATCAATGGAGTGGCTCCACCCCTTCGTTGCTCATAATTTGTGTCAGTATGGGAGAAAATATCGCTATAGGTATCCAATAGAGAATGAACTTGTTTAAGCTCATCCGGGTTAGGTCATCTGAGATGTGGATGGTAGGCAGAGTACACACCATCTGGTCAGTGGGTAACCTCATATCCAACATCGACCCAATAAAGTGGACACATTTAATCTCAGCAAGGGGAATTAACAGACCTTTTTTTATCTCTTGATGTTTTTCTGACAATGATGAGTTTATTAGTAAGGTTCTCAATAGGATAATAATGGGTCATTGATAAGTGGGTTCTAGTATACCTGGCAACACCCGGGGTTCCAAAGCACTTACTCCATCAATGATTGTTATGTGCAGCAGACAGGCTCGTGGGATCTATAGAATAATGTTGGTAGCGACCACCCATTGTTCACCAGCCTTGACTACTGTTTCCTCTGAAGCATAAAAGGGAATGCCCTCTGAAGCGTCCACTGAATTGAAAACTTTTTTGTGTTGCGTCCAGAGGTCATTTTTAATAAAAGTAAAGTAGAGGAAGGGTATTCACCTAAGAAGAAGTATTATTTTTTGTTGGTTTCGTCATTGGTAAAGAGTAGAGGGACTTCATAACCAAGTAGGAAGAGGTAAACCTGCTTCATGTTGATTAAAGCATCATACTCAATCATAAACTGAATTCCAATAAGCAGGTTGTAAGCATTCTTGTCCAAGGCCACGGCGGGAGCCAACAAGATGAGCTTTTCAATCCAAATAGGCAAAGAGGAGTAGGCTCCAATAGCAAGGGTATTGTTGGGACCCGCCATTCCAAACTCCTGCGTACACTCAAGATCAGGAGCCAGCTTAATATTCTTGATCAGCTTGGAAGGGAGAACGTTTACAGGAGATCCAGTTTTCAAGATATCCCTAATCCAGACTTTTTGTAATAATAATAATCTCAACCTTAGTTATGGTCACACCAAAGTTAGGGGGAGAGCTAATAAGTCCTTAAGGCGGAGAGTAAAGGCAGCTTTTTAGCTGTCTCAGGGTAAAATTTTCTAATGGACTGTAGGGTGTGAACATGATTAATTGGTCGGATCAGCAAAGCAATAACCTGGTAAGCATCACTAGCGGTATCAATAACCTCAGTGCACTCCAGCACTTGATTAAGGTAGTTTTCTTGAGGGATCAGGGCTTTATATACTCCTTCAGGGTTCAGCTGATCCGGTATACCTACTTCAACAGGGGCTCCTAGGACATAATGACCAACGTCCTCATGCCCCCCTTCAGACTCAACATCCAAAGGGTTGTCCACAAACATTAGGTGGATACTAGAAGAGCTGTCAGAGGTGGAGGCCATAACTTTAGTATCTGTGGGGCCATCCGCAGAAATGATCATTGAGGGAACAGGCGGCTTAGCTTGAGCAGCCTTGTCCATGAGCCCATAGTTGTTGGAAGTGACTTTTACTAGAGGGAGAGGTTAGGGCTTCCTCATGGCTACAGAATTTGGATTATAGTTGTCTGGAGGAGATAGCCTCGTGGAGGAGATGCTTTAACTACGCCAGCTTTGGGTTGATCAGAGGCTGTGAGCCTTAAGGGAACAAGTGGTTGATATTTAGCAACTTAGTCCTTAAACCCATTGTTGGTGGGGGGAATTTCACCTGAGAAAGGGGTTTAGGCTTATAAGCAGGCTTTGGGACCACTTGGAGAGGTTTATAGGATGGCACAAGCTGACCTTGGTGGCAAGGTGGGGGCGGGGACTACTGACCCATTGACAAAGTTGCACTCTGACTTACTAGACTGAGAATCTCAGGTTGGCTGGGCGAAGGAAGTTCGGGCTTGAGCCGCACACCAGGTGCTGGCCTTGGGGTAGTAGCCATCACAGGTGGGGCCATAGGGATCATTGGGGATTCCTTTTGTGGTGATATGGTTGAGGAGATGTCAAGAAGTTTATATGAATGAATGATATGCTATACATTCCAGCGGATCAGAAATTGGAGTTGAGACGAGTCTTGAGATTGATGGAAAAGAATATGTATGAAAAGCAAATCAATTGAAGTGTCAACCACTCAGCAAATTGAGGGAAACTACTCTGAGACTTCGAGATAGATGAAAACTCCTAGAAAAGGGAAAACAAAAAGTAGATTACTAAGCAAAGAATGCATTCATCTTGGGAGACAGAGATTTAAGAGCTTAATGAAAATCTAAAAAAAGGTCTTTTTGGGAGGTTTTAGCAGATAAGTCTGCAATTATTAGAAGATTAATAAAGTGTTGATAGGGGCAATCGCTCCATATATTACTTCTTGGGTTTTTATTAGAGTCAGCAATCTCCATATCGTCTGATTTGGCTGCGCAGTGGCTAATACCCTGTGTAAACCAACTCAGCAGAATCAAGCCATTACGATAAGAATTAACAGTGGTGCTCACTACAGGGGGCCATTGGTCAACTGTAGCTTATCGGCACTAGGGCAAAATGGCGAGCCCTCACACTTGTTACAACAAAACCTGATCATATTCCATGCACAAAATGCTGAGGAAGCGTGGGAAGAATCCAGCAACGAACCAGTACCTTTTACAGTAACAAAGCCAGGTGATGAAGATGATATGGTCGATTTGCAATTAGAAACTTGTCCTGAGTTGACAGAAGACCAACAAGGTCGCTTTATAATGTGACCCCTCAGCAGCTGCATGGCATTATGAAATGGCTTCTGCGGGGGTATTGACTCTATGAAGACAAGGCGGGGGAGCATGCTTTGAGTTTGTTCTACAATTAACGGGACCAAGAAGCCTGCTACACATTGTATATGTCCCATCTGGATGCGACTACTATGGGGTTGTCTCGTCAGCTTAGTACCCATAGAACTGAAGAGTATTTATTCGCTTATGTGCAGCCATCTATCCGCCAGCTACTGTGTGTGCTGGATCACCACAATATTGAAATTAAGGATGTAATGCGGTTTATTCAAGCACAGCAGAATGATACTTGCCTCTTGCTTGACCGCCTTGATCACTCTTTTTTGGAGGTGCATGGGGCGCTGGTACAGGTGGACCACTGTGTTGGGGATGTCCGCCGTTGGTTGGACGTTTTGGTGCCACAGTTGAATCAAGAGTTACCTTGAGTGATAGGAGAACTTTTGGATCGGCATGGTCTATTGGTGGAATGGATTTGAGAGATAACCACATTGGGAGGCAATAACGAGCACTTTATGATGGACCTGGCAGAATGGGCAGATGCGCTTGAAGCTGCGATAACTCAGATTAGGGAAAGGGTAACACTGACATAATGGCGAATAACAGATCATGTTGGTTCTGTAGCAGCTAAATTCAGCCAACATTGCATTGAGTGAAGTAATCATTGGATGGTGGACAATGTGCTCATCCCCTTGTTGAAATCCCCCAATATCTCCAGTTGGTATGTCAGGTTACACAATTGGAAATTGTTAGTCAGGCTGAGCTCAGTTGAGTCATTCCTCCTCCATTCATTGATACGGGAGAGTACATGGATATGCGAGTACAGCTGAATACCCTTTGACAGGCCAATGATGAACTGGTGCAAGAATGAGCAGCCCTCAATAACCAAGTAGATGACACTAATTAACAAGCATGTGACACCAGCAGGCAGCACAAAAGAATGCAGAGCGCAGTGGAGGACGTTCTCTCATGACTTCAGATAGTGGACCAGAAGCTGGACTCTGAGCGGGAATTCCATCATGAGTTGCAAAATCAGTATGAGATGCTTCAACAGGAATTTCAGGATGGCCGGTGTAGGTTTTATTGGTTAAAGTGGAACAGATAATCAATGAACATTTTGTAAACAAGCCGGAGCTGGTGGAAGCAGTGCAGTTAGCAGTGATTTGGGGGAGGAATGCTATGTATCAGCAATGAGTATCCCTTGGGGGTCATGGCAGACCCTCCTTGAAACCCTACTTCTTCCAAGTCCAATTCAGCAGATTTGATTCTGTCTTCCCATCCCTACAATAGCTCACAAGGGGATGTTTCCTCTAGTCAATCAGAACCCTCTCTGGCTGCTCCTCGCAGCTGGAGCTCAGAGCAGGGCGAAGCTGTTCAAATTGAGAAATTACCATCCTTCAGTTGTGATGGTAATATGCATGGCTACTTTAAGCGATTCAAATTCGCCATGGAAGGGGCTTCAGATTGGTGGAAAGCAAAACTGTTGCTGTCTGATCTGGATGTTGAGAGTGTCAATCAAGTCACCTGCTACCTTCTGAATAGCTTGGTATCTTACAAAGAGGTAAAAGTGATTATTCTTTGGCTGTTTGGAGGCATGGCCAAGATGGGCCAACGAAAGGCCTACTTTTTGACCATAAAGTTCCACTGAAACGAGTCTCTGTTATAATTTGCTGAACAATTATTGGCGAGAGCGCATGTGTTAATAGGAGCCAACATTTTATCCACTGATGATGTAGGTATAGCAATGACGGTGGCTGTCAAACCATATTGGGAATTACATAACACTATGTCTCACGTTTTGGATGAAGATGCGGGGCCTATTTAAATTGTGAACACCTTACGTTGTCTCTCCGCCACATTCAGCGCCCCCAATGTAGAGTGAAAAACCCCTGCTGTCGCCGCAGCATACTCCTCAGGATATGGGCCACAGCAACTGAGCTATAAACTGTTGGAACATATTCATTCATCTTATATATTAATGAATTCTATTCGACCTATGTATGCTCAATCAGTTTGTCCCCAACCTTTTAATTATACCATTAATTTTTATACTGGTCCTTCTTCTTCAAGTTATATATGTGAACCTTTATGAATGCTTGCTTCCAGTTTGGACAAAGAGGGAATTATTCAGGTAATTGCCCTAGAAACCTGCAGGAGTATGAAATGCCATCTGGGAAGATTGAGCAGGGAAAAGCTCAAGCAGAGTAGAAATGGGATGCTCTGCCTCCACTAAGTCAAATTCAATTGTCCCAACAATTCTCAAGAATCACTTTGCATAGGACTCAGAACTCATCCAGATGACTTGCTATATCAACAGCTTCCATCAGATACCCCAGATTCCATTCCAGAGAGTGATTATTTCCTCAAGCTCTGAGTTCCCCAGATGTGCAGAAGCCATACGCATGGCAGATCCTGGAACAAACTGGCATAAGCAGAGTGGATCCCTCAACAGACGTTACCTCTCTAGTAGGGGTTAACGTAGCAATTCTGGTCAAAAAATTGCTATGGAGTATCCTCATGTCAGTATGGGCATATCCTCCTTCCTGAGTAACAAAAAGCCCTTAGCGTCCACATGATAAACACTGATGGTTCTTGTTATTCAGAGTGCACTTACTGTGACATTTTTGTTCAGAACACAAAAATCTGCGCTATCATAGACACTGGAGCCTCAGTGAATATAATATCTACTAGGTTGGTGGCTAAGCTTCCGCTGAAGCCAGATGTGGACCTCAGAGTAGTATACGGGACCGCGGGGACACAAAGTATTGTGTCCAAAGGAGCATACAGCTAGTTGCCTTTGTGATTTAGGGTTAGTTAGGGCTTCTGCTCCAGCGGTGGCTCTACCAAATAATAATTATGATATGCTAATTGGTGTGGCATTCATAATGAAATTTAGAGCTGTGTGTTAGATATGGCAGAGAAAACCCTTAATATCTTGGGACAACAGATTCCGCTTACTTTACATCCAGCGGAATTTCAACAGATCTGTTATGCTCCAGTCAAATCAATCTGGCATACAGTGATGGAGTGATTCATGTCTGATATAGGCGAATGAAGTGGAGAATTAGAGCCCTCCCTGACCATATCTATGAGTATAAAGGGTGTCAAGAATCTATATGACTGGACGACAAGCCACCATTATGACCACACAGATCATTGGAGGAATTCCGCTGAAGGATCAATGGACAGAATCCACCGAGGATGTTTCAGAGCTATAAGTGATTGATCGCTTTAGATGAGGTGATAATGGGTCATAATGGGTCTTATCAGATTGCATTCAAAATAGGGCAATAAGGTGATGTCAACATTAAGCAAAATATATATAGGATTGCCTCAAATTAAGGCGATAAAAATTGAAGAACAACAAGCTGAACAATGAAAAGACGGCGACATGAATAAAATAAGCAAAAGGATTAGTACCAACTGAAGTTGCTGGGATATCAGTGAAATGAGGGGACTGGAGGGGTAGTCTTGAGAGGTTTTAAAAAGAAGAAAGAAGGAAGATAAGAAGGAAAAAAGGAGCTGACTCAAAGAAGATCCGCTGACTTATTATATTTTAGTAAAAAAAGTGTTTGGGGGAAATTGCTCCCATTTTTATTATAAATTAAGTGTTTTAAGTGTATCAAGGAACCGGCGATCATTATATTGTCCAGTCCAATTGTTCAATGGCCAAAACCCTGTGCGAAAAGCCCTTTATTGGGTACATCCAGAATCGCTGAGATTCAACAGTGTTGCTCACTACAGGGGCCCATTGAACGATAACAATACAACAAAAACTCAGCTGCCAGTTGTGTCGCATCCAGGGTGTTTTAATAAGAAATCTGCATTAAATGGTGGTCCTGTTGCATATGAGAAGTTAAGACTCGCATTAGATACTGTGCTCAAAAAGCAGGATGAGTTGCTTCAGAAGGTTTACAGTGATAAGATGCCGCCATTTGATTGTGAAGGAAATATTCATGGGTCTTTTACTGTTTTGAGTTTTCAACTGAAGGTACTTCAGATCGGTGGAGGATGAAACTATTACTCTCCTCTTTGGATGTCAGAAGTGCTGATCAAGTCAGTTGTTATCTCTCAGCTAGTTCCGTTTCATACCATGAAGTTAAGAAGATGGTGCTGCATTTGTTTGGCGGAACCGCTAAAATGTCACAGCAGAAAACTGAGTTCTTGACCATCAGGTTTCAGCGAAATGAGACCCTCACCACATTTACTGACAATCTATGATGGAAGCACACATGCTGATTGGGGCAAAAATTTTATCTAAAGTTGATGTGTGTATCACAATGGCCTTGGCGGTAAAGCCATACCCTGAACTTTACAATGTCATAGCCCGTTGTTAGAGCCTGATGTACCTCTTCTTAAACTTGTTCAGTTTGTATGTCACTTATCTGTAACTTTCCCTCCACTTAATACTGAGCAAATCTGCACTGTCACCGTTGTCCACCCTAATCATGTGGGAAGATTCAACCAGTTAGGGAGGATCCCATCAGGATATACGCAGTCCAACGGGCGTTCCTTAATTACCAATCAACATCTAACCAACTACCAATCTGGCCCTAACCACAATGATAGGTGGCAGTCATTTTACCGTTTGAGGTCTGGTTATGTCAATTCTTTTAAGAACCATCTACCAAGTGAACCAACTTATACCAAACACAGCCGTAGGCCCTATGGAGTAAGTTGTTTTAATTGTGGTCGCACTGGGCACATGGGACGATGGTGCCCCAATTGACAGATCTTTCCATGCAACGGGAGCAGGGCTATCAGGGAAAAGTCCGATCAGAGTAGAGAAGAGACTCTCTACTTACGCTACCTTGAACTTACATGTCCCACCTGAGTCTACTGTATTGAATATATCTGAAGCTTCTCAGTATAACGATACATTCCTCTACCAACAGCCAGTTGGGGGAGTAAATGTGCTGACCCAAGCGCACGTTGAAGAAATGGTGGACAAAAACTCTCCAGATTGAATGAAGCTTTATGCCTGTCAAATGTTTGATCAAAATCTGTTAGATCATCTAGAACTGTTTGTAGATGCCCTGTCCCTGAGGGGAATAGATGTCGCCCTTACATTGGACGTTATTGTAACCTGATGCCCTAAAATCAGTGTGGGCATTATGAGTTTTCTGGGAAAACATGAATAATTAAGTGTACACGTAGTAAATAGCTGGGATTCATCTTACTAAGAATTCACTTATGTGACATAGTGGTAGCTAAAACCTGGGTACAGATATCATTGATACGGGCACCCCTGTTAATATTGTCTCCACTAAATTGGTGGTGAAGTTGTCCTTAAAACCTGACATAGACCACCAGATGGTGTATGGGACCGCTGGAGCTAGAACCACCACTTATAAGGGAGCATATAGCGCGCTTCCCTTGCAGTTCAGATCCATTGTTGTGGTGGCTCCAGTGGTGGTATTACCAAATAGTAACTACAATCTGTTGATTAGAACTGCATTTATGTGACACTATGGGGCTATAGTTGACATGATGGAAGAGACCCTAGACATTTTGGGACAGCGAATCCCTATTTATTTCACCTCTAGCGGAGTGCCAAAGAGTTCAGCGCATATGAGACAGATCAACCTTGCCTACAGCGATGAGGTGATTTCAGTGCGCTATCATTGATTAAAAAAGAAAACGTGGGCCCTCTCCCATCATATATACGAATACCAAGCGTTACCGCTTTGATAAGCTGGAGCTATATCCAATCCCTCTGGACATCAAGTAATAGTAGACACAGAGTTAGAAGTGGAAGTGCCAGTTGGGCTCTATGGAGAGATCATTGGGCCTTATCAGCAATCACGGCTTGAGCCCCACGTGGTCTCAGGCATCATACTTCCAGGCCATGGGGAAATTAAAGTACTGATAGCAAATCTTCAGAACAGCCACATTCAAATCCGCTGACATCAGATTATAGCATATTTACATCTGAACCCAGTTGAAGAGATCAACCAGGTTCATGAGTTCAGTTCTTTGGATGAATTTGGTCTGCCCATCAAACCACATCTTGGCGCAAAGGTGGTTGTACTGTGGGAAAATTTATCTGGATTATCAGAAGATCAGAAGGAGTGGGCGGAAGCGTTATATTAAAAGTATAAATAGATCTTTGCAGATGACGATCATGATTTGGGGTGCGCTTGGGGGGTTGTTCATTGACCGAACACTGGGAATTATCCCCCCATCAGGTCTCAACCAATTTTTCAATCATGGGCAGTTGAAGAAGTTGTCACCATTGAGATTTTTGCTGCTGGAGCAGGGAATGCTCAAACCATCTAAGAGTCTGTGGGCTTCGTTTGTCCTAATTGTTAAAAAGAAGGATGGCACTAACCGCGTAGTAATTGACTACCAGAAGCTCAATAGCATCACCAAAAAGAATGATACCCTCTGCCATGGATTGATGATGCGCTGGATCAGCTAGGTGGAGCCCGCTACTTCTTGGCGATGGATTTGATATCTGGCTATTGGAAAATTGAGTTGCCTTCAGTGGAACAAGAAAAATGTGCCATAATCACCTCAAAAGGGCTTTTCCAACCAACGCGCATGCTGCAAGGGCTATGTAACACCACGGCAATGTTTCAATGAGCAATGGACACCATACTGGGTGATCTGAAGTTGTCATGCATTCTTGTGTATCTCAATGATATTAACATCTTCTCTCGCATGTTCACTGAGCATCTCACCCATTTGGAAGAGGTATTTCGCCAACTGGCTGAGGCTAATATCAAAATCAAGCCTCAGAAATGCCACTTCTTCAAGGATCAGCTTGAGTACCTTGGGTTTGTGGTGGATGCGACTGGGTTGAGACCTCAGCTAGACAAGGTAGAAGCCATCCAGAAGATGACTAAGCCTGCTAATAAGCGGGAAATTCAGGTGTTTCTGAGGATGGTGGGTTATTACTGAAGATTCATACCCAATTTCAGTTGCATTGGAAGTCCGCTGTTTGATCTATTAAAGAAAGACGCCATGTTTGAATGGATGGAACAACATCAATGTGCCTTTGATACACTTTGAATGGCATTAGTTAGTGCACCGGTGTTGCGCTACCCTAATTTTAATAAGGAATTTATAGTGCAAATGGATGCATCCCTTTCCATTGTTGGGGCAGTCCTGTCTTAGAAGGACGATGATGGAGACGAGCACCCATGTGGCGTACTGTAGTTGTAGCTTGTATTGACATTAACGGAATTACACCATAACTGAGTGGGAGTGCTTAGCGGTGATCTATGCATATAAACAGTTTTGAGTCTACTTGCATGGAATAAAGTTTATAGTCGTGACAGATCATGCATCATTGCGCTGGTTGCAGAATTTGAGAGATTCTGAGGGGCGACTAGACCAATGGGCTCTTAAGCTGCAAGCTTATGACTTTGAGATTCTACACTGACTGGGAGCAAAACACCAAAATGTTGATTGCTTATCAAGATTGCTAACAATTACAGTTATGGCGGATCTAAGTGATATAATGTTTGACAAAATGCTCAGCGGGAAGTATGATGATGAAACGCCTTAAGTTATCAAGTTACTAGATGGACTCAGGACCAATAGGTTCCTAAGAAATGGGGAATTGTATAAGCGTATAGGGGATGTTACCGTGAATATCCCAAGGCCTTCCATCTGCTCAAATATTATTATGAGTGCACACAATCAGTTGGCCATGGAAGAGTCCAGAAAACGCTTGAATTGTTAAAGACGCGGTATTATTGGGAAAGCATGCAATATGATGTGCTTGAGACCCTGTCTTGCTGCCACCAGTGGCAGGTGGAGAAGCCATTCCACCAGAAGACTTCATACCAGTTGGTAAAACCTAGCTTTGCTTGGCATACAGTCTCTATTAATGTCATGGACCTCTGCCAACTGGAGCAAATTAGTTTAAGTATATCCTGGTGGCAATTGACCACTTGACAAGGTGGGTTGAGGCGTGAGCCATTCAGGATCTGGGGGCAGTTACTGTGGCTAAGTTCATAATGGAATGTATCATACAGCGTCACAGCTGCCCACAGTTTATCCTTACTGACAATGGAACCAACTTAACCTCTCACATTTTACTTAAGATTAACGAATTAATGGCTATCAGCGGGGTCCTAACAACCCACATATCACCCTGAGTCTAACGGAATGGTTAAATGGGTTAATGGGACTCTGGTGAATATACTCCAGAAGTTGGTTACAGATAGACCCTCCTATTGAAGAACCCTTCTTTCTACTGCGGTATTCGCCTATAATATAGGTTACCACTCTGCCACGAAAATAGCCCCTTCCAATTGCTTTATGGGCGTCACCTTGCTCTTCCTGCGCTGCTATATGCTTGTGCAGAGGACACTGGCGGAATGGACCCACAATGATATTTAACCACCCTTATAGATACACTGAATAAGTTACAAACTGAAGTTTACTCGTTCATCTTGGCCAAGAAAATCAAAAACTAGGCTGTGGATCAAGTATGGCGCAGTGGCCTAGCACAGTTCAAAGATGGGGATTTGGTGCTATTCTATGACCAGCACGGGTTTGGGCGGAAGCACAAGCTTGCTAATATCTGGATTGGACCATATGAAATAATAGAAAAAATGGGAGTTGACGCTTATACTATCAAGGATCCTGAAAGCAGCCAGATTATAAATTGGGTTCACGAAAATTCCTTTGGGCATATAAGCAGTAATATAGCTAGACTAAAAATGAAAAAAGTAAAAAGTAAAATTATAAAAATATAAATATATGTGTATATGCTAACAGGTTTGTTATTTTAATTGGGGTGGTCCCTTGAGGTCTTTTGCTTCGCTGTCTTTATTTTCCTGTATTTTTTTGGCTTCTTGCGGTGTTCCTTATGTTTCAATCGATGGGACCTTTGCTTCTTCTTCCACTGCTTCAGGCGTGCCATAGTTTCTATGGGCTCGACTGGGGTTGGGGGTGGAGGCAACGGCTGCCAAGGTGAGAGCGAGGGGGCTGGCATCCTCTCTGGGGCCACTGTGCTAAGCCAAAGAGGGGAGGTCAGTGTGACGGACTAGAAGAGGAGGATGGACTGGCATTCCAGGGTAACAGGCAAGGTGGTGAGAGTTTGGCTGGTTGATTGAGTTGAAACCATTCCTGCCCCATGAGGAGCAGAGCTTGAAACCACATGCGTTGATGCTACCAGGAAATCAATGAGTACGCCAACAGAGGAGGCCAGAGTCATAAAGGTTGGTGAGTAAGCAGGTGAGTGCTGGCTTGAGGGGAAAAGGCTGCGCCCAGGGACAGGCAATCTACAAAGAAGTCCTCCATGCTCAGATAAGCTTTCAGAAAAGGAGAGGTTGCGGTGAATGCCGCTTGCTGGGCCCACTTGAGGGCTGTCTGGTGCTGCTCTATTACTGAACCTAAAGCAGTTGTGTGATGCAAAATTAAGTTACCTAAGAGCGCCATGATGGGAAGGTACTGCGATGGATCATCGGCGCTGAGGGCGGTGAATGCTGTGGTGACCCCATAGCAAAGGCGAGCTATTCAGTTGTTGCAGAAGCTTACCCCTAAGGACTGGAAGTGGTTAGGAGCGCGGGGAAAGGACCTGGACCAGCAGGCTATTACCCACTGCACAAAGCACAGCATCCGCTGAACAGACAGAGCCACAGGATGGGGCTCAGCAGGGGATGGAAGCACTAGGCGGCTAAAGCCACTCACCAAGAGCTGAGCCACTTTGTTATGTGAAGGCCCTCAGCTCCGCTCTCCTCCCCAGCGTAGCTGGCCCACAATGTCCCCAAAGGGGGCGCGCCAGGAGGCCAAATGACTGACGAATTTGGGAAGAATCTCTTCCTGGGTTAGCACGGTTGTGAGGTCCACATCAGCCTCATCCTCATCAGCCAAGGGGAAAGGGAACCGGGGAAGAGGGATATGGCCTGGGTTGGGTAACTCCACACCAAGCCACAAATGGTAGAAGAAAGTGAATTCACAGACTCGCAGATGTTGGCGTGGAATGGTTTACATAGCAATTGCAGGAAAAAGAGGCGTACAGCTTATCGTCCAGTCAAAGGGGGGTAATGTCAAGAATCTATATGACTGGATGACAAGCCACCATTATGACCACATGGATCATTGGAGGAATTCTGCCAAAGGATCAATGGACAGAATCCGCCGAGGATGTTTCAGAGCTATAATTGATTGATTGCTTTAGAATGAGGCGATAATAGGTCATAACAGGTATCATCAGATTGCCTTCAAAATAGGGCAATAAGGTGATGTCAACATTCAACAAAAGATATATTGGATCGCCTCAAATCAAGGCGATAAAGAATTGAAGAACAATAAGCTGAAACCAATGAAAAGATGGCGACATGAATAACTCAGCAAAAAGACCATATAGTACTAAAAATAACTCAGCAAAAGGGTTGGTAGCGACTAGAGTTGCTGGGATATCAGTGAAATGAGGGGACTGGAGGAGTAGTCTTGAGAGGTTTTTGGAAAAAGAAAAGAGGAAGATAAGAAGGAAGAAAGGAGCGGACTTGAAGAAGATCTGATGACTTATAATTTAGTAAAAGATGTGTTTGGGGGAAATTGCTCCCATTTTTATTATAAATTAAGTGTTTACAAGTGTATCGAGGAACTGGTGATCATCATATTGTCTAGTCCAATTGTTCAATGGCCAAAAACCTGTGCAAAAAACTCTTTAGCGGGTACATCCAGAATCGCCAAGATTCAACAAAGGGATTCCACTCTGAGAAGCGATGGCTTTGAGCCTATTGTCTGGACACCAGTGCATAGTAGGAGCTGAGCTCGAATTTTGACATCACTAAAGGGCTATATGGGGAAATTATGGGGCTCCACCAGCAATCATGGCTTGAACCACATGTGGCTCCAGGGCTACTGTTACCTAGGTATGGGGAGGTGAAAGTACTGCTAGTAAATTTACAGAAGGATATAATAACAATCCAGTGGCACCAAGTGGTGGCTTATCTACAATTGGCTCCTATAGATGAAGTTGGTCATATTCATGATTTTAGATTGTGGTAGGACCTTGGCCTAATGAAAATCCATTATTTGGCATAATGATAGTGGTTCTGCGGGAAGTGCTAACTGGATTGTCAGTGGAACAGCAAGATAAGGCGATAGCTTTATTTGAAAAATACTGGGATATTTTCACACATGACAATCATGATTTGGGGTGCACCCAAGGGGTGGTACATTAATAGATATGGGGAATCACCCTCCCATTCAATTGTGGCCTATTAGACGTTCAAAGGCGGCGGAAGAGGTTGTCTCTGATGAGGTAAATAAACTGATAAAATAAGAGAAGATAGAGCCATTAAACAGTCTGTGGGCATCGCCGGTGCTCATTGTAAAAAAAAAGATGGCACAAATAGGGTGGTTATTGACTATTGAAACTCAATAGTGTAATGAAGAAGGATTAATACCCCCTTCCGTGGATTGATGATGTGTTAGATCAATTGGGAGGAATAAATTGTTTTTCTGCCATGGATTTGATCTCAGGGTACTGGCAGATTGAATTGCCATCAGTAAAATGGGAGAAATATGCTATCATCACTTTGAAGGGATTATTCCAACTGACGCGTATGCCACAGGGTTTGTGCAACGCCATAGCTACGTTCCAGCGTGCTATAGATACGATTTTAGGTAAATTGAAGCTGTCCTGCATCTTAGTTTACCTTGATGATATCAATGTGTTTTTACAAATGTTTACAGAGCATCCTGCCCATCTGGAACAAGAGTTTCACTGACTCGTTAACACTAATATCAAAATCAAGCCTCAGAAATGTCACTTTTTAAAGAGCAATTAGAATATCTTGGGTTCATAGTGGATTCAAAAGGGCTTAAACTGCAGCTGGCAAAGGTGAAAGTGATAAGCATGATGACCCACCCAGGCAATAAATGGGATATTCAAGTATTCTTGGGGATGGTAAGGTACTACTGACAGTTCATTTCTAAAATTCAGTTGTATTGGTGCACCGCTTTTTGAGTTGTTAAAGAAAAATGCCACTTTCAACTGGATGGAACAATGCCAAAATGCTTTTAATGTGTTATGAACTGCGTTGGCGAGCACACCTATTTTCAATACTCCAACTTCAAAAACAATTTATAGTACAACTGGATGCATCAAACTCCACTATAGAGGCAGTATTATCCCAAAAGGATGATGATGGCGTGGAGCACCCTGTAACAATTTGCAGTCAAAGCTTGAACTGTCATGAACAAAACTACACCATGACCGAGCGGGAGTGCTTGGCGGTGATTTACAAATACAAACAGTTTCAGTTATATCTACATGGGATAAATTTACAAGAGTTGACGGATCATGCATCCTTGCGCTGGCTGCAGAATCTCTGTGAACCTGAAGGATGGCTCGTACATTGGGCACTGAAGCTCCAGACATAAGATTTTGGGTTTGTACACTGGCCAGGAGCAAAACATCAAAATGAGGATTGTTTTTCCCAACTACCAATGGTCGCCATTATGGCGGATTTGGCTGACATTATGTATGAGAAGATGGTGGTGGACAAGTACCATGATGAGCCACCACAAGTGATCAAGGTACTAGATGGGATTAGGCAGGATACTTTACTACATGAGGGGGAACTATATAAGAAGATTGGATACTTGACGCTGAGTTTCCATAAACCTTCCACTAGACCCTCGATTATTATGAATGCCCATCAGGTGGTAGGACATGGAGGATTGCGGAAAACGTTGGAGTTTTTGTGAGCCCGCTACTATTGGGAGAGCATGCATTATTATTTCTGGAAATGGTAAGCTGTTGCCATCAGTGTCAAGTGGAAAAACCTTTCCACAAGAAGACCACATACCAGCTAGTTAAGACCAGTTTGCTTGACACACCGTTTCCCTTGATGTAGTGGGACCTTGAAAATCGGCATGAACTGATCAAAGTATATAATTGTCACAATTGATCGTTTGATAAGGTGGGTGGAGGCCAGGGCAATCAACGACTTGGGAGCGATCAAAACAGCCAAGTTTATTATGGAGTGCGTTATACAGTGACTTGGCTGCCTGCAGTTCATCTTAACGGACAACATAACCAGTTTCACCTCGCACACCTTGCCAAGTTGAATGAGTTGATGGCGATCTGCGGAGTTTTGACTACACTCTACCATCTGGAATCAAATGGAATGGTGAAACGGGTCAACAGAAACTTAGTGAACATACTACATAAGTTGGTGAAGGATTTACCCTCGAAATGGAATACCCTTTTACCTACAGCTCTTTCTGTATATAATATTAGCTATCATTAGTCCAAAGGCAATAGCCCTTTCCAACTGCTGTATGGTCGACATCCGGCTCTTCCTGCTCTGCTTTACTCATGTGTAGAGGACACTGGTGGTGTGGAACCCCAAAGTATTTGACAAGTCTAAAAGAAATGCTGATCAAGTTACAAATGAAAGCCTATTCCACCAATTTGGCTAAGAAAATTTGAAATCAGGTGGCTGACCAGAAAAGACAGAGTGGACTTTAACTGTTCACTATAGGAGATCATGTCTTATTCCATGACCAACACTAATTTGGGCGGAAAAACAATCTCTATAACATCTGGGCTGGGTCATTTGAGATAATTGAGAAGACTGGAATGGACGCCTACACCATTAAGGTACCTGCAGGGGGTCAGATTATCAACTAAGTTCACATGAAGTTTCTTTGAGCATATAAGCAATAGGAGCATATCGTCCATTCAAAGGGGTGATAATGTCAAGAAGTTGATATGACTGGACAATATGCTATACATTATGGCGGATTAAAATTGGAGTTGAGACGAGTCTTGAGATTAACAGAAAAGATATATGGATGAAAAGCAATTCAATTGAAGTTTTGACTGCTTAGAAAATCAAGGAAAATTATGCTGAGACTTTGATATAGATGAAAACTCCTAGAAAAGGTAAAATGAATAGGTGATTACCAAGCAGAGGATGCTTTTGGCTTGGGAGACCAAGATTTAAGAGTTGAATGAAAGATTGAGAAAAAGGTCTTTTTGGAAGGTTTTGGAAGATAAGTCTGCAATTATTAGAAGATTAATAAAGTGTTGATAGTGGCAATCGCTCCATATATTACTTCATGGGTTTTTATTAGAGTCAGCAATCTCCATATCATCTAAATTGGTTGCTCAGTGGCTAATACCCTGTGTAAACCAACTTGGTGGAATCAAGCCATTATGCTGAGAATTAACAGGAGTCCTCCATGGTGAAGATTAGAGAAATTAACCAAAACCTGAAGTAGCCTCATCGTTATAGATATCTACAACCTCTAACAGCATCTCCTTGATATCATGGATAGTATGGATGAGCCTTTTAACGAAAATAAGATGCTGTGCAATGGAAGGGTAAGTAGCTAAACCAGTTAGAATGGCAGTGAAGGCATCATCAAGAGGTAACAATTTAGCAAGTACCAGAGTCTGAGCTTCATCATAAATTTGATTGACAAAGGTGGTGAGCAATTTTCCCTTTTTTATGCTGAGGCACACAAAGGCCTGCTTTTGCCTCTTCAGACTTTTTTTGAGCCAAATTCAGAAGTCAGCGCATCCTTAACCTCTGTCCATGTATTCAGAGTGTCCATATGTGGGACCATCACTTCTTGAGCCAAGTGACTTAGGCGAGGTAGGATTTTCTTGACTTTTTGTTGGTCAGTCATGCCTTCCATGAAAGATTTATAGAAATATATAGTAAAAGCAATGCTACCCTCTCCAGGGATAAACTTGTCTTTAAAAGAAGTTTTAAAAGAGCGCTGCTTGAGCTTTTTGAGGCGTGATAAAGAGCTGTCTAGTTGCTGTTCAAGGGCAACCAGCCGGGGTTGGAAGCAATATGGAGGTTGTAAGGGTTAGTTCCACCAACACCCTCCATTTTGAACGTTTTTTGTGGTGTACTACCCCCTATTGTGAGCACCACTTGTTGAAATCAGGGTTTTTGGTAGGCTCAAAGGTGCTAATTAGCCCCCTGATTTCAACAATAAGGAAAGATAAGTTTTTATCTCAAATGCTGAAATTAAGGAAAAAGAGGTTTGACCACTAAAGAAATAATAAGCCTAAAATTAATAATATATGTTAGCTTTCTAAGTTTTATTAGAAAGCAGTGAGCAGGTTAAGAAGCAGCCCCTTAACATTTGTACTGCTTAGTATTTAAATGAAATTGAGGCTTGAAGCAAGATAGTTAGTTAATCCAGTATTAGCTTTGAGCCTATTTAAAAAATATGAGGTTTGAACTATCATATTTCTCAAAACTCGCTTCACTATGTTAGAACAGCCAATGAAGGGTCAAGAGTTGGTAGGACAAACCCGTGAGGTAACGTTTTATTGTATTTGAGCAAAAACTATGGGGAATATTAATTTTACCTGGTGTGGCCCCCTCAAGGCATATAAAAAGGCCTGGTCTCCGCGGTGGAGTTTTCAGTAATTTGACTGTAGAACGTGAGTGACTTCTGAATGGCTCCCCTAATTTTTCTGGTGATTTGGCATAATCCTATTATTAATTGTGGGCCTGTTTGGTCAAAGGATGGAGCAATCACCTTACTCTGAGAGGCCAGATTCCACTAAGAATCAGATAGGCATTTTGTATATTTAATAATTGGGATTATCCTCCTTTGAACTATTATTATTTACTAGTCAAACAACCGTTTGTCTGAAAAGCACTATATACTTTCTATATTTATATAGTAAAATAAAAAGTATAACAATTCTGTTATTATTGTTTTTGCTTTCAATTAGTGCTAATTATGCCAAATATAAGATATGTTGTCAAAACTTCAGGCTTAGCCTTCCTAATGTCAGCAGAGGTTTAGAGGACACCATTGTTCTTAGGAACAGCCAATTTTATGTTTAATTCCAAGGCTTTTTTAGCACTAGTGGTGCATAACCCAAAAGAGGAGCTGCCACACATCTTTATTTGCAAATGGGCCAATTAAAGGGATTATTAGAATAAAAAATTCCTAATATGACACCTCAGCTAACGGCCTAGGAAACCCATATCAGAAGGTGAGGAAGCTTTGGGAAAACTTTTGTCCAGCTCCTGCTTTAGCTGGCAGGCCATGGCAGACAACATTGGGGTGGGAGCATCAGTGACATGTAGCATAAGGAGGTATAATTGTGAGTTTTCTTTATTAATGAGGCCAGCGGTGTTAATCATCTCAATGTATTAAGCAAGTTGATGCGCAGCAAAAGTAATGAGATCAGGCACACAAGTAAATGACTTGATTTGCTGGCAAGTTTTAGGATAATTAGGGTCAAAAAGAGAGGTTTTTGCTGCATTGATGCAGGTGCAGTTCACACCAAAAGCCAGCTCCTCAATCTCATACTTTGCCTCTTCCTCAATATCATTGTCAGACATTTGCCTTACCAGCTGAGAAATAAGAATGTTGAAGGTTGAATTCAGCTGAAGAGGGGAAATGTCAGCCATTTGCAATTTTCTGATGTGGTTAAGAGTTTGTTTATTAATAATAAAAATAAGAAAGTCATGAAAATCAGCCAAAAGTCCCTGGCCAATCCTTGGTGGAACCCCAATAATTGGGGAAACACCAGTTCGAAACCTGTATGGGCACTAGTCATAAATTCAGCTGGTTGGATTACTCTAACCTCACCATGGAATTTGGGGAAATCCTTGGAAGGCACTCCCTCGACCCCAACAAAGTTCTCCATTGCACCTGCGTGGGGACCCCACTTTTTATAGTCTTGGCGGGGGTCCCCCAAGGCGCAAGAAAGTTTTTGGGAGGTGATTGGCTAAAGTATATAAAAACATTACCTCATGGGTACATGTTAGCCAATCAGAATTCCTCTTCATTTTGCTCCGTTGCCCTGAAGCAAATTCCTGAGTTATGATACATTATTTCCTCATATTCCTTAATTCAGATGAGGTTAAGCTGATCCAAACTTATTCCCAAAATCCCTTGATCCTCAAATCCCCATAAATACCTAAATAGTCAGGTATCAAGGATCATCATTTTTCTCATTTTACCCCGCACCTCTATTAAACAACTATAAAAACCCACTTTTTATATTTATTTATATTTTATTTTTATTAAATACTTTGTGGGATCCAGTGGCGTAGCACCAGGTGAGTGTATACCAGCTGGATTCCTACAAAATGGTGCTCACTACAGGGGACCCCTGTATGCCAAAAGTCGTTGCTCTTGAAAAGCAACTTAAAGATGCTTTATCCCGCCCTAAGGAGCTTGAACAGCGTCCTTACAAACTCCCTCTTAAAGCAAAGTTCATCCCTGAGGAAGGAAGCATTGCCACTTTCCTTTACGTTTATGAAGCCGCTATTGATGGCACAACAGACAAGCAAAAAGTTCGACACATCCTACCTTGTTTGAGTCGTCTAGCCCAAGAGATGATAGTCCCTAATCTGAACCCTTCATACACTTGGGCAGAGGTGAAAGAGGATCTTCTGGATGAATTTGAATCACAACAGAGTCTACACAGGGAAAAACAGGCCTTTATGCGCCTTAGTATGTTTGAAGGTGAATCAACCATTGCCTTTGCTGAACGCTTTTACCTCGCTGCACAAAGGTTGACCACCTCTAACATGCTTACCCTTGATGATGCCATCGCCGCCTTGTTAACTAACTAGCTTCTCGACCCTATCTAGCCAGACACATCATCTCAGTGTAGCGCCACTTTAAAAATCTCCGTGACATAAAAGAGGCTTTGTTTAAAGTAGCTGAATTCCAAGTATAGAAATCTTCAGCTCCCATCATTGAGGAGCTACCGCTTGTTGAGCAGTTGGGAGTGCCTTCACCTGTGCCTATCCTCCCTACAAAACATGCTCCATCAGTACGACTTAAAAAGCTTTAAATTCACACTCTACGGCTACCTAATCTTCTGTGGTAGTCTCACCTACCTCAATCGCTGCCTTACCTGTTGTTGCGAATACTCTTGGGGAGGAAGCTGAGATGAGTTATAATGATGTCAGTTACTATATATTAGGAGCCCCGCGGAAATAGAAGTGCCTGATCATTTGAACGCTGGAGGAGTATATGAGTCTACCATACCTGTGGAAACTTACCTCAGCTAAGTTCTAGGATGTCCAAAAATCATTGACACTGCCAGCGATGGTGACCAATTCTTAGCTGGCCTGCTACATCCCCTTCAACGGGTCCATAAAGTCCATCATGGATAAACACACTGATGATGCTAAGAAGTTAACCTCCACCTTCCGTTTCAAGGATGTTTTAGCTTTATCACATAACTTTGGGGGAACGCTCACCAAAGTTGAAGTGGTCATTCAAAAGGTCCAAATACTGGCTATCCTGGACACTGGATCTCCAGTCAACGTGGTCTCCATTAAGCTTGATAAGAAGATAAAGCTAGCGCCTGATTTGGAGTACACCCAAGAGTTTGGAACCTCTGGTCCCAACAATACCCGTGCTATTGGGGCATACTCTTCCCTTCCCATTCGAATTGGGAAGCTTATCCTATAATCTCCTGCTGTGGTTTTGGACAATAACGCATATGATATGCTCATCGGCACTTAGTCTATGATTGAGTATGAAGGAATAATCAACTTGAAGCAAGGGGTAATCTCATTACTTAATTATGAAGTACCTTTAGTCTTATCCAACAAAGAACCCCACAAGCACAAATACTCTTGACTGGTCAGATATCCTTTTTCATCTATAGCCTTGTCATATACCACTTCTGGTCGCAATACAAAGAAATTACCTGATTCAGTGGATGAGGGGATGGTATCCCTTTTATGCGGCTGATGAGATCTTGCTTAATCCTGGGGAACAAAGAGTGATTGACACTAAATTACACTACAAATCCCACATCACTGTTTATTGCACCTCATAAGTATTGAGGGTGTTAGCCCCTTGGAGCCTCGTGTTTTGCCTGGGATATTAGACCCTGCCTACCAAAGGCCTATTACCCTTCTTTTAGGAAACCTCACTGGAAAAGATATGATCATACGGAAACACCAGGAAAGTGGTAGAGGTTTCCTACTCCCAGTAGAGGACATTGAACATATTTCCTCCGTTGGCTCTATGTCAGATTTGGGCTTACCCATGGATAACATGGTGTGTACCTTGCCCAACGTTCATATTTCGGATAATCTAATCCCAGAGGAGTTGGAGAAAGTTCATACCTTGCTGGATGAATATAGTGGCATCTTCTCAAAATTGGATACTGACTATGGCCACATGAAGGGCTGGTGCCACTCCATTGATGTGGGTGATGCCCGACCTATCAGGTCCAAACCCTACTAAAAGTCAAAAGTGGAGGAGCAACATATGAGGACGGAGCTCCAGCAGTTATTAGATGCAGGGTTACTTGTTCCTTCTCAAAGCCCTTGGTCTTCACCTCTCATACTAATTAAAAAGAAAAATGGAGGTCATCATGTAGTCATGGATTACCGTAGGTTGAATAGCCTCACTAAGAAGGATAGCTATCCTATCCCTCGCATTGATGACGCCCTGGCCCAACTCTCTGGCTCTGACTTCTTCTTCGCTATGTATTTGGCCAGTGGCTATTGGAAAATGTACCTTTTTCCTCAAGATCAGGAGAAATGCGCTCTTATTTGTAGTGAAGGTCTCTTCCAACCCACATGACTACCCCAAGGGTTGTGCAACGCACCTGCCTCTTTCCAGCGTGAGATGGATCACATCTTACAGGACCTCAAGTTGACTTGTGTCATCGTCTATCTTGATGACATTACAGTGTTCTCAAGAACCTTCAATGACCATCTTAATCACTTGAAGGAGGTGTAAAACGGTTACGTAAGTTTAATATCAAGTTGAAGCCCTCAAAGTGTATCTTCTTCCAAAAGAAATTAGATTTCCTTGGCCATTCTATTTCCCAAGAAGGGATTTAACCCATGAAGGATAAGGTTGAAGCCATCGCAAAAATGACAGCCCTTAAAAATTTATGAGATGTTCAGGTATTTTTAGGGATGATGGGGTATTACCATTAGTTCATCCCTAAGTTCGCCCAACTTAGTGAGCCCCTTATTTGGCTGTTAACCAAGAATACCCCTTTTACTGGGGTGCTGAACAAAAGGCCGCCTTTGAAACAATGAAGCAACTGCTACAACAACGTCATATCCTGCGGCATCCTGATTATAATAAACCCTTCATATTATTCACTGATGCCTCAGATGATGCCGTTGGGGCCATTCTAGCCCAACTCGATGAACATGGTATAGATCATCTTGCTTCTTATTTTAGCAAAATGCTATCAAAGCAGAACGCAACTACAGTGTGACAGAGTAAGAGTGCCTTGCTGTTCTGTTAGCTGTCAAGCATTATCGCACTTTTCTATATGGAACCACCTTTACTGTAGTCACAGACCACGCATCTCTAAAGTGGTTGCAAAACATGAAGGATCCTACTGGTCGGTTAGCTCTCTGGGCCTTAAAGCTCTAGCCTTATGACATGAAAATCAAACATCATGCTGGTACCCATCACTTAAATGTTTATGGGTTGACCCGACTGCCTGTCCTCCACTTAGATAACAAAGAGATGGAAAGGCTACATGATCTTTTAATGACCCCCAATGACTGGGAAGATGAGGATGAGCCTGTGCAGAAAATGTTAGCCTGAAACTCCCATAACACCAAAGTGGAGAATGTGAAGTTGTATAAGCAGATGGAAACAAAATGGCTACCTTACCTTTGGCCCTCAGAACATGTACCTGCTATCCTAGAAGCTCACTCCACCTTAGGTCATGGAGAAGCCAAGAAAACTTATGAGTGGATTAAGGATCTGTTTTATTGGGATAGAATGATGGAAGCTATTGTTGATGTCTTGGACGCCTGCATTACTTGCAAGAAGCAGTCCGTCCTCAAAACTAGATATCAGTATCAACCAACCACCCCTCAACAACTTTCCACACTATTAGTCTAGATGTGATAGGTCCCCTTCCTCAGTCCACTAGTGGAAACCTCTTTATTCTAATAGCAATCGACCGTTTAACTAAGTGAGTGGAAGCTGTGGCTCTCTCTGTTCAAACGGCCAAGGCCACAGCCACCTTTTTACATCAGAATATATTCTCTTGACATGGCTGTCCTCAAGTATTACTATGCGATAATGGAAAAAACTTCACCTCCAAAGTAGTCAAAATCCTGGCCACCTCTATGGGGGCTCAACAACTTTTCTCTGCTCCATACAATCCATCAACTAATGGGACTGTGGAGAGAGCCAATGGAATCTTGGTATCCATCCTACGCAAAATGGCCTCTTATGATCCACTTCACTGGGATCAATTCTTACCCAGTGCCCTTATAGCTTATTGGATCAGTTATCATCAGATCTTGAAAATGTCCCCATTCCGAGTCTTATATGGGCGGGAACCTGGAATACCTGCTCTTTTAGTTAAATATGCATTCTCCTCTAGAGTTGAGGAACCTGAAAAAGTCATGCGCAGATTAGCTCAGCGCATCATACAACTCCAATATGAGGCTATGACTAATTTAGCCAAAACAGTGACTAAAGAAGGGCAGGCTGCAAATGCACTCTGAACTCCCCTGCCTACATTCCAAGTGTCTGATAAGGTACTTTTTTAACATAACTGCATCACTCCTAGAAACGTTAATCTTGGATCAATATGGGAGGGCCCCTTCACCATCACTTACAAAAGGGGAAATGAGTACTCAATTAAATCTCTAGCTACAGGTATAACCATTTATCGTGTACATGGCCATTTCCTCCGACCTTATTCTCCACCCAACATTCTTGAGGGGGTGATGTTGGACATTTGCCCTACCAGCTGAGAAATAAGAATGTTGAAGGTCAAATTCAGCTGAAGAGGGGAAATGTCAGCCATTTGCAATTTTCTGATGTGGTTAAGAGTTTGTTTATTAATAATAAAAATAAGAAAGTCATGAAAATCAGCCAAAAGTCCCTGGCCAATCCTTGGTGGAACCCCAATAATTGAGGAAACACCAGTTCAAAAACTGTACGGGCACTAGTCATAAATTCAGCTGGTTGGATTACTATGACCTCACCATGTAAATTGGGGAAATCCTTGGAAGGCACTCCCTCAATCCCCAACAAAGTCCTCTAATGCACCTGCATGGGGACCCCCCTTTTATAGGCTTGGCGGGGGTCCCCCAAGGTGCAAGAAATTTCTTGGGAGGTGTTTGGCTAAAGTATACAAAAACGTTACCTCAAGAGTATATGTTAGCCAATCAGAATTCCTCTTCATTTGCTCCGTTGCCCTGAAGCAAGTTCCCAAGTTATGATACGTTAATCCCTCATATTTCCTAATTCAGATGAGGTCAAGCTGATCTGAACTTATTCCCAAAATTTCCTCAATCCTTGAATCCCTTTAAATACCTACATAAGTCAGATATTGAGTATCATCGTTTTTTTCTCATTTTACCCCCGCGCCTCTATTAAACAATTATAAAGATCCAATTTTTATACTTATTAATACTTTATTTTTATTAAATACTTTGTGGGATCCAGAGGCGTAGCACCAAGTGAGTGTATCCCAGCTGGATTCCTACAATCTTTAGGGAAATTGGAGATAGGAATACCTTCAACCAGAGGTTCCATTGCCCCATAGAGTTGCTGGTGGAGTAGGGATGTTGGCAGGAGCTGTGGTGGCTTTGACTGCCGTTTTTTTATACTTTTATAAGTGGGACAAACGTTTTTAGGATAAAAATGGTGCGGCGCAATTTTGGAGGATCATTGAAAAGCTCCTCCAATGTAAAATATGGTTTGACGTTATACAACTAATCATTTTCATCAATACAATTGAGGCACTTGAAAGGATTTGACTCGGCAAATGCTGGCCCATATACCAGAGTTGGCAAATTGGATGCACCTGATTGGCTGCAAACTGTCAACCATGGCAGCTCAGCTAAAACTGTTTCAGCTATCAGCTCAGGTTGGTGTAAATTGACCAAATCTTTATAATCCTTAAGATTTTAATTGGCTGAAGCTTTGGAAGCCATGCCAGAATTCACTGAGGTTTGGGGCGAGAGAATCAAGCCCCACAAAAAAAATTTTGGGTGCAGCAGCAGCTGAGCTGATGTCGGAGGGGGAGCAGCAGAAGTGGTGAAGGCGGAAGCCATAGAGAACTTTTACTTCAAATGATCAAGCTTAAAGCACAAGGAGCAAATGGTGCGGCCATTCTTGACATGCACCTAGAATGGGTGCTCAGGGGTGGATCTGATCACCAAGCAAGGGGGGAATTGTGAGATGGGTATCACAATGGAATGAGCAGATTGTCACAAAGGTGTGCAGCCCTGCCAAATGGTCTGCTCCATTTGGAACCATGAATTGCAGCATGGGGTCTGTGCCAAAAATGGCCAAACTCTCCATGAGCTCATGGCAGAGGCGTTCAGGGGAAAGGTGGGAGGGTGACCCAGTGAACTGGACCACCAAAGTGGCCTCATCTGGGAGATGGGTGCAAATGGTAGGACGGAAAATATTTTAAAAATTAATGGCAGCTTATATGCTGCCATTGCATCAGCCTCAGAATGGAAACTGAGGTCAAAATACCCCTTAAATGGGTGGAAATCTATGAAACTGGCAGGTTTAAACACCGATGTGGCCATCTGGATGATAGCTAAGCTTGCATATGGGAAGAGGTTCCCATATTCGACCTGGAGGCTGAAATGCAAATTGCTCCATGGGAGCACCAAAAGGCTTTGGAACACCACTTGGGAACTCGCAAGATGGTGGGCTAAATCCTGAGAAGAGACATAATGCCTAGTAGCATTAGGAGGGCTAGCAGAGCCAGCCTGGGAGCGCTTCAGCGGTGGCCAAACTATGCCAGATGGCGGCGCACCACCACCCTAAGCTGGGGCAGCAGGCGTTGGAAAGCATTGTCATTCTTAAGTTTTGGCTCAATCAAGAAGCGTTTTTATATTGTTTTTAAGTTTCAAATTGGATTCGATTTTAATGTCAAACCAAAAGAGTGCTCAAGGTTTTAATTTCAAGGCTTCAACAAGGTTAGACTTGCTTGTAACCAAGAGTTAAAGTCTCATATATGCAAGTTCTAGACTATCTGAAATGCTTGTTGATGAAATTTGTAAACAGATAAAAGTATATTGTAGGTGGATCAACCATTTTTCATCAACACCCTTTAGTGAGCAGGACATTTATAGCAATAACTGTATTACGAATTTTTGTCCACCAAAGAAGCTAAGATTATGATTACTGTCACTTATAGTAGATACTAGAACTAGTATAGGCTTAATTTCGCGTCAACAAATTGGTAAACACCAAGATAAACAGCTAATCTTGTGGTAGATGAAAACTTTATATTTGTAAAGTAAGAGGTTTTTAACATCCTATTATTAAGATCTTAGATATTTAAACTAGTTATTTGGAATAACGTGGAATAGCTCTTGTGAATGGGACTTGTCATTGCATTTTCGAGGGAGCCTAATCTAGCACTTCAGACTTTGTACCCCCAGTTTAGCAAATTTGGATGTCATTGACTTGCTTTATTTTTGTCTAAATGCATATTTATATAAAGTATTATCGCACAAAAAGTTACTTAAAAGATTTTTCTTGGTTTTATAATAGGTTCCAAAGGTTTAAATGTTTCAAGAGCCTTATCTGAGAGTCTTGTTTGTGGAGAGAATACCTTTGCCTTGCTTCCCTTACCTAAAGCCCTCATCTCCATAAAAATTTGAAACCTTTTATATAAATGGAAATTTAGGGAGTTAGAAATTTTTATGGGCTTAGGGCTTGCGGGCTTTCCAGGTTTTTTTTGGATGAGATGGAGTTACCAATTTACTTATAAAGTGTATGACCTAGCTCCTCAATCTTCATTGGCAAGTAAAAAGAGATGGACTGCTTTTTGGGTTGAAACTAAGTATAGTTCAGTTCAGCTTTATGGGCGCGCCTTTGTCCTAACAACAGTTAGAGTAATTCAATGAACGTCCTGGTATAGTATATTTGAAAGTTCAAAATTTTTTGAAAGGTTAGGTGGAAATCAATCTAAACTATAGGGGAAAGTCAGGTAGTACTGAGAGACTTCTATTTGTTGGTTTCCTAATGACAGATAATGAAAACCGCCTAACTTTATTACCATTATTGATCTCAGCCCTTCCTTGGATGATAAAACCTGATCTACTACAACTTTGAACCTGGACTATGCCATCAACCCTACATTCATGAATCCGTGATAGATCTGGGCCAGCCTGATCCACACATCAATCTATTTAATAAAGTTTAAGATTTGACTGCAAATTCAGAGGTTGAGTTTGAAGGGTCAGGGAAGTTATAAGAAAATTTTGAAATGGATTTTGTAGGTAAGGATTTGAGGATTCAAGAATGAGGGCTGATCTGGCATATCAAATAACTGGTGTCTTGAATCCTCCAAATTTTCATAAATTCGGGATGGGAACTTTCAAAAGCAATGATTTGGATGTCACTTGAAAGCCTAATTTAGAAGTTTAATTATTTAAACTATTGCAAATGCTTTAAAATGAGGAAATGGCAACTGAAGATACAGTTTCATTTTCTCATAAAATTATAATAAAGTTCCCAGTATTGTTGCTTTCTTAAAATCAGTTTTAAAAGTTTATTTTGAAGAAAACATTATTTAAATCAACCAGAATGATGAGCTCACAAGCGAGCTAGGCCAAACGTTGGCTTCATTTGCAGTTTTTTTCATGGAGCCAGGCTCTGCTGCTTTCATGTACCATTGCTGAAACCTTAGTACACAAATACGTCACAAACTCTTGTAATGGCGTGCAGGCTTGGGGTGGTTCTCTGCTGGATTGTCAGTCATGTTGTCAGTGACTTGGATTGTACTTACTAACTCCTTTGTTGCATATTGGCACAAACTTGCTTGTTACAGAATCTACTTCATCCTTCATATGTAATAGAGCTTTTACTCATTAGATCTATTATCCCTTGATACTTTAAGTACTAACCTTTTATTAGTAAGTACTTCTTACTCCCTACTTTATATATATCAAAAAGTCATTGTTCTGGAGTAAATACATGATATAACGGGAACTGTAGGAAATCAAGTATTGTGTTGCTTTTCCATATATATAAAATTTATCTGAATAGACTTGTCAGGATATAGAGGTTTTGAAATTAAGGCAAAACAAAGGAGTTAAAGGAGGAACTTTTTCTGTGCAGTAGTGTGCACTTTACAGGAACCACAAAGACCTTCTTTTTAAAATTATTACAAAATAACTGAAAGTTTAAGGTTACTTTGGGCAATGTGGACATACAGGATATATAAATCAAGAAAGTGGAGAGTTAAGAGCAATTTTGTATAAAGTCTTATAATTAATAATACAGCTCAAGAAGAATCCTGTGTATGTTTCCCAATGAGAGCAACCACTGATGAGCTTCCTGCTAACTGATGGAGGAGAATATTGATAATGATGAATCAAGTACTTTTTTCTCTGGACTTTAAGTGAAGCTTTAACTAAGATATTATATAGTGATTTTAAGCTTAAGCTAGCATTTGGTTGAGGAGGTTTAGGGTAAGTACCATCATGTATAAAGCGCGTTTTGAGTTTTCTAGGTGGTATAATTCTTGTAATTTCATCACCAAAACCTTTTTAGAAGAGTCAAATCAAACCAAGGCAGATAAAGTTTAATCTAACCAGTTAATCATCTTAATTGGAGCAATCCTAAAGGTTCAGTCTAAATCTTGAAATTAGCAATGTAAGAAGTCAAGTATTTATTAAGACTTAGTAAAATATAAAGCAAGTTGCAAATTAAATTTCAGGCGGTCATTGCTGTTAGTCCTTTAAGATCAAAAGACAAGTAGGTTAAGGCGTAAATTCAAGTAAAAGGCATCATACCAGAGAATTTTATACAGATTTTTCATAGTAGTTTCTGAAACAAGATACAACTAAATATGAGCCAAAAGAGGTAAATAACCTTACCTAAACTGACTATTTTGAGTGTTTTATCAAACTAATGTGTTGATAGTTGTAACATGGAGTTGATTCATTTGCAAAGGATCCTATATTAGACTTATATGGTATGGCAAGGTTGTACCAAATATTTCTTATACAACAATTTAAAAAAATAAAGCTAAACAGATAGATCAATATAGATAACTGAAACCAAAAGAATATATAAGTCTGGTATCTGAGATCAGTTATTTGGGTTTTCAGGGTGTATATTTTATGTACATTAATTTAGGTGGGCTAACCTGGAGATAATATCACACTAATTAATGGAAAAATTTGAAGGTTGAAATTAATGAAAAAGGGGGATAAATCCTAGTAAACCTTCATTTGTTGCATTCTGATAGTTTAGGAAATCCATAAACAGCCTTGATATTGTCATGGCTGGAAATGACATAATAATGGGGACCAATCCAAGGGACAAAGCTGCATATCAGGAGGCCAAGAAGGTGAAGTTGGATGGCCTCCCTGATCTCAAGTATACCTTGGATCAACACTGGGTGGAGGCGAGGTATGACCAGGTTGGTCCCAGGGATACTGGAGAAGTTTGGCCCTGCATAATAACAGGTGCATTAAAATGAGAGCTTTTTGTTAAATGGGAACAGTTTGATTCAGTTATTAGGTAAATGGGGTCTCAAAATCCGTTTGGTTTTTGAACTTTCCAGCTTGGGTTGGCCACTTTACAATCAATTACCTGAGTTCAGTTGATTATCAAATACAGCATTTTTCCCAATGGAATCATGCGCCTATTGGTGCACCTCAGCTTAGACCCACTTCCTTCAATTGATTGTTCACCCAAAATCCCTTAAATATCTTATGTTGAAACCAACCTTTCCCATTAGTTGACTTCCCTTACAATAGAACCCCTGTTTAGTACACCATTTTTATATTTATGTTATTTTGGACATTCCTGTGCGTGGACCTCTTTGAGGAGGTCTTGCGCAACGTTAATTATTTATTTTGACAACAATAAATCTGTTCTTCCATTCACCATGGGCCTAGGTTCACTTCAACCTAGGACGCCTATACCTTACCACTCCATGCACCGCGTTGCTCACTTTTGGTTCCTACCTCTAATGATAACCCTATTCTACCTAATTTATTATAGCTCACGAACCCTCTGCTGGGCTCTAGTAACTTTTGTACTTGTGACTAGTTTCTTGGCGTTGGAACTGTGCACCGTGCACCTCTGCGCTAGGAACAGGAGAGCTATAGACACTCTTCTTACAGATATTTGCTATCTTGGTTCAGAGCATTGATGCACAATTCCAACACAGTCACAAATTGTCCCCTTACCAAAAGTTCATTTACTGGGATTAAACTTGGGAGGCAGTGTATAGTCTAAAATTAAAGAAGATTCTAAAAATGTTCTTAAGCTATATGAGTTTATTCTAAAGGCCAATGGATACCACAATTGCATCTAGGATAAGTTACTTTTTAATCATTGCAATAATCTAAACTTGATTATTTACAATTGCCTCATACTTAGTGGCACTGAAAATATTTATGCGATTTTGCAAAGGAATTTATAAGTTGTTGAAAAACCTGAATAATCTGTTTTTTCAGGTAACACCAACCCAATTCTTGGCTATGGCTATGAAAAATCTGCAATGATCTTTGGGTTTTTTTTGGAAAACTTATCTCCTTTGAACTTGTGCTTTGTAAGCGTCAAAACCTAGAAATACGCTACTATCAGTGAATGAAACTCTAGGTCTCCTTCAGATAATTATCTGGTTTCAAATTAATAAATCTGGATATCTGGCACTTTGGGAAATTGATAAATGGTTTTGTTAAAACAGCTGTGAAAATTGCAAATATTATAGGAAAATTGATAGTAGAGTTATAGTTTTTAGGTAAGCCAAGTGTAAGGCTTAGACCTTGAATAAGATTTGTAAGCTGGCTGTTCTGAGTGAACTGGTTTAATTAGTTTGTGTCATGGCTAGATGACATGATAGTTGGTACATATTGTAAACTAAAGTAGAGCGTGCAGAGGCCAAGAGGAGCAAGTTGATGAAACTGCCTGATCTAAGGCAGACCTTGGAATAATGCTGGGTGAGGGAAAAATATGCCCAAGTTTGTCCAGGGTGTGCGTGTGATCGACATGAGGGCATTACAGCCTTGGCCTTGTGGTGCACAAGTTACAATTTAAATAAGGATGACACATTACATTTGGTAGGAGAATTGGGCTTCAAAATCCGTTTGATTTACCATATTGCTAACAAAACTTGACTGCAATCAATTACTTGAGTGCAAGAGTACTTAATTTATCATATCACTGAGGACTTGGTTTAGGACTATCTTTTGGATTGGGCGCAGTGCATTACCTTATGGGAAATGTCACACCTTATTCCTTATAGTTGTAGTTTTGTGACCAATCTTCTTTGTTGGTCAACTTGTTTAATAAAGTCCCTATTAGTTTTACAATTTATTTTTGAATGGTCCCAGGGGTTGACCTGTGAGCAGACCTTCTCAAGGAGGTCTCCAACAGCATAGGTTAATTTATTTTTCTAAAATAACAATGGAATCTGGTGCACACCTGGGCTATCCTGGTCCCTCCAGTTTGAGACACCCAAGAACTCCAACACGGATTGACACTTGGTTATGGGCTCTTCCTTGGGGTCCAACCAAGTTTTGTCATTTCTTTTCCATCTAGTTATCTATACTATGTTGTACACCCTGTCCCTGGGTCCCCTGTGCTCCGGCACGTTTTGAGGTGCCCTTTTCCTGGCTTTACTAGCAACTAGTCCCCTTATGATGTAGCTGACATTCATCACCACCTTTCAGGGAATGAGAGAGTTACTGACACTCTCTTGACAGTTTATAAACACTTGCCACCTAAATGGTAGATGCTAGGATGATCTTAGTTCTATAAAATAGGGGTAGCAGCCATAAAAATTGACAAATCTATAAGTTAATTCTTTTTCTGTTGTATATAGATAATGGTATGATTTTATTTAAGAGTTATTTAAAGTAGATAAGCAATTCTATCTAAGGCTTATTCACTTTTAGCACTTTTTGATAAATATATACACTGCTAAAACTATAGGGTCCTTTATCCTAACCAGTAACCTGTGGAGTATACTTTATAATGCCAACTTTAAACAGATGAAACAAAAATTAAAGTATACCTTGGCTAGTTTAACCCTTTCATTGATTTTGAAGCATATATGCATCCAAAAAATGAGGGGTGATGTAAATCTAAAAACGCATATATGCGTCAAATAAAAATGAGAATTATATAGATTTATTTCAAAATTTCTCGAATATTTGTACCACTAGGACCAAGATGAGCTTAAAAAGAGTGTACATCAGCAAGGAAATACGTGCCAAATTTAAGGCCAAAAAACAGATGCTTTTTTAAAATCAGGAAAGGGTTAGTAGGTCATCTTAATACTTATTAAAATCAATAGCTATTAGGTGGTAAGGTACAATAAACTATATATAGATTTGCGTTATTATTGTGATAAGATTTTTATTTAGAAAAGTTTATCAGGTTGACTCTAATCATTTTCTGATCACGGGTTTTGGGTCTTTTGCAATCAACCTATGATGGTTTCTGTATTTTTAAATCACACTGGCTTTTAAGTTTAATTTTTGATGTGAATATGTCTTTAAATTTGCTTCCATATTGGGAGGCAATTCAGATAACTGGTGATAACAAAATTGGGGGATACAGTTTGGTGTTGCAGCTACATAGCTATCATCTACATCCAAAATATAATTACACCACTTGATAGCTAAAGGACCAAAGAATTTGTTTATATATATAGATTAGGTAATATTTAGTTGTGGTGGTTTAAGAAAACATCTTATAAATAAATAATTATAAAAAATGTTCTCAGCGCCTACTCCTATACTATTTACCAATCTCAGATAAACTTGACACAAATGTTCTAATAAAATATATATAGAATTGTTCAGTTGACTTGATTATTCCAATGTTTCAAGTATAAAGTTGGCAGTTTTTGCCTATAGTTTTTATTATTTAGTTGATATTATCAGTCAATTATATGGTAAACTTTATAAATAACTATATTACCTCATTTTATTTATTTGATTAATTTAATTGGGCAATCTATACTAAGTTTACTGATTGCCATCTACAATAATTCATTTTAAATCTAACTGATTTTATTGATCAACATATGAAAAAACAATCCACACCCATAATAATTTAGGCTCATCAGTTATGATTTATACTTTGAATTTACCCCTCAGCCATAGGACATATATTATGTCAAAGATCAAAATAAATAATGCAATGTTGGCCTATACTCATCAAAAAGCCAAATCAAGATATAGAGATCATATACGGTTAGAAAGGGCTTCTCAAGAGCAATCCAGTGATATCCATAAAACACCATATGACAGAGTGAAGTGGTGCCAGGAACATAAAAGAATGAAGGCGTCCAGTGATACCCATAAAGCACCATATGACAGAGTGAAGCGGTGCTGGGAACATAAAGAATGAAGGCATCCAAATGGATCAACAATGGCACCAGTATATCTGCAACTGGGGCAGCTGAGACTATGCAAGTGGATAATGTAATCACTTCTATATCAATGCCAGACTGTATAGACATCGATTGTATGTGATTGCCAATTATGAAGACACATTGGGCAGCAGCTAGTGCACGTTTCACTACTATGTTTGTCAACAATCCATTTAGATATAAGTGTGATGTGTTTGACTGTCTATGGTTTCTGCGCTCAATGAAGCCACCAAAGGAGAAACACTTACTGCTTCTTAGTAATACTTTCCCAGAAGAGGCAGTGACTGACTTTAAACTGTGCAGTATGTGTAGGAAATCACTGGACTTGGACAAAGTGCTCATATTGTCACATATGAATGGATTTGTTTATCCACCTAAGCAATATGGGTTGCCCGCATTAGATCTGATCAGTGCACATCTAGTATCACCACATCTGTCATTCATGCAGATATGTCAGTTGCATTATGATGGCAGCTACAGCATCATCAGACAAGTCATTAATATACCCGTCAATGTGGACACAATGGTGCAACAGCTACTGCGTCAATTGGATGATGATCAGGTGTTCAATGTCAACATCAAGAAAAACATGATACATAAATATATATATCTGAGCGGTGTGGTTAAAAAGTCAGTGGTAAAAGCTTGGTTAATATTCTTACTTGGTCAACCATTGTATAAGCATTACAAGATCACATTAAAAATGGATTTGTTTAATGCTAACATAGTAACCAGTTATGTGGCAGCCAATGCCACTGATGACAATCCAATTGAGTATCTACAGTGCAACAGCTATGCACCAGAGTCAGAGGTTCTACTTACAAGGCATCACACTATGCTGTGGAATGAGGAAAATTGTCTCAACATTACTCTGGGCCAGCATTCAACACCTCTGAACATTATTTATGATGCGTATACCAAAGAACTATCATTCGTTGTGGTATACTACAATACTGGCAGGTAGTTCAACTTGGATGTGCGTGTTACCCCATTCATGATTGCAACAAGGGAGATACAAAGAAGTGATCACCACAATGTCACACCTGAGCACATTTTGTACATGGCCATGAAAATTATGTGGCTGCATGTCTCAAAGGAATATACAGTATATTCCAATGCATACACAGACCGCTAATATCACTTGCAAAATGGTGGAATATCATACGTTCCTCAATGAGTGTGTAGATAAGAACCTTGCATTACTCAAATCTTTACCAAATTCTGTGAAGTATTGGATGGATTGCAAAAAGGATCTTTTTATAATGATATACCAGCTGGGTAAGCCGTCGATGTTCCTTACACTGAGTGCCAACAAAATACATTGGCCAAATCTTCTCAAGATACTGCACGGGTTGAGTGATGCATTTACTGATGTAAGCGTAACCAATCCACTTGTAGATTTGACTTGATCCAAGCGGTCACTTGGTTGACAAAGATCCCATTACAGGTTGCATCTATTTCAATAAATTGGTAGACTGTGTGATGGCGTTGCTGCAATACAAGGGTAAGCTGAATCCCTTTGGAAAGTATTGTGTTGTGTACTTCATTAACGAATTGAATTTCAACACCATGGCAGTTCACATGTGCACATCCTTTTGTGGCTCAATTGTGATTATTATGAGCCCATGTCTGAAAGTATGCCTAATACCATTTAACTTGTCACCAATCTGTGTTCTGTTAGTCATGATGACTTGCCAGGTGATCAGTACAACAATCAAGTCCACCAACATACATTTACTTGTACAAAACGAGATAAAACAACATGCCGCTTCAATAAACCCTACAGGCTGATGATCAAAATATGAGTGCTACTGTTAATATCAAAAGATGCCAGTTGTCGCAGAAGTTTCCAACTAAAGGTAGCTAAACTGCGCAAGCTACTAGAGGAAAACATTATGACACACTTGGCAAGTTCTATATCAACAACAATATAATGAAGGCACAGTACTTGGATATAATCTGATCTATGTTACATCAGCCAACATTGATGTTTAAATGTGACTTCACAGAGCTTTATACCAACACTTTCAATTAATGGATCGCACAAACACTGGGCTCAAATAGTGACTTAGAGTTCATACTTGAAGAGTACAGCTGTGCGGCTTATGTAGTTGAGTATGTTAATAAGTCAAATTGAGGCATTAGCCATATACATTGTGAGCTAATGAAATTACATGATGATTACTCAGAGAAATAATATCTACAGTTATTGAAATAACTCAGCTTTAAGTTACTCAACACAGTTAAGATTTCATTTCAAGAGGCTGCCTGGTACTTGCTTTGCCAAAAAGTTAGTATAGCCAGTGTTGACGTTGTTTAAATTCCTTTGTTTAGCCACACAAGAGACAGAAGGCTCACAAGCATAGAGCCGTGATATCAAGAGAATGGTAGACGAGAACAGCACTGACATCTGGACTAAAACAATGATTCAGCGTTATAAAGATAGGCCTGCGGAAATAGAGTCATTATGCTTGGCTGACTTTGTTACTTGGTATACAGATGTCAGTAACTGTAAAAATTTAATTTAGTGGTTGTAATTGGCAAGCAACCCAGTAACCTTTTTACTGCAGAGGTTCAGTTTCCTTGTGCACTTCATCGCATTGTATAGAATGAATTACTAATTTATAATAGTATGGAGACTATTATCTGTAGTTGAGTATGAATTATATTCCAGCCCAACGCTCAGCCAGTATTCCCAATTGAATACTCGTGAAGTTGTACTCATAGGGATTCATTCCCTATGCTCTTGTCCACCCGATCTTTGCTGAGATACCCTGGTGACAGTCTTTTTTGGCCCAATACACAGTCAGCAGCTATCCCTAAATGTGGCTCCTTCTTCTATAGGTCCCTGCTCGGATCTTTACTCTTCTCTCTTTAAGTATTCCAATTATTGCCCTCTGCAATAATATCTTTGAGACAGAACAACACAATAGAAGCTGATGATAGATTAACTATATACCAAATGGATAATATTACTGTTCTCATAAATACTGTTTTTTAAATTTATTGCAGGGAAGGCCAACCATGGGATGGACACTTCCGAATATGACTCAAGAAAGACAAACTTAGTACCAGGGGAGGCACCCCAGAGAAGCGATGCTATCTCTTGTTGCCAGCGGGAACGCCACATATGGGGAGGGGGAGGGAACGTGTGAAGGGGCCGTAGCCACTATTGAGCACATGTGGAGGAAGGGGTCTGATTTGATGAACCAGACTGGGAACCAGGAGGAGACCAGCTGTCGGCGACGCGGTGGGAGGTATCCAAACATCCATGCTTGAAAGTGGTCCACCAAATGAGACTGGAATCTGTGGACAGTTTCTGGGAGGGTGGGGGTGGAGCCTGCGATGGCATCTAAGACGATCGTGTGGATGGTCCACATGGCGATTGCAACCACCAGAGCACGGAGGGAGGGTGGAAGGGAGGAGGCCATTGATAAAACAAACATATCTCTTGACAGACTGAAGGGATTCGTTTGATACATCGATGAATCCCCCCCTCAGGTTGGGACCATCTAGTACTAAAAAAAGGGATGAGTTTGATCCTGGCCCAGCAGACGTTGAACTTCGCGCCATATCACTTTAGATGTGGGGCACTTCTCCAGGCGGTGGAACAGCGTTCCATACTGGCCACACATGACACAGGATGAATGTAAAGCGTTAGAGCGCTCGGCTGTACAATACACCCACCTCAGGCAGCGCCACACATGGGAGCGGACTTGAGGCTGCAACAGAGGATGGTGTGCGTATTTCTAGATAGTTTTTGGGTCTCAATGGAATAAGGGATGTCCATCATGTCCAGGTAGTCCACCCTGGATAGGACATGGGGCTGAATGGGGATCACGCCATCATGGATGGGTAGCCCCTGTACCTCTTGTGTGAACTGAGGAGAGGGGCGGCCTCTTCAGGTTGTATGTCCACTAATATGAATTCTCCACTTTGCTCTTTGCATGGAGAGTAGGATTCGTTTATAGTGGGTTTTAATCCCATGAGGACCTGTGGCCGATGTGTGTGATGCGAGGTATTTCATCAGGGAGTGGGGGTTTGATGGATTGTTGAGGCCTAAGGCTTGGGAGAAGTTGGAGCAGGCCGCGCGGGACCAGTGTTGGGATGGGAGTGTAGGAGCGGTGATGGCCGCAATCCAGGTGCCCAGGATCTTGGCAGCATGGGCTTTGAAGTCTAGCAGACCCATGCCACCTTGATGATGAGGGCCAAACATGACCTCTAGCCATACTGGTGAAGGGCGGCCTGACCAAAGCCATCCTTGCAGCAAGGCATACAGGGATTTGAAGAAGCTTGGGGAGAAGGGGATGACGTGGGCTCCGAACCAGACTTTGGATAGGAGCATAGAGTTGGCTAGAACAACCCTGCCAGTAAGGGTGGTAGGGTGGGCTCTGAGAGAGGCGATTCGCTTCATCACGTTGTCCAGTATATGGCACTCCATTACTGCTGACACGTATCCACCTGCCTCCATCCACACGCCCAGATGGTGCACCGGTCCTATGTTAGGACGTGGCATGAAGGGGAGCACCAGTGGAGCGGTGTGTGTTGAGTTAGTAAGGCGTGGACGTGGGCGAGCAGATGGGCCGGGTTGGGAACTAATTGCTGGGGTCCAGCAGTTCTATTACGACCAAGGAGGATTATTTCAGTTTTGGATGCGTTCAGTGCCGCATTGCTTACCCGGGAATATTCCTGTATGAGGGCTTCAAGCGCGCGTGCATCTTTATTATTAGTCACCCCCACCACGCAGTCATCTGCAAATGCCATCATCTTGATTGGGGTTTGGCCTGGCACATGGACCCCAGTGAGTTGGGCATTCACATTTCGCAGTAGTGGGTCAAGGCTGAAGTTGTATAAGAGTGGGCTAAGGGGGTCCCCTTGTCGCAAGCCCCTTTGAGGGCGGACTATTTCCGTTAGGAAGCCTGAGCCACGCACTGCCATTGTTGCAGATTCCGTGAGCAGCATCACCCAGTTGATGAAGCGGGGGGTAGGCGGAATTGATGGAGGCAGGCCCTTAGGTATTCCCAGTTTACTCTATCATAGGCCTTTTGTTGGTCCAAGATACAAGTGCTTCAGAGGCTGTGGACTGACATGCATTAGCCATGGAGTGCACGTTATCCCAAATTGACCTTCTGGGGATGAAACCGAATTGTTCTGGGGAGATGGTGGCAGATGCTACAGTCCCTAAACGGTTAGCCATGATTTTTGTTAAAATTTTGGTGTCTGTGTTTGTTAGAGGAATGGGGCGCCAGTTGGCTAAGTCAAGCTTATCACCTTTCTTAAAGAGTGTGACAGTAAAGGCCTCATGTCCTCCTGGTAGGAGGCGCGTTTTCAACAGGCTTTGGTTAAGTGAAGCGAGCAGCAATGGGGATATATATTTGAAATATTTTTTGTAGAACTCATATGGAATGCCATCTGGGCCTGGGCATTTTTGGTTTGGCGCACCGCGAATGGCTGTCCATAATTCATTCGGAGTAATTAAATTCATTATTTCCAGGTATCAGAAAATGGTGCAGATATGAGCTCAGTCAAGAAATTCCGCCAATTCGACCAGCTGAATTGGTTCAGCTTGGTATAACTTGGAGTAATATTTTTACGTTTTAATTGCCACTTTGGCCGGTGTGTCCACAATGGAATTATCCAATCTTTGCACCTGTGTGCAGGCCACACTCTGGCATGGTGCAAAAAATTTTTTAAAGAAATATGTGGTGCACTTGTCGCCTTTTGTGATGCGTGTGGCCCTGTATTGAACACAAACCTGATGTTTATGTTGCCTTTTGAGTGCGTTGAGGTGAGCGGCTGCCTCTGCCCACTTCCGGCCCCATGCAGGGCTGTATCCTGTAGCTGGAATGTTGGACTCCAAGTGTACCAATTCTTCCAGAGTGCGCGAGATAACCGCCAATGTGGCTCATGAGCGTCTGGAGGAGAGATGGCGAGAGTGGCGGATGGTGTCCTCTTTGAAAGTTGCCCATGTGGAAATGGGGTCCACGCAAAACAGTGCAACAAACAATTTTGCCAAAGTTGCCTCTTCCACCCATGTGGAAAATCCTGGCAACATGAGCTTGGGGGGCGGATTTTGCACCAATGTGGGGCCTTAGCAACTGTGACAGGTAGGTGGTAGGTTATCGAGACCAGTTGGTGGTTGGAGAATTCCATTTTCATTGTTTTGAAGTGAAAGATGTGGGGTTGGAATTTCACCGGCGTTAGAATAAGGTCAATGCGGGTCATGGACCTTAATTGGCTGTTGTGGACGTGGGGACGCGTCATGTTTTTGAGCAGCAGGGCATGTCGCAGCAGTGCATCCATTAACCCAAGGGTGGCCTTTAGAACGCGTAGTTCTACATGACCCTGTGGGGCGTGGGGTGAGGGAGGCCACCGGTCCATTGGTGAGGTTAGCCAACAGTTCATGTCGCCGACTAGGAAAGAATCAGGGGGTAGTGGGAGGGATTTGACCAACGAAAAAATTCCTGACGCTCGTGTGCACCATTTAGGGCATAGATGTTGATGATTGCGTGTGCTACATCAGCCCATGAGAAGGTGATGACGAGCACTCAGCCATTTAGGAATGTTTCTGAGGATGTGATTTGAAAAAATTATTTTTCTGAATTAGCACCCCACAGTGCTTTGACCAAAAGGATAGGGATGGGAGGAGCGTTGTTTTCCAAGCTTCCTTGGAACCTCATGGACAGTGGGACTCCTGGATGGCCAGGATATCCACGGGTAAATTGTGTTGTAAAAAACTCAGTTTCCTAGCCCGGGATGGGGAGGCCTTGAGTCCAGCGATATTCAAAATCCCTAGAGTGAAGGTTTCCCCCATCACACCTTAGATGCGAGGGGTGGGCCTCTGGGCCCCAGCCTCTTCTAGGTCCCCACGGGCTTTCACAGCAGTGTGGGTGTTAGCATCAATGCTATCAGAGTTTTTGTTGATTTTTGCAGAAAGAGTCTTGTTGGATTTGGCCTTCGCTTTTTGTTTTCCCAACGTCAGACGAATTTTGTGGTGCGGATGAGTTTGGTGCACCGTCGAGTGGGTCAAAAAAATTTTTTCAGTTGGGATAGGTCCCAAGTTGGTTTTGACCGGAGCTTGGGTGCAATGATTGGGTGAGATTGAATCCCCCATCAAATCCTTGGATTGAGTGGCCCACTCAGCATGGGCTTCCCAATCTGATTGGATGATGGATTCCCAAGTTGCTTCCGCCATGAAGGTCTTCATGTCCTCTTGGCGTTGTGAGTGTGGGATAGCGGTGGTGGCCTTGGCCGCTTCCTTGGCCGCGGCCCTATGGGCCTGCTTGGCCTTCTTCTGCTCCTGCAGGGAGATAGGCTTTACCAATAGGCAGCATCCTTGTGCTCCTCATGGGAAAGCCTCCTTGGTGCTTGTGGTTGGTTCATAGTGTGCCTCTCCATTGGCCATGGCTGCTGAGGGGTGCTCTTGGAATGTGACGCCCTCCTTGATGGGGCATGTGTGCGCCTTATGGCTGAATGTGTCACAGTGGGTGCAGATGGGGGGCGCGCTGTCCACGGTCACCTGAAATGGTGGGTGGTATGCCCTAAATATCAATAAAAGTGGAGTGTGGGATATGGGTTAGGTCCTTCACGATCTCCTCAGTTGGGGTCAGAACTGCAATGGCTTTGCCGGTGCACAGGTGTGGCATCAGCATGAAGCATTGCATTTTGAAAGATTGTATTTCACCATATACGGCGAGACCATCTTTCAGGTGTTGTTCCAAAATGTAACGTTTTACCGTAGTAGGCAAAAAGTCAAACATGAGGAAAATTTGGTTTAATTTTGTCCATCTGGTGTGTTTGGTTTCGACGACCCATTGCCCTTTGGGGAGGTTGACCACTATGCGCACCGCTGTAGCCTCATCTTCTGCTTTTTTGCTTTTGAAACCTAGGTCCATCCAACCGCATGACATGGAGTGAGGTGCAACGTACACCACGGTCAGGAAAACTTTGTGTACATCTTCACAAAATTTTTCCCATAAGGCCATTTTTTGGATGTCCAGATACACACAGACTCCGAATTCCACTGACAAAAGTGGCTGGGAGTGTGGCGTGTTGATGTACTGGTTACATCGTGCTTGCCATGCAAGTATCTCCGGGGTAATTGTGACCGCTGGTTTTTTAAGATTCTTGTCTATTCCGCCAGATTCTCCGGGGCGTTTTTGAACGTTAGAGGCTGCAGGCCTTCCACCTGCTCCTCTTACCTTGCTTGCCCAACTGCTCCCTGACATGGGTGCAGACTAATCTCCTCTGTGAGATTATCAAACTAGATTCAGTCTTGAATTGAATAGGTTGCAAAAGTGATTGCAACGAGAAAGAAAAGTTAAATACTGTTTTTTACTAAATGCTGTAAACATTGTTATTAATATAGTAAATCCTAGGGAATATATATAGTGGGGAATTCGGCTGTCTAAACCTCAGTTGACACCTATTCAATGAAATGAATCCATTGCCATTGAATCACCCATCCTCATCTCAGCAGCAATGGTCTTCCCCATCCTGGCTAGGATTCCATCATTGGACATCCTCGAGACCTCAAATGGAAAGAGTTGGAATATGTGTCTCTAACGTTTTCCTCTTGATATAAGCAAACCAACCATATTTGGCTAGTGACCTGCTTAGGTAATGGGACTTATTACCCATTATGGCTGGTCACTCACCAACCAATTAATTCGCTAGTTGCAGGCGGCATCACTCACCTCGCAACTTACTATTCATTCCTAATCAGTCAGTGATGAAACCTGACCAATCCCAATTGGTACACCTGATAGTTAATCACTATCAGATGCCTCTATTTCATCAGCAACTCCACCTGATGAGATCTTAAGTATTTGTCCGGATCAATCCCCAATGGATATGACCAGGCGAATATCCCAAAATCTCCCAAATGTAGTTACTCCAAAACTTGGGCCAACCAATTTCTGATTCACTTCGCCTTAGGGGAATTTTCCCCTAGCAATACCAGGTAATCTAGCAGGCTGGGATTTGGGCAAAAATCTCAACACATTTTTCCTCTTGCCTAGATTTCCAGCGAGAAAAGGACTGGGGTATGAGAACACCGCTTTGGACACCTAATTGAATACTTCATTGGTTCAAGTGGAGTACACTTGTGAATACTCAACGCTGCTCAGGATGACCTTCAGCATACGGCGTTCTTCCTCTTCCTCCTTGCTACCAACTTCTCAGAGCGTGGTCCCCACAATCTACTGTCATGCCAGGCTGATCAATTTACTCATGACAATATTAGTCCCAGGATCCGGTTCTCCCCCATCAGGGTATATGACCCGCTGTCAAATTCAGGATTCTTGGTCCAGCGTCCTTGATTTCCTAATTTTCCCCTCAACCTAGACAGGAGACTCTTGCCATTAATATTTGTTTTGTGGCTCAATTAAGAATAATTATTTTTATTCACCCTTGATATTTCGCTCATAACCTCTTGGCTCAAGTCATTCCTAATTCTTCCCTTGGAGAGCTTTTACCCCATTAATTTTGAGATCAATTTCTCTAAAATTGGAGCTTAATGGATTATAGAGTGCATAATGTCAACTTCCATATAAGTATGACATCCCCCTCTTGTCCAGCTCATATGTCAAATTCCGAGTTGTGATACCAACAGCTCCTGAATAGTTTGTCTGATCCAGACCTCCGTCTCTTCCAGCAGATGGGTGGGATACATGACAGAACCTCTTTTATGGTCCTTCCAGGACTCATACGCCTAGTATAGCACCAGCGGCTAGTCCTTCTATCAAATTACTGGAAGTGGTAACTAATACCTCTAAAACCAGGCTGACTATCATATCAAACAACTCTCAGCTGATTCTTCCTCTGCCATCAATTCCAGAGTTGGACTTCAAAGCTGTTCTGGATTTGGCTCCTTTCGCTGATGCTCCAAACATCATCATAGATGCTCTGGAGATTATGCCAGTTGCTCTGGATTGTTTTTTTCTTGCCAGGTCAGACCTGCTCCCTGAGTTCCTCTTCTGACTCAGTCAATATCACAAACCCGCTGTTCTGGTCTCCAAGCTCACAATTGGTAACAGTATTCACTTCGAGCTCCTCTATGCTGAACTTCAGGCCCAAGTCACTGAGGCTTTGACTCTAGAACTGAATCACTCTGATCTTGATAAAATTCTGGATCAGGATACTGCTGCTTATTCTCTTCACTTTACTGGCCAAGTTCTTTGAAGTTGGTCCACAAAGCTTCCAACCTTACCAGGTACCACCATTCTTTCAGCTTTAGCTTCTGAGAAGCCCGTAGTTGTCACTTGCAGGATGCAATATGCTCCCTGCACAACTATCTATTCTCTGGTACTTCCCATTGGTATCTTCTGCTGATGGCGTTGATAGGGGGCATGATTCAGCAACCCCCATCAATCATCCCTTTTTTGTTGCTGGCCCACATGTCCAGTGTCCTTGATGAAGCTCATCATCAGGCTCTCAGGACTAATCTTCCAACTCCGGTACCATATTAGGATTACTTGGGGTTATACACCAATTGCCTCTTATTATACTGTTGCTTCCCTCCCCACTCCAGGGTTTCACAATTGGCTTCATTCAACATCTCAATCTCCCTTCCCCTAGTCGCTTTTTTGCAGGGCTCAGCATCAGCTCAAAGAATGTGGTTTCATGTAGGTCTCGCCCTCACTAGCATCTGATTGCATATCAATTTTGACAGGCTGTTCATTCCTACCGTGATTCATCCTCCCTCCCCCAAGAGGCAACATAGGCGGAATCATCCCCATACTGAGGATGATCAATAAAATTAAATATAAAAATTATAAAACTTACCTTGGTTTTTTTCTTTATGAGGCTTATAATTTAATTTTTCCAATATCTTTTATCAATTTTTTATCTTTATTCTTTTTTTTACTATGGAACTTGACCTTGTTTTGGTTCAGTGGTCCATCTTTTTCCCCAAACTGGGTCCTGGGTACTTAAACCAGCCAGTTTTCTATGATTCAAAGGTCCTTTTTTCGGACTTAACCATCTAGATTGGTTCAGAGGTCCTTTTTTTGGACTTGACCTAATCACCAGGATGTGATTAACTTAATGGTTCATTAGTCCTTTGGGAACTCTTTTTTTTTTTCATTGATCCAACGCTTTAGATACTTAGCGTGTACTTGATTCACAACTCTTCCATCCAAGAGATTCTTGATGGAATAAGCATCAGTCGTCATCTTGGCTATTACTTCAAACAGACCTGACCATAATGCATCCAATTTGTTTCTTCATCTGAAACCATGCATATCACAATAGGCAGCTCTTTACCCTATTTGTATTCTTCTAGGGTGGTCAGTTCTTATCATCCATCAATTTCGCTCATATCCTTTTCTTCAAGGTTGTATCAAATGCTTGCAATTGTATATTGATCAAAATACTCATCAGTCAGTTCAGGTATTGCTCAGTATTCATCCCTGATGTAGGTTCCACTACCAAATATAAAATCGGTGGAAATGTGGCCTTTCTTCCATATAATAATTCAAAAGGCGTCTTTCCCATCACCGTATGATTACTAACATTGTAGGCAAACATCACTGAACTCAGGTACATTCCCCACACAGAAGTTCTCCCTGTGACTAGCTTCCTCAGCGTCATGGACAGCATTCCATTCACCCATTCTACCAGTACGTTTGTCTCCAGCTGGTAAGGTACTGACATGACTCCTCTGATTCCCATTATCTCATTTAACTTCGGGATCACATGAGACATGAAGTTGGTCCCATTGTTGCTAAGCAGAACCTGCGGACATCAATGCCAGTATACTACTGGATCCGGGATGAACCTCATGGTACTGGTATCATCTACTCTTGTTAGGGCTTTCGTCTCAACCCATCTCATCAAATGGTTGATGGCAACTATAATGTACTTAACTCTCCCTCTGCTCATCATCAGCGGTCCCATCACATCAATGGACACTGTGTGCCAGGCAAATCCAGGAAGGACCAATTGGTATCCAGTTGTATTCTTATGTGGTTTGTGCAACTGGCACTCCACACAACAAGCCAGATAATCTACAACATCATAGTTGATCAATTCCCAGTAATAATACTGGCAAATATGGTCAATTGTTTTCCTCAGGCCTCCATGCCCAACAACCTTGTGATCTGCTTGCACTATTGCTGCTCTTTCAGACGGTTTTGAGAATAGCAACTGCTTCCTGTTGATTGTCTTGAATATTTGTCCATCCATGGTCTCAGTGTTTTCCATCACTTTACGAAGCGCACCTTGGATTTCTCAGGGCTTATCCCCAATTTTCCATCAACCATCCTCTGGAATAGCTCATCCGCCTGCAGGTATACCAACTGGACCATTGGCAACCATGATAAGCCATCCACGTTCTGGTGAGAAGCCCTGACTTGGTGGACAATCTCATAATCATAAGCCTAGAGCTTAAATACCCATCAGGCCAGTTGTCCTTATGGCTCTCTTAAATTGTGCAGCCAACACAGTGAAGAGTTGTCTGTTACCACCTTAAAGTGCGTTCCATGGACGTACACCCAAAAAGCTTGCGTGCGTAAATGACCGCAAGGCATTCCCACTCAGTCACAATGTAGTTCCTATCAGCGGCTGAGATTGTCCAGCTCACATAATCCACCAGATGTTCATCCCCGAGTTCATCTACTTGGCTCAGTATGGCGCCATTTGCCATCAACAAAGCATCAGTTTGAATAATAAACTCCCAATCAAAATTTGGATATTTTGGATTTGGCGATTCTATCAAATACCAACTCAACTCACTAAAGGAGTCCTGGGCCTCATTATTCCATATGAATCCTTTTTTCAGATCATTTAATAAATGGAATAATGGCTCAGCTATTTGGCCGAAGTCCCAAATAAATCTTCTGTAGTATGAACATCTCAAGGAACACTTGGATGTCTCAAACACTCTTTGGTACTGCCATACGTTCTATAGCTGTTATCTTCTTGGCCTGGATTATGTTTATCTGATCCTTCAGCTTTTTACAGTGTACAACAAAATGTCCTTTCCCGCCAGACTGATAGAAGACCTTCTTCTTCTTGTTTAACAGTCTATATTCTTTGGGTTTATTCACTGGCACAATTTGATTGGTAGCCCCCTTAGCTCCTTTGTTTCCCTTTGTGGAATTTGGATTTTGTACCAGATTAGATTTTAAGCTTCTATTTAGGGCATTGAATGTTGCTCCCAAAATCTTCAAGTTATCTACCATTTGCAAGATAATTATTTCCATCACAAACATGGAAGACATCATGTGATGAAAATTGCAATAGGGCTGAAGGGCCACTTGCAAAGCGATTCTAGCATCAAAGTCATCCAATACTTTTGCTCCAACCAGGATCTGTGACTCCTGGTAAAATTAATCCGTGAAGCTAACAAGAGACTCGTCTTTATGGAAATGGATTCCCATAAATTCTTGCTTGTGTTTTTACATGTGTGTTGGACTCCCAAACTCCTTCATGATGGCCACCTTTGCCTCCACATATGACCAGCTGTCCCCCTCCAGGTGAGGTAACACTAAGTTTTGAAAGTCAGTGTCTAGGCAATTAATGACTGCCAACGCCTTTTGACGATCCCCATAGCCATTCATGGTCAGGTCAAACAGTTGGAAAAATTCTGGGGCATTATCCCGATGGAACATTGAAAATTTTGGCGTTGCCTAAATTCCTCCAAGTTATTTCTGGATGATTCTCTTGGTTCAGCTACTTGGCTAACTTGTGGAGTGACTTTGAGCGTCATCTCAAAAATGGCAGCAAAAGCGGGTGGCATGTTCCTTGGGTATGAATCTTCCCAAGTATTGTGTGAGATTTTTCTTTGGCATCGCTTTTCATATCAGACTCACAAGCACATCTGTGAGCTTTAAGTTCCTCCACTTGTTTGATCAATCTTTCAATATCCACATTGAAATTTATTAAACAAATGCGATCTGCTTCTTGCTCCATTTTTAGGTATAAGACCTCTTAAATGAGGTCCCCTTCTTCCTTCTTCAACGAGTTTACTTTGCCGAGTAACTCATTCCCAATTCTGGATACATTCTCTGTTCCTTCCTCCACCTTGGCGACTCATTCTTCTAAGGCTGCAAACTCCCGTTGGTCCACTGAGTATAAGGCATTCTGGTTTACAGTGGCCAACTTGGTCCACAGTTTTTGTAGCTCTTCTTTGTATGACATTATTATAGAATTTTCACTCAACTACCCCTGTAGTGAGCACCAACTTGTAATAATTTACTTAATTGGTTGTTATTGGAAAGCAACCCAGTAACCTTTTTACTGCACAGGTTTAGCTTCCTCGTGCACTTTGATGCGTTGTATAGAATGAATTATTAATCAATAATAGTATGGAGACTATTATCTTTAGCTGAGTATGAATTATATTTCAGTCCAACTCTTGGACAGTATTCCCAATTAATTACACATGAAGTCATACTCGTAGGGATTTGTTCCCTTGCTCTTTTCCACCTGATCTTTGCTGAGATACCCCAGTGAAAGTCTCTTTGGTCCAACACACAGTTGGCAGCTATCCCTGATTGTGGCTTTTTCTTCTCTAGATCCCTGCTTGTATCTTTAATCTTTTCTCTGAGATTCTCAATTATTGCCCTCTGCAATAATATCCTTGAGACAGAACAACACAATAGAATCTGATGATTGATTAACTATATACCAAAATGGATAATGTTACTGTTCTCATAAATACTGTTTTTTACTAAATGCTGTAAACACTGTTATTAATACAATAAATCCTAGAGATTATATATAGTGAGGAATTCGGCTGTCTAAACCTCAGTTGACACCTATTCAATGAAATGAATCCATTGCCATTGAATCACCCATCCTCATCTCAGCAGCGATGGTCTTCCCCATCCTGGCTAGGATTCCATCATTGGACATCCTTGAGACCTCAAATGGAAAGAGTCAGAAAATGTGATCCTAACGTTTTCCTCTCAATCCAAGCAAACCAACCATATTTGGCTAGTGACCTGCTTAGGTAATGGTACTTATTACCCATTATGACAGGTCACTAACAACCAATTTATTCGCTAGTTGCAGTTGGCATCACTCGCCTCACAACTTGCTATTCATTCCCAATCTGAGTGATGAAACCTAACCAATTCCCATTGGTACACCTGATAGTTAATCACTATCAGATGCCCCTATTTCATCAGCAACTCCGCTCAATGAGATCTTAAGTATTCATCTGGATCAATTCTCAATAAATATGACCAGGCGAATATCCCAAAATCCCCCAAACATAGTTACTATAAAACTTGGGCCAACTGATTTCTGATTCACTTCACCTTAGGGAATTTTCCCCTAGCAATACCAGGTAATCTAGCAGGCTGGGAGTATGGGCAAAAATCTCAGCAGTAACAAAATGAGAAAATGTTAAGGCGATGACAATAATGAAGGGTGCAGTGAATATGATGAGGATGACACAGAGGACGTTAATTCACATTCAGTCTCATATCATAAAAGAGACTGTTAAAGGGTTATACGCTACAGATTGTATAAGACTGATAATATTGTGAACCACAAACGAGAGATGGTAACATTATATCCACCTTTTCGCTGTGAGGCAGTTGACATAATTGACTGTAACACATTTATTGAGACTTACAATGCCAGAGAGGCTGAGATCATGGAAAAGTGCAAACAATATAAATCAAGCATTGATATCAAACATGTGGTCAAGGAACTGCAGCAGATGTGCGAACAGTTTGATGATGAAGATCCATTAAATGCCCGCAATCAGCGTGAGGATTTTGTGAAAAGTATAGTACAGCAAGGCGGCGTAGAGAATGCAGATTTTGATGTTGTGAATATGGTGACATTTATTTCTTCAGTTTGCCAGTGATCAAATGCAATGGCCAAAGCTGACTTCTGTCACATGATGCGTAGCACTAACTCCATTCAATGAGAGATACTTCTGGAGGCGATACATCGCTTACACACACTTAACTTGGAACCAATCCAGGTTTTCTTCACCAGCCCTTCTTGTAGCGGTAAGATATATGTGCTGAAACTCACAATGGAAATATACAATCACTTCACAGTGCAACACAACTACTTCACCAACGCGTTTGTAGCGTATGCCTCCACTGGCAAAGCCACCATCAATATCCAAGTCGTAACCATGCATTCTTCTTTCAAGGTTACACAACTGCATCAAACTGACACATTGTCACAAGAGATTCTGCAAAATTACAGAAATATGTTTGTGTAAAATGCATTATAATTGATGAGGTTAGCATGATTGGATCAGATGTGTTACACAAGATCAACTTAAATCTTCAGAAGATCACTGGCGCGCATGATCAACCGTTTGGCAGCATGAATGTTTCATTCTGAAGTGACTTTCGCCAACTGCCACCAGTTAATGCTACACCTGTTTATTGAGCCTCACGCAAAATAATCAGTGGTGCCACACTCTGGCAATTGTTAAACTGCTATACACTAAAGCAAGTAATGTAGCAAAGCGATGCTAGATCTCTGCTATATTTACTAAAGTTGGCAACAGAGAGTGACTTGATGTTGATGAAATTAAATTATTGAGTCCTGATTTAGAACCCAACAATGGTGCGATACAAACTTGATCGGTGTTACGCATTTGTATCATCAAAATCACAGTGTAAACTTATATAACACCAGTGCTATTGTGACAGAGATATACAACATCAAAGATGACACTTTGATCAGCTACAAGAATCACACCAAAGCTGCTACAGCCAGAAAAAGCTTCACAAAATGAGTGTAGTCAAGTCAGGTGGTGTCAGGCAAACAGCAAGTTAGAATTAGACCAGCCTGCCAGCCTAGGTGCTGGAGCACCTGAATGGCAAACCAGAATGCCAAAGGCAATGCTGCTGGAACAACAGATATGAAACTAGAGAGGAGTTTCACCAATAACTGCCGATGATCCATAATCTCATATAGGCACATAATGATATACCAGTTACATAATGCCAGTAACCCCAAGTGGTGTCAGAGTGTTGGTGGATAGGGCAGTCTATTTTACATAAAAACTAAAGTTAGGGAAATATTTTTAATGGAAAATAAAGGAAGAAAATTGGACAACAATTTACTCAGTGCAATGCAACTGATTAAATAATGGTTGATTGATGCGGGAATAAACTGGGATCATGTTCCTCAAGTTTGACTTAACCAGCAAATTTTTTGGGAAAGGGGACAGATAAGCTCAATGGAAACTGACATTGAAGGATTCAGTGGCAGGCTGAGTCACTGTTGGTTCTACCTTGAATGTCCAAACTGAGGCTCAACTGCATTTCTGGCAGTTGGCATGATGGCATTTGGACTGATTAGCAACGGGAATTCCTCAGGGCCACCCCACGTAGGGGCAGCCCCAATTAGTTGGAAACAGGTTTGGGATGCCCAACCCTTCAATGCCTGGTCACTGGGCCATTTGTTCAGTAAAAAGAGTTGCATCAGCCTCAACTCCCAATTTGCCAGATGGAAGCTTCAAACTAAGGCCAATGGTTCTTATGATGCTTCATGCACATCTGGGATCATCCCCAACGATTTTTAGAGGGGGTTGATTTCTACAATCGCTCTGCTGGCTGAATCAAAACTTTCAGCGATTCTGCCCAATACTTCAATCTTAGTCCCCCTTTGGTTATGAGGTTTCTAAACGTCAGGCTTGATTTCTGTCAATTTCAGACCAATCACCTTAGATTTGGCAATCTCAGCACAGCTTCCCTTAATCTAGCTAATGAGTTCAGCCGTGGTGAGCAAGGGTACCAGGGGAGGGATCTGAAGAGGAAGGGCTGTTACCCAGCGCTCATCTACCACGTGGGTGAGATCACCCTGGGTGAAGAGGGGTACAACCACCCTCTTCAGCCCCTTTTACTTGGAAACGGGAAGAGCGACCTATCTATGCATAGGGGACGTTCCCATGGACTTACATTACCCTTTCATTTTTCCAAAGAAAAGGCACCACCGTTTGGGAAACTACATGAAGCCTCATTTTTGTGAGCTTTGGGCAATCTAATCGCCATAACCGTTGCAATTTTGGGGGGGACAGGAAGCGTTGGGGCTAGACTAATGGAACGCCTTAACCAGTTCCATGCAATTAGCATAATTGTGAGACTTAACCCAACTGTTCTCATAATCCAGATACCCCTTCCACACAATGAGATATTAAACTAACTGCCGGGATTTGTGGGATGTTAAGATGTTTTCACCTCAGCTTCTTCTGCATCCTTGATCACAATCGGTTTAGGTTCAGTGGAGATAGTCCCCTTGAACAAAGACAACTGAGACACGTGTAAGATGGGGTGCTGTTTCCAATGAGCTAGCAGTTTTAACCAAAAAGCACCATTATCTAAGTCTTCCTCCACCAGTTGGAGACTCAAACGCTTGCTTACAAACTTCTGGGAAGGTACCTGCATCCGCAGATGGCAAGTATCTAACGTAACAAAAGAGCCCACCGCAATATCATGGCCAGGAAGCTGTTTTGATCTGCAAACCATTTATAATCATCAATAGCCTTTGTGAGATGCTCCTGCACTAAGGACTGGGTAGATCAAATGTGCTCAATATGGTTTGTGGCAGCAGGAGCCTCTGGACTTATACAGGGGCTAACTGAAAAAAAGAGAAATTATAAACCCAATGTTGCTTCATAGGGAGAAACCCCGTTAAAGTGTGAGTACCATTGTTATAGGCAAATTGGGGTGAGAGGGAAGTCATTGGCCCAAGCATCTTGTGCAGTCAAAGCGTATGTTGGGATAGGGTATCTGAGGGTTATAGTTCCTCCAAAGTGTACCAAAATGGATGGGATAAAATATCCCGCAGCGAGCAGACAGAGGGGAGAGCCAGAAATCCTAAATCTAGGGGCTGGTAACTTTCTATAAGCTTGGGAATAGGTGATGAGGGACCTATTGTATTAAAACCAGTGAAGTTGATGGCCAGAGAGGAGCTTGCTGTACAGAGGCTCTAGAAATAAGTAAAACTAAGAATGAATTGGAGATAAAAACGTAACTTTATTTAAGAAAAGGCGCGGATATTTATAGGCGAAGTTTTCGTCCTGATCCTTTCAGGATAGTGACATTATCCACCAGTAAGATCTTCAGCATCCTGATGTTGATCAGGTGGGGATTTGACAGCAGGCTTTCCTTTGACAATCTGATTATGGGATGGAAAATAATGCTCCATGAGAGAAAAAATTCGGAGAGGTATCAGAGGTAGGGAAATTTGAATTGAATTGATTGGCAGCTGGTCGAATCCCAACAACACCCCCAAGATCTTGCTGAGGGGATAGTACTTGCGCAGAAAATGGCTGTGGACGCGATTAACTACAGTGCCAGTACCAGTAGCAGTGATAGAGTATTCAAGGCCCCTACGGTGTATCACCCAATAAGGACCAGACCAAGTGGTGGCAAGATTATGGGTCCTGCCCCCAAGGCGATGGTGGTAGAACAAAAACTAGATCTCTAAAGAGTATTCAGGGAGCGCAGGCTGGTGCTCCTTAGCTCGAACCCCATCTCTAAAATTGGTAGTTTTTATAGATCCATTAGCCATAGCTTGGAGACGTATGATCTCATCAGTTAGCCATCGCAGGGTAAGCTCTACATTGCTTATATTAGCTGATTCAAGGATATGATGAAGGCTGGAATGCAAAAGTGTCTCGCGCCCATATAGGGCTTGGAAAGGGGACATCTTAATCATCCTGTGATAGCTAACGTGGTAGGCTAGTAAGGCACTAGGGAGAAAATCATTCCAATGAACAGGGTCAGAAGCAGCTAACTTTCATAGAATGGAAATTAAAGTACCATTAGCCCGCCTTACCACGCCATTGGTGGCGGGGTGATATGGTGTAGTGAAGAGATGCTTTATACCTAGCAAAGAAGTTAATTCCTGGACTATAGAAGAGATAAATTTGTGCCATTGTCTAATAAAAGTACTCACAGACAACCGTGATGGGAGAATACATGTTGGTACAGGAAGAGGGCAGTAGTTCTAGCAGTAGCATGAGGGACTTAAGTGGCCTCAACCCACTTGGTTAGGTGCTTAATGGCAATGATAATATAACGATGGCCATAGACAGCCACAGGTAATGGCCCTACAACATCGATGCTAACAGTATCAGAAGGGGCCCTAGGGGCTACAAACTCGAATCCAAAGTGGGAATTAGACTTGTCCTGGAAATGGCAGGTGAAGCAACTTTCCAAAACATCATAAGTGGACTCGGCCATATTCTCCCAGTAGCATTTGGTTTAAGCCATTCAAGGGTTTTCTTTATAACCCCATGCCCAAGGGTCTTATGGGCTTCCATGATAGTTTCAGTCCAAAGGGAAGGGCGTAGATTGGGCAGACAAGTGGTAACCTGTTTACCAAGACACCATCAACGACTTTAATGTTAACAGCTGTTGGGATTTTTGCCCATATTCCCAGCCTGCTAGATTACCTGGTATCACTAGGGAAAAATTACCTAAGGCGATGTGAATTGGAAATTGGTTGGCCCAAGTTTTGGAGGAACTAAGTTTGGGGGATATTGGGATATCCGCCTGGTCATATCTATCAGGGATCAATTTGGATGGGTACTTAAGATCTCATTGGGCGGAATTACTGATGAAATAGGGGCATCTGATAGTGATTAACTATCCGGTGTACCAATTGGGATCAGTTGGGTTTCATTACCAAGATTTGGAATGAATAGCAAGTTGTGAGACGAGTGATGCCGCCTGCAACTAGCAAATCAATTGGTTGGTGAGTGACCTGCCATAATGAGTAATAAGTTCCATTACCTAAGCAGGTCACTTGCCAAATATGTTTGGTTCACTTGGATTGAGAGGAAAACGTTAGGGACACGTTTTCCAACTCTTTCCATTTGAGGTCTTGAGGATATCCAATGACGAAATCCTAGCCAGGATGGGGAAGACCATCGCTGCTGAGACGAGGATGGGTGATAAAATGGCAACGGCTGCTGTTTCATTGAAGAGTTGTCAACCAAGGGTTAGACAGCCAAATCCCTCACTATATAACCCTAGGTTTTACTATAATGAAAAGTAGCTTTACAGAGTTTAGAGTTTATATTTAGTTACATTATCAATTCAGTGTATAGTTGGACTATCAGCTTCTATTGTGTCATTCTATCTCAAGGATATTATTGCAGAACGCTATTTTGGAAGACTCTCAGAGAGAAGAGTAAAGATCCAAGTGGGGATCTAGAGATGAAAGAACCACAATCAGGGATAGCTGCCAACTGTGTGTTGGGCCAAGAGAGACTGTCACTGGGGTTCTTACAAAAATTGGATGGACAAGAGTATAGGGAACAAATCTCTACGAGTATGACTTCAAGAGTATTTAATCAGAAATTCTGGCCGAGCGTTGGGCTGAATTATAGTTCAATCTCAACTATAGATTGTAGCCTCCATACTATTATTGATTAATAATACATTCTATACAATGCGACAAAGTGCACAAGGAAATCAAACCTGTGCAGTAAAAATGTTACTGGGTGCCCGCCAATAATCAACCTAAAGTAAATTTTTACAACAGCCATTTTCTCTAATCGGGCTTGAATGTCTGGAGTTTCTTAAGTTTACAACCTAGGGTGAGGGAGAAGCTTAAAAAGTCAATCTTCTTCAGAAATAGTTACATGTAAAATAGGGAGGCTGGATACCCATCCGCAATTTGATGAATGGCACTGGCTCTGTGAACTATAGATAAATCATAATCTTGGAGCCTGAGGTCCCAGCAAGCTAACCTCCCATTGGGATCTTTCATTTGACAAAGCCAACGGAGGGAGGAATGATTGGTAACTATTGTAAAATGTTTACCATACAAATAGGGGCAAAAGTGTTTGATAGAAAGTAAAACTGCCAGGCACTCACGTTCAGTTACTGAGTAATTCCGCTCTGCCTTGGTTAACGTCTTGCTAAAATAAGCAACTGGGTGGTCAACTTGGTCTTGGTCTAACTGGGAAAGGATGGCGCCTACAGCGGTGTCACTGGCATCAGTGAAGAGAACAAAAGGTTGCTCAAAGTTAGGATGTATTAAGACAGGGGCTGATGACAAGGCAGTGCATAGGGAATCGAAGGACTGTTGTTGTTCAGGGCCCCAAAAGAAGGGAACATTTTTGTGTAGGAGTTCAACTAAGGGCTCAGCAAGTTCAGTGAAGTGAGAGATAAACTGGCGGTAGTAGCCCATCATTCCTAGAAAGACTTGGATATCTCACAAATTCTTTGGAGCGGACATGCGTTCAATGGCAGAGACCTTATCTGGGATGGGGAGGATACCTTGACGCGTCACCTTGTGTCCTGAAAATTTCATTTCTCGTTTAAAGAATTTACATTAGAAGGTTTTAGTTTTAAGGAGGCCTCCAGTAGTCACTGAAATACCTGATGAAGATGATCGAGATGTGCAGTAAACGTTTGGGAGAAAGCAGTGACATCATCAAGGTATACTAACATACACATGAGTTTGAGGTCCCCAAACAACTGGTACATAGCCTGCTGGAAGGTAGCAGGGGCATTGCATAACCTCTGTGGCATACGGGTGGGCTCAAACAACCCTTCATGGGAGACAAGGGCACACTTGGCATGATCCTCATCTGGAAGATCAATCTTCCAGTAGCCACTGGCCAGGTCCATCGAAGAAAAATATTGGGAGCCAGATAAGGAGCGTAAGGAGTCATCAATGCGGGGTAAAGGGTAGCTGTCCTTGCACGTAATGGAATTCAATTGTCAATAGTCCATAATAACACGATGACTCCCATCCTTCTTTTTAATCAACAAGAGAGGGGAGGACCAGAGATTGCGTGAAGGTTGAAGGAGGCCAGCATCAAGCAATTGCTTTAACTTGAGGGTAACCTGAGATTCTTCGGCTTTCAATTTTAGATAAGGGCAAGAGAGAAAAGGAGCAGCATCTCAAGTATCGACTAGTGTTGAATGTTTTGCATATGGCCATAATTGTGAGGGCCCGAGGAGAAAATATCTGAATACTAATGATCAAAGCTTCAGCAGCTGCTTTTTGCTCAGCTGACAAATCAAAGCCAATTTGTACGGGCCCTGAAGCAACAACAGGAGGCTCCTCTAAACCAAAGTCATGAAGGGTCCCAACGCCATTAAACTTTATCACCTGGTCATAAGGCAAGAGGCAGACATAAGCGATAGGTTGATTCATCTCAATGACTTCAGGAGACCGGGAGAGGTTGGCTAAAAGAACAGTGACAGTGCCTTGATAAGTGGGATCTAAAGCCCCTGAACAGGGGAGAGCTTTGAATATGGAAGGGTTAGTTAAACTAGAAATATCTAGCAAGTAATTAGGAGGGGACCAACTGGATCCCAGTGTCTACCAGGATTTGGGCCTGCGGAGGTATGGTAAGGACTTGGGGAGAATGTAAAGGCATCCCCTCCTCAGCCTCAACCATGGGAGGGGGCAACTTAACTTTGGACCCCAACACACAATATTCTAAACGCTCAACAGAATCATGGGACTCAAGCAGGCAAGTCCTCAACTTCTGCTTCCTTTTTCCTTAATAGCAGAAGTTAAAAGTAAAGGGACATGGTATCCTAATATATAAATAAAATTATCCTTAAAGTTGATAATAACAGCATGTTCCATAAGAAACCCAGTGCCCAATAGGAGATCATAGCTATTATTATCCAAGGCTACAGCAGGGATAGAGAGCTGTAGGCTGCCTAACTTTAGGGGCAAGTGGGAGTAAGCACCTATAGCTTGAGCATATGCGGTACCAGCGGTCCCATATTCTGATGAATGGTTAAGATCAGGCTGAATCTTAATTTTTTGATTAGTTGAGAAAATATGATGTTAATCAGGAGAGTCCAGAGTCACCAATAGCGAGAACCTTCACCTTGTGAACCACCACTTCAATATGGGTTACCGTCACTCCCCACTGAGCTGGGATAGAATATATAGCTGAAGGGGCCAACTTAGAAAGAGGATAAGAAGAAATATCGCTAGGTTTAATATCAATGGAAGGCTCAATAGGGGTTTCCTCTTCAGTAGCACTAGGGCCAACAAGGTCAGTGGAAATGGTATGAACTGATTGTTCTCAAGGCGCAGTAAAGTTGTCAGCATAGGGAGCCTCTCTCCCTATGCTGACCCCTCTTTTGATTTCTCTTAGGCCATTTTCGTCCAACAATGCTGAATGGTGTGGTTGCGACGGCCACAATAGGTGCAGTTGAGATGAGCTCGATTTTTTCCAGATTCATTGTTGTTCACCACATGAATTTGATGACGTAAGGCTGAAGCGGAAGCAGGAGTGGCAGTAACTACAGAAGTAGGAATTTCAAGAAGGGCCTCCTTAATATCTAAAATCAAAGTAAAATTTCGTTTACCTGAAGTAATGTGAAGATGGAGCTGCAGGTTAAACTTTAAAGCAGACAGGATGGCAACAACAGCATCATCGAGTGAGGTGGTTATTAGTTACCAATGTTTGAGCCTCAGCGTAGATTTGAGCAGCAAACTCTGCGGAAGATTTGCCACGTCTTAACTTAATACACATAGGCTTGTTTCTGATTGGCCAAGGTGAGATCACTGCCAAATTCTTAAATAAGCGTGGCCTTCACCTCAGCCCAAGTGCTGCATCTCATGAGGGGTACCATAATTTTAGGGGCGGATCTACTAAGGCAAGAGAATAAGTACTTACCCTTTTGTCAATCAGGAGCTTCCTCCATCGCATTCTCAAAAATATATAGAAATGAAGCAATACTTCCTTCCCCTGGGGTGAACTTGTCCTTAAAAGAAGGTTAAATGTAGTTCCCATGGGAGCTTAAATAACATTAACGCCCACAGGGCTAATTTGATTGATTTTGGATAGCTCAGATTTGGATGGAGACACAGGATTCCTATTTAAATCAGTTTGTTGTCTAAAATGGTTCAGATTATCTCGAAGAGCCCAAATTTGGGCAATTAGGGAATCAGTAGATGCTTTTTGTTGAAGTTCATTGTGTAATGATTCCATTTTGACATGTAGATTTTGAATTAGGGATTGGAGCTCATAATTGTCTCGCTCCAACCTAAAATTTTTTTCTTTTGGTGAGTTAAATCGTCAGTGAGAGAATCGTAAAGATGGTAAGTGTTGTCCAACCCTTCCTTAATTTCATCAACAGTAAGGTTTGGATCAATAGGTTCTCCAGAGCAAGATAGCCAACAGCTTCAAGCAAAATTAGTAAGGTTTTGTTCAAGAGCAAGAAGGCGGCTATTTGAAGAAGGATTCTCTGGAGGGGAAGGTAAGTGCACAGTCAGACCCAAAGGACCAGGAGGACCAGGTTGCCCATAGCCAGGGGGCCAGTTGGCCCAAATGGCCCTTCACTTCCATCATGACCAGAGGGCCCCATTACTCCTTCAGGACCAGCTGATCCTCACTCCCCGGGGGCCTGGGGGACCCACAGGACCAGGAGGCCCTGGAATCTCGGGCACGCCTGAGGCATTATATGCTGGTTGGATTGCTGATTCAATCTGGATTATTTGTTTAAAAGTTTGTTTGGTAAAAGCATTAAGTTGGCTGGCAAGGTTGGTAATGGCTTGTTGCAACTGACTCTCATTAATTGTGGTGGTCTCAGTAAATTGGGTAGCTACTTCCTTGCAAAGCAGGCTAGCCACTTTCATGTCCAGTTGGGAGAATTGGGTTTGAATAGAGATAAGTTGGTTTCAAATTTCAAGAATAGCCTCATGGTTATCCCTTATGAATGAAGAAGCTGAGTTGTAGAAATCTAAAAGGTAGGAGTGTAACTCTTGTGACAAGGTAAACTGTCTCAAGATTTTCTGATGGTGGATCCCCATCATTTGAACTAAATGGTGAATGGCAGGGTGCACAAACTGTCATAAATATTGCTCTGTGCAAGATACTCCTACTTTGGAGCTGGGTAAGGTGGCAGATTCATATAGCACTTGCATATTATCAGAAACTGCAGAGGCTTGGTTACAGTGGGAGCGATCTGCTGGGAAAAGGGCGCCTAGAAGTAATCGATTAATAGTATCAGCAACACCTGTAGGCAGAAAATGATAGTTTTGGGGTTCTAGGGCCATAATAGAGATATTAAGTGTAGCACAGAGTTGCATAAAATTGGGTTTGAGGTTCTCAGGGTCACAATTTCCATTAGAGGTTACCCATTGAGTGACGCTGGATATTTTAGTAAGGGGCCAAGTAGAGTCTTGGCGGGAATCATCCATTGTAAATATTTATTCACCAGGTAGCTTGGGAAATTACCTGGCAGGGAGCACCAATTATTTTGTCAGGATAGGGTAGCTGAGGGTTATAGTTCCTCCAAAGTGTAACAAAATGGATGGGATAAAATGTCCTGCAGCGAGCAGAAAGTGGGGAGAGCCAGGAATCCTAAATGTAGGGGCTGGTAACTTGCTATAAGCTTGAGAATAGATGACGAGGGACCTATTGTATTATATCGGTGAAGTTGATGGCCGTAGAGGAGAATGCTGTACAGAGGCTCTAGAAATAAGTAAAACTAAGAACAAATTGGAGATAAAAACGTAACTTTATTTAAGAAAAAGGCGCGGATATTTATAGGCGAGGTTTTCCTCCTAATCCTTTCAGGATAGTGACATCATCCACCAGTAAGATCTTTAGCATCCTGATGTTGATCAGGTGGGGATTTGACAGCAGGCTTTCCTTTGAAAATTTGATTATGGGACGGAAAATAATGCTCTGTGAGAGGAAATTTTCGGAGAGGTATTAGAGGTAGGGAAATTTGAATTGAATTGATTGGGAGCTGGTCAAATCCCAACAGCGTATCAACACAAATACTGTTCCAAAAATTGGTTAACCCTCTCAGTTTGTCCGTTGGACTGGGTTTGGTACGCGATGGAATGGCAGGGATTGTTTTTTAAGATGGATAAAAGCTCATTCCAAAACTGCGCAGTAAATTGGAGCCCACAGTCACTAACGATCTCCTGCGGGAGACCAAACATTGAGAACACATGGCATACAAAGAGATGAAAAATTTCTTCAGATGTGATCGCAAAAGTACAGGGAATAAATAAAGAAAATTTTGTGAAGTGATCAACCATCACCATCACCACCGTGAACCCATTAGAACAGGGGAGTTTGACAATAAAATCCACATACACCAATGTCCATGGACTTTTCCCCTGTTGTAATGGGTATAGGAGACCATTCCTTCCTGAGCGTTCTGACTTGGCTTGAGCACAGGTAATGCAATTGGCGATCCAAGCCAGAACTTCCTTAGTTAAGCCCGCCCAGTTATAAGTATCTTGATCAATTCAATACATTTTTTGTTGCCCGGATGGCCAATTGTGGTAGGACCATGATGCGCTCAAAGCACCTCAGCTCTAAGGAGAGGAACCCAAACCTGTGACCTAAAATAGATGAGACCCATACCAAGGAATACAGGGAATGTTTGTGGGTCTGAAGGGATAATTGCTCAAGAAACTCCACTCCTTCAGAACAGGACATCTGTGCTGCCAAAACCTGAGATATGAGCAGAGCATCCAGAGTTAACTCTACTGAGGCGACCTCAGGTGGGACAATAAAAAGGATTTGGGTGGTGGGAGGCACGTAACCAAGTCCACTTCCTCCAAATCTGTAGGGCAATGGGACAAGTTGTGACTAAGAGTCAAGAAGCACATTTAACGCACCTTTCACAAATTTGTATTTAAAATCGAAACTGCATAAATCCCGTTAGGTATGAGCCTGCCTGTGTGCCAATTTTTGTGGTTTACAGAAATATAAAAGAGCTTGGTGGTCTGTACGCACAGTTAACTTATGTTGGGCACCCTGTAACAGGTACCGCCAATGAGTCAATGCCCATGCTACAGCTGCCACTTCCTTATCATAAATGGCCTATGATTGCTCAGTTGAAGAGAACTTCTGGGAAAAATAGGCAACTGGATGTTCTAAACCATCATTCTCCTAGAGCAGAATTGCCACAATAGCTACTGCTGAAGCATCACAAGCAATGATATACAGTTTGGAGGGGTCTGCATGTTTTAGAATAGGGATGATAAGAATACTTCTTTAATCACCTCAAACGCCTGCTGGCATATGGGGGTCCAACGTAAAGGCACATTTTTACCCATGAGGGGTGGAGCGGGGCAGCCAACTGGGAAAGGTCTGGAGAAAATTTTTGTTATAAAATTATGATACCCAAGAAACTCCTTAATTGTTTCTGGGTTGTTGGAGTTGACCACTTGTGGATAGCATCTAACTTATTGGGCGGAATTGCATAACCATCTTTTAAGACCAGGTTCCCAAGAAAGGTAACTTCCTCCTTGTAAAGCTCACATTTCAAAGGCTTGACAAACAAGCCTGCCTTATGCAAAGCAGACACGACCACTTCTAAATCTTTAGCATGTTGTTTGGGAGTTGGGGAATGAACCGAGATGTCATCAATATATGTGACTGTGCATGTAAACCGGAGGTTGCCCATCAAACTGTCAATCATTCTTTGAAAGGTGGCTGGCGCGTTCTTCAGCCTGAAGGGCATTATGTGGAACTGAAAGATACCCCGCTTAGTATAAATCGCAGTAAGCCATTCTTGACCTTCCATTACCATTATTTGGTTAAAGGCATTGACAAGATCAAGTTTGGAGAACATGAAAGACTTTGCAATCGCTTGACTGATAGTCTGCTCAAGGGGTAAAGGGTAGGGATCGCTCACTGTGATTTTATTTAGGTGGCCATAATCCATGCAGGGGCGGAGAGAACCATCGGTCTTCTTAGCAAAAACAATGTGGGAGGCAATTGGTGATGTCTTTTTAAACAAAAAAACCTTTCTTGAGCATATAATCTTGCCATGTGTTAAGAGCAACCTCCTCTTCTGCTGTGTGCAGATACAAAGAGCAGTTGATGGTTAACAACTGTATAGTTGTTCATATCCTAGGTTAAATTTAGTGTGAGGGGAAGACAGTTCACCTTCTTGGAATCAAAGATACTCCGATAGCGCATCAATTCTTTGGGTAAATCAGATGGAATGCCCAAGGCAGAAACAAGGGAAGTGATGGAGCTTTGATCTTGGGTTTTCTTGAGGGTATTAACTAAGGGAAATTCTCCCTCCATTTGATCATTGGCAATAGATAATATATTTGACTCCAGATGAATCTTAATATGTTGTCAGCACCACCATTCAACCCCAAGATAACCGGAAACACCAAGTTCAGCATTGCTGAGAACTGATCACAAAATCTGAACTGATGTACTAAGAACGAAACTGGCCAGCAGACTAGATATGGGGTCTGGGAGGCTAAAGAAGCAACCATCACCAAAGGATCTACATCCAGGCCAAGTTCCAGTTGTTGGGCTAGTTCAACACTCATAAAATTGCCCACGGCTCTGGTATCCACCAAAGCCTCAAAGGAAACATGATGGGACCCAACACTAATCTTCATAGATAATAGGAAGTAAGTGAAGTTCTCTTTATTTGTAGTTGTAGTTGAATCCAGCAATACTGAAAAGATGGTAGTGGAGTCAGGGGAAACTGCTAGGTTCATAGGGGAGTAAGCCCGTTGCAAGTCGGATGGTCATAACCTACTGACATGGACACAATAGCCATGGCAACTATGGGGTATGAATTGGACATTTTGAGTGGAACTAGGCTATCATGGCCAGGGTAAATTTTCTTCATAACCTGGTTCAGTTGAAAAGAAGGGACCATTGCTGCACCAATATCTATAAGATAGGCAGAAATAGTTAGAAATGATGGTTGGTTGATTATGTCAGGCAAACAGCAACTTAGAATTAGACTGGCCTGACAGCCTAGGTGCTGGAGCACCTGAATGGCAAACCAGAATGCCAAAGGCACTGCTGCTGGAACAATATATATAAAACTAGAGAGAAGTTTTTCCAAGAACTGCTGATGAGCTATGATCTTGAAAAGGCACATAATGAAATACCAGATGCATACAACCAGACCCGAGGGGTGTCAGAGTGTCAGCGGAGAGGGTGGTTTATTTTTCAACATAAAAAAACTAATGTTGGGGAAAGGATTTTTTAATGGAAAATAAAAGAAGAAAATAGGACAACAATTTCCTCAGTGCAATACAACTGATTAAATATTAGTTGATTGATGTGGGAATAAGCTGGGATCAAGTCCCTCAAGTTTTAACTTAACCAGCAAATTTTTTGGAAAGGGGACAGATAAGCTCAATGGAAACTGACATTGAAGGATTCAGCGGCAGGATGAGTCACTGTCAGTTTGACCTCAAATGTCCAAACTGAGGCTCAACTGCATTTCTGGCAGTTGGCATGATGGCATCAGACTGAAAAGAAACGGGAATTCCCCAGGGCCACCCCACATAGGGGCAGCCCCAATTGGTTGGAAACAGGTTTAGGATGCCCAACCTGCCCATGCCTGGTCACTGGGATATTTGTTCAGTAAAAGAGTTTCATCAGCCTCAACTCCCAATTAGCCAGATAGAAGCTTCAAACTATTGCTGATGGTGTCCAATGATGCTTCCTGCACATTTGGGATCATCCCCAACAATTTTGAGAGGGGGTTAATTTCTACAATCGCTCTTCTGGCTGAATCAAAACTGTTGGCAATTCTGCCCAATACTTCAATCTTAGTCCCCCTTTGGTTATAAGGTTTCCAATAATCAGGCTTGATTTCTGTCAGTTTCAGACCAATCACCTTTGATTTGGCAATCTCAGCACAGCTTCCCTTAATCCGGCTAACGAGTTCAGCTGAGGTGAGCAAGAGTACCAGGGGGGATCTGAAGAGGAAGGGCTGTTACCCAGCACTCATCTACCATGTGGGCGAGATCAGCTTGGGTGACAAGGGGTACAGCTGCCCTCTTCAGCCCTTTTACTCAGAAATGGGAAGAGCAACCTATCTATGCACAGGGGATGTTCCCTTGAACTTACAGGTGGACTGCTTTATAAGATCCCACTTGCAGTGGGTTACCCTTACATGATTATGACTAACATTGATGTTGAGGATGGCATAGTGAATGGCACAATTGGTGTGTTAAAGAATATAGAGCTGCTCAGTGAAGATGAGCACCTTTGCAGAGTTAGAGGCACAGAATGAACCCTAAAAATCTGTGGCCACACACAAACATCAACTCAGACTATGGATTGAATTCCCACTTGAGATGATGGGCCAGCAATGTCGACTCAAAGCTAAGCCACATGTAATCTGCAAGCGTGAGGTTCTCAACTTCAAGTGGACACTGATAACAATGCGCAGTGCCAATATACCACTTGGTCTGACAATCAAATGCCACTGAATACAGTTTTCCATCATGCCAGCATGTGCAATCACAATGCACAAATCTCAAGGAGGCACTTTTGATTAAGTCATGTATCAATATGACAAATTGCAGCAAAACCAACTAGTTTATATGGTTTTGAGTCATGTCACATCTTTAGATGGCCTTTATATTATCAATTCCCAAAATGATTTCAATTTTTATAATGGATTTGGTCAGGCATCTCCTACAGTTAGAGAGATACGAGATGAGTACCAGTGACTAGCTCAACATTCACTGCCAACACTAGTTGCAAAAGTAAAAAAGTTATATGATTATGTTCCTAATCAGCATTGCCTTATACTTATCACTGCCATTAATGCACAAAGCTTGGTCGTGCACTCAGAAGACATCTCTACCAATTCCATCATCAACTGATCTAATTACTTGGCAATTAGTGAGATGTGGATGGAAGATTTCAAGCCAGTGCAGGTGCCTGGCTTTGATCTGAGATCATATTGTAATACTGCTAAGCGCAGACAAATTGCAACTACATCATTGGCGGCGGTATCATCATCAAGTCGCATAGCCAGTGGAGTCACCATATATCACAACATCAATAGCTTCACTGATTGTAACAGAGTTAACATTGATATTTCTGAGATGAATTTGCAGATCAAAGACCCAAAGGTTGGTGATGTCTGTCTAGTAAACATAACAGTCAATGGCATCTTCAAATTCATACTCAGGTGTGTGTACATCCATCCAGGCACAGCGTTAGCACAAATTAAGCTCTGTATGTTACAATTGCTGTTAAAGTATTCTAAAAATATCGTTAAGATTATACCCAAATATGAGCCAGATCTCACTACACCGATCATGATGGTCGGAGACTTTAATGTTAATGTCTCGCAAGACCGCTCGTTGCCCAACTTCATGCTCAGCGAGTTTAATTTGTCTTACATCAAAACTTCTCCAACAATGCTAGGTAATACATGTATTGATTTAACGTTTACCAGAAATCTCGATGTATCCTGTATACCATTTGGTTCATACTTTTCATATTACAGACCTATCATTAATGAAGTTATAACACAGTAATTATTTGTTTACTTGATTTCTTTCCTGAACCCGACGAAAGGAAAATGTTGCCATCACAAATAAAACATAGAAAGCCGAAGGACTGCTTAGTGTTCAAAAATGATTATGACATACATATAATATGCTCAAAGAAAACATTACCCGTTATGTACACGTATTCATATAAAACACACGGCCATGTCCATGACACAGCCATACCCCAATTTTTTACTCGTGCTATAGACCGAGCACGTCCGGATAAGAAGTTACTCCGCAATTACGGTGCTAACAGCACCAGTTGGCTGAAGTTTCAAATACTATAACCACACGACTATAAGTAAATTAATTTTCTGAAGTTTGGTTGTAATGAATTTAACAGTAGTTGCCAATCAGATGAAACTATACCCAAAATAAATTTTATAGAACCATCGAACGCGGGTGTAAATCTGATAAGACTTAAAATTGGCCTACAATTTTCAGGTGGCATAGGAATAGGCAGCAAAAGAGGCCCTACCTATCTCCTAGTAATAATAGATTCTACATATTGATCTCTCTGATTATGAATAATGAAGAGAAGGCAAACCAGGTGGATCCTAGCCTTCCCAAATTTTCCATCATAGCTGCAACGACTACTGACCTTGCTTTAGGGTATCAAAATGATCTTCCTTGGAAGGAAACCCTTATCCCAACGGATATGAAATACTTTGAGCTTTCTACGCAATACTTGGACTTGAATCATGAGCCACTATTTCCACCTCCTCCTCAAGAAAGATCGATTATCCAAAGATGTCATGATTATGGGAAGGCGTACTTGGGATTCTATGCCCAAATCGGTGTTGCCCTTTGTCAATAGGCACTCAATCGTAGTCTCTAGAAACCCAAATCTAATACTGTAAGTTTTCAATCTTCCCTTTATTCGTAGCTTTAGAGAGCTTAAGATAAAGTCACTTTATTTTAATGTTTTCGGGCTGATTGTCTTATGCCATACTGTTTATTTATCCATTGAACCATTAAAATCGTTGTTTTGATCCGTTTATTAGGAATGACTTAAATAGTAGCTTACAAAAAACTTACTTTTGATCTCATTACTCATTTATTACACAGGCAGATGAAGCACGAGAACCGCCGCGTGCATACCTCGGTGGTCAATTCGCTTACCGAAGCTTTAAAACTTAGCGCCAAGCTGATTGAAAGAACTTCGGGGTCAGTTTTTGTAATCGGGGGGAGTTTTCTCTATGCAGAAGCCGTTGTTCACCCCAACTGTGACAAGTTCATTATAACCGAAATTTTTGAGCATCCAGCCTTTCTGGCCGACACCTATTTCCCGGACTATAAAAGCATCCTTAACGATAAAGGCAATACTTGGGATACTGGCGTTAACCTTACGGTTCCAGCTGTAACCTGGTTACATAATTTTCCTGATTCACCACGTAGGCGTCTTATTGCTAGCCCCTCGGATATAAAGGCCGATTCAGAAGGCAACCACTTTATTACAGAAAGCGGGATGAGCTATCGGTTTATGGTTTACACTCGTAAAATATAAAATTAATGATCTGTTTTATTGATTCATTTTTTATACTGAGATACTTCTAAAGGGCTTTCGTATTCTACTACCCCTTTTATTGTTTTTTTAGACTAGTGGGTCCCAGCCAAAAGAGCGGATATCACGTATTCTACCCCTTTTCTTTTTTGGTATAATAGCTCTTTTTAAACATCACAAGTATACCTTTGATTCTATGTTATTCGCACCATATTTTGCTTTAAATTTAATTTAAAACTCGAAATATATCAACTAAGAGATATGGGTTGAGATTTATTGTAAGACCAAAGCTTGAAAAACAAATTTGGCTAAAACTTTAACGTCCGAGATTACAGCGTTTCACACCAGACATGGATGCTTTTGAGGTTAGGAATAGAATTGGACCTGAGCTTAAGAGCTTTGTTTCTTTGGTTACCCTCAAATCTTTTACTGGAAATTCGATAAACTAATCTCGAATTTTTCTATGGTTCAGACCATCTAGTACGGAAAAGAATCAATATAGCTCAAAATTGATATGCTTTCCCTTTCCCTTCAATACCTCGCGCCTTGTTATTTTTAGCCCTTTATCTGTTACACATTGTAACTTCTACAACGTAAAAAACCACACTACGCTTAAACTATCTAAAGCTTTAAGAAATTTAGTGCGAGATTAAGTTCATCTAGCACGTAATAGTTTTTAAAAGGTACTTTATAATACAAGTTGCATATGCTTTTTGACCAAAAAAGTTCCTATCGAATCAACGCTTCACGTCACCAAAAAACTAACAAGACGAATAATCTCTGTAGCAAAAACTGCTAATAATAAGCTGAATCCTTTTATAGATTTTGCTCTATAGCGAGTCGAGAGAAATTTAGAAGCTCAGCTAGCGACTGACCATCCTAAGCATTTTCTATACTAAGTTATAGGTTAAAGCATATGAATAACCATAAAACCATAATTTGGCAGACGCTTTTTACAAGTTATAAGCTAATTGGAATATAGACACTGTTGGGATCACGGGCATAATACCTCATATCCCTCAATATTTTGTGGCCAGGGGACCTGAAGTTTTCACGGTGTTGGATTGCTTATTCTTTGCTTCTCTTGAGCAAGAAGTCTTTTTCCAGATACAACGTCTGGATATGCATTCCTATTAAAAACAAATCAATTTTGACTTAAAATTGTGAAAAGGGAAAAAGCGTAAAGTTCATTACTCAATACCGCTTTTTAAGGGTAATCGGAGAGGTTTATCGGGGAAAATCCAAGCTGCCCAAGCCTAGATCTAATAAGATAAACAAATCAGGGATTTGGTGCAAGCTCAATAATCTCGGTTGATCTGATTGAGCTTGTCTCATAGCTCGGGTTTGAACCCCAAGATTGGATGGAATTAAGGGAGCATGATTTGGCCATATCAGTCGGGTTTGATTGCTAATTTTGATAGTAGCCAACTCTCATCAGGGATGATGCCCAACAGAAGTTTGGGCTTTTTGGTTGGTTTGGGATTGATTCCCATTATCTGACGTATCCAAATCCATCATTCTGGTAGGAATCCTGACAATACCCCCCTCTAGATCTTGGCGTGGGGGAAACAGATGGCATAAGTGACTATGCATGCAGTTTATGACTGTTCCCTGAACAACCTCTACAATAGAGTATTCATTGCCCCATCTAGTTATGACTCAATAAGGCCCTGACCAGTTGGTGCCTAGTTTGTGATCACCACCTCCAGGCTGGTGATGGTAGAATAGAATGAGGTCACCTGGTTGGAAGATATGTAGGGGATCATGCTTATTGTTAAAGTGAACAGTTTCTCTACTGGTTGTGGTGGACAGGTTTTTGGCAACCAGGGCCTGAAGTCTTATGATTTCTGTAACAGACGAGTTTCTCATTCATTACATTCTGACTTGGATTTAGATTTTCTGAATCTGAGTCAGAGTGCTTTTAAAATGTTTTTCGATTCATTTTAAAAAATGATTTTTGGTTTGGTTATTTTGGGCGCTGGGTTGTGCCTCAGCTGAGTCATAGATTAGGCTTGTGTGAGCCTAATCAATGACTCAGGTGAGGCCCCCAAAATGCTGTCTTTATAAGGCGTGCCTGCTCATTCCAAAGTTCACTGGAATTTTCACCCTAGCATGTCCCTTTCCGGGGAGCATTGTCAGTTGCTCCCCAGATGAGCTCTGGTCAGCGGGTCATTTTATCATCCAGAATAAAATAAAGGTTGTTTCAGGGTTCACATACCTCACTTTCCTGTTGGTCTTTTCCCTCATCAAGGAGATTTTTGTGTAGGTTGGTTTTGGACCAATCCCCCAGAGAGTTTTGGCATAACCAACCAATAGTAGGTGAATATTTGGCGCTGTTGGTGCCCGAACCTCTCCCTACCTGGTTAGGCTGCTTTGGTTGACTGTCAGTTCACCAAAGTATTGTTTGATTATATGGTGGTCAAAACTGGGGGTTTTCTGTCCATTACAATTTCATTCACAATACTTTGCATAGAGACTTCAGGTGCTTCAGGAGAATCTTGATCAAGTATTGTCTGGACTTTGGAAGGCAGATGGGGATTTCTTCCATTCAATGCTTAAAATCTGATATCTTAGTAATTCAATAGTAACTAATCTGATAGGCTAGAATTGCACTAGGCAAATATTAGGGCCAATGAAGGGGGTCATAGCCATTTTCTAAAGGGTTGCAGTTAGAGTTCTATTTATCCACTCTACTATTCCATTGGTTGCAGGATAGTAGGGGGTGGAGAATACCCAAGTGGTTCCCATCAGGTTGGCTAAATCTTTCACCAGTGTCAAGCAGAAATTTTGTCCATTTTTGGAAAAAATGATATTAGGGCACCTATGCTGGGTGATAATCCTATTATAGAAGAATGTGGTGGTGGCTTTTGCTGAAGTGGTGGGGAGCAATAAAGCTTCAATCCACTTAGTTAGATGGATTACAGCTAGTAGGAGGAAATGATGTCCATTGGAGGCTCTAAAAAGAGGTCCCACAATATCAATGCTAATAGCATGGAATGGTTCACAGGGTGGGACCACTGGATATTGTGAGCGGGGATTATGTCCAGCTTGGCCTTTATATACCAGACAGGACTCCAATACATCCTGGATAGAAACAAGCATCCCCTCCCAATAACATTGGGTTTTGAGCCACTGGTAGGTTTTCCAAATTCCCCCATGGCTGACTTTCCAATGTCCCTCTAATATGACATCAGTTTGAGATGATGGCCTTACATAAGGCACCCATTGTTTAGACACAAGTTTGCACAATTGACCATGCTTAATTTGGAAATTTGCCAATCTTTTCATTAATTCCTTTTGGAGGGTCAGGGATTCATCCTTCCATAACTGTGGTAGGATTAGGAGGTCATAGAGTCAATCCTCTTCAGGGTCAGTGATAGTTAAAATGGGAAGCTGAGATAGGCAATCTATATTTTGATAATGGGCCCTGGTCAGTGGATGATGGAGAAGTTGTAGTTTTGAGGTTTAATGCCCATTGGGCTAACCTCCCATCAGGGTCCTGCACTTGCTGTAGCCATCACAGGGAAGCATGGTCAGTAATTATAATGAAATATTTTCCATATAGATAAGGTCAAAAATTCTCAATAGCCAATAATACTTCCAAGCATTCACATTTGGTAACACTATAGTTATGCTTGGCTTTAGATAAGGTCTTGCTGTAGTAGGCGATAGAATGATCCACTAAGTTCTCATCATGCCGAGATAGTATGGCTCCAATGGCAATATTGCTAGCATCAGTAAAAAGGAGGAAAGGTTTATCAAAATTTGGATGAATAAGTACTGGAGAGTGGGATAGAGAGACGCATAGCAGGTCAAAGGCCCGCTGTTGCTTTTCTCTCCACTGAAGGGTTATTCCTTTCTTCAGTAGATACACCAGAGACTCAGATGTGCCTGCAAAATGGGGGATAAATTGGCAATAATAGCCCACCATTCTTAGAAAAACTAGTACATATCATAGGGATTTAGGGGAGTCATCTTAGCAATAGCCAAGTATAAGTCTAGGGAACGTCCCCTGTGCGTGGATTGGGCGATTTTACCATTTCCAGTTAAAAAGAGTCCAAAGAGGGCAGCTGTACCCCTCATCACCTAGGGCGACCTCACCCACATGTTAGACAAGCGCTGGGTAACAGCTCTCCCTCTTAGGATTCCTCCCCCAGTACCCATGCTCACCTCAGCTAAACTTGTCTGCCAAATTGAGGAAATCTGCACTGAGATTACCAAATTAAATTTAAAAGGTCTGAAACCAATGGGAATAAAGCCCAACAATTAGGAAGCATATAGTCAAAAAGGGACAAGTATTGAATTATGAGCTGGAATTGTTGACAGTTTTGACTCATCCAGCAGTATGATTGCCAACATCAACCACATTTCAAAATCGTTGGGATGATCCCCAGTGTGCAGATGGTATCTTCAGAAACTATTGCAGACAATTTGAAACCCCTATCCAATGAATCAGGAGTTGCATCTGACATAACTCATTTAACCAAACAAATGCCCCAGCGACCAGGCATGGGTGGGTTGAGCATCCCAAACCCAATTCCAACCAATTGGGACCGCCCCTATGTGGGGTGGCCCTGGGGAATTCTCGTTGCTCATCAAGCCAGATGCCATCACACCAACTGACAAAAATGCAGTTGAGCCTCAGTCCAGGCGTTTGCAGTCAAACTGATAATGACTTAGCCTGCCGCTGTCAAGACTGGTCTCCCAAGGCCCAGTCTGCCACCGGCCCTACACCACTCACCCCATATGTGGCCATACCAACTCCAATTGGTCCTGTCCAAATGGACGGCCTTGCCAGGCACACTATGCTGAGGTGCGGATGCACCAGCCTCTGTCACCTTGGACCCCGGGCAGAGGTCCTTCCCAAAACCTTTATTCACTCATGGGGTTAATGGGCTAAGGTGTGGCAAACTGACCTCTGTTGCATCAGACCACTCTGGCTCCAAACCAACCATGCAAGATCTCCCCAAAAAGGAGCTCAGCGCATCCACCCCCTTTCCCTGAAGCACCGCCATCTGCTAGCCACCAACTTGCATTAAATAAATTAAAATTAAATAAAACGAATTAGCAAATAGCAGCCTCTATTGGAAGAAGTGAACTCAAAGTTGGAATAGAATTCCAAAGTGAGGGCCCATTGGGGCTTGAACTTGCTTTGAAATACTTCCAAAAAAGGCTAGAAGAATTGTGGGTAATGAGGGGTGCAAAAGCCTCCAGAATTAATGGTAACCAGGCAACTTGGCAGAGAAATGGAGGGGAACTTCAGAACAAACAACCAATCCAATGAACCGATTTATTTAAATTTATTCCATTATTGACCCAAATAGGAAAATCCTACTCAGAATAACGGAATTGCAACTATTGACACACATGAATCTTATAATTCCCAACTTTATGGGATTCATGTGTGATCGCGATCATTACAGCCCTGAATCCTTTGATAGGGGTTTCAAATTGTCTGCAATAATTTCCAAAAATTTGCCAAGTTAGGTCAAATCGAGGGACCTGATCCCTGCTTTGACCCACTACCAATCAAACACTATTTAATCAGTTGCATCACACTGAGAAAATTATTGGTTGACTCTCTTTATTTTTCTTTCCAATAAATTCCTGCTAAAAACTCAATTTTTTCTATATTTAAATCCTTTTTGCTAAAGTACCAATATCATTAACCTGGTGGCCTATTGGTCCTTACACAGATGGGCTTTACCAAGTTTGATGATTACACTCACTCCCACCATCATCAACTGGATTCAACACGCGAGAAACTTCTGGCAATTTAACCCCATCATTGAAACTATCTGCTATCAATATACTGGGATCTTAAACTTTTCTTTCTCGTTGCAAACACTTTTGCAACCTATTCAATTCAAGACTAAATCTAGTTTGATAATCTCATAGAGGGGATTAGTCTGCGCCCATGTCTGGAAGCAGTTGGGCAACCAAGGCAAGAGGAGCAGGCGGAAGGCCCGTGGCCTCTAACGTTCAAAAACGCCCCGGAGAATCCAGCGGAATAGAAAAAAATCTAAAAAAACTGGCGGTTACAATTTCCCTGGAGATACTCACATGGCAAGCATGATGCAACCAGTACATCAACACGCCACATTCCCAGCCACTTTTGTTGGTGGAATTCAGAGTCTGTGTGTATCTGGACATCCAAAAAACAGCCCTATGGGAAAAATTTTGTGAAGATGTACACAAAATTTTCCTGACCGCGGTGTATGTTGCACCTCACTCCATGTCACACGGTTGGCTGGACCTAGGCTTCGAAAGCAAAATTGCAGCAGATGAGGCTGCAGCAGTGTGCATAGTGGTCGACCTCCCCGAAGGGCAATGGGTCATTGAAACTAAATGCACCAGATGGACAAAATCAAACCAAATTTTCCTCACGTTTGACTTTTTGCCTACTACGGTAAATGTGACATTTTGGAGCAACACCTGAAAGATGGTCTCGCCATATACAGTGAAATACAATCTTTCAAAATGCAACATTTCACGCTGATGCCACACCTGTGCACTGGCAAAGCCATTGCAGTTCTGACCCCAACTGAGGAGATTGCAAAGGACCTAACCCAGATCCCACACTCCACCTTTATTGACATTGCAGGGCATACCACCCACCCATTCCGGGTAACCGTGGACAGCACGCCCCCCATTTGCACCCACTGTAACACGTTTGGCCATAAGGCACATGCATGCCCCATCAAAGAGGGCGTCACATTCCAAGAGCACCCCTTGGCGGCCATGACCAGCGGAGAGGTGCACTACAAACCAACCGCAAGCACCAAGAAGGCTTTCCCGTGGGGAGCACAAGGCTGCTACCTATTGGTAAAGCCCATCTCCCCGCAGGAGCAGAAGAAGGCCAAGCAGGCCCATAGGGCTGCGGCCAAGGAAACGGCCAAGGCCAACACCACCATCCCACACTCACAACGCCAGGAGGACATGGAGACCTTCACGGCGGAAGCAACTCAGGAATCCATCACTCAATCAGATTGGGAGGCCCATGCCAAACAGGCCACTCAATCTGAGGATCTGATGGGAGATTCGATCTCACCCAATTGTTGCACCCAAGCCCCAGTCAAAACTGACTTGGGACCTATCCCAAACAAAAAATTTTTTTTGCCCCACTTGATGGTGCACCGAACTTATCCGCACCGCAAAAAATTCGTACGACGTCAGGAAAACAAAAAGCAAAGGCCAAAGCCAATGCGACTCTTTCTGCAAAAATTAACAAAAACCCTGATAGCGTTGCTGCTATTACCCACACTGCTGTGAAAGCCCGTGGGGACCTGGAAGAGGCTGGTGGGCCCGGGGGCCCACCCCCTCGCACCTAAGGTGCGATGGGGGAAACCTCACTCTAGGGATGCTGAATATCGCCGGACTCAAGGCCTCCCCATCCCGGGCTAGGAAACTGAGTTTTTTGCAAAACAATTTACCCGTGGATATCCTGGCCATCCAGGAGTCCCACTGTCCATGAGGTTCCAAGGAAGCTTGGAAAATAATGCTCCTACCATCCCTATCCTTTTGGTCAAAGCACTGTGGGGTGCTAATTCAGAAAAACAATTTTTTCAAATTTACATCTTCAGAAACATTCCTAAATGGCCGAGTGCTCATTGTCACCTTCTCATGGGCTGATGTTGCACACACAATCGTCAACATTTATGCCCCAAACGGTGCACATGAGCGTCAGGAATTTTTCTCATCAGTCAAATCCCTTCTGCTACCCCCCAATTCCTTCCTAGTTGGTGACATGAACTGTTGGCTAACCTCACCAACGGACTGGTGGCCACCCTCACCCCACGCCCCACAGAGTCACATAGAACTACGCATTCTAAAAGCCACCCTTGGGTTAAGGGATGCACTGCCGCAACATACCCCACTGCTCGAAAACATGACGCATCCCCACGTTCATAATAGCCAATTAAGGTCCATGACCCGCATCAACCTTATTCGAGCGCCAGCGAAATTCCAACCCCATATCTCCCACTTCAAAACAATGAAAATGGAATTCTCCAACCATCGACTGGTCTCGATAACATACCACTTACCCATCACAGTTGCAAAGGCCCCACATTGGTGCAAAATCCGCCCCCGAGCTCGCGTTGCCAGGATTTTCCACGTGGGTGGAAGAGGCAACTTTGGTGGAATCGTTTGTTGCACCATTTTGCATGGACCCCATTTCCACATGGGCAAATTTCAAAGAAGACACCATCCACCACTATCACCATCTCTCCTCCAGATGCTCACGAGCCACATCAGCGGTTATATCGTGCACACTAGCAGAATTGGCACACTTGGAGTCCAACATTCCAGCCACAGGATATAGCCCTGCATGGGGCTGGAAGTGGGCGGAGGCAGCCACCCACCTCAACGCACTCAAAAGACAACACAAACATCGGGTTTGTGTCCAATACAGGGCCACACGCATCACTAAAGGTGACAAGTGCACCGCATACTTCTTCAAAAAAAATTTGCACCACACCAGAGTGTGGCCTGCACACAGGTGCGAAGATCGGATAATTCCATTGTGGACACACTGGCTGAAGTGGCAATCAAAATGCAAAGATATTACTCTGAGTTATACCGAGCTGAACCAATTCAGCTGGCCAAAATGGCGGAATTTCTCGACTGAGCTCATATCCGCACCATTTTCCGATAACCAGAAATAATGAATTTAATTACTCTGAACAAATTATGGACAGCCATTCGCGGGGCGCCAAACTGAAAATGCCCAGGCCCAGATAGCATTCCATATGAGTTCTACAAAAAATATTTTAAATATATATCCCTATTGCTGCTAGCCTCACTCAACCAAAGCCTGTTGGAAACGCGCCTCCTACCAGGAGGACATGAGGCCTTTACTGTCACACTCTTCAAGAAAGGGGATAGGCTTAACTTAGCCAACTGGCACCCCATTTCTCTAACAAACACAGACACCAAATTTTAACAAAAATCATGGCTAAATGTTTAGGGACTGTAGCATCTGCCACCATCTCCCCAGAACAATTCGGTTTCATCCCCAGAAGGTCAATTTGGGATAACGTGCACTCTGTGGCTAATGTATGTCAGTCCACAGCCTCTAGGGCACTTGTATTCTTGGACCAACAAAAGGCCTATGATAGAGTAAACTGGGAAGACCTAAGGGCCTGCCTCCATCAATTCCGCCTACCCCCCCGCTTCATAAACTGGGTGATGCTGCTCACGGAATCTGCGACAATGGCAGTGCGTGGCCCAGGCTTCCTAATGGAAGTAGTCCGCCCTCAAAGGGGCTTATGACAAGGGGACCCCCTTAGCCCACTCTTATACAACTTCAGCCTGGACCCACTACTGCGAAATGTGAATGCCCACCTCACTGGGGTCCATGTGCCAGGCCAAACCCCAGTCAAGATGTTGGCATTTGCAGATGATTGCGTAGTGGGGGTGTCTAATAACAAAGATGCACGTACGCTTGAATCCCTCATCCAGGAATATTCACGGGTAAGCAACGCGGCACTGAACGCTTCCAAAACCAAAATCATCCTCCTTGGTCGGTTTCAGAACTGCTGGGCCCCAGCAAGTAGTTCCCAACCCAGCCCATCTGCTCGCCCACGTCCACGCCTTACTAACTCAACACACACCGCTCCACTGGTGCTCCCCTTTGTGCCACATCCTACCATAGGACCGGTACGCCATCTGGGCGTGTGGATGGAGGCAGGTGGATACGCGTCAGCAGTAATGGAGGGCTGCATACTGGACAATGTGACGAAGCGAATAGCCTCTCTCAGAGCCCACCCTACTACCCTCACTGGCAGGGTTGTTCTTGCCAACTCTATGCTCCTATCCAAAGTCTGGTTCAGAGCCCACGCCATCCCCTTCTCCCCAAGCTTCTTCAAATCCCTGTATGCTTTGCTGCAAGGATGGCTTTAGTCAGGCCGCCCTCCACCAGTACAGCTAGAGGTCATGTTTGGCCCTCATCATCATGGTGGCATGGGCCTGCTTGACTTCAAAGCCCATGCCGCCAAGATCCTGGGCACCTGGATCGCGGCTGTCACTGCTCCTACACTCCCATCCCAACACTGGTCCCGCGCGGCCCGCTCCAACTTTTCCTGAGCCTTGGGCCTCAATAATCCATCAAACCCCCACTCCCTGATGAAATACCTCGCATCACACACATCGGCCACAGGTCCTCACGGGACAAAAACCCACTACAAACGAATCCTACTCTCCATGAGAAGCGCAGAGTGGAGAATTTGTATTAGTGGACATACAACCTGGAAGAGGCCGCCCCTCTCCTCAGTTCACACAAGAGGTACAGGGGCTGCCCATCCATGATGGCGTGATCCCCATTCGACCCCATGTCCTATCCAGGGTGGACTACCTGGACATGATGGACATCCCTTATTCCATTGAAACCCAAAAGACTATCTGGAAATACGCACACCATCCTCTGTTGCAGCCTCAAGTCCGCTCCCATGTGTGGCGCTGCCTGAGGTGGGTGTATCATACAGCTGAGCGCTCTAACGCTTTACACTCATCCTGTGTCGTGTGTGGCCAGTATGGAACGCTGTTCCACCGCCTGGAGAAGTTCCCCACCTCTAAAGTGATATGGAGCGAAGTCCAACGTCTGCTAGGCCAGGATCAAACGCATCCCTTCAGTCTATCAAGAGATATGTTTGCTTCATCAATGGCCTCCCCCTCCCACCCTCCCTCCGTGCTCTGGTGGTTGCAATCGCCATGTGGACTATCCACACGATTGTCTTGGATGCCATCGCTGGCTCCATCCCCACCCTCCCTGAAGCTGTCCACAGATTCTGGTCTCATTTGGTGGACCACTTTCAAGCGTGGATGTTTGGATATCTCCCACCGCGTCACCGACAGCTGGTCTCCTCCTGGTTCCCAGTCTGGTTCATCAATTCAGACCCCTTTCTCCACACGTGCTCAATAGTGGCTACGGCCCCTTCACACGTTCCCTCCCCCTCCCCATAAGTGGCGTTCCCGCTGGCAACAAGAGATAGCATCACTTCTCTGGGGTGCCTCCCCTGGTACTAAGTTTTGTCTCGTCTGAGTCATATTTGGAAGTGTCCGTCCCATGGTCAGCCTTCCCCACAATAAATTAAAATTAAAATATACAGGGATCTTGTGGCCTTACATCCACTATTTCCAAGCAAGGGTCCACCCCTTGTCTCTATACTTTTATTGAACCCACCTACCATAAGCCCTTTAGAAGTCAAACCAGTTGTATAATCCCCTGCAGCAAGACCCCCTGTGTCTTGGTTGTTTCCATTTGGTTGTTTTCAGGTTTCTTTTCACGCTCATTCTACACCAACAAGTTGTTGTTTCCCAATTCGCAGCTCCATACAATGTCATACAAGCAGCAATGCCACTGGCATTCTGGCTTGCTTTTGGGTGCTCATGAATCCCAACTGGCAGGCTGGTATAAACTTCTTCTGCCATTTTCATGACACCAGGATCTTATCTTCCATAAAGGATATTCTGGATTTACTAACCTTATGACTCAAAAATCCATATCACTCTGGAAGAAAGAGCTTTTTGACAGCTTTAGTTTTAATGACAATTGCTGTAACCGCTGAAAGACTTGCCTGAGGTGATCTAGATGTTCAGTAAAGGTTCTTGAAAAATGGCCAATCATCAAGATAAACTTAAATACAGGAGTGTTTTAAATCACCTAATAGTCTGTCCATAGCGCGTTGGAAGATAGTAGGGGCGTTAAATAACCCCTTAGGCATTTGAGTAGGCTCAATAGTCCTTCACTTGTGATGAGTGCGCACTTTGCCCGATCCTCTGGTGACAAATCTACTTGCCAGTATCCACTGGCAAGATCCAAGGCTGATAAATAGTGGGATCCTGACATTAAGCGTAAAGAGTCATCTATACATGGCATGGGGGTAACTATCTTTGCAAGTGATAGAGTTGAGGTGGTGATAATCCATAAAAACCTGGTGATCACCATCCTTTTTCCAAAAGAAAAAGAGTGGGGGAAGCCTAGGCCTTTTGGAAGGCACAAGTAACCTGGCCTCCAACAGTTGCTTTAACTCTAAGTCCACTTGAACTTCCTCCACTTTGGATTTTCAATATGGTTGGGATTTAAATGGAGGGTGATCCTCAGTTTAGTTTTGATGTATTACCCAGACATTTTCCTATATTCACTTGGTCCTGAGGAAAAAATATTACCATATTCCTTGAGGAGGTTTTTGACATCGTGGCGCTCATTTGGGGTAAGATTATCCTCAATTCTACTGTCAACCAAAGCTATGGTGAGTGGGGGATCAAATCCTAAATCCTGAAATGAGCCAAAACAACTCACATTGGCAATATTTTTGATAGGACATAGTTTTACATAAGCGATAGAAGCATGCCCTAAACTGAAGAAGTTTAGTGGTTAGATCTCCTAATAAAATAGAGATAGATTTCTCATAGCAAAATCCAAAATTCCCAGGTATGTTAACGCTTCCTTTATGGAAGGGTTTGAGTGTCCACAAAGCTCCAAGATTTGATTAGGAGGGGTTGGGATCTAAATACCCATATCTACATTAACTTGTGAGCCTAAGGGTATTGTAATAGAACGAGGAGTATACAGAGGAATCCCATCTTTGGCATCCACAGCCTCTGGGGGTAACTTAGTTTTTTCCCCTAAAACTTGGTACTCAATTTTGCAAACGGTGAATGTGTTTTTGAGGAAGCATGTCCGTTTTTTAGGGGCTCCTTTGTTTTTGATGGGAAGTTAAAATATTAACGGAATTCAATACTCTAGTAGGGACAGGCATTTTTTCTTGTATTGATGATACAGTTAAACTCACACTTCAATTGGACCCCAATAAGCAACTCATAAGTATCTTTTTCTAATGAAATGGCGGGGGCAGTAATTAAGAGTTTCCCAAAGCAAAGATGTAAGGCAGAATATGCTCCAATCGTCTTAGTAGACTAACTACCCGCCGTTCCATATTAAGCCTCATGGATCAAGTCTGGAGCCATTTTAATCATTTAAATAAGTTGTTAAGAATAACGTTAACCAGTGAGCCAGTATCAATTATTGGCAGGACTTTAACCTTATGTACGACTACCACAACTTGAACCACCGAAGATCCAAATGGGGAATTAATAGCTAGTAGACTGTTGGCAGGGATTTGTAATGAAGAATGCAGAGAATTTTGCTGTGGCCAAGCTCAGGGCTGGTCAATGCGTTTGAATGTTTTGTCTGCCAGCGCTTGACTTTCCTAAGAGATGACTGTCAAAATATGTTGGGGTAACTGACCAACATAAAAGTAAGAGAGTTGGAGGTGTTTATTTCCTTGGATAGAAAAGGGTATGTCAACTTCCGCAGGAACAGCTAACACAAAACAACCTGAAGTGCTGGGAATAGACCTAAAGTTAAAACAAGGGTCTTAAAGCACTTGTTTTCCGTCAGCATAGGGAGCCTATTGCCCTATACTGACTGATCTTTTGCTGACTTGCATCAAAGGATGCGGCAGTAAGCTAAAGTGTGGTTGTTTCTTCTGCAATGAGTGCAGTATAACTCAGCTGTAGGCGAGTCAGGGGATGTAACGGCCAATACTTGGGACTGGGGCTTTATTGGTGTTAAAATGAGGTGGCCTGATAGGTTTATGTAGTTTTGCCGGAACTTCCAATTTAGCCTCTTTAATATGGAGGAGGGACATTAAGTTAGACTTCACCGCTTTAAGATAAAATACAATATTAGGCATATTTTTGAACGCCAACAATGCAGCAGTGATGGCATTGTCTAACATAAGATGATTTCCTATAACCAGAGTTTAAACTCTGAGGTAAAAACGGTGGACAAATTCGCTAATAGTTTCTCCCCAATTAAAGCAGATACTCCCTAAAGGTCTGTTTTTGGTTGGTTAAGGTTAAGTCGCTCTCAAATTTCTGAAGCAAAGCAGCCTTGGAATTATTCCAAGTATGGCAATTCATCAGATGGAGGACCATAATACGTTGAGATATTCAGCTAAGACAGTTGGTCAAGTGTTTAAGTCTCTGGGTGTCAGTGGCTTCTTCCATAGCATTTTTATAACAAAATAAGAAGGAGAAGATACTTCCTTCACCTGGGATGTACTTCTCTTTAACGACAGTTTGAACATGCCACTGGGGGTTGTTGATCAAACAAAACGTTTATTGACATAGGGGGACCATTTTCGCCTAAAGGGGAACTATCATTTCTGGACATGTCATAAGGATGTAGGGCGTCCACTTTATTTTATAAGATGTTGATATCCTCAATTATTAAATATACCTGATCATGGGTGGCCCAAAGGGCCAATTTGGTGGCAACAAGAGGGGATAACTGCCAAACATCACTTTTGAGCTTATCTCATAGCTCAGGTTTGAACCCTAAAGTTGGGTGGAATCAAGGGAGCATGATTTGGCTGTATTGGTTGGGGTTGATTGCCAATTTTGATAGTAGTCAACTCTCATCAGGGATGATGCCCAACAGAAGTTTGGGCTTTTTCGTTGATTCAGGATTGATCTCTGACTTTAATAGCTGTCACCTTTCATCAGGGATTATCCCTGACAGAAGTTTGGAATTTTTAATTAGTTTGGGGTCAATTCCCATTATCTGACGTATCCTAATTCATTGTTTGGGTAGGAATCCCAACAGACACCATGGCTTAACATTTTAGGAACACTATTTATGGTTTACAAATAGAGTTAAGGGGTATCCTTTATCTTGATGCATAAATAAAGTAAACCAAAAAAACTATGCATTATGTGGTTTACTATTTACAGCACCTCTTTATAACTTATAGTATACATTCTTAAACTTAAAATCAAATCGCTTACCTGCATGAAAAGATATTTTTGCTAACTGATAATTTAGTGTTAAAAGCACATGATCAAAATTTAGTATTCAGTTCAGTAATCCTAGAGAGCCAGCTGTAAAATCATGTATAGATTACAAATTTAGCTAAAGTTCAGAGCTTCTCTTTCAAAAAGCTGTTCACTTTAAAATCTATTAATCATACTGATTAAGTTTTAAAGAGAAACTTATTACTTTTTATTTTAAAGGTAGAAAGTATCAAAGGGCTGCATTCATTATTTAGAATGTCCGCTTTGACATCAGTTGCTTCCCCAGAATGAGGGTGGGCCACCACAGCATATATCAGTTGCTAAAAAAGTGCTCGCAGGTTGGCTCAACCAGTCCACCTATCACCGGGGAGGCTTGTTCTTCCAAAAGCCTCTTGTACCACATGGCATAGACCCAACTATTTGAGGTGAGCGTATAAGCTTAATGTGTTTTAGTATTCTGTTTGAATTTGCGTGGAGTATAGCCAGCTGTATCCCAATGCTAAAAACCATTTAATGAAATTTAAAGGTCTACTCATCAAATAGATATATCTACTTCTTCCCTATAACAAACGTTTTATCTGGGTTTGGGAGCAAGGCTGCTATTAAGGATGTAACTCAGATAGTGCTTGGCTTTAAAGGCATCAAAATACCAATTACTTAAATTGCTTACTTTCAGATACCATGTTGGTAATTTAATATATAGCTTCACCAGCATTTTTAATTCCCAGCTCCTGCACAATCTTATTGCTACCCTGTTAATAAATGTAGCATTTAAATATTGGTTTATAGTCCCAAAGGAGGCAGGAGAGTCCTCTAGGCAAGTGATATTATAACAATTATTCCTTAAAGCATATAGGCCCCCTATCGAATTCCACCCTAAGCTGTATTGGCTGAACCACCTAAATTTCCATCTTCAGTTTATGTTAATATGGGCTGAGAAGTTTACCTGGTGTGCCTGGAGCTTAATAAATTGATGGGCGATATCACTTAAAATGCTAACAATTGATACCATGTAGAGTGCTCCTAATAGTACATCCACTGATAAGGTATAAAATTTAAGGTTAGAGTTTCATACAACTACCCAAGTAGGTATCATCCTAAAGCTTGGGATGTTAATTATTGGATCACACAGGTAAGTGGCTAACCAATTGAAAAGAGGCAGGCTTTAAAGGAAACTAGTGTCTGGAGGTTATGGTAGCAGTTTCAATGACAATACACAAAAGTATAGGGGTATTCAAGGTATTAAAATGCTGCATCCTGTAAATCTAGAGACCTGACCTATTGGTTAGATCAGGAAAAGGTCCCTTTTAGGAAGAAGGGACCTAATTCTCCTTGAAGCCCTTGGCTCAACTGGGGTACTTGGGTCATGTGGTTGATGAACGTTGGGTCACTGCATTGGCACCAAAAGACCCCACTGCAGTATCCCATTTGGCTGCTTCTTCACTGGTTGAAAGTATAAAAAAGGTCTGTAAAGAGGTAATACAGGCCAGAAGCCATTAACAGCACCTTCCCCTCCCACGGGCCCCACTCTGACATCTTTTATGTCTTCAGAAAAGAAGAAAATGGGCCTAAAAACTCAGGAAATGGTTTCTGAGTCAGGAAACCCAGTCCAGAACATGGAATCCAAAATTTTCGGTCTGGAATAGTCAATCTGAGTCAGAAATTTGCTTTTATAAAATTTTAAAAAATCTTTTAAAAATTCTTCAGAATTGACCCTGGTGGAACCCAATTCGGCTGCCCCTTCAATCCAAGTAAATCCACTTATGTTTGGATCAGTGAGGGTCCCCCCTGGCAGATCAAACGATATGTTGCCAATGCTTTTGCAACCTTTGTGTAAGTCAAATGAAGAAGCCCCAAATCCAGGCTGAGTACCCATGAGTACATCAGCTGCTGCTGCTCAAGAAAAACGTACCTATGGCCCCCTTTTCCCCATTTTTCATATATAAGACAACTGCCTCTAGAAGGGAGAGCTGTTGGTCCATTTTCACCTTTAAGTTTAAATAAAACTATTCCAACCCAAACCTACTCCACGAGCTCCATCACTTTTCAAGATATTTTCACATAATTCAGAAAAGTATGCAGCAATCTGCATTCTAGGGCCATTAGTTGTCAAGTGGGCCCTCCAAGTTATCAATCTGGCAGCCCACCAGATGGTGAATGCGATCAAAGAATTTGCCACAAGCCTTTGACACCAATCCGCTGCTTTGGAAGAGTTTTTAGATCTACCAAACTCTTCACAACAATCTGTTTCCCATTCAGCACCTGGTGGACCAGCTTTGGGTCCACCTCTCACTTCTTAAAATAATTGGAGAATTTGAAATAATCCACCTTGCCAATCTACTGATGGTTTGGTACAATCTGGGTTGAGTGAGGGCATCTCTGCTAATTGTGATTATCCATTCAGAGGTGAGGAATTGCTGCCCATGAAAATGTAAGGTAGTGACCAGGCACCAGACCATCCAGACCATTCTGCTGAGGGCCAATCCAGCTCAAATTGATTTTTTAAACTGATCTGCCATTCTGACGATGAACCCGATCTTTTTACTCAACCTGGAACCTCTCAATGGATGCAAGAAAAGGCTAAGGTCTCCCAATAGTCAGATTGATTTTATAGAATTTTATTCATAAACCCAATCAGAATTTAAAAATTTTCAAAAATTTTATGCTTTTCAGTGTTTTTATTATTATAAACCAGTCCAAGATGGGTGGGAAAAAGAGCCCAAAGGTCACCTACTGCAAGCCCAGGAGGATTGGTCATCCTCCTTTCCTCTCCCACCCTTAGGGGATGCCCCATTAAGACCTGCAGTTGCCCCATTGCAGCCATTTTCTTTTGATATGGGGCCTTTGGTATGTTCAATAACTTTTAATTCCCTCACCAGAATAATAGGGGATCCCTCCTACAACTTTTCAAAACTGCTCTGCCCTTGGCATTCTGGGCTTTCCACTGTTTTTGTTACACACCCAGACTGGAAGTACAGTTTTACTTTAATCAGCAGATTTCATGACATAATGGACTGACCAATAACTTCAGCACTTTCCGCTCTCCTCATGGGATCAGGTGAAGCAGTTGCTTACTTAATTACCATTTTTTCATTCCCCATGTGACTTAGTTTTCTCTTTCTTGTCACTCATTTCCTTCTGCTGGGCATGCAAACAAATTTTAATAACCAAGGACAACATCAATCCAGCACCAGCAAACAAGGCTGCACCTTTGGCAAGTGTAGTAACAATGGGAATCCCTCCAGCCCATCACCTGAAGTAGCTGAACAGGTTCTAGATTTTCTGGAAGAGCTTCATGTTTGCTTTGCAGCTGGGGGGTCCCAAAGTACCACTCCCACCGATGAACAGAGAAGTGTGGCTCTCTTAGATGCTCTTGATAGGGAAGCACGCCGCTGGGTCAGAGGAGTATTATGGGCTGCCACCAAAATGAGGAATCACACTCCTTTATTGAGTTTAGTATCTGTTGCGGTCCAAGCAACAGAATCTAGAGCATCCCGCCTCTACCATCTCTTTACCCTCCGCCAGAAGGTCCCTGACTTGCCATCACTGGTTGAGGCCTTCACGGCATTAGTACCTTCAGCTGGGATTACTATGGACATTGCAGTGGCAGCTTTCAGAGCAGCCTTGGACAACTCTTCAGCTAGCAATGACACATGGGATCCTCTCACAAATACTATGTAGGCTGCATATACCTTAGCATATTTAGTGGGGGCAAAACCCCCCCCATACAAGTATACCATCAGTGGCAGTAATGTCATCTCATTCATCTGTAAACACTCTCCCATCTAGTTTGTACCAGTTAAAACCACCCGCTCCTACCTCTACAGGGAACAAGGGTACAGGGAAGCGCTCCCCTGGGGTTGCAGTGGTAGATCCCTACCCGCAGGTTGCTTAGAAGAGTAACATAACACCAGTGGAGAGTACCTTCCTTCTCTGTGGATGAGGAGTTGAGTGTGACAATGGACCCAAGCAATCTAATTCTAACGCCCACCCAAATGGCCCAGGTGGAAGCCCATGTTGCACCTAATCAGGAAACTTATTCGCATACCACTGAGCCCAGTTCTTCTCCAACTGAGTCAGCCTCACCCACTATACATAACCATGATTATCCCTCCCCACAAAGATGATGAACAATGTCATAATGGTAGACCCATCCAATCCAATCCTTACTAGGAACCAGGAGAACCTCACAGAGTGATCCTATGAGAAGCAAAGTAGCTTATTGGATAATAAAGGACCATATATCATTATGGGACCAACCCCACTTTCTGAAGTCCTCACTCTTTTAATGGACAATAAAGAGGACCAACTTATTTCCTGTTTCCCATCACCTTCAGAGTAGGAGTACGGAAGGTCACAGTACAAGCTCTCCTGAATACTGGAGCAGCGGGCAACTTTATGGATTTAAGAGTGGCACACTCTCTAGACCTGAACACGGTGCTTGCTCCTTCTATATTAGGCGCTTCATCTACACCTATGACCTGCCATACTTTCCAACGTCCAGTGCAGTTCTTTTTCCACAAATTTGGCTTCTGCGATCACTTTTCAGCGGTACCTGATTTACTATACACTGTCATCATAGGGGTAGGGTGGTGGTGTTGCCAACAGGTGAACATCAATTTGGAACTTAACTCTTTGTCCTTCTCCAATAAGAGATGTAGTGGGAATTCCCATTTATTTAAACTCTCACAACAGAGCCCTCACTCAGCTCAATTTTTCCTCTGAGCTGCACCCTTTGGACCTCCCCCAAGATTTTCCTGACTTCCTAGCCCCCTACAAGGATGTCTTTGACCTGAAATTTGCAACTCGACTTCCCTCCCATTCAGATTATGATCTTGCCTTCCAGCTAACAGTTTATCATGTCAAGATCAACTGCCCGTTGTACCCTCACACAGATGAAGAAGACAAAGCGCTGGGCACATGGATAGATGACATGCTGGACAAAGGATGAATTATCAAGAAATCCTCCCTCATTGCCTCACCAGTTGTCTTTTCCCAGAAGGCGGATGGAACCCTACGCCCATGTGTGGACTATGGCCATGTTAACAATGTGACAGTTTCCAGATCCATACACCCTCTCCTTGGAACAAACTATTGCACAGGCCATTGCTAAATACCAAATATTTTCAAAGTTGGACCTGGTTAATGCCTTTAACCAGGTGAGGGTCAAGGAGGGCAAGAGTGGATCAAAGTCATTAGGACAAGGCGCGGGATATTCCAGTTCAAGGTGATGCCATTTGGACTGAAGAGCGCACCAGCAACCTTCCAACGTTTGATTGATAATGACATGGGGACCTAAGATTTACCTGTGATGTCACTTACATCGGTGATATCCTAATCCAAAACCCAGACCATGAATAGCACAATTAGGAGTTGGAGGCTGTAATGGCTGCCCTTCTCAAGGCAGGGCTCTTTGTCAAGCCGTCCAAAATGCGAATTCTTTCGAGAAGAAGTAACATTCTTAGGGAACATGTCCTAAAGGATTGGTATTCTGTCAACCCTTTAAGCTGGAGGCCATTCAGTCCTGACCAACCCTACCACCCAAAAACAACTAAGAAGTTTCCTGGGCACTGTAATTTTCCTAAAGAAGTTTTCTCCTGTGCTCGCCCAGCTGGCATCACCCCTCCACCCACTGACAGGAAATAACGTCCCTTTCAAATGGACAAAGGAGTGTCACAAAGCCTTTGAGACAATCCAAACTATTTTCTGTCAGCGCCAATCCTGCGGCATGCTGACACACCAAAGCCATTCAATGTGAAATTTGATGCTTTAGCAGTTGCAGTGGGAGCGGCACTATTGCAAGAGCATGAAGGGAGGGAGCACCCAGTGGCATACATTTCAAGGAAAATCACTTCCACAGAACAAGCATGGGCTATCTATGATAAAGAGTCGGCTGCAGTGGCATGTTCACTGACTCATTAAAGATATATTCTTCAGGAAGAAAAGCATGAAGTCACAGTACGCACTGACCAGAAGTCCTTATTGTATTATCAGAAAACCCAAAAGCTGGCTTACCGTCAAGCACACACATAAAGGGACCTGAAACTTCAACTTCAAGTATGAGTTCATAAAAGGGCCCCTAAATGTGCTGCCATATATGTTGAGTCACAACTCTACCTTAGCTCCAGGCCCAGAGGAGGACCTGTCTGAGATCACCACAGTGGTGCCTTCCACCATGATCCTCTCCCTCGCCCCCGTCATGGTAGCAAATGCCAATATATCTTCAGATACACCCATGTGTCAGATTCTGGTGGTTGACTTGAAAATAAACCTTTGACAACCAACAGATTGGACCAATTATCTTTTCAACGCTTGAGCTAACGCCTATTGCAATCATACAATTTGGGCTGATTATCTCAACAACAATTTGATTGAATATTTTATCAGGTGCTCGGCCCATATATGCTCACATAAAATGACTGATTTTTGATGCATCAAATCTCAGCAATTGGTCCTGATTATTAAAACACAATCAATTTAATTGTATATAAAATAATTCAGGAATGACCTGAAGTTAACGTCTGAAAATCCTGTGGACTTCAGACAAATGAAAAAAATAATCAATTTCCAACATGAGGGCGAAATTTGTATGTCAATATGCATAATCGGCATGGTAGCACTTGCATGGACCACCCAAAGGGGTTACTTAGTGCTTTCAAGGAAGAGGCCTGCTGACGTCCCAATTATGGGTGCGTCATTTGATTCAATTGAGGCCAAAAGTTCACAGAAGGTGTGTTTCATCAGCAGTATGACAAAACTGAAATCCAGAAGATCTTAGGACAACTTTGCATGCTTTTATCGCAATTTTTATACCTGAAATCCTCCCAATTTTTAAAGTATTTTAACACCCATGAACCTAAGAAAAGGATCAGTTGTAGGCCGAACTGAGTGGCAAAAAAGCTGTTAGAATTTTGTGCTGGAATGTGGCCAGGAGATGCCCTAGAGGTATAAATACCAGCGCCTGGCCTAATGAAAATTATCTAATAAATAGCTTAAAAAAAGTTTTATTTAGAAGCATTTTTCTGGTTTTTTATCTCAAATTTTAACTTTGGAGAAGTGTCAACAAACTAAAAGGACTGAATCCCTAGTTTGTATTAAATCCTTCCTTGAAGAAGCTCCCAATTACAAAGTAAAAATTATGCCTGAAATTGGCCAGAAGATTCGAGAAAAATTTAATAGGCCTAGTGAGTTAATAGATGGTCTAAATCCCATAAACTACAGGCACTATTGAGGATCAACCATCGGAACTTCAGACCAAATAGACATGCAGGATAATAATTTCCAAGCAAGCGATAATTAATTTTAACACCATGTGTGAACGTGTTTTAGTAGGTCAACTATGTTGCCCAGAGGGAATTGAAGTGGTAAATGACCTGGATACCAAGCAGTACAAACAGTCCATGTACCACTCAAAGGATGAGATAATATTTTGGGATAGAATTTGGGTACCACCTATCCTGCGCATGCAGGTTTTTAAGGAGCATACAACCCACCCACAGTAGGCTTCCTGGTTCAAAGAAATCTGTTAAGTTAGTCAAAAGAACCTACAATTGGCCTGGGCTCTCCAAGAATATCACAGCTTGGGTATCGAGCTGTTTTACCTGTGCTCGCTCTAAATCATACCGCACAGAAAAAAAGGGCTTTCTCTACTCTTTTCAACAAGCTGAGTGCCCCTGGACGTCATTCTCAGTGGACTTCATTGTTAAGCTTCTCATATCCAAGGGGTTTGATGCCATAATGGTGGTCGTGGATAGGTTTACCAAATTTGCGTTGTTTATCCCATGAAACACTACTAGATCAGCGACAAATACTGTAACACTATTCATCACTCATGTCTTCTCCATATTTGTACTCCCAACGGAAATTATAAGTGAACGTGGCTCACAGTTCACAGCCAGGTTTTGGGATGCCTTGCTGGGACTTCTTAACATCAAAGCTGCTGTTCTACAGCATATCACCTACAATCAAATGGGCAAACTGAGAGATTTAATCAAGTTTTAGAACAATATTCACGTTGTTACTCTTCAGGCACCCAGGACACTTGGGCCACAGACCTTCCTTTAGCGCAATCTGCCTATAACAATGCCACACACTCTTCCACTGGATTTTCCCCCTTTGAAACAACATTGGGTTACAACCCATCTTTCCATATTGGAGCATAATTACCTCAGCAGTCCCCACAGCAGCAGACTGTATTACTAATATCTGAGATATCCAAAAGCTTGGCTAAGAGCACTTATCAAAAGCACTGAAAAAATAAGAAGTTTTCTGATATAAAACGACCTCCTGGACATGAAATCTCTTTAGGCTCACTTGTCATGCTTGACACTCGCCACCTGAATATGAAGGTTCCCTCCAAGAAGTTGGCTAGTAAGCGCTCTGATCCTTTTGAAGTAGAGAAGTATTTGGGTAATGGTTCATACCGCATCAAGCTTCCTGACCATTGGAAACAACACAATTTTTCCACATCTCTCAACTATCCCCCTTTAAGGAAGAGCTTCTACTACCCCTGAGCCTATCATTGTGAGGGACTCTCAAGAGGCCAAAGTGGAGGCAATACTGGCCTCAAGGAAATCCAGAGGGTCAGCTAGCACCTGGTTGCATGGAAAGGCTACCCAGCCTATGAAAATAGTTGGGTAAATGCAAAATATTGTTATAATTGCAAGGAGTTGGTAGCTGAGTTCTACGAGTCACAACCTGAAGCCCCCTATCCAACCAAGAAAATTGCTATGATTTTTCCATCAAACTCCCCACTATAAACAAGAACTATGCCCTGGTTCACGTTCCAGGAGGAGGAATGTTTCCCGTTCAAAAAGGAGAGTATTATGTAAGTCTAGAGATCAAATGTTAGGATTTTTTTCCATATTGCCAGCTGGTAAATTACCTGGTATTGCTAGGGGAAATTCCCTAAGGAGAAGTGAATTGGAAATCGGCTGGCCCAAGTTTTAGAGTAACTATAGTTGGGGGATTTTGGGATATTCGCCTGATCGTATCTGTTGAGAATTGATCCAGATGAACTTTAAGATCTCATCGGGTAGAGTTGCCAACGAAATAGGTGCATCTGATAGTGATTAACTATCAGGTGTACCAATTGGGATTGGTCAGGTTTTATCACTGACTGATTGGGAATGAATAGCAAGTTGCAAGGCGAGTGATGCCAACTGCAAATAGCGAATTGATTGGATTGATGAGTGACCTGCCATGATGGGTAATAAGTCCCATTACCTAAGCAGGTCGCTAACCAAATATGGTTAGTTCACTTGGATTAAGAGGAAAATATTAGGGACACGTTTTCTGACTATTTCCATTTTTGGTCTCGAGGATGTCCAACAATGGAATCCTAGCCAGGATGGGGAAGACCATTGCTGCCAAGATAAAGATGGGTGATTCAATAGCAATGGCTGCTATTTCATCGGAGAGGTGTCAAATGAGGTTTAGACAGCTAAATTCCCCACTATATATATTCCCTAAAGTTCACTATAATAAAGACAGTCAAAAAAAGTATTTTCAGCATTCAGTAAAATATTTTAAGTTATAAGTTTGGTATATAGTTAATCTATCATCAGCTTCCATTGTGTTATTATGCCTCAAGGATATTTTTGTAGAGGGCAATAATTGAGAATCTCAGAGAGAAGATTAAAGATACAAGCAGGGATCTAGAGAAGAAGGAGCTACAATCAGGGATAGCTGCCAACTGTGTGTTGGACTGAAGAGACTGTCACTGGGGTATCTCAGCAAAGATCAGGTGGACAAGAGCAAGGGAACAAATCCCTATGAGTATGACTTCATGAGTAATTAATTAGGAATACTGTCCAAGCGTTGGGCTGAAATATAATTCATAATCAACTACAGATAATAGTCTCCATACTATTATTGATTAATAATTCATTCTTTACAACGCAACAAAGTGCACGAGGAAGCTAAACCTGTGCAGTAAAAAGGTTACTAGGTTGTTTGCTGATAACAACCACTAGTAAAGTTTTACAAGTTGGTGTTCAATACAGGGGGTAGTTGAGTGAAGAATCTATAATGATGTCATACAAAGACAAGATACTCAAACTGTGGACTGATTTAGCCACTGTAAACCAGAATGCCTCAAACTCAGCAGACCATTGGGAGTTTGTGGCCTTGGAAGAACGAGTCGCCAAGGTGGAGGAAGGAATAGAGAATGTAGCAAGCTTCAGGAACGAGTTACTTGGGAATATAACTTCGTTGAAGAAGAAAGAAGGGACCTTGTTTGAGAGGTCTTATACCTGAAAATGGAGTGAAAAGCGGATCACATTTGTTTAAGAAATTTCAGTGTGGATATTGAAAGGTTATCAAACAAGTGGAGGAACTTAAAGCTCACAGATGTGCTTGTGAGTCTGATATGAAAAGCAATGCCAAAGAAAGAAGTCCTCACACAACACTTGGGAAGTCGAATACCCCAAGGAACATGCTGCCCACTTTTGTTGCCATTTTGGAGATGACGCCTGAAGTCACTCCTCAAGTTAGCCAAGTAGCAGATTCGATAGAATAGGCCAGAAATGACTCAGAGGAATTTAGATCAATGCAATTTTGCCAACGTTCCATCATAACGCCCCAGCATTTTCTTAGGCTGTTTGACATGACCATGAATGGCTATGAGGATCGTCAAAAGGCGTTGACGGTCATGAATTGCCTAGACACTGACTGTCAAAACTTAGTGTTACCTCACCTGGAGGGGGACAACTGGTCATATGTGGAGGCAAAGGCGGCCATTATAAAAGAGTTTGGGAGTCTGACATGCATGTCAAAATGCAAGCAGGAATTTATGGGAATCCAGTTCCATAAAGATGAGTCTCTACCTAGCTTCGTTGATCGTTTTACCAGGAGTCACAGATCCTGTCCAGAGCGAAAGTATTGGATGACTTTGATGCTAGAATCGCCTTACAAGCGGCCCTTCAGCCTTATCATAATTTGCATTGCATGATGTCTTCCATGTTCGCAATGGATATAACTACCTTGCAAATGGTAGTTAACTTGAAGATTTTGGGAGCGACATTTGAAGCCCCAAATAGAAGCTTCAAGTCCAATCCAGTATGAATTCCAAATCCAATTAAGGGAAATGAAGGAGCTAAAGAGGCGACCAATCAAACTATGCTGGGGAATAAGCCTGAAAAATTCAGACGGTTAAACAAGAAGGAAAAGGTCTGCTACCAATGTGGTGGGAAAGGACATTTCGTTGTGCACTGTAAGAAGGTGAAGGATCAGATTAACGTGGTTCAGGCCAAAGAGGCAGCAGTTACCAAGGATTTGGGAAAAGGGCTCGTGGCCTAGACGGGGAACAGTCTAGAGCTGCGGAGAAACATGTTCCTCCTGACATTATGAATGAAGAAATTGATATCAGTGATCTGTTTGTAGACAACAAGCAGGATCAGCTGTATCAAGTGGTCAATGTGGATGTAAATGCTGTGACCAGAGCCGGTGCAAAGAGAATCAACCCCAAGATAATTAAGGAAGTTGCCTGGCCATATGCCTGACAACTGGTGGACAAGATTTGAACTGCTAAGAATCTAGAAGAATTATCTGATGTTCGTTTAGATGAGGTTAATCTGTCTTACCCCTCAGCGCAATAAAAGAATAATTACATGATTTATTGGCGCAAATTATTCACACCCTAGATTCAGCTATTAACGCCGCAATTCACTCAGTAAAGAATATATTACAATACTCTGAGTGTATGTATATAGATATACAAGTGAATGAGTGATGGTGAGGGCGATTGTCAACAACGGAGCGCCCATCAATATTGTCTTGACCAAGCTGGTAAAGAGAATGAAGATCTCGCTGAACTTGGAGCATAAGAAAGAATATGGGACAGCTGGGCCATACACCACCATCTCCTGTGGAGCTTATAGTGAGTTGCCACTATGTTCAGGTCGTTGGTGGTATCTGCGCCAGTAATAGTTTTGGCAAACCAAAACTATGACATTCTGATTAGAATGGAGTTTCTATGGAAATACGGAGTTAGTTGTACCTTGAGGATAATACATTGACCATCTTGGGTCATACAGTATCATTGGTATATCAGAAGGATGGTGAAGCTCTGCTGAATCGATGAAACAACTTCATCAATATAATATACAATGATGGCATTATCCCAATTTTATACCAATTAGTTGGTAGAAAGAGATGCAAAATTCCGGCGGAAATCCTAGAGAACTGGGGAATTCCACTAAGGATCAAGAATGATAGGACCATACCAGCCAGATTGCAGATGATAGTTGACACAGGGTTGACATTGGAGATACCTGAGCTGTTGTATGGGGAAGTTGGAAGCCCCTGGAAGAAGTCCAGAGTGAAGCCATGGGTGGCTCCTGGGATAATAATGCCATGCCATGAAGAAATTCGAGTTCTCCTGGTGAATTTGAGTATAAACTGATGAAGATCAAGAGGAATCAGATCATTGCATTTGTTCATATGATCCTGACGGCCAAATTGAGAAGATTCTATGATTTTGGGTCTCTCAATGAAATGGGACTCCCAGCTGGTTAACCAAAAATATCAACCTATTAGTTGATTGAGAGCAGCTCACTGATCTGTTGGAAGGCCAGCAAGAGGAGGTGCTCAAACTATTCGAAAAGTATCTGGAAGTGTTCACTCAGGATAATTTACAATTTGGGATGTGCACAAGATGTGATCCACAAGGTTGACACTGGGGAAAATTTACCAATAAGGATGAGACTGATCCAACAATTGAAAGCCACTGAAGCAGTAGTGGAGGATGAAATCAGCAAACTAGTGAAGCATGGACTTCTAGTTCCATCATCAAGTCCCTGGGCGAGTCCAATTCTGATAGTGAAGAAAAGGATGGATACAACTGGGTGGTGATTAATTACTGAAGGCTGAATGAAATTATGAAGAAGGATTTTTATCCCCTACCAAGGATTGATGATGCACTAGATCGTTTAGGAGAAGTGAAGTAGTTCTCCATGATGGATCTGATCTTGAAATATTTTCAGATCAACTTGCCAAAGGAAGACCAGGAAAAATGTGCAATTGTTACCGCGCAGGGGCTATACCAACCGACGAGGATGCCCCAGGGTCTATGAAATGCGCCTGCAATGTTTCAGAGGGCCATGGATGCAATATTAAGCGACTTGAAGTTGTTGTAAATCCTGGTATATCTGGACGATATAAACGCATTCAATAGGACATTTACTGATCACCTACACCGCTTGGAAGTATTTAAGCAACTGCCCGCGGCTAACCTGAAGATCAAGCCAAGGAAGTGCCACTTCTTTTGGAAAGAGTTAAAGTACCTGGGATTTGTAATCAACTCAAGTGGATTGCAGCTGCAAACCCAGAAGATAGCAGCTATAAAACATATGGCTGTACCAAAGAGTGTCTGAGACATCCAAGTGTTCCTTGGGATGGTTAAATACTATAGAAGATTTATCCAGGAAGTTTGCCCAAATATCTGAGCCATTATTCCATTTATTGAAGGATCCAAAAAAGGATTTGTATGGAATGAAGAGTCCCAGGACTCGCTTTTCTTTCTCGTAACAATCACCTTAGTTACTATGATTCGATTTGAACAGCAAATTTGGATAATCACACACAGGAAAGTTGGGTGACTTTAATAACAAAAATAATACAACATGGGCGAGCGTCATGGCAAGCGGTGCGCTTAACGGTGCAAATAAGGGCAAGAAGCGCCCTGGAGGGGGATCAGGAACCCAAGCCATAAAAATTGCAAACTCAGACACTGTCTGGGTTTAAGGTATTTACTGTAAAGCACGCGCAATACATGTACATTCAATTCAACCAACCTTTGTCAAAGGTGGAACATGGGATCAGAATCTTCCTTGGGGATGAGTCACCGACCCTGTGGGAGAAAACATGTGAGGCACAGCCCTCACTTTTCCCTCACGCGGTCTACATAGCCACCAACAACATGGGCTGTGGCTGGATCGATATTGGTTTCAAAACAGCCGATGAAGCCAATGCCACAGCAAAAATCTGTGTGGAAATTGCCCTCCCTGAGGGCAAAAAAATTGTGCACACCGCGCGCACCAGATGGAACAAAGCGAAAACTTTGTTCATCTCCTTTGACTCGCTCCCCACCAACCTTCCTCATAAGGTAATCGAGGAGGAGCTCTGCAAAGGTCTTGTAGCCTATGGAGAAATCCAACAACTCAAATTACAGCAATTTCGCTTAATACCCAACCTGTGCACGGGCAAAGCTATTGCTGTAATCAACCCCTTCCCAGAAGTGGAATAGGATTTATCCAGAATTCCCTGCACAGCAGAATTTCACTTCGCAGATGGGGGCCAGTCAGCTGCATTCCAAGTTACACTGGAACGCGCACCACCCATTTGCAACCACTGTGGCTCACTGGGTCACAAGGAACATGCATGCCCTGTAAAAGAGGGCTTAATGGAAGATGATTTTGTGAAAAAGCTATGGATGAAGATAATGAAAACTTCGCCAAAATGACTGATGGCCACCACCCATTCCGCTGGGGTGAAGATGGACTATACTCCATCTTGGACCCATTTACAAGTAAACAGAGTAAAGCAGCACAAAAAGCCCGCAAGAGAGCAGAGGCTGAAGTGGCGGCACACACGGAATCCGCCATTAAACAAGAACAAATTCAGGAGGATATTTTGGATATTCACCAAACCAACCAATCAGAACAATATGCCCAGGTCGAAAATTTTCACAGTAACCAGACTGAGCCACAAAGCGTCATCAGTCATGCATATACTAAGGAACAATGCAACCACAATTTGGGTGAAAATGCGGTGCACAAAGCAACAAAGTTGAACCTTAAAAATATAAAATCCAATCAACAACCCGCATCAAATCAACATGAGACCTGTGCAGGAAAAGTTGATGAAAATGCAAAAACCGCAATTCCCTTGAATCATTGGGTCAGATCAAGGGAACCAACAATGGCAGTGAAAGAGTTGGAGTACAGACGCGGAGCATGGCCAAAATGAGCCGCAGTGGGATAGGACCAGAGGGTCCTCCCAACCCTCCTGAGGTGCCGCGGGCACCTCAGTGTCAATAGGGACGTTAAACATCACGGGAGCCAGGGCTCATAAGTCCCAAGCCAAAAAGCTGGCATTCCTGCGAAAACCTCTTGTAGACATCTTGGCCATCCAAGAAACCCACTGCCTACAAGGGGAAGAAGAATTCTGGTCAACCAGGGTCGCACCATCACAATCAGTATGGACGTCTCACTGTGGGGTGATAGTCCAAAACAACAAAAAATTTAAAATTACAAATTCATCATCACACTTGCACGGTTGAGTCCTGGTAGCAACAATCACATGCCAAGATGAAATAATTTCGTTAGCATGTATCTATGCATCATGCACTGTAACTGAGAGAAAAAAAATTTTGAAAAATTTCTACTCTCACCCTCCCACCAGATATCATCATGTTAGGCGATTTCAACTTCTGGGATAACCCCAATACAGATTGATGGCCTAATCCCAGGGGATACCCACCTGGACACATTGAATATCGCACAATGAAGGCATCTCTTGGCTTACAGGATGCTCTTCCCCCCAATTTACCAATCCTTCCCCATATGACAAGACACAACATATGTGAGGGACTGCTCATATCGATGAGTTGTATTGACCACATCTCATCCCACAATCCCACCACTCAAGAATCTCCAAATTTACAACAAAAAAGATCAATTTTTCTGATCACCGATTAGTTATGGTGCAGTTAGCACCAACCCAATCCCACACACAGGTGTCGCCTTGGAGAAAGCTTCACCCAGAAAATATAAAATTGCCCAAGATATCTGACTGGGTTGAAAACAAGGCTACAAACCCAGAATTCACAGCCCCATTCACTTCAGATCCCATCGGAACATGGGAAAATTTTAAGAAAGATTTAATCAACAAAACCTGACATATTGCATCATGCAAGTACACCTCAGACACAGCCACAATCAAGCGTACCTTGGCAGAACTAGACCACCTGGAAATAAATACTCTGAGATCTGGCTATAGCCCTAATTGGGGACGCAAATGGGCAGAAATTTCAGCCCAACTTAACAATCTCATCTTCAAACATCAACACAGAATCAAAGTATTGAACAAAGGTAAGTTCATAAAGGAAGGTGAAACCTGTTTGACATACTTTTTCCGCCAATTCCACTCCCATGGAAACCAGCCCAAGTGCACACAGGTCCGCAAGACCAACGGCACCGTGGCAACTGACCCTGAGGAGGTCAAGGCAGAATTACACCGCTATTACACCGAATTATATCGTGATATGCCAACAGATCCACAAAAAATTAAAGAAATTATTCAAACTGCCAAGATACAAAGTACACCACCAAATTACAATATACTATCCCTTATTACATGGGAGGAGCTTTGGGAAACAATTCGCGGTGCACCACGTAGGAAATGCCCAGGGCCTGATGGGATACCCTACAAATTTTACAAAAAATATTTTCAACAAATCGCCCCCCTCCTATTGGCGTCAATGAACCAGAGTTTGTTGGAAACACGCCTATTACCAGAAGGCCATGAATCCTACGTTATAACCTTGTATAAAAAGGGTGACAAGTTGGACCTGTCAACTGGCGCCCAATTGCACTCTCCAACACTGACACAAAAATTCTAACAAAAATTCTAGCAGCTAGATTAGGCGCAATTGCATCTGACGTCCTACCACCCAACCAGTTTGGGTTTATACCAGGGCGTTCAATCTGGAACAACACACACCCTGTTGCAAACATTTGTCAATCCAAAGCAACTAGTGCCCTGGTCTTCTTGGATCAGGAAAAGGCGTATGATTGTGTTAGCTGGCCATACCTAAAAGAATGTCTACATGCCTTCAAACTCCCACCAAGATTCATAAAATGGGCGATAAACCTAACAGAATCTGCAACCATGGCTGTATGCAGCCCTGGATTCCTAACAAACAATATCAAACCACACAGAGGGCTCAAACAAGGGGATCCCCTCGGCCCACTACTATACAATTTCAGCTTTGACCCGCTCCTCCGAGTAACTGACTCACGTCCCATGGGGATAACCGCACAAGGACAACCAACAGTTAAGATACTGGCCTTTGCAGATGACTGCGTAGCAGGTATAGCAAACAATGAAGATGCCCGACAGCTGGAACACACTCTAGAGGAATACTCCAAGGTGAGCAATGCATCGCTCAACAAAAGGAAGACAGAAATCATCCTCTTAGGCAAATACACAAACAATTGGGTCACAACATCAGAACCTCACAACAACACTCGAAGAAAAAACCCAATTATTTTACCCTTTGCAACACCTCCCACCACCACTCCTGTCCGACACCTTGGAATTTGGCTAGAATCAGGGGGATATGCTAATGAGACAATGGAAAATAACCTGTTACAACGGGTATCCAAACGCGTAGCCTCCCTCAAGGGGAGAACCCCAGGACTAACAGGACGAGTTACAGTTGCTAACTCGCTCATCCTCCCAATACTGTGGTACCAGGACCATGCAATAGCCTTCTCACCTACCTTTATAACCTCAATTCGCGCGCTTATCCAGGGCTGGCTGTGGCCTGGCTCTCACCCTCCTATACGGATGGAAACACTATTTGGTCCATGCTCAAGCGGAGGAATGGGACTAATAGATTTTTAGAGCCATGCCAATCACATCCTAGGTACCTGGATAAAGGAAATCCTTGCTCCAGACCTCCCGCAACAACATTGGTCCAGAGCAGCAAGGACTAACTTTGCACAGGCGCTCAAATTAATCAACCCACATAGTCCACCCAGACTACTTTCATACCTTGCCAAGCACCCTACTGCAACAGGTCCGCATGGAACCTCCCCTCATTTCAAACATATCCTCAGAACTATCCGCCATATGGGATGGACCATAGAGAACATGGGTACTATACTGGGAAGGGGACGACCCAGCCCCCAATTCAAACTAAGAAACCCAGAAAACCACCCCCAGAGGGATAATCTCGCAACAACCCCAAGCATAGCTAGGATAGAATACCTAGATATGCTGGACATTCCCTGTGATTTAACCACACAGAAAGCAATGTGGAAAATGACACACCACCCACTCCTACAGCCAAAGATAAGAGCAAACGCCTGGCGCTGTTTGAGAAGGACCTATAGGATGGCGGACCGCTCCAACTCCCTCCACAAAACATGTGCAGTATGTGGAGGGGAGGGATCCCTACATCACCGCCTAGAAACATGCCCCCCAACCAAAGCTATATGGCAGGAAGTCGCACGCCTGCTCAAGATTCAAAACAAACAGGAATTCTCGATATCAAAAATTATCTTTGCGCTCCAGATCGAGTCACCAATCCCATCTACCCTCCGCTCCCTAATAATACCCATTGCAATGTGGACAATACACACAATTGCATTAGATGCGTTCAAGGGCACGGTCCCAAACATTCATGGGATTATTAACAGATTCCATGTCCACTTACTAGAGCACTTCCAAGCCTGGCTCTATGGATATATGAGACCAAGACAAAAAGCGCTCATAGAATCATGGTTCCCACTCTGGTTCCTCCACACAGACCCTTTCCTTCAAACCTGCTCCATAGCAGGGGAAACCCCCTCGGAGTAGTGCATCAACCCCCCATACCTGGCAGTCCCGCTGGCAACAGGGGTAACTTGAGTACCCTGGGGTGCCTAATTTTATATTTCTTAGTTATTCTCTTAGTTTCACATATATTCGGTGATGTCTGTCCCCTGGTCGGCTTACCTCAGTTAAATAAAAAAAAGAGTCCCAGGACTCATTTGATGAGTTACGCCAGTATTTAATATATTCGCCAATTCTGAAATATCCAAATTTTGATCAAGAGTTTATTATTCAAACTGATGCTTGGTTGATGGCAATCAGCGCCATACTTAGCAAAGTAGATGAACTTGGGGATGAACGTCTGGTGGTATATGTGAGCTGGACACTCTCAGCCGCTGAGAGGAACTACACCATGACTGAGCATAAATGCCTTGCGGTCATTTACGCATGCAAGCTTTTTTGGGTGTACGTCCAAGGAACGCACTTTAAGGTGGTAACAGACCACTCTTTGCTGCGTTGGCTACACAATTTGAGAGAGCCAGAAGGATGACTGGCCCAATGGGCACTTAAGCTCCAGGCTTATGATTATGAGATTGTCCACCAAGCGGGGGCTTCTCACCAGAACACAGATGGCTTATCATGGTTGCCAATGGTCCAGTTGGTATACCCGCAGGTGGATGAGCTATTCCAGAGAATGGTCAACGGAAAAATTGGGGACGAGCCATGAGAAATCAAAGGTGCACTTCAGAAAGTGATGGAAAATACCAAGACCATGGATGGACAAGTATTCAAGACAATCAACAAAAAGTGGTTATTATTCCTGAAACTGTCATAAAGAGCAGCGATAGTATAAGCAGCTCACAGAGTTGTTGGGCATGGAGGCCTGAGAAAAACAACTGACCATATTCGCCAGTATTATTACTGGGAATTGATCAATTACGATATTGCAGATTATCTAGCTTGTTGTGTGAAACCCAGCTGCACAAATCATATAAGAATACAACTAGATAATGACTGGTCCGCCCTGGATTTTCCTGGCACATGGTGTCCTTTGACGTGATGGGACTACTGACAATGAGCACAGGGGGAGTCAAGTACATCATAGTTGCCATTGACCATCTGATGAGATGGGTTGAGACAAAGGCCCTAACTAAAATAGATATTACCAGTACTGCGAGATTCATCCTGGATCAAGTGGTATACCAGCATGGATGTCCGCAGGTCCTGCTGAGTGACAATGGGACCAACTTCACATCTCATGTGATCCCGAGGTTAAACGAAATAATGGGGATCCAAGGAGTCATGTCAGTACCATACCAGCTGGAGACAAATAGACTGGTAGAATGGGCCAATGGGATGTTGGCTACGATGCTAAGGAAGTAGTCACAGGGAGAACTTCCACATGGGAATGTACCTGAGTTCAATGACATTCACCTACAATATTATTCATCATATGGCGATGGGAAAGTCACCATTTGAATTGTTATACAGGAGAAAGGCTGCGTTGCTGCCAATTTTATATTTGGTGGTGGAACCTACATCAGGGATGAATACTGAGCAATACCTGAACTGACTGATGAGTATCCTGATTGATATGTAATTGCAAGCATTCAATACAACCTTGAAGAAAAGGATATGAGCGAAATCAATGGACGACAAGAACTGACTGGCCTTAGAAGAATATCAAATAGGGGAAAGAGTTGCCTATTGCAATATGTATGGTTTCAGAAGAAGAAACAAATTAGATGCATTGTGGTCAGGTCCATTCGAAGTGATTGCAAGATGGCGACTGATGCTTATTCCATCAAGAATCTCTTGATGGAAGAGTTGTAAATTGAGTCCACCTTAAGTATCTAAAGCGTTGGATTGATGAAAAAAGAGTTCCCAAAGGACCAATGAACCATTAAGTTGTCATGTCCTGATAATTAGTAAAGTCCAAAAAAAGGACCTCTGAACCAATCTATATGGTTAAGTCCAAAAAAGGACTTCTTAACCATAGAAAACTGGCAGGTTAAAGTACCCAGAACCCAGTTTGGGGAAAAATAAAAAAGGAGGACTGCTGAACCAAAACAAGGTCAAGTCCCAAAGGAAAAATTAAAAATAAAGATAAAATTTTGAAAAAAACTATTGGAAAAAAGATATTATAAACTGCATAGAGAAAAAGCCTATATAATTTTATAATTTTTATTTTTATTAATTGTCCTCAGTATGGGGACGATTCCACCTATGTTGCCTCTTGGGGGTGAGAGGATGGATTGCGGTAGGAAGGAACAGCCTATCAAAATTGATATGAGATTAGACTCTAGCAAGGGCAAGACTACATTAAATCACATTCTTTGAGTGGACGCAGAGCCCCGCAAGAAAGCGATTAGGGGAAGGGAAATTGATATGTCAGATGAAGCCAATCGCGAAACCCTGAAGTGGGGAGGAAAGCAAAAGTATAAAAAGAGATAATCGGCGTTTAATCCCAAGTAATCCTGATATGGTACTGGAGCTGGAAGATTAGTCCTGATCACCTGATGATGGGCAACATCAAGAACACCGGACATGTGGGCTGGCAACAAACAAGGGATGCTTTATGGGGGTTGCCAAATCATGCCCCCTATCAACGCCATCAGCAGAAGATACAGATGGGAAGCACTGGAGAAGAGATAGTCATTCAGGGAGCAGATTGCATCCTGCAAGAGATGACTACAGGCTTCTTGGAAGCTAAAGCTGAATGAACGGTGGAACCTAGGAAAGGCTGGAAGCTTCATGGACCAACTTCGAAGAACTTAGCCAGCAAAGCAAAGAGCATAAGCGGCGGTATCCCAATCCAGAATGTTATCAAGATCAGAGAGAATCATCCCTAGAGTCGAAGCCTTGGTGACTTGGGCTCAGAGTTCAGCGTAGGGGAGCTCAAAGCAAATACTGTTACCAATTGTGAGCTCAGAGACCAGAACAGCGGGTTTGTGATATTGACCAAGTTGGAAGAGGAACTCAGGGAACAGGTCCAATCCACAAAAAACAAACGATCCAGAGCAACTGACATAATCTCTGGAGCATCTACAACGATGGTTAGAGCATCAGCAAAAGGAGCTGAATCCAGGAGAGTTTTGAAGTCCAACTCTGGAATTGATGGCAGAGGAAGAATTAGCCAAGAGTTGTTTGAAATGATAGCCCACCTGGTTTTGTAGGGATTAGTTACCATTTCTGGTAATTTTTATGGAAGGACTAGCTGCTGGCGCTAGACTAGGCGTATGAGTCCTGGAAGGACCATAAAAGAGGTTCTGTCATGCATCCCACCCATCTGCTGGAAGAGACGAAGGTCTGGATCAGACAAACTATTCAGGAGCTGTTGGTATCATGACTCAGAATTCAACATATGAGCTGGACAAGAGGGGGATGTCAGACTTATATGGAAGTTGACATTGTGCACTCTAAAATCCATTAAGCTCCAATTTCGGAGAATTAATCTCAAAATTAATGGGGTAAAAGCGTTCCAAGGGAAGAATTAGGAATGACTTGAGCCAAAAGGTTATGAAAAAATTAACAAGGGCAAATAGAAATAAGTATTCTTAATTAATCCATGAAATGAACATTGACGGCAAGAGTCTCCTATCTAGGATGAGGAGAAAATCAGGAAATTAAGGACGCTGAACCAAGAATCCTGAATATGACAGCGGGTCATATACCCTGACAGGGGGAAAACCAGATCCTGGGACTAGTATCATCATGAGTAAATTGATCATCCCAGCACAACAGTAGATTGTGGGAACTGCACTCTAAGAAGGCGGTAGCGAGGAGAAAGAGGAAGAATGTCATATGCCAAAGGTCATCCTGAGCAGCATTGAGTATTGATGAGTGTGCTCCGCCTGGACCAATTAAGTATTTGACCAAGTGTCCAAAGCGGTGTTCTCATGCCCCAGTCCCTTTCTCGCTGGAAATCTAGGCAAGAAAGGGATGTATTGGGATTTTTGCCCATATTGCCAGCTGGTAGATTACCTGGTATTGCTAGGGGAAAATTCCCTAATGTGAAGTGAATCAGAATTTGTTTGATCCAAGTTTCAGAGTAACTACAGTTGGGGGATTTTGGAATATTCTCCTGGTCATATCTGTCAGGGATTGATCCAGACAAATACTTAAGATCTCATTGGGTGAAGTTTTTAATGAAATAGGTGCATCTGATAGTGATTAACTATCAGGTGTACCAATTGGGATCAGTTAGGTTTCATCACCAACTGATTGAAAATGGGTAGCAAGTTGTGAGGCGAGTAATGCCACCTGCAACTATCAAATCAATTGGTTGGTGAGTGACCTGCCATAATGGGCTTTAAGTCCCATTACCTAAGCAGGTCGCTAGCCAAATATGGTTGGTTCGTTTGTATCAAGAGGAAAACATTAGGGACACGTTTTCTGACTCTTTCCATTTTAGGTCTTGAGGACATCCAACAATGGAATTCTAGCCAGGATGGGGAAGACCATCGCTGCCAAGATGAGGATGGGTGATTCAATGGCAATGGCTGCCGTTTCATCAAAGAGGTGTCAACTGAGGGTTAGAGAGCCGAATTCCCCACTATATATATTCCCTAAGATTCACTATAATAAAGACAGTCAAAAACAGTATTTACAGCATTTAGTAAAATATTCTAAGTTATCAATTCGATATATAGTTAATCTATCATCAGCTTCTATTGTGTTGTTCTGTCTCAAAGATAAAATTGCAGAAGGCAATAATTGGAAGACTCTTAGAGAGAAAAGTAAAAGATCTGAGTGGGGATCTAGAGAAGAAGAAGTCACAATTGGGGATAGCTGCTGACTGTGTGTTGGACCAAAGTGACTGTCACCAGGGTATCTCAGCAAAGATCAGGTTGAACGGGGCAAGGGAATGAATCCCTACAAGTACAACTTCATGAGTGTTTAATTGGGAATACTGGACGAGCGTTGGGCTAAAATATAATTTCTACTTAACTACGGATAATATTCTTAATACTATTATTGATTAATAATTCATTTTATACAACGTGACAAAGTGCATGAGGAAACTGAACCTGTGAAGTAAAAAGGTTAATAGGTTACTTTCCAATAACAACCACCAGTAAATCTAGAAACCTGACCTATTGGTTAGATCAGGAAAAGGTCCCTTTTAGGAAGAAGGGACCTAATGCCCCTTTGGAGCTCTTGGCTCAACTGGGGGACTTAAGCCATGTGGTTGATGAACGTTGGGTCACTGCATTGGCACCAAAAGACCCCACCGCAGTATCCCATTTGGCTGCTTCTTCTCTGAATAAAAGTATAAAAGAGGTCTGTAAAGAGGTAATACAGGCCAGAAGCCATCAATAGCACCTTCCCCTCCCAAGGGCCCAACTCTGACATCTTTTATGTCTTCAGAAAAGAAGAAAATGGGCCTAAAAACTCAGGAAATGGTTTCTGAGTCAGGAAACCCAGTCCAGAACATGGAATCCGAAATTTTCGGTCTGGAATAGTCAATCTGAGTCAGAAATTTGCTTTTGGAAAATTTTAAAAAATCTTTTAAAATTCTTCAGAATTGACCCTGGTGGAACCCAATTCAGCTGCCCCTTCAAACCTAGTAAATCCACTTATGTTTGGATCAGTGAGGGGCCCTCCCTGGCAGATCAAACGATATGTTGCCAACGCTTTTGCAACCTTTGTGTAAGTCAAATGACGAAGCCCCAAATCCAGGCTGAGTACCCGTGAGTACATCAGCTGCTGATGCCCAAGAAAAATGTACCCATGGCCCCCTTTTTACCCATTTTTCATATATAAGACAACTGCCTCTATAAGGGAGAGTTGTTGGTCCATTTTCACCTTTAATTTTCAAATAAAACTATTCCAACTCAAACCTACTCCACGAGCTCCATCACTTTTTAAAGTATTTTCACTTAATTCAGAAAAGTATGCAGCAATCTGCATTATAGAGCCATTAGTTGTCAAGTGGACCCTCCAAGCCATCAATCTGGCAGCCCACCAGACGATGAATGCGATTAAAGAATTTGCCACAAGCTTTTGACATCAATCCGCTGCTTTGGAAAAGTTTTTGGATCCACCAAACTCTTCACAACAATATGTTTCCCATTCAGCACCTGGTGGATCAGATTCAGGTCTACCCCCACTTTGCAAAATAATTTGTAGACTTGAACTAATACACCTTGCCAATCTACTGATGGTTTGGCACAATTTGGGTTGAGTGAGGGCATCTCTGCTAATTGTGATTATCCATTCAGAGGTGAGGAATTGCTGCCCATGCAAATGCAAGGTAGTAACCAGGCACCAGACCATCCAGACCATTTTGCTGAGGGCCAATCCAGCTCAAATCGATTTTTTAAACTGATCTGCCATTCTGATGATAATCCTAATCTTTTTACTTAACCTGGAACCTCTCAATGGATGCAAGACGAGGCCCAAGGCCTCTCATTAGTTGAATAAATTTGATTCAATTCAATTTGTAAACCCAATCAGCATTTAAAATTTTCAAAAATTTTATGATTTTCAGAATTTTTATTATTATGAACCAGTCCAAGATGGGTGGGAAAAAGAGCCCAAAGGTCACCTACTGCAAACCCAGGAGTATTGGTCATCCTCCTTTCCTCTCACACCCTGAGGGATGCCCTAACAAGACCCACAGTTGCCCCCATTGCATTTATTTGGTTTGTTATGGTGACCTTTGGTATGTCCGTTAACTTTTATTTACCTCAACAGGATAATATGGGATACCTCATACAGCTGTTCAGAACTGCTATGCCCTTAGCATTCTGGGCTTTCCACCGGGTTGTTACACACCCAGATTGAAATCCCAGTCTTAATTTAATCAGCAGAATCCATGACACATTCCAAGTAGCTCATTATATTTTTTCCATTATATCTATGGAACAAATTTAGGTAGAAAGTGGCAAAAAGAGTATAGTAAATAAATACTAAAGACCAGAATTTTAAGGGAACTATAGGAGTCATAAAACCATGGTGATGTGCAGTTTCCACAAGGTTGGTAAAGGCATAGTAAGGGAGAGATCTCAGATAATTGTCAAAATACAGGTTGAAGTAAAAGAGCAGGCTTAGGTGGCATTTATCAACCAGGGGTTTTTGGTCCAAAAGTATCGGGAAATTAATATGAATGGACGATAAGCCTAGTTTATTAGTTGTCAGATCATCAAATATCTTCCAGAATCAAGCCTTGAAAAGTTAAAGAATTTAATAAAATTTGATATAGGCTGACGCTAAGCAATTTGAATTTAGCTGAATATAAGGATCTTCCAGGACCTCCAATGACAGGATGAGTATGATGGAAATTAGAAGCTGTTTAGCTGAGTGGATGGTCCAGAAAGTGGCTGAAGAGATATATATATATAACGGAAACAAAGGTGTAGAAGGAGAGGTGTTTAGTTTGTAGCCATAGAGCAATTCTGTGGGCTAAGATTCTGAAGATTAAACAGTTTAGGGTTCTGTCAAACATTAAAGGATTGTTTTTAGAGCTCTTGGTCTCCCTTTTATTGGCTTATTATATAATCAAGAGATGTGTTGGAATTTTTGCCTATATTCCCAGATGACTAAATTACCAGGGATCTCTAGGAATATCCCTAAAGCAAAGTGAATTGGATATTTGTTGACCCTAATTTCAGGGTAACAATGTTTGAGGGATTTAAGTAATTATTTAGGTTTGATCCATTGGGGATCAATCTGGACAAATGCTTAAGATCTCATCAGGCAGTGTTGCCAATGAAATAGGGGCATCTGATAGTTGATCAATTATCAGATGTACCAATTAGGGTTGGTCAGGTTTCATCACCAACCAATTGGGAATTTAAGGATCAAGTTGTGAGGCGAGTGATGCCACCGGCAAATAGCAAATTGATCAGTTGGTTCATGACCTGCCTTAATGGGTAACAAGTCTTATTATCTAAGCAGTTCGCTTGCCAAATATGGTTGGTTTTCTGGGATTAAGAAGAAAACGTTAGGGACATGTTTCCCAACTCTTTCCATTTTAGGTCTCAAGGATGTTAATAATTGAATCCTATCCAGGATGGGGAAGACCATCGTTGATGAGACGAGGATGGGTAATTCAATGGCAACGGCTGCCTTTTCATTGAGGAGGTGCCAACTAAGGGTTAGACGCCAATTCCCACTATAAATTTCCTTAAGAATTCACTAATAAAGGAGACTTTTACCTGTAATTAGCATTATCTTAATATACTTTATCAGAATCCATTTTGAGTTCTATTATTTTTCAGTGAAATTATTACTGTGTGATCTAATTGGGAGACTCTTTAGGATAAAGAGTAAGGATCTGAGCAGGGATACAGAGAAGAAACTGAATCAAATCAGGGATTGTTGCTAACTGGAAGTCACAGAGAGAAACCATAAAAAGGGATCTAAACATGGATCAAGTTAAACGGTACCAGGGAATGAATTTCTATTTGGACATCATAAGTATCTATTAGAGGAAATACTTGCCAAGCGTTGGGCTGAATTCAAGTACTTTATTTCACCTACAGATGATAGTCTCCATACTATTATCAACGATTATATTTCACTATTAAAACAATGTGTAGAATTGCTCAACAACGAACCTGTGCTGTTAATATATTTATAGGGGTTATTAAGCAAGCTAATCAGAAAACCTATAAGCTTTAACTATTGGTGCTCACTACAGGGGTGTAGTTGAGTAGAATATATTAGAGCGTGATGCCATATAAGGACGAAATAAGAAAACTATGAATGGAGTTGGCAACCATTAACAAGGACGCCCCTGGAACTCGGTGGATCATTGAGATCTGCTGCCTTGGAGGAAAGAGTAACCAATGTTGATGAAGGGGTCGATAAGGTTGCAAGTTTCAGAAATGAGTTACCTGATAAGTTATGTCATTGAAGAAAAAAGGGGACTTAGTTCACGAATGTAAGTCCTGGGGACCAGCCCCTACAACTGGATAGGGAGCAGCACCCCTTTCGGACCAAAAGGGGCCAAAGGCCCAGTGGACCCCCTGTCATAGTTGAGCGACCTGGTGCATGTGGTTGATGAGCGCTGGGTGACTGCCCTTCCTCCTAGAGATATTCAGATCTCTCCCCCCCCCTCCCCCAACCCTGGTAAAATTAATAGAGGGGACCTGCCAGGAGATTATGCAAGCCAGGGGCCATGGGCGGGCCCCTGGGACCCCTCACTCACCAGGGGAAACATACCAAAAATTTGAAGAAACATCCAGCGCTAGTATCAGATCCCAGTCTGTGAATTCTGGGCTAACAGAGCCAGTCCAGACTGGTCAGGTCCAAAATCAGACTGGAACTTGATTCAGGTTTTGAACCAGGTTACAAGTGACTCAGACCAGTTGCCCCTACCCCCTGGAATGGATCTGGGAAGTTTGGATTGCGTAGACAATCAGATCGAGAGTTTGGACCAAGTTACAGACAACTGAGCACCAAGGCCTCAGCCCCCCAGACAAATCTGGGAAATATGAACTGCGTGAGCAGCCCAACTCAAATGGTCAAGGCCCAGATTAGTACCATTGACCTGGTCTGGCCCCAAAATTTGGGAAAATCTGCAAAAGTTTTTTTGATTTTTGCCAAGACTTGGGCATCCCTCCACCCCCCACCCACCAGCCAACCAAACCCATTGCCAATCCCCAATCACCCAATCCCCCAGCATCCCCACTATGCAATTCTCCCAATACTTAAGGCAACTGCCCTGCTGATGGGCAGTTGTTGGTTCATTCTCTATTCTCCCTATGCTTTGCGCTAAAATAAAGCCCAAATACCCCAAACGCCTTGCCATGGACTCCGCCTGTTTGTTTTTTTTGTTCAAAATTCTGCCGATTGATCCAGAAAAGCATTCCGCCACCAAAAAAATCATCCTGATGATCGCTGAATGGGTCATCCAGTCACTCAACCCCACCATGCAGCGGTGAATTGTATCTGTGGTAAACCACCTAGATCTCAATGATGGAGTCAACTCTCCATTCATTTTTGCATACCCATCAAATGAAAACCCATCTGTTCACTTCGCCATCAGGATTTCAGAGAGCGCTCCCCTATCAGAGCAGCCTCAGGGCGCCCCCGCCCTGATGCCCACAAGCTCAGCCCCCACACCCGGCTCATCCACCACTAATCCTAACCACCTAAGGGCCCCAGAGTACCCCAACCAAGGGGGACTCAGCCATAACGCTTGTCGCAGGTCCATTTTCCCCTCTGACAGCACCCCTGCCCGCGTGGTGGGCCCTGTGCCACCCCTCTCTGGCGTACAGACTCACCTACCCATAACTGAAGGCCAGCAACTGTGAACCCTGGAGGATTCATCATCCTCCCCGCCTCTCCCACCCTTGGGGGTTGCCCCCACAAGACTTGCGGTTGCCCCCATTGCAACCATCTGGTTTGCCTTGGGGCCTTTGGTACGTTTATAAACATTTACTTTCCTCATATCCCCACTAGATCTCCCCTTCTTCTAGTCGCATTGACCAAAGTGCCCTTGGCATTCTGGGCTCTCCACTGGGTACTTACACACCCCGACTGGGAGCCCAGTCTAATTCTTATCAGCCGCTTCCATGACATAATGAACTGACCCATAACCTCAGCCTTCTCCGCCCTCCTCGCTGGCACTGGAGAAGCGTTGGCCTACGCCCTAACCCTAAACGTACTCTCTCTTTGCAACCTGGCATTCTCCTGCTGGTCAGCTGCCTCATTCATCTGAGCGTGCTTCCAGTTTGTGTTGACCTGATCCCCACCCCGCTGAGCCCTGGCAACAAGTGTCACCCCATCAGTCAACATGATAGGGTTGGGAGTCCCCCTATCCCTTCTGATGAGGTGGCCGACCAAATCCTGGGTGTCCTGGTGGAACTTCAGGTGCGCTTCACCACTGATGGGGGGAAATATCCCCTTCCTTCTGATGCTCAGCAGAGTATAGCTCTCCTTGACGCCCTAGATGGGGACGCCTGCCGTTGGGTCAGGGGAGTGCTCCGCTCTGCTGCTAAGTCTGGGAACCCCATCCCCCTACTGGCGCTGGTCGCTTTGGTGGTCCAGGCCCCTGAGTTTAGACCGGCGCGCCTCCTCCGTCTCTTCACACTAGGACAGACAGCCACGGACCTACCCTCCCTGATCAAAGCCTTTGTGGTCCTGGCCCCCACGGTGCCCATCTCCCCCAAATTTGCAATCTTCGCCTTCTGAGCTGCCTTGGACCCCACTGCGGCTGCACATGCATCTTGGGACCCTCTCCCCGGGTCCTCAGAAATCACATTCTCTGTGGCTTGTGCAATTGGGGCCAGGCCTTTCCATACACCCGCGTGCGCTATTACAGCTCTTGAGGGGCCGCGTGCCACCCCCTCTCCCCTGCCAGTGGTTGTGGCCAAGAGTTGCGTCCCCCAGGTCTCGCTGCCCTCTGCGCCCCCTCTGTACCCACCTTGGGTACCCTCCCTCGGAAGAGCCCCTGCCTGCTGCACCCCCTGCTCTCACCCCAGATCAGGAGAGTGGGTCCTTGATCCCCCAGAGCTCAGAGCCTGCCCAGCCTGGCGCTATCACCCCCCCAGTTAACCCAGAGGCCCCCTCAAAGAGAGTGGAGCGGGTATACACATCAACCCTTGCTGCCCCATATGGGACAAGGAGGAAGCAGAAACCCCTCCCCAGTTACAGACCAGTAAAGCGCCTCTTGGTCAATCTCTTCTAATGATGGGTCATGCTCCCTCCTCGGCTGCCCTCTCTCTCGCCCACCCAATAAAGAAGATCAAGCCTACTTCTTGTTCCCTATCTCCTTCCCCTCAGAGTCGGGTGAATTTACCATGCAATTCCTCCTTGACACCAGAGCAGCAGGCAACTTTATTGACCTCGTGTGGCGCATTCCTTGGACCTGGCGATGGAAGAAGCCTCATTGGTCCTGGGCGCTTCATCAGAACCCATGAAGTCTTACCGCGTCCAACGCCCATTGCACTTCTCTGTTCATGACCTTGGGTTCAGTGACCACTTCTCAGCCATACAGGACTTGCTCTACCCCGCGATCTTGGGGGTGGGCTAATGGCTGCGACAGCAGGTCCAAATTAATCCTGCAAATAACTCCTTGTTGTTCTCAAACCTCAAGTTGAGTGGAGAGTTTCCATTGTTAAAAACCCTCCCCTTGACACATTTCTTGGCTCTATTCCCCCAGATCCCACTCCTATTGACCTTCCTTAGGACTTCCCATCCTTCCTAACCCCCTATAAGTCCATCTTTGACATGTCACTGGCTTCCAAGCTCCCCCTACACTCCTAATATGACCTAACATTTCAGCTGACGGTCGACCTAGTCAAGATCAACTGCACTATCTACCCCTACACTGAGGAAGAGGACAAGGCTTTGGGGACTTGGCTAGATGAGATGTTAGAGAAGGGGTAGCTTATCAAGAAATCTTCACCGGTCGCCTCCCCATAGTTTTCGCTCAGAAAGCAGATGGCACCCTGCACCCTTGCGTCGACTATGGCCACCTCAACAACAGCATTATACCTGACCCCTACCCATTGCCCTTAGAGCAAACCATTTCCTAGCCATCGCCAAATCCCAGGTCTTCTCAAAGTTGGATCTGGTGAACGCCTTTAACCAGGTGAGGGTAGCGAGAGGACAAGAGTGTCTCATAGCTATCCGCACCCACAAGGGTCTTTTCAATTCAGAGTGATGCTCTTCAGACTGAAGAACGCTCCGACCACCTTCCAACGCCTCATTTATGATGTGCTTGGGGACTTGCGCTTCTCATGCGCTGTAGCCTACATCAATGATATTCTGATCCACTCCCCTACCCCAGAGCAACATGCCAAGGATCTAGAAGCAGTGGTGGCAGCCCTCCATAAAGCAGGGCTCTTCATAAAACCCTCAAATTGCGAATTTTTCTGGGACAAAGTGACCTTCTTAGGTAACCTCGTCCTGAAGGACAGATATGCTGTTCCCCCTCTAAGCTCGAGGCGATCCAGTCTTGGCCTACCCCTACTACACAAAAACAAATTTGAAGTTTCCTCAGCACCATCACCTTCTTAAAAAATTCTCCCCATCCCTCACCCAACTAGCGGCACCCCTTCACCCCCTCACTGGGAAGAACGCCCCCTTTAAGTGGTCCCCGGAATGCCAGCAGGCCTTTGAGTCTATCAAGGAGGTTTTTCTCACCACCCCAGTCCTGCGGCATGCCAACACCTCCCCCTTCATTGTAGCCTGCGACGCCTCATCAGTGGTGGTGGGCTCCATGCTGCTACAGGAGCATGAGGGGGTCAAGCACCCAGTGGCCTACTACTCCTGCAAATTCACTTCCACAGAACAAGTGTTAATATATGACAAGGAGCTAGCGGCAGTGGCGCGGTCACTCACCCACTGGAGATACCTCCTGCAAGGCGCCCAGCACGAAATCACCATTTGGACTGACCATAAGGCATTACTATGCTATTGCAAACCCCAGAAGTTGGGGCACCGCCAAACTCATATATACCAGGACCTATGTGGGTTTCATTTTAAGTATGAATTCATAAAAGGCCCCCTGAATGTGCTGCTGGACATGCTCAGCTGGAACCCATCTATATCACCCAATGGTGGAGAGGACCTGCTAGAGCTTACTACTGTAGTGCCCCCTCCCAAATCCTCTCCTTGGCCCCTCCAACGGTAGCTTTTGCTGACCTTGCCCCTGATGCCCCGCTCCTCCTCTGCGTCCTTGCTGCCCAGACCTGTTGCCTTGAAGGGTTAGAGCTTTATACTGACTTAGAGTTTTAAAGTCGGAAGAGTGCCCCAAACACCTTATAAGAGGGAACCATCTGGTACCACGATCAAGTTTGGGTCCTCCCATCCCTACGCAACTGTGTTATTGAGGAACACCATGTCCCCCAGACTGGTGGGCACCCCGGCATCAAGAAGTGCGCTGATCTTGTAAAGAGAACTTATAATTGTCCAGGGTCCTCAAAGGACATCCCCTAATGGATCTCCCACTGTGTCATCTGCGCTCAGGCTAATTTGGACCATTCTGGGAAGAAGGGGTTGCTACACCCCCTGAAGCAGGCGGAAGGCCCGTGGACCTCAGTCTCAGTGGACTTCATTGTGGAGCTCCCCCTCTAACGGCTCAAATGCTATCATGGTAGTTGTTGATTGATTTACCAAGTTCGCGCTCTTCATCCCCTGCATCTCCTCTATTACTGCGGTGGAGACCGCAAATTTATTTGTCAACCATGTATTTGCCATGTTTGGTCTCCCCAAAGAGATAGTGAGCTACAGGGGACCCCAGTTCACCGCCCAGTTCTAAGAAGAGTTGCTAACCCTACTCAGCATCAAGCCCTTCAGATCTATGGCCTACCACCCCCAGTACGATGGGCAGACTGAGAGGGTGAACCTGGTACTGGAGCAGTACCTGCGCTGTTATGTGACAGCCTCACAGGACACTTGGGCCAAGGACCTACCCCTTGCACAGTTTGCATATAACAATTCACTCCATTCCTCGACCAATCTCTCCCCCTTTTAGGCCACCCTGGGTTACAACCCCTCCTTCCAAATTGGCCCCCAGCTCTCCTCAGCAGTCCCTGCAGCTGAAGACCATGTGTGTGCACTCCTCGAGACACACAATCTGGTTTGTGAACATTTGACAAAGTCCATCAAGGATTACAAAAAGTTTGCTGATTGGAAGCGCCTCCTGGACATGATATTGAAGCCGGCTCCCTCATTATTCAGGACACCTGCAATCTTCCCTTAAAAGCCCCCACCCAGAAACTCGCAGCCAAATGCTCTGGCCCCTTCGAGGTGGAGAAGGAACTTGGGCAATAGAGCCTATCATTTGAAGCTGCCCACTCACTGGAAGCAGCATAACGTCTTCCACACCTCCCTCCTGGCCCCCTAAAAGGGGAAAGGCCAACATCACCAGATCCAATCCTCATTGGGGAATCCCAGGAAGTGGAGGTGGAGGTCATCCTGGCTTCCTGGAGGTCCCGCAGATCAGTTCAATACCTGGTTGCCTGGAAAGGCTACCCCTCATATGAGAACAGCTGGGTGAGTGCACATGACTGCGCAAATTGCAAGGACCTGATAGAGGAATTCCACAACTCCCACCCGGCAGCCCCCCATCTCCCCAGAAGATCGCAGACATCCTGGCCATAAAGCTCCCAGAGAGGCACAAAAACTATGCCCTGGTCCATGCCCCAGGTGGGGCCTCCTTTCTGTCAAAAAAGGAAAGGTTAGTGTAAGTCCTGGGGACCAGCCCTACAACTGGATAGGGGGAAGCACCCCTTTCAGACCAAAAGGGGGCCAAAGGCCCAAGTGGACCCCCTGTTGAAGTTGAGTGACCTGGCGCACATGGTTGATGGGCGCTGGGTGACTGCCCTTCCTCCTAAAGATATTCAGATCTCTCCCCTCCCCCTCCCCCAACCCTGGTAAAATTAATAGAGGGGACCTACCAGGAGATTATGCAGGCCAGGGGCCATGGGCGGCCCCCTGGGACCCCTCACTCACCAGGGGAAACATAACAAAAATTTGAAAAAACATCCAGCGCTAGTATCAGAGCCCAGTCTGTAAATTCTGGGCTAACGGAGCTGGTCTGGTCTGGTTGGGTCCGAAAATCAGATCAGAACTCTATTTGGGTTCTGAACCAGGTTACAAGTGACTCAAACCAGTTGCCCCTACCCCCTGGAACAAATCTGGGAAGTTCAGATTGTGTAGACAATCAGATTGAGAGTTCGGACTGAGTTAAAGATGACTGAGCACCAAGGCCACAGCCCCCCAGACAAATCTGGGAAATATGAACTGCGTGAGCAGCCCAACTCAAATGGTCAAGGCCCAGATTAGTACCATTGAACTGGTCTGGCCCTAAAATTCGGGAAAATCTGCAAAAGTTTTTTTGATTTTTGCCAAGACTTGGGCATCCCTCCACCCCCCACCCACCAGCCAACCAAACCCATTGCCAATCCCCAATCACCCAATCCCCCAGCATCCCCACTATGCAATTCTCTTAATACTTAAGGTAACTGCCCTGCCGATGGGCAGTTGTTGGTTCATTCTCTATTCTCCCCATGCTTTGCGCTAAAATAAAGCCCAAATACCCCAAACTCCTTGCCGTGGACTCCACCTGTTTGTTTTTTTTGTTCAGAATTCCGCTGATTGATCTGGCAAAGTGTGCCGCCACCCAAATAGTCATCCCAATGATTTCTGAATGGGTCATCCAGTCGCTCAACCCCACCACGCAATGGTGGATCATATCCATGGTAAACTGCCTCGTTCTCAATAACAGAGTCAACTCTACATCCATTTTTGCATACCTGTCAAATGTGAACCCATCTGTTTGCTTTGTCATCGGGATTTCTGAGAGCGCTCCCCTATTAAAGCAGCCTTAGGGCGCCCCCACCACAATGCCCACAAGCTTGGCTCCCCACACCTGGCTCATCCGCCATTAATCCCACCCACCTAAGGGCCCCAGAGTACCCTAACCAAGGGGGACTCAGCCCTAACACTCATCCAGGTCTGTTTTCCCTCCTACAGCGCTCCTGCCCGCGCAGTGGGCCCTGTGCCGCCCTCTCTGAAGCACAGACTTACCTACCCATAACTGAAGGCCATCAACTGAAAACCCTGGAGGAGTCATCATCCTCGCCTCTCCCACCCTTGGGGGTTGCCCCCACAAGACTCGTGGTCGCCCCCATTGCAACCATCTGGTTTGCCTTGGGGGCCTTCAGTAAGTTTTAAACATTTACTTTCCTCACGTCCCCACTAGATCTCCCTTCTTCTAGTCACATGGACCGCTGTGCCCTTGGCGTTATACGCCTCCACTGGGTACTTACACACCCTGACTGGAAGCCCAGTCTAATTCTTATCAGCTACTTCTATGATAAAGAAGTATTATTTCTGAAAACGGAGCATGAAGCGGATCACGTTCATTTAAGAGCATTCAGAGAAGATATCAAGTGACTGATTAAACAGGTCAAGGATTTAAAGACTCACAAATGTGAATTTAAACCATATGTGGCAACTGATGCAAATAAAGAACTCCCTGGATGCTAGTTGGAAAGATGACTACCCCAAGGAACATGCTGCCTGCTTTTAATGCTATTTTGGAGATGATGCCTGAAATTACTCCATAGGTGAGCTTAGTAGCCAAAAAGAGAGGTGGATATAGAAACCTTGGAGGAATTCAAAGCAACACCAAAATTTCCAATATACAGAAGGATAATACCCTTGCATTTTTTTGATTATTCAATATGACAATGTACGGATATGGCGATTGTCAAAAGGTGTTAATGGTGATGAATTGTTTAGATACCAATTGTCAAAACCTAGTTTTTCCCCATCTAGAGGGGAACATCTGGTCTTACACAGAGGCCAAAGCAGCCATTATGAAGGATTTTTTAGAAAACCCAATGTGCATGTCAAAGCGCAAACAAAAGTTTATGGGCATTCAAATCCATAATGATGAATCCTTAGCAAGTTTGCCACTTGTTTATACCAGGAATTGCAAATCCTGGTTGGAGCAAAAGTGCTAGATGATTTTGATGCATGAATTGCACAACAAGTGGCCCTTAAGCCCTACCGCAATTTGCATCAGATGATGTCTTCTGTGTTCATGATGTAAATTACCACCTCTCAGATGGTAGACAATTTAAAAATCTTTAGAGCTACCTTTGATGCACCAAATAGAAGTTTCAAATCGAATCCAGTATGAAAGTTAAATTTCATGAAGGGGATTGAGGCGCTAAGGAGATGAATAACCAAAATGTGCCAGAGAATAAGCCCAAAGATTTTAAACGTATCAATAAGAAGGATAAAGTCTGTTACCAGTGTGGAGTAAGGGGACATTTCTCTGTGCTCTGCAAGAAACTCTAGATCAAATTAACGTGGTCCATGTAAAAGAGTCTGCACCTGCAAAGGAGTCAGTAAAAGGGTCTGCAGCATAGATGGGGAACAGTCTAGAGCTGCAGAGAATCCTGTTCCTCCTGATATTTTGCACGATGAAATTAACATTAGTGATCTGTTTGTTGATGAAGATGTTCAGGAAAAGCTGTATCAAGTAGTCAATTTGGATGTGAATGCAGTAACAAGATCCGGGGAAAAGAGGATTAACCTCAAAGTTATAAAATAAGTTGCTTGGCCGTATGTCCAACAACTAGCGGACAAATTTGAGCTGCAGATAATATCAAAGAACTGATCAAAAATCGATTAGATAAGGCAAACATGTCAATCCCCTTAGCATGATCAAGGAAATATTCCCTGATTTATCAGCGCAAATAATTCACACCCTCAGTTAGTTAATAATGCGCTATACACTCATTAAATACTCTCTAACAATACTTTGAGTGTACATATATAGATATACTAATGAATTGTTTATGGGTGAGGGCAATTGAAGACAGCGGAGCAATTATTAATATTGTCTCAACTAAGTTGGTAAAGAGGAAGAAGATCATATCCGATTTGGAACACAAGAAGGAGTATGGGACATATGGGCCAAATACCAAAATATCATTTGGAGCGTATAGCGCTCTACTCTTTCACTTCAGATCTTTGGTGGTATCTGCTCCAGCGATAGTTTTGGCCAACCAAAACTATGATATTCCCTCATGATGGAATTTCTACAAAAGTAAAGAGATAAATGTAACTTTAAGGATAATACGTTGACCATATTGGCTTAGACGTTACCATTGGTGAATCAAAAGGATGGGGAAGCTCCACTGAGTAGGAGAAATAACTTCATCAACTTGATATACAATTACAGCACTGTCCCAATTTGATACCAACTTGTTGGTCAGAAGTGATGATAAATGCCGACGGAAATCCTAGAAAATTGAGAAATTCCACTGAGGATCAATAATGTGAGAACAATACCGCCAGTATCATAATAATAGTTGACACGGTGTTGACATTAGAGATACCAGAGCTGCTGTATGGAGAGGTCAGAAGTCCCTGGAAGAAGTCCATAGTAGAGCCTTGGATGGCTCCTGGAATATTAATGCTGGGCCATGGAGAAATTTAAGTTCTTCTGGCGACTTTAAGCAAAAAACCAATGAAGGGTGAGAAAGATCAGATCATTACATTTGTTTACCTAATCCTAACAGACAAACTGAGGAAATTCCACAATTTTTGGGACCCTTAATGAAATGAGATACTGACTGGGGTAACTGAGAGTATCAATCTATTGGTATATCAAGAGCAACTTTCTGATCTGACGGAAAGGCAGAAAGAGGAGGTGCGTAAATTGTTCAAAAAGTATTGGGAAGTAATCACCATGGATGACCACAATTTGGGATGCACGAGAGATGTGATCCATAAGGTCAATACTGTGGAAAATTTACTGATCATGATGAGACTGATTTGACGATCAAAGGTGGCCAAAGTGGTAGTGGAAGAAGAAATTAGCAAACTAGTGAAGCATGGGCTTCTTGTTCCGTCGTTGAGTCCCTGGGTGGATCTGATTCTTATTGTGAAGAAGAAGGATGGCTCTAATTAGGTGATGATTGATTATCAGAAACTAAACAAGATTATAAAGAAGAATTCATATCCACTACCAAGAATTGATGATGCGCTAGATCAATTGGGAGAAGCGAAGTACTTCTCATCAATAGATCTAATATCAGGATATTGGCAAATTGATTTGTCAAGAGATGATCAAGAGAAATGTTCAATTATCACTGCACAGGGGATATATCAACTGTCAAGGATGCCCTAGGGTCTGTGCAATGCGCCTGCGACGTTCCAGAGGGCCATGGATGCAATACTAAATGACTTGAAGTTGTCATGCGTCCTGGTGTACTTGGACAATATAAATGTGCTCAGTAGGACATTTACTGACCATTTACACCACTTTGAGGAAGTATTCAAGAGACAATCCGTGGCCAAATTGAAGATTAAGCCAAGGAAGTATCAATTATTTAAGAAAGAGTTGGAATATCTGAGATCTGTGATCAACTCTAGTGGACTTCAGCCACATGCCCAGAGGATAGAAGCCATAGAATGAATGGCTGTGCTGAAGAGTCTCCAAGATAATCAAGTGTTGTATGGAATGGTTGGAGACTATAGAAAATTTATTCAGGATTTTGCCAGAATTTCTGAGCTCTTATTCCATCTGTTGAAGGACCAAAGAAAAGTTTTTTGGAATGAAAAAGCACAAAAATCCTTTGACATGCTATGCTAGTACTTGATAGATTATCCAATTTTTAAAAATCTAAATTTCAATTGAGAATTTATTATACAAACCAATGCTTTTTTAACAGCAATCGGTGTTATATTGAGCCAAGTAGATGAGCTTGGGACAAACATTGGCTGCGTATGTGAGCTGGACACCTCAGCCACTGAGAGGAACTACACTGTAACTAAGAGTGAATTCCTTATGATCATTCATGCATGTAAACAGTTTTAAATGTACATCCATGGAATGCTCTTCAAAGTGTGATGGAACACTCCTCATTGCATTAACTTCTTAATTTATGAGAACCATAAGGACAACTGGCCTGATGGCCAAAGAAGTTACAGGCTTATGATTATGATACTGTCCACCGAATGGGGCTTTGCATCAGAATGCAGATGGCTTATTGCCATATTAAATAGTCCAGATGGTATAACAGCAAGCAGATGAGTTTTTCCAGAAAATTATTGATGGAGAAATCAAAATGAGCCCTGAGAAATCCAAGGTGCGTTTGAAAAGAAATAAAAAACACAGAGACCATTGATAGACAATTTTCAGGATGATCAATGGGAAGCAATTACTATTCTTAAATCCATCAAAATGAGTGGCTATCATTTAAGACGCTCATAGGGTTTTCAGGCATTGAAGCCTGAGAAAAACTAATGACCATATTTGCCAGTACTACTGGGAGTCAATCAGCTATGATGTTGTGGACTATCTGGCTTTCTGTGTGGAGTGCCAGTTGCGCAAGCCACATAAGATTATGACTTGATACTGCTGGTCCACCCTGGGTTTTATTGGAATGATGGTGTCCATCGACGTGATGGGACTGCTGACAATGAGCACAGGGGGAGTCAAGTACATAATAGTTACAATCAATCATCTGATGAGATGTGTCAAAACGAAGGCCCAGGAAAAAGCAGATGTTACCAGTATTCGAAGTTCATCCTAGATCAAGTAGTATACCAACAAGGATGCCTGCAAGTCCTGCTGAGTGACAATGAGACAAATTTCACATCTCATGTGATCCTGCAAATAAATGAAATAATGGGGATCTGAGGAGTCATTTCTGTACCCTACCAGCCAGAGACAAACATAATAGTAGAATGAGTCAATGATGCTGGCCATGACGCTGAGGAAAGGTCGCAGGAAGAACTTCTGTGTGAGGAACATACCTGAATTCAGTGATGTTCGCCTACAATATCAGTCATCATACAGAAATGGGGAAAACGCTGTTTGTGTTGCTATATGGTAGGAAGGCTGCATTGCCGCCGATTTTATATTAAGTGGTACAACCTGTATTGGGGATGAGTGCTGAGCAGTACCTGAACTGAATGACAAATATCTTGATTAAAATGCGATCAAAAGCATTTGATACTACTTTGAAGAAAAGAAATCAATAAAAAATGATGGATTATAAGAACTGACTGGCCTTAGCAGAATACCAAATAGGCAATAGAGTTGTCTATTATAATATCCATGGTTTTTTGAGAAGAAACAAATTAGATGCGTTATGGCTGGGTCCATTTAAGATTATCACCAAGATGGTTACTGATTCCTACTTCATCAAGAACCTCTTGGATAGAAGGATAGTAAATTGAGTCCATGCTAAGTATTTAAAGAAATAGATCGATGAAAACATAATAGAACATAGTTCCCAAAGTACCGCTGAACCATTAAGTTGGTTATGTCCTAATGATTTTGTTAAGTCCAATAAAAGGGCCGCTGAACAAAACTAGATAATTAAGTCTTAAAAGTAAGACCTCTGAACCATAAAAAACTGGTATAACTAAGTATACCTAGGATCCAGTTTGAAAGAATGAAATAAAAAGATGAACCGCTGAATTGAAAAAGGTCAAGTCCATGGAAAAAAGAAGAAAAAAATAAAAGATTGATAAAAATATTGGAAAAAAGATTATTTAAACATGAATAGAAAAACTGATATATTTTTATAGATTTTATTTTTTATTATTTACCCTCAATTTGGGGATAATTCTGCCTATGTCACCTCTTGGAGAGGAAGGATAAATTGCAGTAGGAGTAAATACCCATCATAATCTATGTGAGATCAGATGCTAGCAAGGTCTAGACCTACTCAAAACCAAGTTCGTTGAGTGGATGCAGATCCCTGTGAGAAATTATAAAGGGGAAGAGAAATTGAAATGTCAGAAGATGACAAATGTGATATCCTGAAGTGTGGATGGAAGCAACAGTACAAGAAGAGGCAGTAAGTGAATAAACCTGAGTAATCCCAATATGGCACTGGAACTAGAAGGTTGGTCTTGAGTGCTTGCCAACTGCTTTAACAAGAACACCGGACATATGGACCAGCACTGAGCAAGGAATACTAGGTGGGGTTGGCAATTCATGCTCCCTATCAAAGCCATCAGTGGAAGATACCGATGGGATGCACCAGAATTGAAAAAGTTGTGCAAGGAGCGAATGGCATCCTGAAAGTGATGACTATGAGCTTCTCAGAAGCTGAAGCAGAATGAGAAATGGAAGCCAGGAAAGACTGGAAGCTTTGTGGCCCAACTAAAAAGAACTTGTCTGGAAAAGCGAAGAGCATAGGCTGCACTATCTTGATCTAAGATTTTCTTAAGATCAGAAGAGTTCAGAGCTATGGACAAAGCCTTGGTGACTTGGTCCTTAATTCTGAATAGGGGAGTTTGAAATGTATGCTGTTTCCAATGGCTAGTTTGGTGGGCAAGACAGCTAACTTTTAATATTGACCAAGTCAGAAGATGAACTCTAGAAGCAAGTCCAAACTGGTGAGGAATGAATGATTAAGAGTGAAGAGCATTGCTTTAGGAGGTTTAACGATGATGTTAGAAGTATATGAAAATGGTGATTAATACAGGATAGTTTTAAAATCTAACTCTGGAATTGATGACAGAGGAAGGATTGGTTGCAAGTCATTCAAGACAATTGCTAACCTGGTTTTGTTGGGGCTGGTTACCATTTCCGGTAATTCCATGGAAGGACTGGCTACTGGTACTTGACTAAGAGTATGAGTCATAGAAAGACCATAGAAGAGGTTTTGGCGCGCAGATTGACTCATCAGCTGAAAGAGCCAAAGGCCTTTATCAGAAAAGCTATTGATCAGCTGTTGATACTAAGACTCAGAATTTGACATATGAGCTGGACAAGAGGGGGGATTTCAGACTTATATGATAGTTGACATTATGCACTCTGAAATTAATTAAGCTCTAATTTTGGAGAAATTAATCTCAAAGTTAATGGGATAAGCTCTCCAGAGAAGAATTAAGATTGATATGAGCTAAAGAAGTTTTTAAAATAACAAGGCGAACATGAATGAGCATTTTAAATAGCACCATGAAATGAACATCAATGGCAAGAATCTCCTGTTGAGGACAAGAAAATCAGGAAACAAAGGACGCCAGACCAATAATCCTGAGTATGACAGCAGGTCATATGCCCTGATGGGGGAAACCAGATACCAGGATTAATATCATCATGAGTAAATTGATCAGCCCAGCCTGACAGAAGGTTGTGGGAGCCACGCTCTGAGTAGGCAGTAGTGAGGAGGAAGAGGAAGAGAGCCACATGCTGAAGGTCATCCCAAGCAGCGTTGAGTACTGATTAATTTTACTCCGCTTGAACAAACAAGTATTTGACCAAGTGTTGAAAGTGGTGTTCTATTGTCCCATCCTTTTCTCACTGGAAATTTAGGCAATTGGGGGGATGTGTTGTGATTTTTGCCCATATTACCAGCTGACTAGATTACCAGGGATCGCTAGGGGATAATTCCCTAAAGCGAAGTGAATTGGATACCAGTTGACCCTGATTTCAGGGTAACAATGTCTGGGGGATTTTTTGTTATTCGCCTGGGTTTGATCCATTGAGATCAATCTGAACAAATGCTTAAAATCTCATCAGGCAGAGTTGCCAATGAAATAAGGGCATCTGATAGTGAATAACTATCAGGTGTACAAATTAGGATCAGTCAGGTTTCATCACCAACCAATTGGGAATTTAAGATAAAGTTGTGAGGCAAGTGATGCCACATGCAACTAGCAAATTTATCAGTCGGTTCATGACCTGCCTTAGTAGGTAACAAGTCCCATTACCTAAGCAGGTCGCTTGCCAAATATGGTTGGTTTGCTAGGATCAAGAGGAAAACGTTAGGGACATGTTTTCTGACTCTTTCCCTTTTAGGTCTTGAGGATGTCCAATGATGGAATCCTAGCCAGGATGGGGAAGACCATCGCTGTGAGACAAGGATGGGTAATTCAATGGCAAAGGCTGCCTTATCAATGAGGAGGTGCCAGTCAGATATTTACCTTTGCAGCCTAAAAATAAGAATGCTGTAGGTCAAGTTCCACCAAAAAAGGGAAATGTTGGCCATTTGCAATTTTCTGATGTCATTAAATGTTTGTTTGTTAGAATAAACATGAGAAAGTTAAAGAAATCGGCCAAAAGTCCCTGGCTAATTCTTGGTGGAACCCCAATAATTGGGGAAACACCAGTTTGAAACCTGTATGGGCACTAGTATTAAAATCAGCTGGTCAAATTACTCTGATCTCACCATGGACCTCAGGGAATTATCAGAAGGCATCCCCTGACCCCAACATAGTCCTCCAACGCACCTGTGTGGGGACCCCCTTTTATAGGCTTGGCAGGGGTCCCCCAAGGTTCAATAAATTTCTCAGGTGGTGATTGACTTAAATTTAAAAACGTCACCTAATGGGTATGTTTGGGCCAATCAGAATTACTCTTCCTTCATTCCGCTGCCCTGAAGCAAGTTCCCAAGCTATTATATGTTATTTCTGCATATTTCCTAATTTGGACTCATGTACGTTATTCTGAACATATTCCCAAAATCCCCTCAACCCTCAAAATTACTTTTAAATACTAGATAGTTGGAGGTTGAGGGTTATCATTTTTCCGTTGTATTGCACTCATAATTAAATCATAAAAAACCAATATTTATTAGCGCTTTACATTTAACTTTATTTTATTAAAATCCTTTGTGGAAACCAGCTGGCATAAAGCGCCAGCGAGCACCAATTCAGCTGGTTTCCTACAGTGCCAACTAAGGTTTGGGCGCCAATTTCCACTATAAATTCCCTTAAGAATTCAATAATAAAGAATACTTTACTGGTAATTAGTATTATCTTAATATACTTTATCAGAATCCATTTTGAGCTCTATTCTTTTTCAGTAAAATTATTGCTGTGTGATCTAATTGGGAGACTCTTTAGAATAAAGAGTAAGGATCTGAGCAGGGATCCAGAGAAGTTGCTGTTCCAAATCAGGGATTGCTGCTGACTGGGAGTCACAGAGAGAAACTGTAAACAGGGATCTGAGCGTGGATTAAGTTAGTTGGTACCATGGAATGAATTCCTATTAAGGACATCATAAGTATTTCAAGAGGAAATACTAGCCAAGCGTTGGGCCAAAAATCTAGTACTTTACTTCAACAATGGATAATAGTCTCCATACCATTATCAATGTTTATATTTCACTATCAAAACAATGCGTAGAATTACACAACAACGAACCTGTGCAGTTAATACATCTATAGGGGTTATTAACTTGCAATAATCAGAAAACCTATAAATTTTGACAGATGGTAATTATCATATCACTCTCCTATTGTATCATTGTGTATTAACTCCTGTGCAACCTTTCAGAAATTTGTGATCCATTCTTCTAGATTTCCACTAGTGGTTCTCACTACAGAGAGCCACTTATTCAACTACCTAAGCATATTTGTCTGTCTATACCATGGCAGATCCCTCTATATCTGATGGTAACCCATCTAAATCTATCAAATTAGTGCAATACACCAAAATCAAAATCTATCTAGATATATTGTGCCAAACCACAATGATCTACTCTGTGAGTGTAAAGTCCTGTGGATTAGATTGCAACACTAGTGTGAAACTTAATAACCTTAACCTGCAGAACAAGTTATTTGCAGACCTCCTCAGCAGTGCAATTAAACATCTGCATTGCGTTGAGTGGAAATTGGATGATGAGCCTCCCTACTAAAGTTTCTAATGTGACCCATTGGCCAAAAAGAGACAACAGCAAAGAAATTGGGCTTTATGATAAAGGAGAAGCTGAGGGGGTTGCAGGGGAGCTCTTTATTGACCAGGCAGACAGTGAGTGTTTTTTACATAGTAGAAACTCTGAAGATGATTCTATCTCACCATAAAAAGTTTCTCACATTTTCATGGTGTTGCCAGCTCATGAATCCCAGGTTGAACCCAATCATGCAGATAAGCTGAGTTCCGCCTTTCTTCTGCGTCCTTTCCTTATTATGGGTCAAGTTATGCCTGACAGGAAGTTCCCAATATTGTAATTGGGTTTGACCAACCATCTGGATATCATATAGTATATATGTAATTCATAATATACCAATAACTAGATAATGGTTTTCATGAGGTTGTCATACGCCCCAAAGCCTTGTTTTTATAAGTAATATCCTAAAGTAGTACTATACTATTATGAGGATTCATGAAGCCCCACTGGCACAATCCCTCATAACTTACTCTTTGGCTTCTGACGCTGTGGACTTACTAATTTTATTGCTTTTCATTCCACTCATAGAAATTACTTCTAAGTGTCCCATGCCAGTGTAAGACATCAGTAATAGGACCGTTAATATTTTTTAGGCTTTGGGCCTTAATTCAAATAAGTTTGGCGGATTGGTATCTAGATAAGATGAACTGGGGCCTCCCCATGCGCAACTGGGGAAAGCCCATGGAAACATGGGTAAGCAGTTAACACCAGAACCTAGAGAGGCACATTGGTAGGGTCCTTTAGTGGCCTTATAGAACTGCAGGATGGTATTGTTAACTGTGCCAACTTGTTCTCATGGATGTCTACCACTCCTTATGGGAGGAGATGAGCAGGAAGGGGGATTACGAGTTAGGTATGGCGCCTATCAAACAGCTCCCCATGAGCTGTGGTTGCACAGGTGTGGACCTCAGGACAAGAGAGGAGAAATTATGGTTGGCTGCACTACAGTACACCTGCCTAACTATACGCTGCAGTTTGCCAAGTTGCCCCAAAGCTCATCTTGCTGCCAGTTCAGTCAGCATGAGCCAGCTGGTAGCAAAAATGTCATACAAGAAAATTGCCTTTAATAAAAAACTCTAAGGCTTCATGGACAAAAAGGGGCCAAAGAGCACAATTCAACTAAAAACAGTTGACAAGGGGGCTTTGGGCTTCTCCCCCTAAGTAGCCTTAAACCTTGTAGTCACCAGGTAATGTCTCCCAAAAAAGAGATGAGAGGAATATAGCCTGTCCTGGTTAGGCATACAGTCTGCCCAGTACTTAAACAGGAAGGGCATATGTCAGTTTCCAGGGTAGTGCAAGCTACACCCAAATCGAATTTAAGCTCACATTTGGTGGTGCTCAGATTTGCGCAGCCCTAATATGGTGGGGGCAGTACCCCAGGTCTTCATCCCAAAAAGTTACTTGCTCTAGTTCTTCAGGACTTCTAAAATTCAAAGTTCAGCAGATTAACAGTTTTTCATGGAGAATATTTAGCCTCTAACTTTTGGCTAATTGGCACAATTTAGATAGCATCAATTTAGTCACCAATTTTAAAGGCTGATTGGTAACTAGAGAAGCACCAATGAGAATACTATTAGAATGATGATATCAAGTAAGGATTGCGAAGGAGAGGGTGAGCTTTTTGGGAAGTAAAGAAGTATCAGCTTACTAGTAGAATTAAAGAGAAAATCTCATGAGCTTTTGGCAAAACTTGATACTACAAGGTGTTCATTAATAAATTTAAATAAACCCCCTAATACTGAATTTTGTCTCTCCTTTTTGGTTTTTTGGTCAAAGTATTGTCAACTTACATTAACTTTATAATTTTGGTGTATCAACCTTTGCAGTTGGAATCTGACGTCCTTGCATCTGTTTTAACATTTGGTGCTCACTACAGGGGAAACACCCTGTTGTTCTATTAAACATTGTCTACCAGTATGGAGTATGGGCACTTTTCTGAAGGTTACTTTTTAAAAGATAAGCTGTATTAAGAACGTTGATTAGTCTGGCTCTGAGGCCCTTCTGAATAAAGGTGATGAGATTTGTCAGTTGTGGGTTGAATTGAAGGCCACATTTGTCTAATTTTTAACTTCATGTTGGTCCATAATCATCAAATAAACAATTTGGAACATAAAGCAAGGGCATTAGAGGAGGAGAATATAGCTTTAAGAGCGGATTTTTATGCCACTAACTAAACAATAGAGAAATGGATTTTGCATTTCATGCGGACCATTGCCAATTCTCTTAAAATAAGTGTCAGTGTTGTACTTTCCACTCAGCGTAACTTTTCAAGAAAATTACACAAAAAAGCAAGGAAGTAAATCTTGATTGCCCATTGTAGTTTTGCTTCAATGTCCTCTAATTCTCCGCTAGCTGCTCCAGTGTGGGGCAGCAGAAAAACTCACCCTGCCATTTTCCATCTGGCAGATAAATGAACTCAGACTGTCTCGCCCAATCATTCTAAACCCATGGGATGATCTGTTCCTCCCAACAATCTCAACGCCCACCTCGCCTGTACCCAAGCGGTACCTCACTGCCCCATGGTGCTCCCCGGAGCAACATGTGCTATGGCCTAAGGGTCAACTATGAAAACTCTTATCATACCACAAACAAGCCATTATCGAAATGGCACAGGCAGTGATGACCTGTGCCAGATTCATAAACCTACGCCCCTATAAGGGTATTTTGACCTTGTCTTCACCCGTGAAGATGATGCTACCACTGCAGTAACTGTGCCCCTGGTATTCCAGAGTACCCTTTTCCCACAATTTGGACCTGGCTCCCAGCAGACACCACTTTGGTGGTCCAGTTTGCAGTTCGCCCACCCACTTCCCCCTGCAGTGCTCCACCAGGAGCTGATGGATGGTTTGGCAGCCTATGCTCCATCCCATCTTACAATTTGTGGTCTCAAATGGGGCCACACATCTTGCTGAGCCTCAGGCATATGCCACAATCAGCCCTAATCAAAAAAAATTGCCCTGTCAATTCCCCCTCATGCTGTTATCTCCTCTGCCCCTGACCATACGTTCTAGGACCACATTGAGGGCAGATGGACAATCTGTCCATCCTGTTTTGAGTTGGACCACTCAAAATGCAAGTGCCCCTCCTTAGCCACTTCTGATGGATCAGATTATTCATCAGCCAACTTCCAATCTGCCACCCACCCCACACCAGTTCTGACATGTGGTATGATACTGCCTCCCCCTCCCCCAAAGCCTGAGGCTGAAGCTGCACCTGCAGCTACCAATAAGCCTCCTCTGTCATGTGAACATGACATAATAGTGGGGATCAACCCCAAAGACAAGGCTGGGCGCCTGGAGGCCCAGAAGGTGAAGTTGCAGGCCTTTCCTGACCTGAAGAACACCCTGGACCAACGCTGGGTCTGGGCAAAATATGATCAGGTTGGGACCAGTGGTGCGCCAAACGCCCAGCCCCTGACGGCAGCCCAAGCGTTAAAATGAACTATCTACCAAATTAAGGTGGATGGTTTGGTTTGCTTAGTTTCAGAACAAGGGTTCAAAAACTGTTCCTGCTATGAAATAACGCGCTTGGGTCAGATCCAACTTCAGTCGATAACTTGAGTGAAGTCAGTTTTGGCCTATTTTACTAACTTGGATGGAAGTATCGCCCTATTGGTGAGTCGCTGCTTGGGCCCACTGCGGCATAACCCCAATTTTCCCATCTGAGCTTAAATACATTTTCCCCTGACCAACATTCCTTGTTGATCGACTTCCCAAATAAACCTATCCCCTGTTTTAAGTCATTTTTTATTTATGATATTCTGAATGCTCCTGTGCATGAACCTCTTCGAGGAGGTCTCGCGTTCCATTCCACTTGCCATTGCAAGTACCATTATGCTCTTCCCTTGTGCACCGTTTGTCCACCCAGGATCCCTCTAACCTGGGCTGCCTAAACCCATCTGATATGTGAACCACGTCGCTCTTCTATGGGATTTTATTATAAACTCACAATATTATGCCTCAGCGGTTATTGCTCCAGCACCCTCCACCAGGCTCTAATCCCTCTGGCACTAACGTCTAATTCCCTGGTGTTGGGCCTGTGCACCAAGCACCGCCACGCTGGGAACTGGAGAGTTATAGACACTCTCCTTACATTAGTTAACCAACCACCCTTTCTTATGTGCACGAACTTTTTCTGCGTGAAACTTTTCCAAAGTGGAAACAGTGACCATCAGCTGTGGGCTCCAGCTGTCATTAGCCGCACCGCTGTTTCCTCATTTTCCCGATGGTTGGAGCAACTTGCCATTATTTTGGTTGCCTCCAACTGAGAAGTATCCACTTTTCATGTTTGTAACTGGTGGAGTCAGACACTTCAATGTCTGAAAGTCTTGATTCCCCAACTTTCCACCAAAATTACTAGATTTCATTTCGAGAAACTAATTTTCCATCGCCAGCACATTCAGACAATGCCGGTGGAATCAGCGCAGATGAGCCTGGTGGTGTTGGCCTTGGATACCATTGGGCATTCCGTCACAGTTTCAGGGATAGGGTCATTCATGTCTAAAAACGCGTTTTATAACGAAACCCAGGCCTCTATCTCTGAACCTTTTATTTGTTCATATGGCTTGGATGAGGACCCTGTTCCTGTGTATCAAATTACCCCTGAGAACCCACGGTTGACCTCTACCATGATACGGTGCACTCAGGAGGTGGAGAAGGAACTTCGTTTCAGATATAATCAAGTATATGCACCTGCAGAAGGCATGGTGGGGTATTTGGCCTCAGTATTAAGAGTAGCCAAATATCCCACCCCCTTTTTTGATTCCCAATCCAATTCTGTGTGCAGGCTTGAGCCAGATGATGAGAACTTTGGTGAAGTGTTGTCACGATCTTCAATAAATAAAGACCATTCAGGGTATCTTCTATTGACTGCCACCCTCTCCTCGCCTTTAGGGAAACTTACCACTACTATTTAGGTGAATACTGGTGCTACTGGAAACTATATGGACCAGTACTTAGCTGACTACCTTGGGCTGAGTTACTTGCCAGGCGATGTGGTTAGAGGAGGGATGTCCCAAGGTATTCCCACTCTGAAGATCATTGGAACAGTGGATTATCAGGTTGGCAAGTACCACTTGTCTGATCACTTCAGTGCGATCAAAAACCTCCTGTTCCCTATCATTTTGGGTGTGGAATGGTGGCGGAAGTTTGACGTAAGAACTATCCTGAAGGAGAATACCTTATCTCTCACCATGAAGAATGATCGCAATTTTGTTGTGCCTTTGTCCAAAGAAAACGCCCCAGGCAACTTGCCCCACTGTCCCCACTTTCACACCCTTAGCCTTGCCTCTATGCTAAAGCCCACCGTTGTGGTTCCCTACCTTCTTGTTTGGAGGGTTTGAGATCCTCTTTTGATGCAGCATCTGCCAACGCACTCCCTGAGCACTCTGAGTTTGATTGTGACTTCAAGCTCACGGTGGATCTAGTGCGTATCTCTTCTCCTATTTACCCTTTAACTGTCTGGGAGGAAGAGGCGTTGGATGTGTGGGTGAAAGAACAGTTAGTCAAGGGTGCGATTTTTCAGCGTACCTCCCCTGTATGCTCCCCCTTACTCTTCGTGGAGAAGTCTGATGGTACCTTACGCCCATTCATAGACTATGGTAACCTTAACAACGTTACTGTACCAGACCTCCATCCCATCCCTTTGGATTCGCAGATTGCACGTTATGTGGAGAAGGCAAAGGTCTTCTCCAAGTTGGATTGCCTCAACGCGTTCAATCAGATTTGGATTAAAAAGGGACAAGAGTGGTTGACCGCATTCCATACCCAAAAAGGGATCTTCCAGTTTTGGGTCATGCCCTTTGGGCTTAAGAATTCTCCTGCTATCTTCCAACGCTGCATTGATGCAGCGTTGGGGGACCTGTTAGGGGTATGCGCGGTCGCTTACATGGATGATATCCTGGTGTTTTCCCTTGATCAGGAATCCCATGCAGGTCACCTTCAGCATGTGGTGGAGCGGTTAAAGGCAGCCAGCCATACGTTGAAAATATCAAAGTGCGAGCTCTCTAAGTCCCAGGTCACGTTTCTGGGCAACGTTGTGTTTGACCAAGGACACATGATAACTCCAGACAAGGAGAAGGCGATTCATGAGTGGCCTACCCCCACCTCAGTTAAGGAATTAAGAAGCTTTTTGGGACGTGCACGTTCCTTAAGAAGTTCACTCCCAATCTGTCTGAGGTGGCGTCTCCCCTATACAAGGCTAGCGGTGCCAAGGTGCTTCAGTGGCCCCCCACCTTGGAGGATGCTTTCCAAGCAGTGAAGTGCACCCTGTTGTCAACAACTGTTCTTCGCCATGTCGACCCTTCCAAGGAGTTCATTGTGTCAACTGATGCCTCCAACTTCGCCATAGCGGCCGCCTTGTTACAAGTAGGCGAAGATGGGATAGAGCATCTGGTGGGATATTTTTCTAGGAAGATGTCTTTGCTAGAGTTGAATTATAACATTTACAACAAGGAGTTACTAGCAGTGGTGGAGGCGTTGACTTATTGACGTCATCACTTGCATGGCTCTACACAACCATTCCATGTACGTACAGACCACCGTGCCTTGCTGTACTATCGCGCGCCTCATGTCCTAACCCCACGGCAGACCTGTTGGCATGAGACCCTTGCCCAATTTGTATTCACATATGAGTTCACCAAGGGCAAGGATAATGGTTTGGCGGATGCTTTGAGCCGCAACCCTGCTTTAGCCCCTGACCTCAAGGAGGTAGAGGTGCACAACACCCAGGTTATGATCCCTCCAAGTAAAATTATGTCGTTGCTTCCCTCTCCCCTGGCTAACGGGCCAGCGCTTGCACCTCTGGATAACGCGGAGGAATATGGTATGTTCAGAAAGGTTGTTCTCTCTCAGCCTCTGTCAGGCGAATATGCCATGGTCCTTGCAAAGAGCGCGTCAAATCAAGAGGATCTATCCAGAGGCTATCACATAAAGGATGAGATGATGTGGTTCCAGGGGCGCCTTTGGGTACCTGCTGGACCACTGCGCCTGGACATCATTTGGGACCATCATGATGGAATCACCATTGGTCATCCAGGGAAAGAAAAGACCTTGGATTTGATATGTCGCACATACAACTGAAAGGGCTTGCCAGCTCAGGTGGGCCGTTATTGCAAGGAGTGCCTGGTATGCAACCAGATGAAACCTAATCGTCAACCTTTAGCAGGGCTGTTGGTACCAGTCTAAAAGGCTGATGGGCCCTGGACTTCCATCTCGGTTAATTTCATTGTGGAGTTACCAGTTTCAGATGGTTATGATGCCATCATGGTAGTGGTGGACCAGTTCACGAAGTTTGCCCACTTTATTCCTTTCAGAACCACAATAACCGCAGCTGAGATGGCTAGGCTTTTCATTGCCCATGTGTTTGCGCTACATGGGGTTTCCCAAGGAATCATCAGTGACTGAGGCCCACAGTTTACCTCCATGTTTTGGGAAGAGTTGTGTAAAACTCTTCAGATTCGTCCTTGCTGTTCAATTGCCTATCATCCCCAATCAGATGGGCAGACTGAACGAGTGAACCAGTGCTTAAAACAGTTTTGCAGTGTTACACCGCTGCAGATCATTCAGATTGGGCTTCTCACCTTCCCATGGCCCAGTTCAGCTACAACAATACCTTGCACTCTTTGATTGGCTGTTCCCCATTTTTCGCCAGCCATGGCTTTAACCCCGCCTTTAACATGGAGCCCAGATGTGGGTCAAAGGTTGAAGCGGTGGTGGACTTTGCCAATACCATCAAGAAGGTCCACCAGGGGGTTTCCACAAGCTTGGAGGCGGCAATGCAGGTGTATAAGGAGAATGCTGATGGGAAGCGCCGAGTAGGTCCTGCATACAAGGAAGGGGATCTCATGATGCTTGATGCACATAACATCCCTATCAAGAGGCCTTGCAAGAAGCTGGGCCCTAAGAGGATTGGACCTTACCGCATTGTTAGAAAGGTGGGCCATGCCTCATACCAGCTGGATCTTCCCCCATCATTTCAGATCTTCTCAGTGTTCCATGAGAGCAAACTCACGTTGTTTGAGGGCCCCCCACCAGAGAATCCTGAGGCCTATCTCATGGATGGGGCGCCTGAGTGGGAGGTGGAAGAGATAGTTGCCTCCCGCCATGTTAAATGAAGACTCAAATACCTGGTATCATGGAAGGGCTTTGATGCTGCCAAAAACAGTTGGGTTCCAGCACGTGACTGTGTGCATGCCCAAGATCTGATTGATGCCTTCCACCAGCAGTTTCCCCAAGCTGCCAGATCCCAACCCCAACTGACCGTCGCTGCCATGAAGTTGGCCCCCGCCCATAAGAACTTTTCCCTAGCGCAAGCCCCTGGAGGGGGGTTGAGCCCCATCAGGAGGAGAGGATAATGTCATGTGAACATGACATAATAGTGGGGATCAACCCCAAAGACAAGGCTGGGCGCCTGGAGGCCCAGAAGGTGAAGTTGCAGGCCTTTCCTGACCTGAAGAACACCCTGGACCAACGCTGGGTCTGGGCAAAATATGATCAGGTTGGGACCAGTGGTGCGCCAAACGCCCAGCCCCTGACGGCAGCCCAAGCGTTAAAATGAACTATCTACCAAATTAAGGTGGATGGTTTGGTTTGCTTAGTTTCAGAACAAGGGTTCAAAAACTGTTCCTGCTATGAAATAACGCGCTTGGGTCAGATCCAACTTCAGTCGATAACTTGAGTGAAGTCAGTTTTGGCCTATTTTACTAACTTGGATGGAAGTATCGCCCTATTGGTGAGTCGCTGCTTGGGCCCACTGCGGCATAACCCCAATTTTCCCATCTGAGCTTAAATACATTTTCCCCTGACCAACATTCCTTGTTGGTCGTCTTCCCAAATAAACCTATCCCCTGTTTTAAGTCATTTTTTATTTATGTTATTCTGAATGCTCCTGTGCATGAACCTCTTTGAGGAGGTCTCGCGTTCCATTCCACTTGCCATTGCAAGTACCATTATGCTCTCCCCTTGTGCACTGTTTGTCCACCCAGGATCCCTCCAACCTGGGCTGCCTAAACCCATCTGATATGTGCACCGCGTCGCCCTTCTATGTGATTTTATTATAAAATTCACAATATTATGCCTCAGCGGTTATTGCTCCAGCACCCTCCGCTGGGCTCTAATCCCTCTGTTACTAACGGCTAGTTCTCTGGTGTTGGGCCTGTGCACTGAGCACCGCCACGCTGGGAACTGGAGAGTTATCGACACTCTCCTTACATCCTCCTCGCCCCAGTGTCACAAATGATCCCTTTAATCAAGCACCAGCTTGGACCCCAGTTTTATCCCATGCTTCTTCAAATGAATCACCAAACCTCAACTGTAAAATGATTCCCCAGTTCAATTCATCCAGAACTCATGGGAGTTATTGGCTAAAATTGATGAATCAGGTAAGCTCATTGAAGAACCATCTCTGCAAATTGAGAAGTTCATTAATGCAGAATGGGACGCCAATACCCCCTTGTCTATATACATTACAGCCAAATGCTGAATCATTTTGCAGTGACTACCAGCTTGCAGTTGAAGCAGCTGCAACACCAGATTGTCGTCCCCTCCATAAAGCTGTCACCAAAGCTGTGGTAATGCTCACAGGAGGTATTCCCCCTTCTGTTATCACCTCAACTCAAACCCCAAAAAGTAAAATCACAATCTTCAGTTACACAAAAATGTCAATGACGCCATCCAGAACGTGGTAACTGTAGCATGGAATCCTAAAGCTAAGATTACACAAACCAATATTGCCACATTTGTTAAAAACCAAGATGCCCGCATTAAAGCTGAAAAAGCTTCAGCCAAATATATCAGTGCCATTTTCCTAGCTGGCAATTTCCATGAAATACCAAACATTAGTGATATTGGACCACATGCCGCCAATACCCCAATGCCCTTTCTATCTGCCTTGACACGTACCCTACTCTGGGATGAGGAAGCTGCTGCTAAAGATGATCCCACCAATCCCCCTCCCCTAATGCCATGGAGGGATAAGCAGTTTCCACTGCCCACCTGATTGGTTGTTTTTGTTCAAAGTGTTTCATTCAATCCGCTCATTTGCGCATTTTTTAATCAATTAGTTACGTTAGTTTTTAGTTATAATTTTAGTTTTGGTAATATCCGTCCCCTGGTCAGCTTACCTCAAATAAATTTGAAGTGTTAGTGTTGTATGGGTCAAGTTGCTCAAGGTATACTTCCGATGGATGCAGTTAGTAAAGGTGATAGGGTGCAAGGGCTGTGTTCTCAGCCTTCCACTCCATTTTAACTTTAGAAGCCTCAGGTCAACCTGATAATACGCTAACTCCCTGCTGTGTCAATTCAGCGCAGGCCCTGAAGGTCTATGTAAAAATAGTTGCTTTACTGTCAAACACAGTAAATTTACCCAAATTTAATAATAATGCAGATATACACAATTTTTAGACCTCTTTGAGATTAGTATGGCTGGAGCGCCTGATACTTCTAAGCTGACGGCAGTTATGAATTTGTTGGATTCTTAGTGCTAAGAGTTAGTTATGCCTTAATTAAAGAAGGTTGGCGTATCGCATCCTAACGCCAAGGCCCTTCTTATTAAAGAGTTTGGCGGAGCTGAAAGGATGACAAAACGCATAAGATGAAGTTCCTTAACATATCCTTTAAGGAGGAAGAATCTATCCAAGTCTTTGTTGAGCGTTTCTACCTAAAAGAACAAATTCTGTATGGGGCTAATATCATTAATGAGTTTGATGTACAGATAGCTCTTTGACATACCAGTGAGTCCTATACTGAGTTGTATCAGTTTTTGATACCAGTGTTGAACGAAAAGAATGATATCTCACATATGGTAAATTATCTTTGCATATGCACGGTCGCCTTTGGAGCACCAAATTCAAGCTAGCGAAAACAGCATGAACTCACTGACTGGGGTATGTCCCCCACTAAGTAGCTAACTCAGCCAAATGGCCATCAGTTTGAGAAACCTGATATTAATCAAATTATCTACTTTTTTTGTAAAAGGTTTGGGCATTAGGTTAATCATTAACCAAAGGCAAGTTTTAAGAATAAAATTTTTTTAATGAACCCTGTGAATGAGCATACTTGAAAAAAGTCAGGGCAGAGTAGAACTAGATTTTCTACTTCTGCCTTCTTTATAAATATCCCCAATATGGAACCATTACCTCTCTCACTTTAGGGCAGGCTGAACACTGATACAACTCCTTTACATCCAGTAGAACTGTAATTAACCCACTGAAGAACAGGTCCTCATGACTCCCTGTGCCCTGAAAAAAGGTGATACCAAGTTGGGGCCAAAATAGTAGCTCAGCTATATGCTCAACAGTTAATGTTACAAGATCTTGCTATTACTTCTGGTGATGTTCCCTGATTAAAAGGAATATCGAAGGCATTGCCTATTGAACAACTGTTGTAATCCAGCCCTCAGTTATGCCTGGAAAATCAAACTTTCTTAAAGTAAGCGGACACCTTGGAGGTCCTATCATTACACCAAGCAGACTCTTATTTTTTAATAAACATACGTTGATATTTTGTTAAATAAGTGTAAAGTCTGTGCAATCATTGACAGTGAAGCACCAGTAAATATTGTATCCACTAAACTGGTAAAGCGATTGGGCCTTTCTCCAGGACTTGATTATTATACATGTTTTGGTACACCAGTCCCTCAGTTCACTAGATCAGAAGTATTATACAGCGCTTTATTGATGAATTTTGGCTCACCAGTAGTATCCACTCCTGCTATTGTTCTCTCAAATCAAAAATATGATTCTCTTATTGTGACCTCATTTATGAGACTCATGGAGTTAAAGCTGATTTTGAAGAGAATACTTTTGAAATTCCATATCAAACTCTGCCATTATTTTACAAGCATAAAGATGAGACCACAGGGCCTCAACCTTGAAGGTTGTTAACCTAGTCTTTAAAAATGATATTGTGGCTCTAGTCTATCAGAAGATTTGAGACCATACATGAAAGTTACCTAATCAGATTGCAGAGTCTACAGGGATTTTGCTACAGGCTAATTATAACCTAACCATTCCTCTGGGCCACCAAGTGATATTTGGCACTGAAATTAAGTTAAAAATTTTATCTAGTGTTGTATTAGTCCCACAAGTACCCTTTGCTTCTGAGCCCATTTTGATATATTAACTAAATTAATGAGCAAATACTTGACTAATACTTAAAAAGTAAAATGAGACCTAAGTTGGAACATCATCTAATTTTGAAGAAGATAATTATTTAAATTGGTCCAGTATTTTCAGAGTTATGCGCAAAAAAACATAGAAAAATGATTCAAGTTTTACCTTATGGTAAAAAACTTAAGTATATGATATATGCCTTATGGCTGAAGGTTGTTAGAAACTTTCTTAATATTTTATCTACTGTTATGATAGGATACTATCATTGTGTTTTATCATTTAACTTTTAAAAGAATATTACTTGAGATGATTAGATTACTTAAGTAATGGTTGGATTAGCTTAACTAAAACTATGTATGACAGCAGGCAAGTGCTGGTAGGTAGATTCAAATTTATAATATTTATATTAAATCAGGTAGCATTTTAGCTGTGGTTTAGAAAATCAACTTATAAATAAATCATTATAAATGCATATTTATTTCAACACCTACCCTAGATTATTTACCAATCTCAGATAAACTTGACACAAATATTTTATGAAATATATAAAATTGTTCAATTAACTTGATTAGCTAAATGTTTTAGGTATAAGGTTGGCAGCTTTACTTATTTAGTTTTTATTATTTAGTTGGTTTTATCAGTCAATTATATGGTAAACTTTCAGATATCTATCTATATTACCTCATTTTATTTATTTGGTTGAATTAATTGGTCAATGGATATTAAATTTACTGATTGCCATCTACAATAATTCACTTAAAACTAGTTGATTTAATTGGCAAATCTATAATAAAATTACTGATCGCCATCTATAATAAATCATTTTAAATCTAGTTGATTTAATTGGCCAATATATAATAAAACTAGTGGTTTTACCCGTGCTTTGCTATGGTGTCTATAGAAATTAAGGTGATTTGAAATGATTAGTTTAGATTTTATATTATGTAGTAGAATACCCATGCTTTGCTATGGTGTTTATAACTTACCAGATAATTCTAAATTATTTTAGTTTTTATATTGGTAGATTGCCATCATTAAGTTCAGAAACTATTAATTTATTAAATATTCCAACCTCCAACCACTTAGTCAAAATCAACTAAGCCTGCCAGATTAACTAAACCATCAATGACTTATCTGTTTCTCCTTTTCCAAAGTCAGTTAAAAACCCAACTTAAAACCTTTTCTTTCCTCTCAAACTCACTTTTGAGTGGATTTATATAAAAGTTTAATTTTATCCACCGCCACCTGGTCATGACCTTTTCCCATTTGATGTCAGTGGATCTGCCGCCTGCTGCTCCAGTGTGGGGCAGCAGTGATCCACCTCCCAGCGTTTTCCGCCCAGCAGGGAAACAAAGTCAGATGTGCTCAAATAGTCTGCCAAACTCTACTGGCTGATTTGTCCCCCCACAGGACTTAGCACTTTACCTTGCATGCATCCACCCAACTCACCCCCATCCTCTCGCCCTACCCAAATCCACCATCTATTATTGCCTCCATGTCAACTATGGGTGTTTATTCCTATACACCAACAAAGCAATTATTGAACTCACCACCGCTGCCTTTGCGCCAGCTGGCTTCATTGATTTTCACCCTTATAAGGGCTATTTTGACATAGGCTTCCCAATGGAAGCAGATGCTGCAGCAGCGGCGTTGACTCCACTCATTTATAAAATACCCCCATCCCCACCACCTGAACTCATCTCCCTGATGACACCACTCTAGTGGTGTCATTTGCCAACCTCCCTTTGCATCTCCTGCCCCAAATTCTTTACAATAAGTTGATGACCGGGCTTTTGTCTTATGGCACTCAGACCAACCTGGTCTTTGCTATTCCTTCTGGCATGGAGCGCCTTGTGGGCCCTCGCGCCACTGCCACTATTATTCCCCACCACCCTACCATCACACAAAAAATCCCCCCACGTGCTCACATTGCTGCAGCACCTGAGAATTTCTTTTGGGCTCATGTTGATCATGGTTGGCTGATTTACCCCATTTGTTTTGCTCTTGACCACACTAAACAGTCCTGCCCCCATGCCAATTCCCTCAGTTCAATTTCTGAACCCATTTTGGCATCATCTGAATGGGGCATTTTGTTGCCCCCTCCTGACCAACATTCTCACATATTGACCCAATGTGGGAAGTCAGCCCCCTCCAAATCCTCCAGCCACAATCCCCACCCTGGGCACCAACTGCCCAATCAGAGTCAGGCTTGGACCACCATTTGCACCCAAGCACTCCTATTGAATCCTACCCTCCCAAATTCTCTATCCACCATCCACATAAACCAGAATCCTTGGGAGCTATTGGATGAGGTTGACAAGACATGTGGAATTCTCATGAATAAGGATGCTGAAACTGGTGAAGAAAGCCCAATTGATTATGATTGGGATGAATTTTACAATTTGGATTTTGACAAATCCCTCTCCCCCAAATGATATGCTCCTAAACCCAGTGCTTCCCCCTACCAAAGTGACCACCAGCTTAACATCACAGTGGCAGCCTCACCCCTTTGCAGCCAGCTCTGCAAAGCAGTGGCCCAATCAACAGCTCAGTTCAGTAAAGGGCTGAGCACAATTGATATCCCCCCTGATTTCCCCAAAGTGGCACAGGAGGAAATCTCCAAATTTCTGGATGTCACCAAAACTGCTGTTGTGCATGTGGCGAGCCTAGCTGAATTCAACCCAGCCTCTAAAACTGCCCATCAAATCTTGCCAGCTTGGCCCAACTCCCAGATGCCCGCATCCAAGCAGAACATCATGTGGCGGAGTTAATGGAGGCTTTCTTCCAAGCTGATCTTGAGGTAAGTAACCAATATTTCACCTGTCTCCATCCCCACCATGCTGATGCCCCAACGCCATAGCTCTCTGTGCTTATCCGCTTCTACAACAACTGTGATTCTTCCCAACTTGCTGAGCCTGTAGAAGAACTGCCTGACCCTCCCTCCCCCTCTGCCATGGTGGGCTAGCAGTCTCCGCTATCTGCCTGGTGAGAGGTTTTTTGTTTTGTCTCATTTGTTTGTTGCCTGGTGGTGTTGGTTTATTGCATTTTATCAGCAATGTCCGTCCCCTGGTCAGCGTGCCTCGAATAAATTTAATTTAATCAATGACTTATCTGAAAAAATTGAGCCCATCGAATCAACCAAAAAATGAACCACCACTCAGCAAAAACCTATTGTTGAACTTATAAAACAGCCAAAAATACCTTCCACTTTTTAAAACCTATGAAAAAATCAAATTAAATGAATATGAAAATATCTAGCCAAATTGCTATATAATTGCCATTAAGTATATATGTTTTAGATCTTATATAGAACTGATATTAAAATTTATATGATTATATTAAAAAATTACATATTAGCATTCCGTTCCCAAACTTTATAGAATATTTGTGCCAATTTGGTGATTTTTGGTTATTTTCTCATGAGATAATGCATCCTATATATAAACAAATAAACAGAAGGATAATTTTATAAAGGAAATTTTAAGCTAATTCTTGTTGTTACCCAGTTTAACAAATTTGTTTGTGGGCTTGAAGTTTACCTGATGATCCTAATCAATTCTTTTTTATATTTGTAGACGGTTATCGATAAAGTTTAAGTAATCAAATTATACTTAAGCAATATAAATTTACTAACTATTCAGCCATACCCAATTAAACCTATCTAATTAATTAAACCACTAAACCACTTAGCTAAAACCATTAAATTAAAAATCAAAGAATCACCAACCGCTTCGTAAACCAAACTAAATGTATCGAAACAACCAAAATCACAACTACTTACCAAAACCAATCAACTTTATTAAATTAACCAATCACTAACTTTATTTAAACCGTTAAGCTTACTAATCAACACAAACCCACCAACCGCTCGACAAAACCATTTAAACTACCGAATCAACCGAATATCAAACTCTCGGCCGTAACAATATACCGATTTCCAATAAAAACATATATAATTTTCACTTCTTACATACTAAACTTTTTATTTATTATGAAAATTGAAAATATGGCTTCGATGTGCACACAAACCCCCTCCTGTCCACCTATAGCCAAAATTTCAGAGCTCTACATGCTCTAGTTTTGGCTGGGCATCGCTCACACACATACACATTTGCTTTTATATATATAGATTATGCCAAGATTCGAACTGACCTTTTATAGAGTTGAAGTTTAGAGCCAAAAGCTGAGCCGATTATGCTAGAGGAGGTATTTTTAAAATCAATTGGACTTTTGATTCTAGGTTTTGATTTAGATAAACTTGTTAAATACCCGAATGACCACTAACCACTTAAAACCATTTAAAATATCAAATCAGCTGAATATCAAACTGCTCAGCTGTAACAATATAGCGAATACCATCGAAGTATATATAGGATTTTCACTTGTTATATATAAAACTTTTTATTTTACTATTAAAATAATATTTTTTAAAATTCATAAATCTTCTCAGGCATGCACACAACTCATCAAAGTTTCATCACAATTGGATGAATGGTATAGGAATGCATTCGGGACAGACACATTCATTTTTATATATATAGATTACTGATCGCCATCTACAATAAATCATTTTAAATCTATTAAATCTAGTCGATTTTATTGATCAACCTATGCAAAAACAATCCACACCTATAATCATTTAAGCTCGTCAGGTATGATCTCATACTTTGAACTTACCTCCCAGCCATAGGACATATATCATATCAAAATCCCTACAGGATTATATGGTGAGATTATCATCACGTTCTGTCGTTCCAAATTGGAACCTGTTGCTGCTCCTGGGATCATTCTTCCTGACCACGGCGAAATTCAGGTGCTATTAGCTAATTCATATCCATACCCTACTCAGGTAAAGCAACATCAGACTATCGCTTTTGTACATATTTTACCTGTTAAAGAAGTTCAAAATTTTCTTGATTTTGGCCACTTTAACTAGTTAGGCTATTGTGGTAAGTTGGAGCAATCCATTTGCTCTTTAGTACTATGAGAAAGCTTAGCTAGATTAATTGAGGAGGAGAAGGATCAAGCGCTGGCCTTTTTTGAAATGTACAGCGGTATATTTACAAAAGAAACTGTGATTTGGGGTGTGCTAATGATGTACTTCACGGCAGAGATACTGGAAATCATTTGCCCAATAGCCTTTAACCAATTAGACATTCAAAAGAAGCGGATAAAGCAGTTAACATAAAAATTAATCAACTAGCACAACATGGGTTGCTGATGCCTTCTATGAGCCATTGGGTCGCTCCTGCGTTTATCATTAAGAAAAAAGATGGTTTTAACCGCGTGGTTATAGACTAACTCAAGTTGGATAGCATAACAAAAAGGATTACTATCCTTTATCACGTTTTGACAATGCGCTGGACTGTTTAGGCGGGGGCAATCATTTTCTGCCATGGATTTAATCTGGTTATTGGCAGATAGAGATGCCCCAGTTAAACAGGAGAAATGAGCCATGATCATGACAAAGCTCTATCAACTAACTAGAATGTCGCAAGGGCTGTGCGCCACCCCAGTGACCTTTCAGAGGGCTATGGATAGTATCCTTTGTGATCTCAAATTTCTTATATTCTCTTTTATTTATATGATATCAATGTTTTTTAGAACATCCAACAAAACACTTAGAACGCTTGGAAGAAATTTTTGCGCCACCTTGCCAAAGCACATTTAAAAATAAAACCCTGTAAGTGAAAATTTTCCATGAACAGTTGGAATGTCTGGGGTTTGTCATTGATAAACATGGCTTGCGGCCTCAGTCCGCAAAGATTGGTGCTATTAACCCTTTCAGTCATTTTCAAAAAAAAATCATTCGTTTTTTGACCTTAAATTTGGCACGAATTCCTTAGTCGACGTTCACTCTTTTTGTAATCATTTTGGTCCTTGTCCGTAACATAAATATCTAGTAGATTTGATCTTTGTTCGTAACATAAATTTTTGGTAAATTCAGTCCTTGTTCGTAACAAATTTTTGGTAAATTTGGTACTTGTCCGTAACACGAATATTCGACAAGTTTTGAAATAAATATATGTAAATCTCATTTTTTGGACGCATATATGCGTTTTTAGATTTATATACCCCTCGGTTTTGGACGCATATATGCATTTTTAGATTTTACAACTCCTCGGTTTTTGGACGCATATATGCGTTTTTAGATTTACATACCTCGGTTTTTGGACGCATAAATGCGTTTTTAGATTTACATATCCTCGTTTTTGGACGCATATATGCGTTTTTAGATTTACATACCCTCGTTTTTGGACGCATATATGCGTTTTTAGATTTACATCACTCCCATTTTTTGAACGCATATATGTGTCGAGTGATTGAAAGGGTTAAGCGCATGACCTGACTGAGTAGTAAGTGCGACGTACAATTGTTTCTAATAATCAATTATCAGCAATTTTTAGAACAGTTTATTAAGATAGCTGAACCACTATTTAACCTCCTTAAAAAAGGCGTTCCCTTTAAGTGGATCAGTAACTATCAAATGACTTTTGATAAACTCCACTTTTACTTATTCAAGCGCCCTTGCAAATGTACCCAGATTTCAAAAAGCCATTTTTATTCAGATGTATGCTCCACTTACTGGCGTCGGGGCAGTGTTTTCTCAAATGGATCCTTAAGAATGGCCATCCTGTAGCCTACTGTAGCTGAACCTTGTACATTCATGAACAGAACTATATGGTAACTGAGAAGGAGTGCCTTGCAGTTATTTATGAGTTAAAAACAATTCCAAGTTATATCCATGGATTACATTTTACTTTAGTAACTGATCATGCTTTTCTATGTTGGTTGCAAAATCTAAAAGAGCCTGAAGGAAGACTAGCCTGCTAAGATTTAAAATACAATCTTAAAATTTTAACATTCAACACTGACCTGGTGTTAAGCATGAAAAATGCTGATGGGTTGTCTCGCCTGTCTACTGTGGCCTTGGTAGCTGATGTGGACAATGAATTATTAACATTATGCTAACTCAACAGTATTATAATAAACCTGTGGAAGTTCAGAGATACGTAGAAAATTTACAAAAGGATACCGTTGTTCAAAACGGGAGGCTTTACAAGGTATGAAATAATCAGCAATTTTGGATATCCGGACCACTTGAGCAAATTGATATTATTATTGGGGCCCATAAGGTGACAGGACACGGGAGATTTTAGAAAACAGATAAATTACTAAAACAGCAGCATTATTGTGTGTCAATAAATTTTGATGTTCACGAAACTTTTTACTGTTGCAATGAATGTCAAATGGAAGGCCCTTATTCAAAAGCCACCTCTTATCAGTTGGTTGAACCCAATCTTGCATGGCATACTGTTTTATGGATATTGTGAGGGCCATTAACTAACACTTTGTAAATTTAAGTATATAATAGTGGCCATTATTTAACCCACAAAATGGGCGGAGGCCAAAGCGGTCAAGGATGTGAGTGCTATAACAACAGCAAAGTTTATCTTAAAAGACGTTATCTATCAGCGTGGATGTCCCCAATTTTTATTATCAAATAATGGGACTAACTTTACACCTCAGATGATTTCCAAGCTTAACGACTAATAGGTATAAATAGGGTATTGTCCACGCCCTATCACCATGAGACTAATGGACCGTCAGACAAGTAAATGGTACTTTCATTTGTATTTTGCATAAGATTTTTATAGCGAAGGTGTCTATTTAGAACCTTTTCTTGCTATCCGTCATTTTTGCTTATAATATCTCTTATCACTCCTCCACAGGGCATTCCCAATTTGTATTGCTATATGAAAGACAACCAGAAATTCCCCCAATCTTATATTATCATCTCAGTCAAGCTGAAATGACTCCCAAGAAATATTTGGAATTGTTAGTGCAGACTTTGATACAGCTACAATGCGCTGCATACTCCAATGCACTGGATTGGAAAATACGCTCTCATGAATAGGATAACTTAGACTGTCAGCCGTTACCCCAATTTAAGGTAAGGGAACTCGTTTTATATTGTGATAAGCATAGGACTAGCCAATTAGCAAGCTGGAGCACATTTGAAAGTGTCCTTTTGAGATTATCAAAAAGACATATACTGATGCAAAACTCTGAAAGATCCTGTTAAAGGTCACCTTATCTTGAGTGCATGCAAAGTTCTTAAAGAAATTCCATCAGAGTTCTAAGCCAACGGTCTCTGGCCCCAAATAAGTTAATTGACCCATATAAATTTGTTATCTGATATTTGGCAAGTGAGGTGAAATGTTGTAATTGGATTAGGCCAACCATATGGATATCATATAACTATATATCTAATTTATATTACACATAATAACTAGATAACAGATTTTCATGAGGTAGTCATACACCCCAATGCACCTGCTTTCTAAGTAAAAGCCTAAAGTAGAACTATACGACTCAGTGGATCTATGAAACCCCACTGGCAGATTCCCTCATTACTTACTCTTAGGCTTCTGTTGCTGTGTGGCCTTGATTCTTTTATCACTTTTTATTCTACTTAGAGGAATTAATTTTAATTATCCTGTGCCAGTATGAAATATCATTGATAGGACTATTATTATTTATCTAGGCCATCTGGCATAATTTAACTAAGTTTAGCAGATTATGAAATAGATAAGATGAGTGGTGCCTCCTTATAGAGTAACTGGGTAAAGCCCATGGAAAGATGGGTAAGTATCTAATACCAGAACCTGAGAGACACATTGGTCAGGTCCTGTAGTAGCCTGAACAAGGTGAAGTATGGTAGTGATAACTGTGCCAACCTGTTCTCATGGGTGTCTACCACTAATTGAGGGGAGAACTTGGGCAGGAAGGGGGATTACAAGTTAGGCATGGCACTTTCAAATATCTTCCTAATGAGCTAGTTTTTACTGGTGTGGACCCCAAGACAAGGGAGGGGTAATCTTGGTTGACTGTACTTCAGTGAACCTGCCTACAATAACTGCCACAGCTTGCTGAGTTGGCCTGAAGCTCAGCTTGCTGCCAGTTCAGTTGTATGATCCAGCTGGTAGCAAAAGTGTCATACAAGAAAGTTGCATTTGATCTAAAGAACTCTAATGCTTCTTGGATAAAAAGGGGCCAAAGAGCACAATGCAACTAAAAAAAGCAGTTGTAAAAGGGGAGGGCTTTGGGTTTCTCCCCCTAAGGGGCCTTATTTCATGGAAACAGCAAAAGAAGTTTAGACCAGCCTGCCAGTCAGGATACATAAGCACCCAAAAAGCAAGCCAGAATGCCAGAGGCATTGCCAACTGCACAACTTGGTATGGAGCCAGGCAGTGGGAGATGACGGAGTGTTGGTGTAGCAACATGGTGAGAATGATCCCAATAATGAACCACACTGAAACCACTCCTGACCCAGGGGGCCTTACTGCAGGGGTGGGATCACTGAGATAATCTTAACAAGATCCTCAGCATATGGTGCCATCTCAACTGGGGTGACAAGGAGGTAGATTCTCTCTTGCAATTGGTGGGCATATGGCCACAAGATCCCCAAATATTGCTGACAGAAATTAATGATCATAGGGTTGTAGAGCCAAAAGTACTGGACTCACTGAACCCAATTGATGATGGAGGGGGCCATAGTGACCAAGAATACTGGTAGAACCCATCCGTTGAACAGACTGACAGGCCATCAGGGGAATACTATCAGGGATGCAGTTGGAAGAAAATAAATAAATTTAGTTTTTTTTTGGTAAAATTTTATTTGAAGGAAAGTAAAAAGATTGACCAACAATTTTCTCAGTGCTTATGCAACTGATTAAATAGTGATCAATTGGGGTAGTGACAAGATAGTATCAGGTCCCACAATTTTGACCTAACCAGCAAATTGTTCAGGAATGGATGGGCTTGTTCCTTGAGAACTGACATCACAAAATTTGGCAGTGGGCCAAGTCTCTGTCGATACATCCTCAAATATCCAAACTGGGGCTCAGCTACATTTCTGACGGTTGGCACAATGGCGTTTGGCCCAACAAGTGATGGGAATCCCCCAAACCACCCCATATAGGGATGGGTCCATTTGGTTGGGAATGGGTTTGGGACACCCAACCTGCCCACGCTCAGTCACTCAACCATCTGTTTGGTCAATGGCAACACATTGGCTGCAATGCCTGAATTACCAACAAAAGGCTTCAAACCCTCGTTGATGACACCTGATATTTGTTCTACTGGCTTATTGATCAAATTGGAGCCATCGGGTGATCCAGCTGAGATCTTATTCTTCATTCCTTTACAGCCATTTGAAATTTGGCCATCGTCCAGATTGCCACTTGAATTAGATCTTACTAATTTCAACCTGGCAATCTTGGTGCAGATTTTGCTAATTTCCTGCAACAGTTCTGCCGAGGTGAGTGTGGGTACTGGGGGTGGGATCCGAAGTGGGAGAGCTGTTACTCATTGCTCATCTACTACGTGAGCAAGATTGCCCTGAGCAACGAGGGGTACTGCCATCTTCTTTGTGTTTTTTATTTGGGAATGGGAAGATGGCACGATCAAGAGCCAAGGGATGTTCCCCGGGACTTACATTACCCTTTCCTTTTTCCAATGGAAGGACCCCCCACTGGGAAACTGCACCAGAGCCACATTCTTGTGTGCTTTAGGTAACTTGATAGCCATAATCGTCATGATTTTATGGGGAGGATGGGGAGCCTTGGGGGTAGGATATGCGGAAAGCTTTGACCAGGTTCATGCAATTTGCACAATCGTGCACCTTGACCCAACTATTTTCATAGGCTGAATACCCTTTCCAGGCCATAAGATATTGGACTGAACGTTGCGACTTCTGAGATGCTAGGATGGCCTCTACCTTGGCTTCTTCCCCATCATTGATGACGACCAGTTCTGGATCCATGGGAATTGCACCCTTGAAGGGCGACAGCTGGGAAACATGGAAAACTGGGTGTGCTTCCAATGCACAGGAAGCTTCAGATGGAACGCCCCATTGCCCAATGCTTCCTCCACTAAATGGGGCCCCAAACGCTTACTGGCAAACTTTCAGGAAGGGGTTTGAATTTGCAAATGATGGCTAACAAGCATGATGTAAGAGCCAAAAATAAATTCGTGACCCAGAAGGCGCTTACAATCCGTGAATCACTTGTAGTCATTGATGGCTTTGGTGAGGTGTTCCCACACTAAATCTTGAGTCGATCAAATATGGGCAGCATGATCTGTGGCAGCTTGAACCTCAGGTCACAAGCATGGACCAACTGAAAATGAAGGATTATAACCTAACGTTGCTTCATAAGGGGAAAACCCCGTGGATGCATGGATTCCATTATTATAAGTGAATTGGGCGAGGGGCAAGTCACCAGCCCAAGTATCCTGTGCTGCTGCAGCATAGCAACGCAGGTACTGTTTGAGAACTTGATTGACCCGCTCAGTCTGGCCATCAGACTTGGGGTGATACGCTGTGGATTGACAGGGGGTTATCTTCAGGATTAATAGGAGTTCACTCCAAAACTGCGCGGTAAACTGTGTACCACGGTCACTAATGATCTCCTGAGGAAGACTGAACATCAAAAACACATGACATACAAAAAGATGGGCAGTTTCTTCTGATGTAATTGCAGAAGTACAAGGGATAAAAAAGGAAAATTTTGTGAAACAATCCACCACTACCATCACCGCTGTGAACCCATTAGAACAGGGGAGGTCAACAATAAAGTCTATGGACACTGAGGTCCATGGACCTTCCGCCTGCTGTAAGGGGTGCAGGAGGCCATTCTTTCCAGAGCAATCCAACTTGTCCCTAGCACAAGTAACACAATCAGCAATCCATGTTGGAACCTCTTTGGTCAGTCCTGCCCAATTGAAGGTTCTCTTGATCAGATCAATGTATTTCTTGTTACTGGATGTCCAACCATAGAAGGATCATGGTGTGCACAGAATACCTCCAATTGGAAGAAGGGGGGAACCCAAACGCGAGAATGGAAGTAAATGAGTCCCTCTTCTAAGGAGTATAGGGAGTGTTTGTGACTCGAGTGAACCAACTGCTCAACCAACTCCACGCCCTCAGGGCAGGCCATTTGACTGGCTAACACCTGAGCCAATAATGGGGCGTCAGGAGCCAATGTGACAGAGGAAACAATGGGGGGAACAATTGACAGAATCTGAGTGGCAGGTATCATGGTAACGAGATCCACTTCCTCAGGTTCTGAGGGACAGTGAGTGGGACTACGGCTTAGAAAATCAGGAAGTACATTGAGCGCACCTCAAATGAATTCATATTTAAAACTAAAACTGCACAGATCCTGATAGGTTTGGGCCTGCCAGTGCACCAATTTTTGAGTTTTTCAAAAATACAAAAGGGCCTGGTGATCCGTGTGAACTTTTAGCTTATGGCGAGCACCCTGCAACAGATACCGCCAATGAGTTAACGCCCATGCAACAGCAGCCAGTTCCTTGTCATAAATAACCTAAGACTGCTCCGTAGCTGTGAACTTTCTGGAGAAATAAGCAACCAAATGTTCTATACCATTGTGCTCCTGAAGCAACACTGCACCCACTGTTACCGATGAAGCATTGCATGCAACAATGTATGGTTTGATGGTATCATCATGTTTCAAATGGGGGAGACACGAACACCTCCTTGATCAATTCAAACGCCTGCTGGCATTCAGGTGTCCAACAAAACGGTATGTTTTTCCCAATGAGGGGATGGAGCGGTGCAGCCAACTGGGAAAGTGCTGGGGAAATTTTTTTTAGAAAAATGATAGTTCCCAAGGAACTCTGAAGTTGCTTCTGCATAGTTGGAGTTGGCCATTCTTGGATTGCATCTAACTTGTTGGGAGGGATAGCAACACCTTCTTTAAGAGCCAGGTTTCCGAGAAAAGTAACCTCCTCCTTATAAAACTCGCGCTTGGAAGCTTTGAGGAACAGCCCTGCTTTATGCAAGGCAATCACCACTGCTTCTAAGTCAATAGCATGTTGTTCAGGAGTTGGGGAGTGAACCAGGATATCATCAATGTAGGCAATTGCACAAGAGAATCAGAGATCTCCCAACGCATTGTTGATCATCCATTGAAATGTAGTGGGAGCATTTTTCAGCCCAAAGGGCATTATGAAAAATTGAAAAATGCCTCGCTTTGTTCAGATTGCAGTTAACCATTCCTGCCCTTCCATCACCCAAATTTTGTTGAAAGCGTTCACCAGATCCAGTTTTGAGAACATACAGGATTTGGCAATTGCCTGGCTGATTGTCTGCTCCAAAGGCAATGGGTAGGGATCAGTAACTGTTATTTTGTTTAAGTGACCATAATCCACACAGGGATGGAGCGATCCATCCAATTTCTTGCAAAAATGATAGGGGAGGCGATGGGTGAAGTCTCTTTGAATAACTAACCTTTTTTCAAAATATCATCCAACCAGGTATTGAGTGCAACTTCCTCCTCCGTTTTATGGGATACAACGGACAGTTGATGTTCAACAACTCCACGGTTGTTCATAACCCACAATTGTGCCTAGTATGCTTCAGCAGGCGATCCACCTTTTCCATGTCGAAGATTCTCCAATATCGCATTAGGCTTTCTGGAAAATCAGCCGGAATGCCCGCGGAAGTAACCAGGGTAGTGATAGAGCTGGTTCCCTGTATCTTCCTGAGGGTGTTGATCAAAGGGAACTTTCCCTCCAAATCATCATTAGTGAATGACAACGTATTAGACTCTACATGAATCTTCACATGTTGTTGGCGCCACCACCCTACACCTAAGATCACTGGAAACACCAAGTTTGGCATAGCCAAAAAATGATCGCAGAAGTTAAACTGGTAGATTGAAAAGGGCACCAATCGGCGAATGACATATGAAGACTGGTAAGCAGATGAGGCCACCATTACTGAAGAGCCCACATCCATTTCCAGTTTTAGTTGTTGTGCCAACTCAACACTCATGAAGTTTCCCGCTGCTCTGGTATCCACCAGAGCTTCAAAGAAGACATGATGCGGACAAATACTGTTCTTCATAGGTACAAGGAAATAAGCGAAATTCTGTTTATTAAAAATTTGACCAACTCATTGGCAACTGAAGAAATAACGGGTATATTGGGGGTGGGATTGGGGTCCTTAGCTGAAGCGAAAAATTGTAAGTACAAGGGTGGAGGAAATGATTTCCTCCATCTGGGCTTGAACAGAATCATTAATAGTTAACTCTGTAACTGCCAACTTGGACTCAGGAGTTATGACAGGGTTAGTACCCAAGTCTACCGCTAATTTGGAGACAGGCGCATCATCTGCATCTTCTTTGGGTAATCCTATCATAAAATTCCCCTTCTGATAATGGGAAACATGGCGGGGTAAAGCTTTGATAGTAGTTGCGGTGGAACATATTTGATCTACTGATCCTTAGATGGTAGACCAGGCCACGTGATGAGTGGAACCCAAATCCAAGCCCGATCTAAAGACTGCCTGAAGCATGTTGATAGATAGACCTGACGCGGGAGCCAGTTCACAAAAGGTAGAAATCAAAGAAACAAAACTAGGGGCTTTGGCCATGGCATAGATCAGTCTAAATAAGTGGTCTGATTGGGACACAGGGGGTTTCAGGGCGGCTGACACAACAGCCATAAGTGGGGTGGAGTCTCCTGATTTTGAGGAAGAGTGCAAAAGACCTCTCACCCAATGGCGGGAATCCCCATCCACATCATCTAACAACACGAGCCCTTGTTGGGCATGTGATAATGCAGAAGCATTATTGAGTGCAATCGCTGTACGCATTTGCACTTCAATGAGCATGTCAAGGACCTGATTGGCGATCTCCTGGGAGGGGACACTTGATCTTCCCTCCGGGCTGGAGGAAGTAGGAAAAGATGAAATCTGCACAGCTTGGGTGGCTTGAAGAAGGTTACCCAAGGTAGAACAGATACTTCTCCCAAAGTCAGAAAGTGACCAAACAAACAACAAACAGCATATGACTGATTGCAAATTCATTTGGTAGAGAGTAACCACTGCGGCGCCCAGTTCAAAAAGCAAGGTGGAAGTGGCTGGAAATAATGGTTGGTCGATTATGTCATGGAAACAGCAGAAGAAGTATAGACCAGCCTGCCAGTTGGGATGTGTAAGCACCCAAAAAGCAAGTCAGAATGCCAGAGGTGTTGCCAACTGAATGACTTGGTATGGAGCTGGGCAGTGGGAGATGACGGAGTGTTGGTGTAGCAACATGGTGAGAATGATCCCAATAACGAACCACACTGAACCCACTCCCAACCCAGGGGGCCTTACTGCAGGGGTGGGATCACTGAGATAGTCTCGACAAGATCCTCAGCATATGATGCCATCTCAACTGTGGTGACAAGGAGGTGGATTCTCTCTTGCAATTGGTGGGCATACGGCCATAAGATCCCCATGTATTGATAATAGAAATTAATGATCATGGGGTTGTAGAGCCAAAAATACCAGACTCGCTGAACCCAATTGATGATGGAGGGGGCCATAGTGACCAAGATTACTGGTAGAACCCATCTGGTGAATGGACCGATGGGCCACAAGGGGAATGCCATCAGGGATGTGGTTGAAAGAAATTAATAAATTTAGTTTTTTGGTAAAATTTTATTTGAAGGAAAGGAAAAAAATTGACCAACAATTTTCTCAGTGCTTGTGCAACTGATTATATAGTGGTCAATTGGGGTAGTGACAAGATGGTATCAGGTCCCACAATTTTGACCTAACCAGCAAATTGTTCGGGAATGGATGGGTTTGTTCCTTGAGAACTGACATCGCAAAATTCAGTGGTGGGCCAAGTCTCTGTTGGTTCATCCTCAAACATCTGAACCGGGGCTCAGCTACATTTCTGATGGTTGGCATGACAGCGTTTGGACCGATGAGCAGCAGGGTTTCCCCCAAGGCCACCCCATATAGGGATGGGTCCATTTGGTTGGGAACAGGTTCAGGATGCCTAACCCTCCCGCGCTCAGTTACTGAACCATCTGTTCAGTCAATGGAAACACATCGGCCACAACGCCCAAATTACCAACAAAAGGCTCTGAATCCTTGTCAATGACGCCGATGTTTGTTCTACCAGCTTATTGATTGAATTGGAGCTGTCAGGCAATCTGGCTGAGATCTCATTCTTCATTCCTTTACAGCCATTTGGAATTTGGCCATCGGCCAGATTGCCACTCAAATTAGATCTGACTGATTTCAATTTGGCAATCTTGGTGCAGATTTCATTAATTCCATGCAACCGTTCTGTTGAGGTGAGTGTGGGTACTGGAGGTGGGATCTGAAGCGGGAGAGCTGTTACCCATCGCTCATCTACTATGTGAGCGAGATCACCCTGAGCAACGAGGGGTACTGCCATCCTCTTCAGTGTTTTTTATTTGGGAATGGGAAGATGTAATGATAAAGAGCCAAGGGACATTCCCTGGGACTTACACCTTAAACCTGGAAATCACCAGGCAATGTCTCCAAAAAAAGAGATGAGAGGCATATAGCCTATCCTGGTTAGGAAGACGGTCTGCCCAGTACTTAATCAGGGAGGGCATATGTCAGTTTCCAGGGTAGTGTAAGCTACACCCAAACCGAATTTAAGCCCACATTTGGTGGTGCTCAGATTTGCGCAGCTCTAATGAGGTGAGGGCAGTACCCCATGTCTTCATCCCACAAAGTTACTTACACTAGTTCTTCAGAACTTCTAAAATTCAAAGGTCAACAGATTAACATTTTTTTCCTGAAGAATATTTAGCCTCTAACTTTTGGATAATTGGCCCAATTCAGATGTCATCAATATAGCCACCAATTTTAAAGGCTGCTTGGTAACTAGAAAAACACCAATGAGAATGCTGGTATAATGATTATGTCTAGTGAGTATTATGAAGGAGAGGGGAGCTTTTTGGAAGGTTAAGAAGTATCAAATTACTAGGAGGATTAGAGAGAAAGTCCTGTGAACCTTTGGTAGTACTTAATACTATAAGGTGCTCATTGATTTACTTAAATAAAACCCCTAATATTGAATTTTGTCTCTCCTTTTGTGAGTTTTTGGTCAGTATTATCTTCTTACTAAACTATAAAAATGTTGGTGTATCAAGCTGTGCAGCTGGATACAACACCCTTTCATTAACTCAACACCCAGTTTGCCCTGGAGCTTGTTGCTTTGAGTGCGATGAGGGCATTTGCATCAATAAATTGCCCCATTTAGTCATTATGGGAACATGCATGAGCTTTTCTAACAGAGTGAATTTGCTGTTGAGTGTGCTTCAGACCGCCATAAGGCAAAGTTTACTGATCTCCACCTTAGATGTCAAGAGCACCAGACAGGTTATGTGCTACCTGAAAGGCTTCTCAGTAACCTATCTGGAAGCCAAGTAGATGGTGTTGCGCTTGTTTTGGGGTGGGAGGTAGAGAAAATGTCTCAACAGAGGGCCAACTATTGGTAATTAGTTTCAGCGTTCTGAACCCTGAAAGATTTTGTTGATTAGTTTACTTTGGAAGCGCATGTCTTCTAGGGGTGGGGACCTTATATGAGGCCAATGTTGTGTTTGCAAAAAATGTGGCGGTCAAAACACACTGTGAGCTTCTCAACTAAATGGATCTGATTATGCAAGGTGATATCCCTTACTTAAAATCGTTATTTACCTAAATCAACTAGCCACCAAGTTCAGTCCATATAATTTGGAGCGGAAGCCTTCAATGGCTCTCGCCGGGCCTCTTCTTTAAGTGGGACAAGACGGTCACCTTTGTTCTGCAAGATAATCCTCAGCTACTTATAAGTTTTTAGGTCTCCCTCAGCATCTTTTAACCATCAGCTGAATTATAAACCCTCGAGCAGACCCCATCCTGAGCTGTTTGATGATACTTGGAGACATATGCTTTCAGAGTAACATGTTATGCATGCAGTCGCCTCAGACACATCACATTAAACTAACCCACTAATTGGCAATTCCACGTTGTACTTCTGGCCCAGTATGATCAGAAAAAGATCAAGTGGCTTAGAGATGGGACTCTTTACTTCTGCTGGTTTGATTTCAATTTTCACACCCAAACACAGCAAGATGCTTTCCACCAGACTCTGTAACTTCACAGATGTGTTGCTATATCTACAACCTGCTGACGATGTACATGTGATTACTTGCTCATGAGCCAAAGAGGCTGTGGTGGAGGAGGGCCATCAGGAGATGTTAAAAACCCTATTTCTGTCAGAATTTAGTGCAAGCCTCGTCTGATGAACCCTGAACCTCCTATGACACACCATCACAGAAAGGGGTGAACTTCACTACTTTGGTAGAAGTGATTATTAAGGAATATTCCAAGGTCAGAGTGGGCATTATGTGGTTCCTTAAGAAAATGATTCCCTAATTTCATATAGAACAACTGAAGAACTTCTTATTCAGAGTGCACACATTGTGATATCTTTATTGCAAAAATCAAAGTTTGTGCAATTATAGATAATAGCGCAATGGTTAGAATAGTTGTTGGAATTTGAGATGAAAAACAATCTGAATTGCCCACATCTAAATTGAGCCACAGCGAATCAGCTCTTGAGCTTATTTGAATGGAGCCTTATCTTATTAGCACCAATCCCAAACTCAGTCAGGAATCCACATGCGACCAAGGATCAATAGAAATGACTTCAAAAGTCTCATCCCCACTTCCTGAGTCACATGAGGCAGGGTTTCTGTCAGGGCAAATCCCGACATGAAAGATATCCCTGATATATCAGTTCTTGTTAGTAGAATATATGATATATGCAATCAGCTTAAACAATCGAAGATGATAGCAAAATCACATAGCAGAACGAATAATGAGTCAGAAGAGTCGATTCAAGCCTAACAAATCTGAATTGAACATTGGAACACCTGGGGCCAGGTCATAGTAGTCCTAACTAGGCAGTTGACTACTAGTCTAAGCTTCGGTTATCTAAGACAGAAAGAGCCTAAAGAATCTAAAGCTAGATAAGAATCAAGTAAGCCCTAAAGCAAGTTCAATCAGTCTGAAAAATGTATATAAGCTTATTACTAAAGTCATTCCTTACAGTCAATAAAGTTAAGATGCTTCTAAATACTTATTTGATTTACCTGCTTTTGATCCTTAGTAAAGTACAAGGATCTTTATTATCAAGCTTATATCAATTTAACAACCCTGAAAATCTAACTATTTCCACTAACCGAATTTCACAATTACCCACTGTCACTGGTATATTGACCTTAACAGGAATTGGACTAGCTGAAGATCTACAGCCTATATTAGGGCCCAACAGACCTTTATTCACAGCCGTTATATTTTTTATCCACATCCTACCCTTGTTATACTGGACTCTTAGCTCAGGCATGGCAAGTTCATAAGTTGCTATTTCAAACTGGGTTAAAGATATTCCAGTCCCTGACAAATTGACTGCCAACCAAACAAAATTATTACCCTTTACCTTATGCTACTAGGCGCAATAGCTGTATATATATTGTTAAAGGCCTATAGCAAAATTAAGGCGCGCTTAAATTTTTCTGAGTCTCAATCAGACAATCTATCAAGGAACTCAGAAAGACCCAGCCAAGTGCAGACTGTGACAGTAGCTAATCATGCTATTCCCTTTAGCTCCATAGTAAACTTTCCTGAAAAGTTGACACTTTCAACTATAAAGGAAGGGCTGGCTTTATTAAGTGCACAATTCAAAATCTACCCCAACACTTATCACAATGATGCATGCAAATTGATGGCAATATGTTCCCAACTCACTGGGGATGCATTTAGTTGGTTTGTAAAGGATCTTGAAGAAGATGAAAGTCTATGCACTGATTATGAGTCTTTTTAAAAGTCAAATTTTAGCCGCTGCAACACCAGCGGATCAAGATTACAAGCAAGTATAGCTATATTGAAGCTAAGAAAGGAAGATCAATCTATGGAGGATTATACAAAATATTTTTTGATGCGTTTCATAAAGCTGATTTAGATTCTGAGATGGGTTCACTTCTCTTTCGCCAAGGCTTGAATGACTTTTGGACAGAATTGTTTAGAAATCATCCAATCACTATGCTTCTTCAGGATTTATTTGAGACCACAACAAATCTGATGATTGAAGCACCTACTAATTCAGACAAAAAAAGGAAAAGAAACTCGTCAGAGCTAACTATCAACAACGTTGGACCAAAGAAAAGCTATAACTGCCACAAGCCTGGTCATTATGCAAATGAATGATCAGAAAAAACAGTTTCTGTTAAATCTCCATTAAAGAACAATGTTCATCCTTATCCTATTTTATATGTATCTCTAAGCCATGATGAATATAAAGAATGTACAGAGGCTTTAATAGATACAGGCGCATCTAGAAATTTCATTACTGAAAAATACTAGAAAGTTTAAAATGTACAAAAGGAATTGAATCACTTGATGTAACTCTTGGGAATGGGGAGATTATCAACACCTATCATTCAGATCAGCCCATTAGCCTTCATATTGGTTCCTATACCTCAGATGTTGAGTTCTGGTTGCTTAAGGAGCTACTCAACCAGTAATACTTGGATATAACTGGACATGTCAGATGAAACTTAAGTACCAGTATGAGAATCTTGCCGTTGTTGTTAGCTTTAATAGGAAAAAGGAAGTTTGGCCTTTGATTGAAGCAAGATGCTCTGGGCTGTTAGTTGCTAATACTCCAATTATAGAGTTGGAGGCCTGTAAAGCAACTATTCCTAAGTACTTAAGGCAATGGGCTTCAGTTTTCAGCGAAGAGGAAGCCAATCAACTACCCAAGCATAGCCTATTTGATCATGCAATAGACTTGGTTCCAGGTAAACAGCCGACTCATGGCCCAATCTACAGCTGTAATCAACGGGAACAAAAAGCTTTGTGAGAATACTTAAATAACATGCTAAGCAAAGGGTTTATCAGAGTTTCACGATCCCCATGCTCATCGCCACTTTTATTTGTGAGTAAGAAAGATGGAGGTTTACGTCCATGTGTCAATTACCAGAAGCTTAATGATATCACTATAAAAAACAGGTATCCCTTACCTGATGCAGACCACCTCAGCGACCAATTTTCTGGAGCAACAATATTTTCAAAAATTGATCTTAGAGATGCGTTTAATCAAATCTGAATCAATGAAGGAGATGAGTGGAAAACTGCCTTTAAAACATGACTTGGCCTGTATGAATATCTTGTAATGCCATTTGGTTTATGCAACTCACCTAGCACATTCCAACAGATGATCAATACTGTACTAGGAGGCTACATGGACCAATTTTGTGTTGCTTACCTAGATGATATCTTAGTATACAGTAAGTCCAAAGAGGATTCTAAACTATCTTCAACTAGTATTTGAGGATTTCATAAAAATTTAATTTGCATGTTAAATTATCAAAATGTGAGTTTGCATAAGAAGAAGTAGAATTCTTTGGTTATGTTGTAGGCAAGAACGGGTTTACAATGGCACCAAGTAAAGTTGATGCTATTACTTCTTGGCCTACACCAACTAGCAGAAAGGGAGGTAAGAAGCTTCCTAGGTTTAGCAAACTTTTTCAGAGATTTTATCAAGAATTTTCCAACAATTGCATGACCTTTAACGCAACTCACCTCTGATAATGTAACTTTTAAATGGTCATTAAAGGCAGAAAAATCCTTTAATGACGTAAAGAGAGCGTTTACTACAGCACCAGTTTTAGCAATGCCAGACTATGAAAGGCCATTTGTGGTTGAAACCGATGCCTTGGGGTTTGCACTTGGAGGTGTTTTACTACAGGAGGGGGAATGATAATAGGCTTCACTCTATAGCCTACTACTCAAAGAATTTTATCTCAGCTGAATGTATTCACCCCATTTATGATAAAGAGATGTTAGCCATTGTTCAGACCTTATAGCATTGGAGAAGATACCTATGCGGGGATAAACATTCAGTTACCATTCTGACTGATCATAAAAACTTAACTTACTTCTTCTCTTCTTGGCAACTAAAGCAACATCAAGACAGATGGGCTCTCACTTTAGCTGACTATGAGCTAGAAATTGGTTATAAACCAGGATAAATTTATGTAGTCCCAGATGCTTCAAGTAGAAGATCAGATCTTGTCCCAGATGAAGGGGAGATAGAAGACTACAATACTCAAGTCTTACTAAAAACAAACAGAAAACAGATCAACTTTCTCACCTTATCCTAGTAAAATAGGAGGACGAATTGATCAAAGCCCAGGGGAAAGACACTTATTGCCATAAAATCATATCTGATTTAAAGAATAACAACAATAGCATTTGGTACCAAAAAGGGTACATACTTAAAGGATATCTTTTACTTTGGAAACAGTGTATCTATATACCTGAAGGTACTCAACGGCTAACTATATTATGTGAATATTATGACACAAGCATGGCAGGTCACCCTGGAAGAAATAAAATGCTTTCACTTATTCAGAGAACATACCGTTAACCTGGTTTGATAAAAGATGTGATCAAACACCTAAATGGTTGTGAGACCTGTTGTCATACAAAGGCTAGAAGAGGACAACCACAGGGCTTACTGGAACCTCTAAGTATGGCAACAAAACCTTGGGAATCAGTTTCCTTGGATTTTATAGTTGAGTTACAAAATTCAAATGGTTACAATGCGATTTTAGTATCGTTGATAGATTTACAAATATGGCTCACTTCATACCTACTAAAACATCTGTAACAGATAAGGAAACAGCCCAACTATTTATAAAAAATGTATTTCTTTTACACGGCATTCCCAAAGAAGTGATAACAGACCCTGTCGCTCAGTTTACATCGAATTTTTGGAATCAAGTAATGAAGGACCTAGGTAATAAAAGATGTCTATCCACTTCATATCATCCTCAAACTGATGGACAGACAGAACGCGTAAATCAAGTTTAGAGCAGTATCTAAGATGCTATATGAATTCTGAACATAAATAATTGGGTAGAGCTTCTAACTATGACCCAGTTCTGCTATAATAACTTGGACCATGCTTCTATAGGTATGTCACCCTTTAAAGCAAATTATGGTTATGATGTGAATTGGGGACCCAAATTCACTGAAATCTCAGAAAACCCATCAGGTAGAGACTTTATCAAAGATATTCAACAAACTCATGCCTTATGCATTGAAAATCTAAAAAGAGCAATCAGGACATATAAGGAGTTTGCTGATAAAAAAGAGTACCTGGGAAGATATTAGAAATTGGAGATAAAGTTTACCTAGATGCAAGAAATGTACCTATAAGTGTTCCATCACGAAAATTAGCACACCAACGCATAGGATCTTATATGGTAGGAAAAATTTTATAGGTAAGGTAGAATATCAAATAGCATTACCCAAGGTATGGTAAATTCAAAATGTATTTCACCGATCCCTTTTACATAAGAAAGATGGTATCTCTATACCCCATCAACAGATCAGAACAGCTGCCCCTCCATTGATTAAAGGAGAGACTCCGGAGTATGAAGTAGAAGCAATCCTTAAGAGTAGGAAGCATTATGGGAAGATTCAGTACCTGGTAAAATGGGTAGGGTACCCTGTTGAAGAAAGTACTTGGGAACCAGAGGAAAACCTTAAAAATGTAAAGAATATACTTTAAGGTTGGAAAAAAATTGCAGATGGCTTCAACCTTGGTGAGGGATAATGTCAGGGAAAAACCTGACATGAAAGATATCCCTGATATATCAGTTCTTGTTAGTAGAATATATGATATATGCAATCAGCTTAAACAATCGAAGATGATAGCAAAATCACATAGCAGAACGAATAATGAGTCAGAAGAGTCGATTCAAGCCTAACAAATCTGAATTGAACATTGAACACCTGGGGCCAGGTCATAGTAGTCCTAACTAGGCAGTTGACTACTAGTCTAAGCTTCGGTTATCTAAGACAGAAAGAGCCTAAAGAATCTAAAGCTAGATAAGAATCAAGTAAGCCCTAAAGCAAGTTCAATTAGTATGAAAAATGTATATAAGCTTATTACTAAAATCAATTCTTGCAGTCAATAAAGATAAGATGCTTCTTGATACTTATTTGATTTACCTGCTTTTGATCCTTAGTAAAGTACAAGGATCTTTATTATCAAGCTTATATCAATTTAACAACCCTGAAAATCTAACTATTTCCACTAACCGAATTTCACAATTACCCACTGTCACTGGTATATTGACCTTAACAGGAATTGGACTAGCTGAAGATCTACAGCCTATATTAGGGCCCAACAGACCTTTATTCACAACCGTTATATTTTTTATCCACATCCTACCCTTGTTATACTGGACTCTTAGCTCAGGAGTGGCAAGTTCACGAGTTGCTATGCAAAACAGGGCTAAAGATATTCCAGTCCCTGACAGTTTCTACCAATCTGACCATGGGGGCAACGAAGTAAAATGAGGGTGCCAAACATGTGGTCAATCTGGAAGGCCATAAAAGATCCTGAATGGATGGGGCCACAAAGATCCTAGAGGCACCATGTTCCTATGTACCCTATAAATATCAAAACACTTTAATTTAATATATTATTTGGAACTTAACCTAACTTTTCATTTTCTTTTCAACCTCCTCTGGCATAATTGGCTCAACTTTTCTCTCTCACATACATCACTTTTTTAAACAAAAAGTGAACTGAACAAGAATTGAGAGAGCAACCAACTGCTAATGCGCACTGAAATTATAGAGCAGTGAACAATGGCCAACCACCCAAGCGTAGGGAAGTCAATCCGCCCATCTGTGCACAGCACATGGAAATGGACAACTTGCCTGCGCCAATATTAATTATCAAATAATAATATGAAGGATGCTACAATGGACGTACCATCTAATGAACTTCCCGCTGGCCCAAGCTCCCACATGACTAGAAATGGGGGAGGGCAATACAACACGTGTATGTCAAGTAATGATCCGGCATCACAAATGATGATGAAACGCGTGAATACATCAATGGGTCACAGGGACCTTGCAACTAGCGTAGATAATGGGGTTGACTCCCTAGGATTGGTGACCACCAACAACCAGCCAACAAGAGACACCTTTGGGGAGCAAGGCCCAATGCTGAGAACAGCGGTGTCAGGAATATTCCCCACTGAACCTCAACAAGTAGAAGGGATTGGGGCCTCGCAGGGTGAGAAAATATTTGTGAAAAACAAAAAACCCGGATGAAGTATTGGTATGATTTGAAACCAACTCAGATTTCATTGACAAAAATCAGCAGCTCAAACCAACAGAGCAAAGCTATAAAAAGTTTTCTACTGACATGGAGAAACTTACCAAATCCGCTCAGGGTATTTGAGTGAAGAAGAAGTTAGGCTCCAATTCCAAAAAGGCCCAGTTGGGGGGGGCAAATGGTTCCCAACCAAAATTAATTTGGCAACATGAGAAAATCATCGGGCTTGATCCCTGATATACCATCAGGTGCAATTCCTGACGAATTCATGTTGACAGGGGGCTCTAGCTCAACCATGAATCAATGGCTGATCTCAAATAGCCAATCACCAAACCAATACAATCCATCAGGGACCAACCCCATGGGGTGAAACTATATTGGGGACCAAATCTGAGGGATTGGACACCCAAGAAGATTTGGCAAAAAACTAAAAGTACTACCAGAAGGGGCTGAAACTCTGACAGAGGTCAAGTCAGCAGCCAGGGCCCTGGTAAAATACACCCCAATCCAGTCAGACATGTTGGCATGCCAAGGCGTGTCCACCCACAAGGTCAAACAATGGGAGGCCCTCCAGTTCCCATACTCTATGGCGACTCAGTGGGTCTCCAAAGGTATCAAACCAGCCATTGCAGCTATGTGGCAAGACCACAAATTTTCCGCTGGAGTGGCCAAACGCTGGCTCAACACCCAAATCTTGATTGACATGGTGGTACTATTCAAGGCGTCATGAGTTAGGACTGAAGATGCCCTGGAATGGATGAAAATCCCCATGGAGAACAAGGTGATCGAGGCTGCAATCCACAAAGATTTAAAACTGGTGGATGAAAAGGCCTGGATGGAGGCTGGCATCAACCTTTTAAATGTGATGGAGTACAACAAGGCAGGCATTACAGCACGATATGCCCAAGCCATCAGGAGCTTGGGCCTCAACCCAACAGATTTAGCTGAGTATGCAAAATGATTCCCAAATGCCTCTACTGCCCTCAAATGGGCCTGACACTCCATTCCAGTGGACATGGCACTGGAATGGTATAATACCACGTTCTCCTCAGAGGAGGCACTACCATGGATCACGGCTGGGTTCAAGGCCACTGAGGCCTTACACTGGTCATACACCTGAATTCCACCAGCCACTGCATCAGACCTGATGAAAGTGGGCTGGACAAAGGAAAAAGCGGTGGAATGGGGACCCTTCTGGGATTGGTCGCCGGAAGAGGCCATCAACTGGTCCACCAATAGATTCACACCAATGGAGATGAAATACTGGTTCCAAGCGGGGGCCAGTATGGACCTAGTGCACAAATGGGCAGAGCTGGGGGTGACTAAACCGATTCACAAAACTCTTAGAGGCTGACCATTCCTGATTGAAAAGTGGAAAATCTGGCATAATGCCACAACAATTGCTGAAGCTGCAGACTGGGATGCAGCGGGGTTCACCCCTGAATCAGCCCAACCGTGGATGGAACATGAGATTTCACCACAGGTGGCAACAGCGATGAAAGGGGTCATGACCCCAGACTTGGGCCAAGAATGGCTCAAAGCGGGGATCTGCATCAAAACTATCTGGGATTGGAAGCAATCCTTCCCAGAACTGACACTAGCAGCCCCATATGCCGCCAAAGGTTTCACCCCTCTGAAGCATTCCAATGGAGTGAAGCGGGTGTTCTGGCAGCCATGGCATGAGTATTTACAGATGGGGGCTGGAATAGTGTCACAGTAAGGGACTGGTGCCAGCATAGCTCAATTACACTGGAGGTCCTTCAAAAATACCTCCACCCAACGTGCATCCCAGAATCTGCCCTCAAGTGGTACCAGACTGGGGTTCTCTCCATAGGATGCCCTAGAGTGGCAGAGCCTTGATATCGGAGCAAAAATGGCTAAAAGTATCAGCCGCTGAGGTATCAGCATCCACCAGATCAAAGCATTCCTCAACTGGGGGTTCAGCCTCGACAGAATTGTAAGTTGGATTTTGAAGGGAAAGACCCCCGCCAAAGTACCCAAACCAAGCGCAAAAACCAAATCCTACAGCGCCGCAGCAGCGCATACCAAAGACAACACCTGGAACGGAGCAGGGAGCCACATTGAGTACATCAATCAGTTGATCAACATGGGCTTTACAGACCGCCAGGCACTGAAATCATACCTAAAGGATGCTATCTGAATCCACCTGCAGCTAGTGGAGGAGGAGGAATGGTCTGACCTGATAATGTCAATTTATCAGGAACTCGACAAAGTCCTAGCTGGAGGGGACTTTGATCACCACTGGGTACCCAAATGGGCTATATAGATATAGCAATCCCAGGAGAATTGGACCGCAAGAAACTCCTCAAAATTGGCATCAAATACAAGGGGATTTATCTGCAAATGGATCCAGCCAGATATTCCAACCAAACTGCAAGGTGGGTAACCTTCCAGAATCTCCCCACTGATTGCAAACAGGAGTAGGTGCATGAAGCAATCTGGACCAGGATTGTCATACTATGGAGAGGTATGAGAATTTTGGCAAGCCAGTGGTGATTACATCGCGAAGTGCCTCCGCCCTCGGACAGTGGAAGCGCTGTATAAACTGGCACCCTGGATGAAGCTGAACAAAATTTCTCTACCCCAATTCATCCGCCTGCCCAGCCTCAATAGGGTAGTATACATTGAACAGGAGGATGCCAAACAAGTGTGCCAGTTCTGTTACCAGACCAGCCACACAATGGCTCAATGCCACCATTGTAAAGGTAATACTACATGGGAATATGAATATGACCCCATCAAGGAATCACCAAGGTGAGTACCAAGACTTTCCTCCACCTGAAAGCCAGAGAATGGATCCCATGCAACCTAATGGAGGTAGTGGATATGAAACGCCAGCAACAAGAATTGGACCTGGCACATAGAGAAGCGTGGGAACAAGAAGCGGCAAAGCGACCTGAAGCGGATGACAAACCATTTATAAATCTGAACCCCAAATCTTACACAATGGATGAGGGAACCAACCCCAGACCAACAGAGAAACGTCCAACCCAAGCAGAATGGATGGTCCATGAGGAGGAAAGATAGCAGAAGGCGAACCTGAAAAGTCTCCCAAGCAAGGGTGGACGCAGGAAGCCAGCAAATTGAAATCAAAGCCCAACAAGACAAAAGTGAATACTAAATCAAATTGGAAGTCATCAGCAAATAAACCCAAGGTGACTGGTGAAAAATCAGCAGGAGTGACAAAATCGACAAAATTGGCTGGACAATCACTGATTAAAAAATTGAGTTCTGCCATTAAATTGAATGAAGGGGTGCAAATCTGACTGACAGATGAGGGAGAATCTGCCACTCCACCAGCAGGGGACAAGGGGCACCCAGACCCAATCATATAACCATCCCCATTATTCAATGACAGGGAGACAGGGATGGCGACCAAATTCCTAGTACACATGATGCCCAGGAATATAATCCCAGTCCCAACCAACCGACCCCAAAAACCAAATATAGCACCCCACCAACCATTCAACGCCACCATCATCAACCAATCAAACCTCAGTATGGGACTCGATCCACAAACCAGACAACGCTAAACCTCATACCCATGGGTCAGAAAGCCATAAATAATGATAGCAACTACAAATGCTTGGGGGATGGAAAGCATACAAACAAGGAGGAGAAAAATGCACCATTTAAAAACTAATAATAATATTGACCTAATTTTTATTTCTGAAACACAAGCTGGTAACCAAAAGAAAATGGTGCCAAGCTCAAACCGCGACATGAAAAACCATCCATGGTCCCACCAGATAGCTACTAAGCCCTATGGATGGACCATGTGGCAATAGTCACAATGGACAAGAAATTAGACCTGGAATTCATGGAAGAAACTCACGCTGGTAGGATCTTGATAATGATGACTACAAACAGAGAAACTAGCAGGAGCATACAAGTGGTAGAAGTCTATGCCCCACCAAAGCACCACAAAAACCATATTTTTTGGGAATTATTAGTGGAAGTGCCATCTAAAGTGACGACCATGATAGCAGGTGACCTGAACTGTTGGAAGAATGCGAGCCTGGATACATTCCTGATGAGAGAACATCCCAACAGTAAGGCTGATGAGATGCTCAATTACCTAGTCAAATTGGGATGTGCCTAACAATTAACAAAGAGGACGATGACCTGGCCAACCTAATGCAGTGGCCATATGACGCCACTGGATCCTCACTGTCAGGATCACGTTTAGACTGAATCCTAGTGTCATCAATCTCAAACTGATGATGTCCAACAGTGAGGTTAGCATAAATGCCAAAAGTGACCACATGGTCTTCCATGTGGATATCAACCTTGATTAACCTCTGAGGAACTGCAAGTGGCAACTGGCACCAGCCACGCTGAGGGATGGGGAATGGCGCCAAAAGATTGATGCTGGACTGGATCAACTGGTAGCATATCTGGACAGCCACCCAGAGTTGGACCTCAATAGAATGATGGACCCAGATCAAAGTGAAAATGAAGCACAATAGTATGAAGTTCAAAAAGGTGACCTCTTAAAAGCGAACTGCCACTGTGAAGCAGCTGAAATCTAAATTAGAAAGGCTGAGGCTCACCTGGCGGGACAGTGAGGACTGGTGGAGCAAGTACTGAACAACACACAAAAAGTATCTGGCCATAATGACGAAGCAAGACTCAGAGAGACGTACCAATGCAACTACCAATATCAGAGTCTAGCAGGGACGATGACCAAGGAGGGCCTGAAACACCTCAAGAAAATTCGTACCAAGGCTAGGGTATGGGAAGTGGAGACAGTGGAAGGGGAAATATAAACAGACCCCAAAACAATCAAGCAAAAGGTCGAGCTTTTTTATGGTGATCTTTTCCAACAACAAGAAAAGAGCGAATTAGCGACAAAAACCCTTATTGACCTGGCTAAGCCAGCACTAGGGGGCTGTACGCCATAATATGTCGCCAAGCTATCTGCTGAAATCTCTATCAATGAAGTTAAGAGGGCACTAAAGGAGTCGCCAAGAATGAAAGCACCAGGCCCTGACAATATGTGTGCAGAAATATACAGCATATTCTAAGACTGCATCACGCCGGAGCTCAAAGTTCTCAAAAACCACTGTTTACAAAATGGCCAGCAAATTCTGGGAGGCCAAGAGACCCAAATTGTACTTTTGTACAAAAAGGGCCTCAGACGCCAACTTTGGAACTGGTGCCTGATTGCGCTATCAAACGCTAATTATAAAATGCTCACATGCATACTATCTAATTGACTGATGGCAACAAAACCACGCATGCTCCATAAGGCCCAGAATGGCTTCGTTAAAGGCCATAGTATTTGGGACAGCATTGGTTCAATCCAGAGCATACTCCAGGATGCGAGGGGCATCAAACAGGGGTACTTTATGTTCCTTGACATGGAACAGGCATACGACCAAGTAGCATGATCATTCCTTCATGAGGCACAAAGGCAGTTGGTATCCCCAACACTTTTTGAGCGTGGATAACGACGCTGTACTCAGGCCTGGTAATGAAGATAATTGTCACAGATGGAATAACCAATGAAATCCCTGATCAGGCAAGGTCTCCAACAAGGCAACCCTATGTCACCAATACTCTTCAACTTTTCAGCCAACATTCTACTGGCAGCAGTGGATGCGAAGCTCCAGGGTTTAGTCCACCCTAACTAAATTTCATTGAAGATGCTAGCATTCAATGATGATACGGTAGTAGGCATAAGCTCACTGACTGACCTCCAGGGCACCGAGGAACTATTAAACCTCTATCAGCTAGCATTGAATGCAAAAATCAACTTGACAAAAACCTCAGTGATGAGGGTCAGCAACCCGAGCTTCAGCCCACCAACTGACACAATGCTAATCATGCACTCCCAGACAGTCTGATACCTCAGGATACTCTTCAACAATAAGGGACCAGCGGTACTGGAGACTGAATAGGAAGTATTGCCAAGCTTATCAATCTGAATGGCATGCTGAAAAAGTGCCAGACTAAACATCAAGGAGAAAGTACAGGCAATAAATGTCTTCATCTTCTTGAAGTTGTGGTATGTTGCTCATGTGCTGCCAATGAGCCCAAAATTAAATAAAAATCAGGTCAATGCTCCAATCCTTCTTGTGGTTCAAGGCGAAGGTGGCGCTGATACCACCGGAAGCCCTGTCAAAACCAAAGAATGAAGGAGGCATGGGCCTCCTGGACTTCAAATCTCACGCCTGGTGTATATGAGGGAAGTTGTTCCTGAAGCTAACACAGACGCACATGCGCTGCCTGATTTTAGCATGGGGCGTGAGCTTGGCAAGAGCCCAAGGCCTCCAAGAGCTGGTCTCTCCTCACTCAATACATGAATGGATGGCGCACCACCCACGGATAACATCCTGAAAAGGTACTCCACACTACTGGTGACTATGCAATTGGGCTGTGCGCCAGGGTGGATGGTCATTTGAGCAATCAGACCTAGAAGCTGACCAAATTCAAAGGGAAATCAAAGCACATAATTACACAATGATTTCCACAATAAGCTGGGAAGAGCGTAACCAAAATGCTGACAAATATGCTACCAAGTCAATCAGAATAAGGTACATATTGATGCTGATAGAATATGGGACCCACTCCTGAAACCAGGGTGCAATCCGCCCACCCGTCCACAAATCCTAAATGACTGGAATACTGAAGGCCATGACACTAACTACCCAATGAAGGAGTTGATTTCAGGCCTGAACACCCGCTTGTTAATAGCCAAAAAGCGTTTGGTAACCTGGTGGATCCTAAATCAGGCATTCAAATTGGGCAAGCACAGCGGGCTGGACTACCAGCACAAAGAATGCCCCATATGCGCTGAACCAGAAGCAGCCATAGCCCACCATTACTATAAATGCGCCGTGTTCAAAAAATACTGGTCCACGATGTGCTACGTCCTATCAGGCGAACAATCACCACCAGGAATACATCCATTGCAGGATCTTTTCTTCACAAAAACCCTGAAAATGGCTCTGATCCAACTATGAGACTTCATTTACCATTATTGTGTATGGGTAAGACACTATGCGCTCATCGCCAAGGTTTTGAGCAACGAGCGCCCCCACCACAGAGGTTTGGTATTGAAGACCATTCAGACTATTTCTAATAAGCTCCGTTGGATCTCAAAATTTTTGCGCCTAATCCCCGGATGTTATAAAAGCTACATGTTTGGCTTTCCTCGCCGGATTCTCATTATATGAGATGAGGCAACCTATTGACTGAGAATTGAATGGCCTGTAAGCCTGCCGATGCTAGAACTGTGGCTAGCAATGGCGATTGCCAATCAGCAATGGTCAGAGGTGCTAGAACTCTAGCAGCCCAAACCCCCAGTCCTTTTTACCCTTGGCCAAATCGCCTGTATTACACCCTCCCCTCTTACTTTCCCTTAAATTAATTTAAATAAAGTATGGAGTTTATTAAAAAAAATTTGGTATAATTAGCTCAGTGTTTGTCTCTAAACTTATTTTTATTAAGTTCTGAGGTTCAAACCCAGGTGCAACTATTTTTTTGCAAATTTTCAGCTTTGAGCCCACCTTCTGACCTCAGTAACTGTCTAAAGAACTGCAACACTAACAAACGTGGTGCTCACTACAGGGGGCTCCAAGCCTCCTAAGTGAAAACGTCTATCACAAACAATGGAGAATACTAGCAGTCCTGGAGATCAATATGTTGATCAGTTGAGAAGCATTGCTCAATGGGTTATCACCTCGCGATATGAAGTACCACCCTTGCATCCTGAGAGGTTAGAATTCCAGGCCACATTCCAGCCCTCTCTGCTCTCTGTTGATGGAAGTCAGTAACAACTTCAGTATGTGAACCTTAACAATGTTGTCCAACAATTAATAAAATGGCATCTACTCCACAGGTGCTTGCTCCAGCTGCTCTCATGCCTCTTCCATTCCCTATATCATGCAGGATTTCTATGCCTTGGACCAGCTTCCAGCAGGAGAACTTGACCTGGGTTCTGAATGCTATCTTTGAAACTTTATTCATCCAGCTAATCACCTACTCCAACTAGTTGGGTTGCGCCATCAAGAAGCTTCCTGAAAACTGGGGCTCACCAGGCCTTACAATCTCTCATCTTTGACTTCTACAACGTAGACTCCTCCTTTGTCCATGACAACCGTGAGGCCATTATTGATAACTGATGGTTGATCAATGAGATTCAAGATCAAATTGTGGTGTTATATAGCAGGATCTCTGGATATCTTGAGGTCCAGCTGCATCAGAACCTCCAATTTCTTGAGGCAACTTGGAATCAGCGCCTCCTCCAAGTTGAGGATCTGGTATGAACCCTGCAAAAACACTATTGGGAGATGGCCTCTAGTGACTACTCCTCCAGGAGTGACAGTACTCAAGGGCCTAGGGGTCCTGAAGGCCCAAAGGTCGTGAGGGACCTGAATGACCAGAGGGTCTCTGAGGACCTCAAGTGACCTCAGGTCCCACAGCATTCACTCCTGATGGACCTGAAGCCCCATGGTGGAAGGATGTGATAACAGCTATGGCTGCCTTACGAAATCAAATTCAAAATGTAGCTCAGGGGTGCAAACTCTAAGTGGATGGAGACCTTTTCAACCCTAGGGTCTCCATTTAGGCACTGTCAGATGAAATGGACAGCTTCAATGCCTTCACCAATATTACCAATAGTCGCATCTCTCAGCTCAAACAAAATTGTCAAGGGTTTGAAACCTATTTAACCACCTCTAGAGCCAGCTTCAACTTCAGGGCGCTGACATTAGATCCATAAAAGAGCAGGTTGAAAATAAGGCTTCCATTTCCTTCCTCAACCAAAATGGGATGATATCCAAAAGGACCTTTAGGGCCTATGGTGACGGCTAGACCAACAGGCCCCCTGAAATTATGTGGAAACTGAGATCTTAGAGCCAACGCCCATCCCTGGTGTTAACATCCTCTCCACTCCTCTTGTAACTAACTTTAAATCTAGTTTTAAAGAAAGGTTCACCCCCAGCCAGGAAAGCAGTGCAACCTTCCTGTACACCTATGAGAGTTCCATGGAAGAGGCTACCAACCGACAGAAGGTAAATCACATCCACTTTTGCCCAATAGCACTGCCCAGGAGATCATGACCACATTTGAAGGAGTGCAACACATGGGAACAGGTCCATACAGACTTAGTCCAAGAGTTCGGCAGCAAGAAAACCCTAGCCAACCAAAAACAAGCATTCATGGGTATCCATCTGAATAAAGGAGAAAGTCTGATGGAGTTTTCCAGCCATTTTCTGTGCCCAAGCACAAACCTTAGTCATTACTAATTGTATAACCCTGGATGATGCTACTACAACTGTCATCTCCACATTGGGATCCTACCCTGAGGTTCAAATGCATATGATTGGGCAAAAGAATGGGTTTAACTGTATCTGAGAAATCGAGGAAGTGCTTAACAAGATCCCTGCGTCAACTATACACTACTAAACTACATCTACAGATCCCTTAAACTGTTCTTGAGTCCATGTGATTGATAACCTGAAAATCCTTGACCTTGATGCACCTACTGTAATGGTTTCAGACATGGTGCCAAGACCTGCTGGGAACGACTTGCCAAGGAGGTGGAAAAAAGGCCATCAGCATTAAGGACGAGGCGCTCCATGCTGACACCCATACCCCGCATCAAGAATTTTCCATAACCTTGAACAAACCTGGAGCTATTGTACCTGGAGAAGAAGTTTTGAAATCCAATAATAATAAAGAGATTGATATTGCTTACTCTTCATCTGATGACTCTCCCATGTTTCTCGTGCACCCACCCAGTTCAGAAGTCTGGTTGCCTAAAAATTTTCGTGAGAAATTATGATAAGCAGGTGCTACGAAGACTACAAAGTTAATAGTTCTGTGGCTCTAGAAAAGGTCGACTCAATTGCAACGAAGTTATTAGTTTCAATGGTATAGTTGATTCCAATTAGAAATACAAAATACTGTATGAAAAGAGACCAAAACTATGCTAATTTTAGACAAAAATTGTGGTACTTTACTAGTTAGAAACTAGGGATATTTATAGGGTTAGATTTAGTAGGTAGCGTAAGATTTTCAAGGTGCAGCTAAGGGAAGTTATTTTTTATTAGATGACTATTATTGCTGATCATTAATGGCATACTTGTGATGTCCAAATTTGATAATATTCTTATTTGATGAGTCTAGTTCTCTTATATGATTTTCAGCCTCATCAGATATCTTAGCATCATCCTTTAAAGAAGGTCGATACCTCCAAAGGGTTGATCATCAGTCCATCCTAGAATTAAATATCTCCAACGGAGATTTTACAATCTTATTAGACCAAGATATCAAGTATCGATCTTGAGTAACTTTGGTCACCATAGATGAATCCCCAACAATGCCCCCCTCAAGGTCTTGCCTAGGGGGCACATACTTACGCAGAAATCTACTATGAACTCCATTGATAACAGTACCAGTATCAACAGAGGCAATGAAGTATATAATACCACAACAATAAATCATATGGTACGGCTCAGCCATAAGGTGTAAAGTTTATGAATCCTTCCTTCTGGCATATGCTGATAGAAGAGTACCAGATCCCTGACTTGGTATTCTGGTAGCATAGTCTACTAGAGTTGGTTCTTGTTCCCTTTTTTAAGGTAGTAGCAGAAAGGGAACTTGAAGCTAAAGCTTGCAATTAATTGATTTCATCAGCTAGTCTCCTCATAGCTAAATCAGTAGTTTGTGGGGTAGCTTCCTCAAGTATAGGTTAGACACTTGAGGGGAGTATAGGATCCCGACCATATAAAGCTTTAATTAAAGACATTCCAATTATACTATGGTAGCTAACTCTATAGGCTAACATCACACTAGGCAAATAGAGATTCCATCTAATAGGGTCATTGGAAGCCATCTTTTGAAGAATGGCCACAAGGGTGCCATTTGCTCATTCAACCGCACCATTCATAGAAGGATTATATGGGGACATGAATAACTGATAAGCACCCATTAACTTAGTAAGTTTGGACACCAATTGAGAAATGAAGTTGGTCCCATTATCTGATTCAGGACTTTTGGGCTACCATGCCTGGTGAAAACTTGCTGTTAGAATTGCAGATGACCACATAGTCCAACCCTTTGACTGAATATGAGATTCAACGATTAGGTTATAATTGTAGAGGGTCAGCAATAGTGGTTTATTGATGAGAATATCGTTGGGCAGAATCCCCAATGATATTAGAAGTCGCCAACTATAAATTATTGTCAGGCATCATCCCTGATGATAATTGAGGCCGCCGACAGATGATAATTTTTTCAGGCATCATCCCCAATGAGTTTTAGCAATAATTCGATACTGGGGTAAAACCCAATAGTTGAATTATAGGGAATCGTTCAGAGTGTAACGGATTGGAGTTGTCAGAAACTACCAAAACGTTCAAACGTCGGTGGAAGAGTGGAATTGTCATTGGCTGAATCAATTGGTTTTGTGTACCTAATACCAATTGTTTGGTCCGCTGAATGCCCAAGGATTATGCTGCCTAAGAAACCCAAGGCAATGTTACCCAATGAGATTTGGTGCCTAACACTGAGGGTCAAAACCAATATAGGAGCACAAATATTCTCATCAGACAGCTGAAAAGTTGTGTGCCAATTCTAACTATAAAAACCCCAAATAGTTCCTAATAAAATTAGATCCAAACTGTTTATTAGCTTAGTTGTTTAAAAATCTGTTGTTTTAACATTACTCTTAAGAGAAGAGTGCAAGGATCAGATATCCTTAGGTTGGCAATATCAAAGTCTCCGCTTGTCTCTGCGAGAAGGGAATAGGGAAAGTGTTCCCTACCAGTATCAACATATCTTCAAGAGGAAAAAGCACCAGTTTAGCGTTGGACTTTACTCTCAATGTGGCTTTTGGGCAACCAACTATAATAATAGTCTTCATACTATTATTGCCCCAGTCTATCAATCTCATTCAAATAATCAATGCCAGGATCCACGAATCTGTGCAGTTGAAATCCAGGGCTAAAAGCGAGCCACAAAGCCCAATATTTTAACACTTTCTTAAAAAGAAAGGATGCCATAGCCTTTGCGGTGACCATGGAAACTAAGATAGCTTCAATCCATTTAGTAAAATGGTCAATAGCTAAAAGAATATATTGATTTTCATAAGTGGCATTAGGGAGAGGACCCACCACATTGATACTAATAGTAGAGAAAGGTTTGGAAGGGCCTACAATTTTGGGTTGGAACATTGGATTTCCACCACATTATTGTTGGCACGTAAGACAAGACTCTAACATCAGCTACATATTCCAGAATGTTATCCCAGTAACAATGAGTTTTCAACTAATGTAGGGTCTTAATGACAGCTCCATGCCCTACTAGTTTGGTAGGCCTCCATAATAGTATCAGTCCTCGCAGAAGGTTTAATAAAGGGCAACCACTTAGATCCCAACTTTTGTATGATAACCCTTCTTTAACTTGAGTATCTTTGGTTAAGGATTGTAACTTTGAGATACCATCCTTAGATTCCCGGTACCAGAGCTCAGGTCTACCAATCAAGTCATAGATGCGATCCTCCTCAGCAGAAAATAATGTTAGAATAGATAATTGAGAAAGTCCATCAGCATTTTGATGAATAGCGCCAGCGCAATGTTGAATTGTAAAATCATAATTTGGAGCTTTAGAGCCCATCTAGCTAAGCGACCATCTGGATCCTTCACTTGTTGCAATAACTTCAGAGAAGCGTGATCTGTGACTATATTGAAATGCTTGCCATAGAGGTAAGGGCGGAAATGCTTGATGGTAGACAAAACAGCAAGGCATTCTCTCTTGGTAACACTATAATTGCGTTCAGCCTTAGAAAAGCTTTTACTATAGTATGCGATTAGGTGATCAACCAGGTTAGTATCATGTTGAGCTAGAATGGCTCCAATAGCAATATAACTGTCATCGGTAAATAGTATAAAAGGTTTGGAAAAGTCAGGATGGGCTAAGATTGGGGCACTCATTAAGGCTTAGTGCAACAGATCAAAAGCTTGCTGCTGCGATTCTTCCCATACAAAAGGGACTTCCTTATGCAAAAGGCAAACTAAAGGCTTCGCAATCTCCACAAAATGAGGGATGAATTGTTGGTAATAACCAATCTTCCCTAAAAACACTTGAATATTGTGCAAGATTTTAGGAACAGGCATGTCTGAAATAGCTTGTATCTTATTAGATAAGGGTAAACTCCCCTTGCAATTAACTTTATAATCTAAGAATTCCATCTCAGTATCTAAAAAGGCACACTTGGATGGTTTTAGATTAAGTGAAGTGCGATGCATCTGACCAAAAACTTCCTTTAAATGAGCCAGATGCTTGTTAAAAGTGCTGGAAAACACAGTAGCATAGTCTAATTATACTAAAACACAAGAAAGTTTCAAATCCCCAAACAAGCCATCCATGACTCGTTGAAAAGTAGCAGGGGCATTACAAAGTCCATGCAGCATATGAGTGGGCTCAAATAACCCCACACTAGAGATTAGATTACATTTTTGATGATTTTCCGGAGCTAATTAATTTGCTAATAGCCACTTGCAAGGTCCATAGCTGAGAAGTATTGTGACCCAAACAATAAACTTAATGAATCATCAATATAAGGTATAGGATAAGAATCCTTTTGTGTAACAGCATTGAGACGATGATAGTCCATAACCACACTATGGCCTCATCTTTTTTTAATGAATAGTAAATGAGAAGCTCATGGACTCTTAGAAGGCGTTAACAGCCCCGAATCAAGAAAAGTTTCAATTCCAATGAGACCTGAGCCTCCTCAACTTTCGATTTACAATATGGTCGAGCTCAAATAGGGAGAGATCACCAGTTTTCACCTGATGCTGCACATCTTTCCTTAGTCCAAAATCTCCAGAACCTTGGGCAAATATATCCGCATATTCTTTAATCAGAGCCTCAGATTCATGCTGTTGTTCTGGAGTGAGAGAATCTCAAGTTTGACGTCAATTATAGCAACAATAGGGGGATCTTCTATCCAAAATTCACGTAGATCTCCACATCCCAACACAGATAAGATTTTACTCACAGGAGTAGGACGCACATAGGCAATAGGGTTATTGCAATTCGACTGCATAGGTCGAGAAGTGAGATTAGCTAGTAGTATTGAAATAGTCCCATCATAAGCAGGATCAAGGATACCTGAGCAGGGCAAGGCCTCTGAGGGAGAGGGAGTTTGGTTACGGAAGATCTCTAACACATAATCAGTGGGTACAATTATTTGTACTCTCATATCAACAATGACTTGAGCTTTTGGGGGAATGGTAATTGGAAAGTTAGAATATAAAGGCATGCCCTCAGAGGCACAAGCTGAAGGATGTGACAGTATTGTTCTTGGTCCTAAGGCTCATTATTCTAAATGTGAGATAGAAGTGAGGTATTCCAACAAGCAAACACGTCATTTAAGTTTGCCTTTGCTATTGGGAACATCTTATAGAATTAAAGGTACATGGTGCTTAATTAAAAAAGGTAACTATCCTTGGGCTGATTATCGCATCAAAAATCTATGAGAAACTTAGTTCACAAGAGCAAGTCATAGCAGTTGATATCCAAGACTACTGCATGGGCCAACACAACCAATTTTCCGAAGTGCATTGGAAGAGAGAAGTAAGCTCCTATAGACTTAGTATAGGAAGAACCAGCAGTTACATAGTCTTGGGAAAAGGTTTAAGTCCGACGTCAATTTAATCTTTTTCATAAGCCTGGACAAGATTACATTGATGGGCGATCCTGTATCAATAATAGCCAAAAATTTCACCTTATGCATGATGACTTCCACCTGGGTCACATCAGAGCCAAAGTTTAGTATTGAAAACACTGAGGGATTTATTGATTGAAATAATATAGAAGAAGAATAAGCAGAAGCGTAAGTAGAAATGGTATCTTTGTTGGCTAATTCATCAGTAACATCAAGCTCACCAGGAGCGGATACTACATAAAAATTGGTAGAAGAGTTAAAAGATTTTGATGAAGGCATAAAAGGTAGTTCAGCACAGGGAGCCTCATGCCCTATGCTGACTCCTCTTTTTTCGACTCTTCCACTTGCTTTTTCCAACATTGAGATACCACATGACCCACGAGACCACAATAAGAGCATGGTTTTTTCTTCAGTTTAAAATTGGGCTTAGGAGGCATCGCATGGATGTAAGAACGAGGGTTATTCATGGAGGTCAGGTGTACCACACCATTGGGAATCTCCATGAGCACTTCTTTGATGTCTATAATGGATTGGAAATTTCTATTAAGTGATTTCAAATGCAGTAGTAACTAAGTGCGAGAAGTGAATGTACTAATTATAGCCAATATTGCATCATCTACTGTAATCAGGTTGCAAGTGTCAAGAGTTTGGGTCTCATGATAGAATCTTTTAGCGAAATCTTGGATAGACTCTCCTCGTTTGATTTGAATATTCATAAAGGCTTACTTTTGGTTTGAAAAAATTTGATCGCTCCTGAATTCCTTAATAAGGGCAGTCTTCACTTGAGACCATGTATTGCAAACCTTCAGGTGAGGAACCATGATTTCTTGCGCAAACCAGCTTAGACAAGAAGTAATATGCCAGACTTTCTGTTGATTGGTTGCCCCATCCATAGCACACTAATAGACAAAAAGGAACAAATGGATGCTACCTTCACCTGGCTCAAACTTATCATTAAAGGTAAGTTTAAAGGTAGTGAGTTCATTGCCTAAAACATGTACAACTGATACTAAGACCGGCTTAGCTTCAGATGGTTCTGATTCTGGGATATGAACTTGAGGAGAAATTTATTCAACTTGTTGACTTAGATAATTGAGGTCCTAATGTAAATTATAATCCCATTGAGCAAGATGATCATTCGCAGGTTGTTGATTCAAGTTAGAAATTGAAGAGATCATTCCAGCCTGCTTGTTCTTAATTAGTCTGCATTGAGCAGATAACCGTTCAATGGAAGCATTTAGCCTTACAAACTGGGTTTCTTGAATAGTTTGATTAGCATCGCATAGGCGATGGGCATTATACACGCCATCCAATAAGTTGGTTAATGAGTAATTGGGCTCAGTTGAAGGCCTTATAAGGATAGAAATCCCTTGAGCTATGGATCAGGTTTGTGTTTATTTTGCTTATAATCGTGATACTATTAGCACTAAAGGTTCAGAATTGGGCATTGGAAGTGAGCAGCCAGGGGGACAAGGAGGTCCCGGGGGTCCTTGCGACCCATTTCTACTTGTTGGCCCCGGTGGGCCTTGTTGACCCACAGGACCAGGAGATCATGTTCACCAGGAGGTCCCAGGGTTACTGATGGGGAACTAGGCGCTCCCAGAAGTCCAGGAGGACCAACAGGGACGGGTTCACCTCTGATAGTACCCACCATTTGGACAAGATGTTGGAATAGCTCGTTAAGCTCATCCAAGAGCTCCTCATGTTTGACCTGCAATTGATCCAGTTGTCTCTAAATCTCATCCTCAAGGAAGGTGATACATGTGAATGGGGTTAATGATATCCCTAACTTGTTGATATATTTCTTAGCCAATGTATCCTACAACTCCATTATTGATTCTCACTAACTGGTTATAATATTGTTGCTTTCTCTTCTATTATTGAGAATGGCTTCCAAATTATCCCATCCAAAGTTAAAGGCCATTTCATAAAATAAAGATAATTGAGAGTGAAATTGTTACGCCAGAATCAACTGGCGCTGGATCTTTTTATGTTGCAACCCCAAAATATGGAGTACATGGTGAATAGCAGGATGTACATAATGCCAGAGGTACTTCTCAGTTCTATCTAAAAATGACTTTGGTAGGCTGTAACACCGCTTGGTTATATAAGTTCATCATGTTTTAAGCAACTTTAGATGCTCAGTCACGATTAAGATGAGCACCAGGCTGAATATCCCCCTTATCAAGCCTTTTGACCAGCTTCAACATTCGCATCTTGAATTTAATAATTATTTTGATCAGGGCCCTCAATGGCCAAGTCCATAGAAGCTTGAAATTGCAGATCATTTGTATTAGCGGAAGGCATCTCTTGCCTGTTAGAGCTTACCCATTGGGTGATACATATTGATTCCTCAGAAGAGGGGGTTTTCTTATCTAGACATATTCATGGTTGTGAATTTACGTTTTCACCAGGTAGCCTCAGAAGTAGACCTGGCAGGGAGCACAGTATTGGAATTTCGTGAGAAAGTATGATAAGCAGGCGCTATGAAGGCTAAGAAATTATTAGTTCCGTAGCTCTAGCAAAGATTTACTCAATTGTAATGAAGTTATTAGTTCCGTTGCTATAGTTGATTCCAATCAGAAATACAAAATACTGTATGAAAAGAGACCAAAACTATGCTAATTTTAACAAAAATTGTGGTACTTTATTAGTTAGAAACTAGGGATATTTATAGGGTTAGATTTAGTAGGTAGCTTAAGATTTTCAAGGTGCAGCTAAGGGAAGTTATTTCTTATTAGATGACTAATATTGCTGAACATTAATGGCATACTTGATGAGTCTGATTCTCTTATCTAGTACTAAAAAAATGAGTCTGATTCTCTTATATGATTTTTGGCCTCATCAGATATCTTAGCATCAAATTTTAGATAAGGTTGATAACTTGGAAGGGTTGATCATCAGTCTATCTTAGAATTGGATATCTCTGACAGAGATTTTGCCATCTCATTAGACTAAGATATTGATTTCGATCTTGAGTAAATTTGGTCATCATAAATGAATCCCCAACATTACCCATGTCATATTTTAAATCAAATCAAACCTAGTCCTTGTCATAGTTGACAGGGGCTCCCCTTGAACTTCATATCATCAAAGTTAATGAAGCGCATCAAGATTGCTCCAAATTTGCAACATTATATAAAGTATGGCATGGCTGCCCCACAATGCACCCAATATATAGGGGCCTATTCCTCTCTACCTGTACGGTTTGGAAATCTTGCTATAAACACCCCCACTGTCACTCTAGATAGCCCTAGCTATGACCTTCTCCTTGGGACTCAGTTATTTATGACTATTCAAAAGTACTCCATTATGATAGAGTCTTTCTATCCCTACTAGAGCATTGGGTCCCTCTGACCTTCCAAACTCATGTGACTTTAGGAGAGAGGTCAAAGACTGAGCCTGTTAACTGGAGAGTGAAGGCCAAATTGATAAGCTTGAATATCACATTAGGGGCTCTTGAGACTGATTGCACCCTGTCAGAATTTTAACCAGATGGAATCCTCCAATGATTAATTGTTAGGGGATGAAATGGCCAATCCCAGCGGAATGGCTTATTGACTTGAATTCATATGATCTAATATGATTGCTGGTTAGTTGCACCCCAATTTGGGTTGAGATGAAATTAGTATTCCACCAAGTTTGGTATTAGGTTCGAGTGGGGCCAATCGGTGGCCCCAAATTATTATAAGGATCACCAGCGAATAATAGCTGAGGATGATCCAATCAGTATCAGTCAGCAGAATCAGTGTTCAACGCCAACTGCCATTAATGGACCGTTGTGGGAGTTTCCAGTGGAAAGCTGATGTATTTGCTTTATTCATTCATCAATGAATTCACTGCCTGTAATGATTATCCAAGGTTGGTAGATCCACCAATTAAGAGTTTGAGGCAGCTGAGGTTGTTTCTGGTGCCTCATTTATTATAATCAAATAATTGAGATAAGACAAGGATAGATGTTGGCGAGATGCTGAGATATTCTGAGTCAAGAAAGTGACTGAAGTTGTTTCCAGCGCATTATTATCAACATGAAGGTTAATACAAATTTGATGTTTATTTACAATAATTATTTATATGGCTCACTGGTGACTTAAGGCTGAGGATGAGCCAAAACTAATTTGGACATCAGGAAGGATGCAGCGAGAGGGTCAACGCCAGGGAAGAGAAGTGGTTGGCTGGAAGAACCAGAAAAAGAGCTGATAGGTTGGCGGTGGGCGCAGTAGCCATTTTGTAAATAGTATAAATACCTGGAGCTTCCCTTTCAATAAATATCTCCTGTTGCCTATTCTACCTTTTGTTATAAGTTTATTATTTATTTAGTTGGTTGGAGTTTAGGATAGGGGGATCCCCAAATGGCATGGGTGACATGCCAAGGAGTTAGCCAGTGCTGCTAGCCCCAACGCCTAAGGCAAAATGGCAAGGGCTGACCAGTCTTCATACTGGTTAGCCTGCCAACTAGCAGAGCCCATAGTCAATTTTTCTGACATTGGTGCTTGCTACAGGGAGACTCTGCTGGTTGGTGCTTAAGTAGCTGATAGGTAAGTGAAGAAGTGGCGGTGATGCGCCACTGTGGTTTGGTTCCAGCGGTTAGTGGTGGCAGGGAGGGGCAAGCCCTGGACGCCCACCCCACACGCTGAGGTTGGAAGTAGGAGGATTACCATCTGGTTAAGCGGGGGAAATTCACAGAATTTTAGCCAGATGGTTTCCTCCAATGATCAATCGTTATTTGGGATGAAATGGCCAATTCTGACGGAATGGCTTATTGACTGAAATTCATATGATTTAATATGATTGCTGGTTAGTTGCACCCCAATTTGGGTTGAGATGAAATTAGTATTCCACCAAGTTTGGTATTAGGTTTGAGTGGGGCCAATTGGTGTCCCCAAATTAGTATAGGATCACCAGCAACTAATAGCTGAGGATGAACCAATCAGTATCAGTCAGCAGAATCAGTGTTCAATGCCAACTGCCATTCATGGACTGTTGTGGGAAATTCCGGCGGATATCTGATGTATTTGCTTTATTTGTTCATCATAGAATTCGCTGCCTGTACTGATTATCCGACGTTGGTGGATCCACCAATTAAGAGTTTGAGGCAGCTGAGGTTGTTTCTGGTGCCTCATTTATTATAATCAAATAATTGAGATAAGACAAGGATAGATGTTGGCGAGATGCTGAGATATTCTGAGTCAAGAAAGTGACTGAAGTTGTTTCCAGCGCATTATATTCAACATGAAGGTTAATACAAATTTGATGTTTATTTACAATAATTATTTATATGGCTCACTGGTGACTTAAGGCTGAGGATGAGCCAAAACTAATTTGGACATCAGGAAGGATGCAGCGAGAGGGTCAACGCCAGGGAAGAGAAGTGGTTGGCTGGAAGAACCAGAAAAAGAGCTGATAGGTTGACGGTGGGCGCAGTAGCCCTTTTGTAATAGTATAAATACCTGGAGCTTCCCTTTCAATAAATATCTCCTGTTGCCTATTCTACCTTTTGTTATAAGTGTATTAATTATTTTGTTGGTTGGAGTTTAGGATAGGGGGATCCCCAGTTGGCAAGGGTGACATGCCAAGGAGTTAACTGGCGCTGCTAGCCCCGACGCTTAAGGCAAAATGGCGAGGGCTGACCAGTCTTCATACTGGTTAGCCTGCCAACTAGCAGAGCCCATAGTCGATTTTCTGACACACCCTCCTGCTATTGATGGACAAGAGGGCGTGTCAATTTACTTACCTAGGGCGACTACAATACCTCCAAAGTCCCAAGTCATTGCCAAACCCAGGTCCATGTTAACATCCTCTCTGGATACCTATTGGAAATCTGAGGCCTAGATATATTAAATTTAAATTTATTGTGGGGAAGGCTGACCATGGGACGGACACTTCCAAATATGACTCAGAAGAGACAAAACTTAGTACCAGGGAAGGCACCCCAGAGAAGCGATGCTATCTCCTGTTGCCAGCGGGAACGCCACTTATGGGAGGGGGAGGGAACGTATGGAGGGGCCGTAGCCACAACTGAACATGTGTGGAGGAAGGGGTCTGATTTGATAAACCAGAATGGGAACCAGGAGGAGACCAGCTGTCAGTGACGCGGTGGGAGGTATCCAAACATCCACGCTTGAAAGTGGTCCACCAAATGAGACCAAAATCTGTGGACAGCTTCTGGGAGGGCGGGGGTAAGCTTGAGATGGCATCTAAGACAATCATGTGTGGATGGTCCACATGGCGATTGCAACCACCAGAGCATGGAGGGTGGGTGGAGGGGAGGAGGCCATTGATATAGCAAACATATCTCTTGACAGACTGAAGGGATGCGTTTGATCCTGGCCCAGCAGACGTTGAACTTCGCGCCATATCACTTTAGAGGTAGGGCACTTCTCCAGGCGGTGGAACAGCGTTCCATACTGGCCGCACATGACACAGGATGAGTGTAAAGCGTTAGAGCGCTCAGCTGTATGATACACCCACCTCAGGCAGCGCCACACATGGGAGCGGACTTGAGGCTGCAACAGAGGGTGATGTACATATTTCCAGATTGTTTTTTGGGTCTCAATGGAGTAAGGGATGTCCATCATGTCCAGGTAGTCCACCCTGGATAGGACATGGGGCCGAATGGGGATCACGCCATCATGGATGGGTAGCCCCTGTACCTCTTGTGTGAACTGAGGTGAGGGGAAGCCTCTTTGGGTTGTATGTCCACTAATATGAATTCTTCACTCAGCGCTCCGCATGGAAAGTAGGATTCGTTTGTAGTGGGTTTTAGTCCCGTGAGGACCTGTGGCTGATGTGTGTGATGCGAGGTATTTCATCAGGGAGTGAGGGTTCGATGGATTGTCGAGGCCCAAGGCGCCGGAGAAGTCGGAGCAGGCTGCGCGGGACCAGTGTTGGGAGGGGAGTGTAGGGGCAGTGACGGCCGTAATCCAGGTGCCCAGGATCTTGGCAGCATGGGCTTTGAAGTCAAGCAGGCCCATGCCACCATGATGATGAGGGCAAAACATGACCTCTAGCCATACTGGTGGAGGGCGGCCTGACCAAAGCCATCCTTGCAGCAAGGCATATAAGGATTTGAAGAAGCTTGGGGAGAAGGGGATGGCGTGGGCTCCAAACCAGACTTTGGAGAGGAGCATAGAGTTGGCTAAAACAACCCTGCCAGTTAGGGAAGTAGGGTGGGCTCTGAGAGAGGCGATTTGATTCATCACATTGTCCAGAATATGGCACTCCATTACTGCTGACATGTATCCTCCTGCCTCCATCCACACGCCCAGATGGCGTACTGGTCCTATGGTGGGACGTGGCGCAAAGGGGAGCACCAGTGGGGCGGTGTGTGTCGAGTTAGTAGGGCGAGGACATGGGCGAGCAGATGGGCCGGGTTGTGAACTAATTGCTGGGGTCCAGCAGTTTTGAAACTGACCAAGGAGGATGATTTCGGTTTTGGAAGCGTTCAGTGCCGCATTGCTTACCTGGGAGTACTCCTGGATGAGAGCTTCAAGCGCGCATGCATCTTGATTATTAGACACTCCAACCACACAATCATCTGCAAACGCCACTATCTTGACTGGGGCTTGGCCTGGCACATGGACCCCGGTGAGTTGGGCATTCACATTTTGCAGTAGTGGGTCAAGGCTGAAGTTGTATAAGAGTGGGCTGAGGGGGTCCCCTTGTCACAAGCCCATTTGAGGGTGGACTACTTCCGTTAGGAAGCCAGGGCCACGTACTGCCATTGTTGAAGATTCCGTGAGCAGCATCACCCAGTTGATGAAGCAAGGGGGTAGGCGGAATTGATGGATGCAGGCCCTGAGGTATTCCCAGTTTACTCTATCATAGGCCTTTTGTTGGTCCAAGAATATAAGTGCCCCAGAGGCTGTAGATTGACATACATTAGCCACAGAGTGCACGTTATCCCAAATTGACCTTCTGGGTATGAACTCGAATTGTTCTGGGGAGATGGTGGCAGATGCTACAGTCCCTAAACGGTTGCCATGATTTTTGTTAAAATTTTAGTGTCTGTGTTTGTTATAGAAATGGGGCGCCAGTTGGCTAAGTCTAGCTTATCCCCTTTCTTGAAGAGTGTTATGGTAAAGGCCTCATGTCCTCCTGGTAGGAGGCGCGTATCCAGAAGGCTCTGGTTAAGTGAGGCAAGCAGCAGTGGGGATATATATTTGAAGTACTTTTTGAAGAACTCATATGGAATGCTATATGGGCCTGAGCATTTTTGGTTTGGCGCACTGTGAATGGCTGTCCATAATTCCGTCAGAGTAATCTAATTCATTATTTCTGGGTATCGGAAAATGGTGTGGATGTGGGCTCAGTCGAGAAATTCTGCCACTTTGGCTGGCTGAATTGGATCAGATTGGTACAACTCGGAGTAATACTTTTGTGTTTTAATTGCCACTTCAGCGGCATATCCACAATGGAATCATCCGATCTTTGCACCTGTGTGCATGCCACACTCTGGTGTGGTGCGTTATTTTTTTAAAGAAATATGCGGTGCACTTGTCGCCTTTTGTGATGCTGTGGCCCTGTACTGAACACCAACCCAATTTTTGTGTTGCCTTTTGAGTGCATTGAGGTGGGCGGCTGCCTCCGCCCACTTCTGGCCCCATGCAGAGCTGTATCCTGTAGCTGGGATGTTGGACTCCAGGTGTGCCAACTCTGCCAGAGTGTGCAAAATGACCACCGATGTGGCTCATGAGTGTCTGGAGGAGAGATGGCGAGAGTGGCGGATGGTGTCATCTTTGAAAGTTGCCCATGTGGAAATGGGGTCCATGCAAAACGGTGCAACAAACTTTTTTGCTAAAGTTGCTGCTTCCACCCACATGGAAAATCCTGGCAACGCGAGCCCAGAGGGGCGGATTTTGCACTAATGTGGGGCCTTAGCAGCTGTGACAGGTAGGTGGTAGGTTAGTGAGACCAGTCGATGGTCGGAGAATTCCATTTTTGTTGTTTTGAAGTTGGAGATGTGGGTTTGGAATTTTGCCAGCATTAGGATAAAGTCGATGCGGGTCATGGACCTTAGTTGGCCATTGTGGACATGGGGACGCATCATGTTTTTGAGCAGCGGGGCATGTTGTGGCAGTGCATCCATTAACCCAAGGGTGGCCTTTAGAACTCGCAGTTCTACGTGACCCTGGGGGGCGTGAGGTGAGGAAGGCCACTGGTCCGTTGGTGTGTTTAGCCAACAGTTCATGTCGCTGACTAGGAAAGAATATGGGGGGTAGCGGGAGGGATTTGACTGACGAGAAAAATTCCTGACGCTCATGTGCACCGTTTGGGGCATAGATGTTGACAATTGCGTGCACTACGTTGGCCCATGAGAAAGTGACAACAAGAACTCGGCCATTTAGGAATGTTTCTGAAGATAAAAATTTGAAAAAATTATTTTTCTAAATTAGCACCCCACAGTACTTTGACCAAAAGGATAGGGATAGGAGGAGCATTGTTTTCCAAGCTTCCTTGGAACCTTGTGGACAGTGGGACTCCTGGATGGCCAGGATATCTATGGGTAAGTTGTGTTGTAAAAACTCAATTTCCTAGCCCAGGACGGGGAGGCCTTGAGTCCGGCAATATTCAGCATCCCTAAAGTGAAGGTTTCCCCCATCGCACCTTAGGTGCAAGGGGATGGGCGCCTGGGCCCACCAGCCTCCTCTAGATCCCCATGGGCCTTCACAGCAGCGCGGGTGTTAGCAGACTGCTATCAGGGTTTTTGTTAATTTTTGCGGAAAGAGTTGCATTGGCTTTAGCCTTTGCTTTTTGTTTTCCCAACGTCAGATGAATTTTTTGTGGTGCGGATGAGTTTGGTGCACCGTTGAGTGGGTCAAAATTTTTTTTCAGTTGGGATAGGTCCCAAGTCAGTTTTGACTGGAGCTTGGGTGCAACAATTGGGTGAGATCAAATCCCCCTTCGGATCCTTGGATTGAGTGGCCCACTCAGCATGGGCTTCCCTAGCTGATTGGTTGATGGATTCCCAAATTGCTTCTGCCACAAAGGTTTCCATGTCCTCCTGGCGTTGTGAGTGTGGGATAGCGGTGGTGGCTTTGGCCACTTCCTTGGCCGCGGCCCTGTGGGCCTGCTTGGCCTTCTTCTGTTCTTGTGGGGAGATAGACTTTACCAGTAGGTAGCAGCCTTGTGCTCCCCACGGGAAAGCCTCTTTGGTGCTTGCAGTTGGTTTGTAGTGCGCCTCTCTGCTGGCCATGGCCACCGAGGGGTGCTCTTGGAATGTGACGCCCTCCTTGGTGGGGCATGCATGCACCTTATAGCTGAACGCATCACAATGGGTGCAAATGGGGGGAGCGCTGTCCATGGTCACCCAGAATGGGTGGGTGGTATACCCTGCGATATCAATAAAAGTGGAGTGCAGGATCTGGGTTAGGTCCTTCACGATCTCCTCAGTTGGGGTCAGGACTACGATGGCTAGCCAGTGCACAGGCGTGGCATCAGCATGAAGCGTTGCATTTTGAAAGATTAAATTTCGCCATATATGGCGAGACCATCTTTCAGGTGTTGTTCCAAAATGTCACATTTTACCGTAGTAGGCAAAAAGTCAAACGTGAGGAAAATTTGGTTTGATTTTATCCATCTGGTGCATTTGGTTTTGATGACCCGTTGCCCTTCGGGAGGTCAACCACTATGCGCACCACCGCAGCCTCATCTGCTGCCTCTTTGCTTTTGAAACCTAGGTCCAGCCAACCGCGTGACATGGAGTGAGGTACAATGTACACCGCGGTTGGGAAAATTGTGTGCACATTTATAAAATTTTTCTTATAAGGCTGTTTGTTGGATGTCCAGAAACACGCGGACTCCGAATTCCACTGATGAAAGTGACTGGGAGTGTGGCGTGTTGATGTACTGGTTGTATCGTACTTGCCATGTGAGTATCTCCGGGAAAATAGTGACCGCCAGTTTTTTAAAATTTTTGTCTATTCCGCCGGTTTCTCCAGGGCGTTTTCAAACGTTGGAGGCCGCGGGCCTTCCACCTGCTCCTCTTACCTTACTTGCCCAACTGATCCCTGACATGGGCGCAGACTAATCTCCTCTGTGAGATTATCAAACTAGATTCAGTCTTTAATTGAATAGGTTGCAAAAGTGATTGCAACGAGAAAGAAAAGTCCAAATATAGATTTCTGAGGCCTAGATAACCCGTCCACAAAGGAGGTGCCAACCTTCCCAGAGATCCTAGATCCAGTTTATGCTGGATCTATATCAGTGTTGTTGTCCAACCTTACTGACAAACCCAAAATGGTAGGCCCAAACAGTCCCACCTCCTATGTCCGCCTTCTACTGATGAAGGCTATTTATGATGTCCAAAGTTTTGAGGCCTTAAGAGATTTCAGCTTGGAGATGCCTCTATTGGTCAGCCTGGTCAACACCAGTCTCGGAAAGAACCTCTCAGATGACTAGCACGCAAGGTTTAAGATTTGTTGGAGGAATATTCTGACCTATTTTTGGCCTCAACCTACGACTTTGGAAGAATAAACAGAGTTCTACATCTTGTGGAAACTGGGGACTCTCCCCCTTCTGGTCCTGACATTACCAAAAGAGCAAGGTTGAAGAGGCCCAGATGATGGTGGAACTCAAACAACTACTTGACGCTGGACTCCTAGTATCATTGCACAGCCCGTGGCCTTTCCTTTCTGCTGGCTTGGAAGAAGGACAGCAGCCACCAGGTGGTGATGGATTACCAGCGACTCAACTTTATCACCAAGAAGAACAGCTATCATCTGCCCTATATTGATGATTCCCTGCTTCTGCTCGCCGGAATGAAGTACTTTTCTACCATAGACCTTACCAGAAAATATTGGTAATATGAGCTCACCCCTGAAGATCAAGCCAAGTGAGCTCTCATAACCAATGAAGGACTATTCGAGTCCACAAGGATGCCACAGGACCTTTGTAACGCCATGGCCACTTTCCAACGCGCCATAGATGGGATCCTTGGGACTTAAAGCTTTCATGCATCCTTATCTAATTAGATGACATCACTTTTTTCTCACGAACCTTTAATGGACACATCAAGCATCTCAGGGAAGTCTTTAATTGGCTCTGAAAGGCTTTCTATAAAGATTAAAACTTAAAAGTGCTCCTTCTTCCAGTCAGAAATGGAGTTTCTGGGACACAAAGTTTCAAAGGATGGCATCCAGCCTATACAAGACAAAGTCGACGTCATAGAAAGAATGTCACACCCCAAAGCTTGAGGGATATCCAGGTGTTTCTAGGCATGGTGGGCTATTATCATCAGTTTATCCCCCATTTTGCTGACCTAACCGAGTACTATTCTACCTCCTGCAGAAATTGTGCCATTTAAATGCTGCCGGAACAAGAACATGCTTTCAATGCCTTGAGAACTTTCAATATACTAAACCCATTTTAGTCCACCCACATTTTGACCAATATTTCTTGTTTAAAGATGCAAGTGATGTTGCCATCAGCTACCCTAGCCCAATTTAATGAAAATCAGGTCGACCATACTGTGTCCTATTTTTGTAAGACACTGAGTAAAGCTGAACGGAACTACAGCATTACTGAGAGGGAATGCCTGGCTGTCTTACTAGCCATCAAACATTTCCGGCCTTATCTCTATGGTACTCACTTTACCATTGTTACGACCAATCCTTGCTCTGATGGCTCCAGAAATTGAAGATTTCATATGCTGATTAGCTAGGTAGACCTTACAACTGCATAGCTATGATTTCACCATTGTCCATTGTGCAGGAGCAATAAACCAAAATGCCAACGGCCTAACCAGGATTCTAGTGCTAGCAGCTTTGAACCCTGAGGAGGACTGGCTGTAAAATCTAATAGGTCGACCTGAGCAATGGGAGTTGGAAACTTCTGAGGTCCAGGCTGAAAGCTGAAAGATGACTCAGGACACTCAAATTAAGGATGGGCTGCTTTAAAAGAAGGTCAATAAGAAGTAGCTCTCTTATATCTGACCCTCTTTTTAAACTGAGGTTATTTTAGAGGGGCATATTACTGTGGGACACGGGGAAGTTAAGAAGACTCATAAAAAGAAGTCGCGATGTTACTGGGACCAAATGATAGAAACCATCCAAGAGGTCTTAAAGGCATGTATGACTTGCTGATCCCATGACCAAGCTAATCCTTGATTTCAACACTCAGTAATTGCACCAACGGGACCCTTCAAGGTCATTAGCATTGATGTGGTGGCCCTCTTTCCACGGGGTTGCATGACCATAAGTATATTATCCTAGCCATAGACTACTTACCCAAGTGGGTTAAAGCGTTTTAGGTCCCAACTGCCACTGCAAAAGCCACTGCTCACTTTCTTTTTTAATCCATTTTCAACCAGCATGAGTGCCCCAAAACCTTACTTTCAGATAATGGATTGAACTTCACCTCACAGGCAGTACAAGAGCTTACCTTGGTATTCAGCACTACTCAGAGTTTCGCTGCTTCTTACCACCCATCAACTAATGGGACGGTAGAACGCACTAATGGAACTTTTATCTCCATTTTACATAAGATGGGCGCCTCAGATCCTGCTATCTGGAACCATTACCTACCCAGCGCTTTGCTTGCCTACAGAATAAGCTACCACCAAGTCATTAAGATGTCCCCATTTGAAGCCCTATATGGGCGTGCACCTTGGCTATCAAGTAGCGTCCAGCCATTGCTTGAGACTTCCACACCTGAAAACTCTTAATTAACTAGGAGGGCCTTAGCTGATGAAATTGTCCGCTTCAAGTCCTAGCCACACAAGCCATTGCCACCACTACAGGAAGAGAGACATACCAATTTAATCTCGTCTGGCCCTCATTAACAACTTTTCAATGTAGCGACCTTGTTCTTTTCTATTACCATAGACCTGATGGTTGAAAGAATATGCTAGACGTTCTTTTGTCTGGACCTCATAAGGTTATTCATAAGGTGAAGTCAGAGTACTCCATCGCTGATACCAACCAGGGGACTGTGGTTAATAGGGTGCATGGCCGGTTCCTTCAGCCCTATAACCCCCATCTGACAGGATCTTGAAGGGGGCGTTGTTGGTAATGAGATGAAAAACAAATCGAATACCCCATTATTAAATTGAGCTACAGTGAATTGACTCTTGAGCCTATTCAAACAGAGTCTTATCTTAATGGAACCGATCCTAAACTCAGTCATGAATCCACATGTGACCGAGGATCAATACAGATGACTTCATGAGTCTCATCCCCACTTACTGAGTCACATGAGGTGGGGTTTCCACCAATCCAGTCATGGGGTGACGAAGTACAATGAGGGTGCCAAACATGAAGTCATTCTGGAAGGCCATAAAAAAGCCTGAATGGATGAGACCACAAAGAACCTGGAGGCACCATGTCCCTACGCACCATATATATATTGAAAATAATTTAATCTAATAAATTATTCAGTACCAACCCAATCTTTCGTTCTCTTTTCAACCTCCTCTGGTATAATTGGCTCAGTGTTTGGCTCTGAACTTAAATTTTATTAAATTTGAGGTTAGAATCCTGGTGCAACCATTTTTTTGCAAATTTTCAGCTTTGAGACTACATTTGGACCTCAGCAACAGTCTAAAGAACTGCAACGCTGACAATAGTATCAACCAAGCTAATGGCTAAGTTATCACTGAAACATGAAGTGGAGCATCAGATGGTGTACAGGACTACTGGGACATGCTGCACTGTTTAATAAGAGGCATTTAGTTCTATAACCATGCAGTTTGGGTTGATCGCTGTCTCTGCACTGGCTATTGTATTTCTAAATAACAAGTATGTCATGCTGATAAGAGCAGCCTTTACTTGCCACTTTGGGGCAGTATTAGTTATGGCGGAGGAGACATTTGAGATCCTGGGACAGTAGATCCCAGTTTATTTCACCACAAACGAGGTGCCAAAGGATTCCACTATTACTGGGCAAGGTAATCTTGCATACAGTGACAGCATTTTCCCCAGCCACTACTAGTGCTCGAAAATAAATCAAGGATCCTCCCCATCAAATATATGAGTATCAGGTATTACCACTCATATCCATGGCCGCTGTAACCTTTCCTTCTGTCCACCAAGCTATAAAAAGGACATAGCTTTTAATTGAGATACCTAAAGGGCTTTATAGTGAAGTCCTGAGCCCCTATCAACAATTTATATTTTGAGCCCCACGTGGCCTTGGGCATTATATTAATTTGACACTGGGTTGTTAAAAGTGTTGTTAGCCAACCTGCAGAAAGTCCGCTAAAGGTTTACTGACATCAGGTTATGGCATGCTTGCATCTGGCTCCCATCAATGTGGTCATACAGATTTTCAATTTTGGTTCACTAAACGAGTTTGGTCTTTCCACAGGACATCCCCCCAGTGTAATGGCAGTGGTTCCGAGAAAACTCTATTGGGGTTATCAGCAGGGCAGAAGGACCAAGTCCTGGCTTTATTTGAAAAGTATTGGGAGATCTTTGCATCCAATGACCCCAATTTGGGTTGCACTTGTGGTATCAATCATCAGCTGGACACAGGAGACCACTTTCCTATTTGGTCCCAGATGATTTACCACTTGAGGGCTGTAGAGAAGGTAGTTTCTGGCGAAATAAGGAAGCATAAGGAGCAGGGCATTCTGAAGCCATTAAATTTTCCTTGGGGTTTAACCATGTTAGTTGTCAAAAAAAGATAAAAATGATTGGGTAGTGTCAAAATCTGAGAATCACTCATTTGATTAATTAAATCCTGCATGTTGAATTAAGCTGAAATTTGGCTGGTGGATCCTCAATTTGGCCAGTTGCTTATGGTTTTAGAACCATTCAAAAATGAACTAAGCATATGAAAATGGCTCCAACCTTTCTGGCCAATTTTGGGTTTAATTTTCCCTTTGTAATCGGGAACTTCAGCCAAGGCAGGCAAAGTGGCAAACCGGGGATCCTGAGATCCTAGCTTGCCAACACCTCCAAAAGTGACTTAGGATACAAATAAAACGAAAATATAATAAAATAGACTTTTATTAGACTAGATTATTTGATAGTAATTCATTATGCCAGGTGCCAGTATTTATACCTCTAGGGCATCTCCTGGTCACATCAGAGTAAAAATTTCAACAGATTTTTACCACCTCAGTACAGCCCTTGAATTGATACAACTGAAACCTTCCTTAGGTTTATTGGTGGCAAAATACTCTCAAAATTGGGAGGATTTCATGTACAAAAATTACGATAAAAGCATGCAAAAATGTCCTAAGATCTTCTTGATTTGAGTTTCATCATACTGCTGACAAAATACACCTTCTGTGAAATTCTTGCCTTAATTGAAATAGATGATGTACCCCTAATTGGGACATCAGCAGGCCTCTCCTTTGATAGCAATAGGTACTCCCTTTCAAGTGGTCCATGTACAAGTGCTATTGTGCCAATTACATGATTGACATACAAATTTTTCCCTAGATGGAAAATTGATTATGTTGTTTGTTTATTTGATTGTACATGGGAATTTTAAACGTTAACTTTGGGTCATCCCCAAAAAATTTTGTATACAATTTTCTTAATATTGGTCCCAATCCATTGGGACTAGTTGCCGAGGATTGTAGCAGAGATAATTGGCCCAACTGTGAGAATGTATTTGGCCTGAGCTGCCAATAGAATAATTAATTGAATTGACGTTGAGCTGATCAAACCAGTCAAGTAGTTGCAGAGAAGTTTAATTTAAATGTGCGGGGTTATTCAGCATGAGCCTTTGGTAATATAATTAAATTCATGTAGCAATAATTGGCACAAGCCATGTTATTGTAATAGGTTTTAATTAGATTACTAGTTCAAGCATTAGGTGAAAATTTGGCCCAATATGTAGGTTGTCAAAGGGTTTATTTTCAAGTCAACCACAGAATCTGACAGGTAGTAATTGTTTACTGGAAACTGACAGCATTACAAAGAAAAATTTGTATTAGCTGCTGCTTTTTATTAAAATGACCTAGGCTTTTATGAGGCGCTTGCTATTTTTCAGCTATGGATCTGATATTGGGGTACTGGAAGATTGATTTTCTTGTGGCGGAACAAGAGATAAATGCTGTGACAACTTTCTAAAGGGTTATTCCAGAATACTCATAAGATATAGGGGATGTGTAATGCCCTAGATACGTTCTAAAGGGCCATGGACGCTTTTCTGGGGATCTCAAGCTGTCATGCATCCTCATTTACCTTAAAGACATTATCATCTTTTTTGAAAAATGTTTTTATAGTATCTGAGTAATTTGGAAAAGGTATTCTTATAGCTTTCAGAGGTCAACATAATGATTAAGCCTCATAAATGTCACTTCTTCAGAGAGCAACTAGAGTATCTTGGGCTCATTGTAGACTTTAAGGAATTTAGGACATAACCAGCTAAGTTAGAAGCCATCAGTAGAAGGCCTGACTAAGTACCAAGTGGGATATTCAGGTGTTTTTAGGCATGGTTGAGCACAACTGACGCTTTATTACCACTTTTAGTTGTATTAGATCCCCACTCATTTGAGCGGATGAAGAAGGACGCTATGTTCAGATGGACAGAACGTTATCAGAGCTCTTTTGGCACTCTCCAGATGGCGTTAGTTAGTGCATTGGCAATTCAATATATAAATTTTAAAAAGAGTTCATTCAGATGTATTTTTTCTTTTCCACCATCAGATGGTATTATCTCAGCGGGATGACAGTGGGGTGGAGCATCCTGAGGCATATTACAGCAGAAGTTTAAACTGTCATGTGCAGAATTACACTGTGAAAGAGTGGGAGTACCTATCTATGATCTACGCTTACAAGCAGCTTTAAGGGTATCTTCATGGAGTAAAGTTTAAGATCGTGACTGATCATGCTTTGTTGTGGTGGTTACAGAATCTTTGGGAGCCTACATGATAATGGAATGGTGGGATCTCAAGCTAGAAGTCCACAACTTCGAGATAACGCACTTTCCCATGCAAAGCATCAAAATGTCAAGTGTTTATCCCAGCTTCAGACAATTGCCATAACAGCGGACAAGATGATTCTATGTCTAAAACGATGATTTTCAAAAATATGATGAACCACCTTAAGTTATTTGGGCATTAGATAACTTAGGGCAGACAAGTTCTGGAAAGATAGTGAGCTGTAAAAACATATTGGTTGTGTTAAATAGACTTTCCCAAAACCCTCTTCCCAATGAAAAGTATTAAATGTGCTCACAATGTGGTAGGTCACAGAGGATTATAAGAATGTTAGAGGTCCTGCAACCACACTAACTTTGGGAGAGCATGTACTTTGACGTACTCAAAAAGATTTTCTGTTGTCACCATTGTAAAGTAGAGAAGCCTTTACACCAGAAGACCTTCTGTTGGCTGGTGAAACCCCAGTTTTCGTGGCACATGGTGCCAATTGAAATTTGGGGCCCCTGCTGACAGGCGTGAACTGCTTCAAATACATCCTAGTAGCAATCAATCGTTTGACAAAGTGTGTGGAAGCATGCATGATAAGAGATCTATGGGCAGTCACCAATGCTAAATTCATTATGGAGCTGTCATTCAGTAGCATGGCTGACCACAAATCTTTTTCGCTGACAATGGAACAACTTCACCTCAAATATCCCCTAAGTTGAGCAAAATAATCGCTATTTGTGGGGTTCTAAACACCCCTTACCATCCCATGTACAATGGGATATCAAGCGGGTCAATGGGACCCTAGTGAATATACTTAGGAAGCTCATGATGGATAGGGCATTGGTTTGGAGTATCCTCCTTTCTACTGAAGTTTTCGCATACAATATTAGCTATCACTCTGCAACCAGGAAAAGCTCTTCAATTTATTTTATAGGAGACACCCCACCTTATCTTCACTACTCTACTCTTGTGTAGAAGATGCCGGTGGAATAGATCTGCAATGCTACTTTTCAACTTTGGCTTCTACATTAATCAAACTTCAAACCAAATATTACTCAACAAACTTAGCTAAAAAGGCTAGAGATCATGATTTTATTCAACGCCGCCAGAGTGGACTTCCATAGTTCACAATAGGGAAGTGTGTCTGATTTCACAATCAGCATGGATTCAGACAACGGATTAAGTTAGATGGTATATGTATTGGACTCTTTGATATAATAGAGAAGATGAGAGCCAATGCCTACATAATCAATGACTCTGCGAGGGGGTGGGGTATCAACTGTGTGCATGCTAAGTTTCTTCAGGCTTATAACCAATAGAGGACATGACAAGATAAGGATATAATAGAATTATGTAGTACAAAAAGTAAATTGAAAGAATTATTTTTGATAATATAAAATAAAAGTTTATTAATAAGTAGATAAGGATAAGGATAATAACGCATATTTTTCTATAAAGTGAAGCAGATAGATTAGTCCATCAGCCAGGCTGCCTCATGATCAACTCACCACCTCTGTTTTTTTTGGAAGGACGTACGCTTCTTTCCTTTTGTCATCTTGCAGGTATTTCAGGCTTGCTGGACCCTTTGGGAGTTGGTGGGGGGTGTGTGGCTGTGTTATCAGAATGGATGGGATCATTAGTGGCATGGGAGATGAAACGCCAGCAGAATGGGGGAGGTCTCTGCATATGATTCACTTAAAGAGACTGGACTAGATGACAACAGTACAAGTTGGGAATGAGATAAAGCCATCAGTGATTGAAATAGATGTGTTCTCGGGCCACTAGGAGCAAGGCACACAATCACACTTGCTGGTGCACTCAGGACAGCAGGGAATATGAAATGAAGGGGGATGAAGTGGGCACTGGGAGAGGGGGTGGGTACCAGATCAAGGGAAGAACAACGCTTTAAGCGCCAGGCAATCTGAAATGAAGACAGCTAGTCTGAGATAAGCGTGGGAAAGGGAAGCGGGTGCCAAGAAAATATACTTGACAGGACGCTCAAGTGATGCTCAATGGCGTCCCATTGACATACCCAACTCGCCCACAGTGGAAAAAAGACAATGTTCCCAATGAGCGCCATTAAGTGAAGGTACCAGATCACTTCATTGGCATTCAGAGCCTGCAATGCGATGGAAACCCTGGAACATTTGCGGTTCATCCAGTTTTTTTGGAAGTTCACCTCTGACAAATGGAAGTGGCTTGGATTTAAAGGAAATTCCCCCAACTAGCTAACTAGCACCCATTTCATGAAGCATAACATCCAGAGGATTGAAAGTCCCTCTGGATGAGACTTGGCAATAGGTGGGAGTATTAGATGCCTAAAGCTGTCCGCCAGGAACTGCGCCACTTTATCAAATGATTGACCTCTGCTCCACTCCCACCCAAGTGAAACTGCACCATGAGATCGCTGAAAGGGGAGTTCCAAGATTCCAAATGGCTAACAAACTCGGCGAGGAGTTCCTCCTGAGCCAAGACAGTCACAGCATCTACATCTGGCACACCATCATTGTCACTGATGTTGAGGAACTCAGGTAAAGGAATGTGGTCAGTGTTGGACATGCCTCAGTTGTACCATACCTCAGGAAATAAGCCACAGGTCAGGTACTTGATTGCACTTGTAAATATGAAAACATCAGTTAGCGTTGAATGAAGCTGTATTGAAGACTTATCATCCAGTCAAGGGGGATAATGCCAAATTGATATTACAGGAAAATAAGCCTGAATTACTTTTTGATGGATTATTGGTTATCTTCTGGAATCAAGATGTGAGGATTTAATAATTTAAATTTATTCAAGGTATACCAACCAGTGGGCGGATATTGCCAAAGTTAAAGAGCAAAAATATAAATGAATAGACCTACCCAAACAGAATGAGTTAACTGTCTTAAATGAGCGAGAAAAAAACAAAAAAATGAGATCACAACGTTCCAGGTGGGATAGCGACGAGCTGCTCATGCCACCATGGCAGAAGGGGAAGGGGTATTGGGGGCTCATCCTTAGTATCAGAGTCCTCCTCATAGGAAAGATTGTGGGTGAAGGCAGAGAGCGATGGTGTGGGGTGATCAGCAACATGTGGGTGGAGATCTATGATGATTAGTTGATTGTGGTAATTAATTGCAGCAAAAATTGCACCTAGATACTGGGATAAGCAGTTTTCTGCATGAAGGCAGAAGGAAGGAAGCTGGGATAACAAAATGGCAGTGGCATGGGTGACTTTTGACTAATATTTCAAAGCAACAACCACTTTCTAGATGGTGGCAGCTGTTTGTTTGTGGAGGTTGAGGATGTCACATTTGCCCAGTGAGGTCAGGGTTGGGACATAATAGGAGAGGGAGACCCTGGCTAGTATTTCCACTGATCCATCAGCACACTCATGGATGTTGCAAATATCTGGGTGTTCAGCTGCTGCTAAAGCAAGCTTGTGGGCAGAGCAAAACACACAGGCGTCTGGCTGGGGGCTGTAAAAACGCCGAGGGATCTGAACGGGGTGCTGAACCTGGATAAACTCTTTGATTTTGACATCTGAGTCCTCATTAACATTTCCCACTTCATCAGTTTCATCCAACGTGGTTCTAGGGTTTAAACTGTACTGGAAATCGGGGTTGGTGAATTGTTGGGCTGTAGCTGTCAATTGAGAAATAACTTGGGACTGAACCGTTATCCAAGCTGTCTCCTGATTGGTTGAAGCACATGTGGCACTGGAATGAGGAGGGGCTTGATTGGCAGCTGCAGGTTTTGGGGAGGGGGAAGGATTGTACCCCATATTGGAAAGGCAGTGGGGTGTGTGGCGTATTGGGGGCCAGATGGAGGCAACGCAGGTCCTGCAGATGCAGCAAGAAAGGGGAATTTATGCTTTGGGTGATCCAACTCAAGACAGGATGGACAAATGTTTCGCCCACCCTTGAAACACAGGCCCAGAACGGGTGGTTGGGGGCAGAAGGAATGACGGCGTGGGGGTATTCATATAGCTATTTTTGTGAATTCTGGGATGATTGTGGTGAATGCCCCTGGCCCAGCGAAGCTGGCGGATCCATTGGGGACCACAAATTGAAGGATGGGGTTGGAGCCATATGCGGCCAAACCTTCTATCAACTCCTGATGGAGCACCGTGGGGGAGGTGAGTGGGAAATCCAATGAGCTGAACAACCATAGTGGTGTCAATGGGGAACCAGGTGCGCGTTGTGGGGATATGGGTGCCCTGGAAAACCAGGGGTACAGTGGCCGCAGTGGCGGCGTCAGCTTTGCAGGTGAAGCCAAGATCAAAATACCCCTTATGGGGCAGAAAATAATAAATCCGGCTGTCATCATCATTGCCTGGACCATATTGATAATGGCTTTCTTTGCGTATGAGATCAACTTCCCATATTTGACCTGAAGGCTGAAATGCAGCTGGGGGTGGGGGAGAATGAGTGGGCTGTGAGGCATGGCCTGGACATGTGCAAGGTGGATGTTGAGATCCTTGGGCGGAATGAAATGACCCAAGGATTTAGTAGGACTGGAAGAACCAGTCTGAGCGCTTTCTTTCTGGATGGAAAACGCTGGATGGGGTTTTGCCGCTGCCCCACATGGGAGCAGCCGGTGGAGAATACAAAGTCATTGAGGATCAATTTTGTGGAGCTAGGTGTAGTTTTAGATAGCTTTTTACTTTTTTAAAATCACTCAAAAGCTACTTCAAGCATAAAGAAAAAAAAAAGATTGAATGATATCTAATTTTCAATATGGGTTAATGCCCAGCGATCTGACCTTGGCTATGGAAATTCTACTGAAAGCTCCAATGACAAGACGAGTACAAAGGAAAATTAAGAAGCTTAGTAGCTGAATGGATGGGACAGAAAGTGGCTGATGAGATGAGCATAGAACAGGAAACAAATGAGGAAAAAGGAGAGTTGTTTAGTTATTTGCATATAAAAATTCAGTGGTCTAAGATTCTGAAGTTAAACAGTAGTAGGATTTTGCCAAACAAAAAATATTGTGCTCTTGGAGCTCTTGTTCTTCATTTTTATTAGTTTGCTATACTTTTCAAGGATGGAGATTGTCATATCGCTCTCCCATTGTATCAGTTGGTGTTACCTCCTGAGCAACCTTTTGGAAGATTGTGTTTCATTCCACTAGATTTCAACAACCCTGTTATAAATTTTCCTGGTAAAGGAATTAGTTTAATAAATGGCTGTGGATGCATCAAGAGTAAGGATAAATCTGAGATACATGATGTTACTTTTAACATACTAAAAAATCAAAAGATTATGTTTTTTAAATCTTTCTTTCACTTGTATAAGCTAATCTGATCAAATCCAAAGTTATAGTTAAAAAGATTTTAGATTATATAACTGCTGCTGTTTGCCAACTTGAACCTCAGAAATGTTGTCAAAATTTGACACCTGCTGCCCGCAATTGGGGTGGTGGTACACCACCTCTCAGTGTTTTTGGCCACTGCTGAGGTGCACCTGGGCTTGCTCCGCTAGCCATCCAGACTAATAATCACTTTATCCCTCCTCAAGACCTAGCTTTACATCTCATACACTCCCAGGTGGTGCTAAGAAACCCCTGGTGTTCCCTCAGAGCAACCTGCACTTTGGCCTTTGAAAAAGAGTATAGAACTCTTCCCTTATATGAGTGCCTCCATCATTGATATGTCTAAAGTGGCGTTTATCCCACTGGGTTTACTAATTTTTCAACTTAATGGGTTCTTTGATTTAGGCTTACATAGTGGAGCACATGCCATGACTGCGGCGATGATGCCACTTTTAAAGAGATCTCCCTTTTCAACCACCCATACTCAGTTGCCAAAGGATGTCACTCTGGTGGTTCAGTTTGGTAGGTCGCCTAATCACTTAGCCTCCAATAAGCTCCGCCTTGAGCTTTTTAATTGATTAGCCACTAATGGCGCAGATCCTATCCTCCAGTTTATGGCTCCCAATGGGGCCAGACACCTTGCAGGGCCTCATTTCTTTGCAACAATCCATCCTTTCCATCTGGGTTCCCACCTTGCAATTTTCTCTAAATTTATTGTCCACTCCACTCCTGACCACCCATTCTGGACCTATGTCAAAAACAACTGCTCAGTTTGCCCCTTGTGCTTTGGACTTGATCACTCAATGTGAAAGTGACACAACCCTAATGCCACAGCAGTTTCTGCCACCCTTCGTTACAGAATTGGAACCACCACCTATTTTATGTTATTGTTCAAGAGGGGCTTGTCTTTCTTTACTCTTCCACACCTATGGCAGCCAAAGCTTCTGTTAAGCCAGTTGTCAAGCCTGATCTACTGAAACAGTTTCAGATCAGATGACAGCTCATGTTCCTATCAACCAGCTTTGGTTAACAGTTTAGGGGCCTAAGTTTCATCCCCTAGACAATCAGATCCTGTTTCTTATATCGAAAAATGGCCTAACCAGACATCTGATAATGCAATATTTATACAATAATAATATTCAGAAATAATTAAAAATAGGATTTTCTGGCAAAAGAATTCTCAATCACACAGCCCTTGACTTAATATGGAGTCACCAAAGTTGAATTAAATTACTTCTGGTGCTTTCACCTCAGCGCCATAGATTTATAAATAAGGCGTATAAAATAATAATCCTGCAGGTGCAAACTCTACTCCCCTAATTTAAAATTGCTTGGGATTCTAGCTTCAGTGTTTATATATGCTCAATTTACTTATAATAAGAATCATCCTGGGTGCTGTCTATAGTTAGAGTTTGAGTCTCTTATTTTTTATTCAGTTTTTCAACAAGTTTATATTTGCATTATGATTAAAAAAATTTTATTTGAATCTAATGAGGTACATTAACCAGGGGATGGACATTACCAAAATGGAAGCATCAAAACTAACTAAACTAGGAAAACCTGAACCAATCTCCCTAAATGAGCAGTGAGACTAAAATGAATATAAACCAACCAACCTGGTAGCACAGCGGTGAACCGCTTATCCCACCATGGTGGGAGGGGAAGGGGGATCAGGGGGCTTATGTCAGGTGAACAGCAAGTAAGAATCAGACTGGCCTGCCAGCCCAGATGCCAGAGCATCTTAACAGCAAACCAGAATGCCCAAGGCACTGCTGCTGATATGACAAATATGGAACCGGAAAGGAGTTCCACCAATATCTGCCAGTGAGCCAGAATTTCATATAGGCACAAAACAAAGTACCAGATGCACATGGCCGTTAACCCTGGGGTATGAGAACGTCAGCGGATAAGGCGGCTAAATTTTTAACATATAAAAACTAAATTTTGGGGAGGATTTTTTAATGGAAATTTTAGAAAGAAAAATTGGCCAAAAATTTTTAATGTGATGTGACTAATTAATAGTAGTTAATTTGGGGAAAACAAGCCGGGATCAGGTCCCACAAATTCAACCTAACTGGCGAATTATTTGAGAATGAATGGGTTAGTTCCCTGGTAACTGATATTGAAAAATTCAGCGGTGGGCCAAATCACTGTCAGTTTGACCTCAAATGTCCAAACTAAGGCTCAACTACATTTCTAATGGTTGGTGTGACAGCGTTTAGCCCAACGAGCGGCGGGAATCCCCCAAGGCCACCCCACATAGGGGTGGGCCCATTGGTTGGAAATGGGTTTGGGACACTCACCCTGCCCATGCTCGGTCACTAAGCCATTTGTTCAGTCAGTGGCATTGCATCAGGCGCAACACCTGATTTGTCAGCAGAAAACTTTGAAACCTTGTCAATGTGTCTGGTGCTATTACCTGCTCATTGAGGGTGATGCCCAACGGATTTGGGAGGGGGAGATTTTTCTGATTGTCATGTTAACCAAATTGCGACCGTCAGGCATTCCAGCCAATAGATCAGTCTTTATATCTTTTTGACCATTTAAAATCTGAGCATTGGGCTGATTGCTGCTTGAATTGATTATGATCAATTTCATTTTGGCGATCTCAGTGCAGATCATACTGTTTCTTCATAACAGTTCTGCTGAGTATAGTGTGGGTACTGGAAGTGGGATTTGAAGTGGAAGGGCTGTTACCCAGCACTCATCTACTATTTGAGTGAGATCGCCCTGAGTAATGAGGAGTACAGCCATTCTCTTCGGTGCCTTCTTACTTGGAAATGGGAAAATAGCCTGATCAATATCCAGAGGATGTTCCCTGGGACTTACATTACCCTTTCCTTTTCCCAAGGGAAGGGCCCCACCACCGGGGAATTGCAAGAGAGCCACATTCTTGCGCGCCTTAGGTAACTTGATTGCCATAATAGTTATGACTTTTTTTTGGGGGGGTGGGGAGCTTCAGGGTGGGATAAATGGAATGCATCAACCAGGTCCATGCAATTCGCACAATTGCGCGCCTTGACCCACCTGTTTCCATAGGCTGGATACCCTTTTCAAGCCATGAGGTATTGTACAGAATGACAGGATTTCCGGGATGCCAGTATAGCAACTACCTCAGCCTCTTCCTCATTTTCAACAACGATTGGTTCCAGTTCCATGGGAATTGCACCCTTGAAAGGTGACAGCTGGGAAACATGGAAAATGGGATGCTGCTTCCAATGCATGGGGAGCTTCAATAGGAACGCCCCATTACCCAATACCTCCTCCACCAAATGGGGACTTGAGCATTTACTGGCAAATTTGTGGGAAGGAGTCTGGATTTTTAAGTGTTGGGTGTCAAGCATAACATAAGAGCCCTTTGTAAACTCATGACCTGGAAGACGCTTTTGACCTGTGAGCTGCTTGTAGTTATCTATAGATTTGGTGAGGTGTTCCACACTAAGGCTTGAGTCAATCTAATATGAGCAGTGTGGTCCGCGGCAGCTTGAACTTCTGGTTGCAAGCACGGTCCAACTGAAGATGAAGGATTATAACCCAACGTTGTTTTGTAGGGGGAAACCCCCATGGACGCGTGGGTTCCATTATTGTACACGAATTATGTGAGGGGGAGATCATTGGCCAAGTATACTGAGCGGCTGTAGCATTAAACGCAGGTACTGTTCAAGAACTTGATTGACCCGCTCAGTCTGGCCATCAGACTGAGGATGATACGCCATGGAGCAACAGGGGATTATCAGGATTGATAAGCGTTCACTTCAAAACCGTGCGGTGAACTGGGAACCACAGTAACTGATGATCTCCTGGGGAAGACCAAACATAGAAAACACATGGCGTACAAAAAGGCGGGCAGTTTCTTCAGATGTAATCACGGAAGTGCAAGGTATAAAAAGGGAAATTTTATGAAGCAATCCACCACTACCATCACCACTGTGAACTCGTTAGATCAGGGGAGCTCAATGATAAAGTCTACGGACACTGAGGTCCATGGACCTTCCGCCTGCTGTAAGGGGTGCAGGAGGCCATTCTTTCCAGAGCAATCCAACTTGGCCTTGGCACAAGTAACACAATTGGCAATCCAGGCCAAAACTTCTTTTGTCAAACTTGCCCAATTATAGGTCCATTTGATCAAATCGATGCATTTATAAGAACCAGGGTGACCAACCATGGGGGGATCATGATGTGCGCGAAATACCTCAATTTGGAAAGAGGGGGAACCCAAACGCGAGATCTAAAATATATAAGACACTCCTTTAGTGAGTATAGGGAGTGTTTGTGCTTCTGGTGAGATAACTGCTTGACCAACTCCACGCCCTCATGGCAGGCCATTTGACAGGCCAAGACTTGAGCAACTAATGGAGCGTTGGGGGCCAGAGCGATGGAAGAAACGACAGGGGGAACAATTGACAAGATTTTGGTGGTAGGAATCACAGTAACAAGATCCATTTCCTCCAGATCTGCGGAACTGTGGGTGGGGCTGCAGCTGAGAAAATTAGGAGATACATTTAGTGCACCTTTTATGAATTCATATTTGAAACTGAAACTGCACAGGTCCCAATAGGTTCAGGCTTGCAAGTGTGCCAATTTTTGGGGTTTACAAAAGTACAACAGGGCCTGGTGATCCATGCGAACTGTTAATTCATGTTGGGCACCCTGTAACAGGTAACTTTAATGAGTTAAGGCCCATGCAATGGCTGCCAACTCCTTGTCATAAATAGCCCAAGACTGTTCCATAGAGGTGAACTTTCAGGAAAAGTAGGCGACTGGGTGCTCCAAGCCATCGTGCTCCTGGAGCAACACTGCCCCCATGGCTACCGATGAAGCATTGCATGCAATGATATACGGCTTGGTGGGATCAGCATGTTTCAAATGGGAGGGGATACAAACACCTCTTTAAACGATTTGAACGCCTGTTAGCATTCATCCATCCAGAAAAATGGTAAATTTTTCCCTGTGAGTGGGTGGAGTGGGGCGGCGAGCTGTGAAAGTGTGGGGGAGAACTTTTTCATGAAAATGATGGTTCCTAAGAAACTCCATAGCTGTTTCTGGGTAGTCGGAGTTGGCCACTCCTGGATAGCATCCAAATTTTTGGGAGGGATTATAACACCATCTTTAAGGACCAGGTTCCCAAGGAAAGTGACCTCCTCCTTATAAAAGTCACACTTGGAAGGTTTGAGGAACAACCCTGCCTTATGCAAGACGATCACCACCACTTCCAAGTCAATAGCATGTTGTTTGGGAGTCAGGGAGTGAACCAGAATGCCATCAATGTATGCAACAGCGCAGGTGAACTGGAGGTCACCCAGTACATTGTCGATCATCTATTGGAACATAGCAGGAGCATTTTTCAGCCCAAAAGCATTACACGAAATTAGAAAATGCCACACTTTGTCCGGATTGTTGTTAACCATTCCTGCCCTTCCATTACCTGAATTTGGTTGAAGGCGTTCATCAGATCCAGCTTAGAGAACACACGGGATTTGGCAATTGCCTGGATGATTGTCTGCTCCAGAGGCAAGGGGTAGGGATCAGTAACCGTTATTTTATTCAGATGACTGTAATCCATGCAGGGTTGGAGATAACCATCCACTTTTTTGGCAAAGACGATGGGGGAGGCGATAGTTGAGGTCTCCTTGAACAACCAACCTTTTTTCAACATATCATCCAACCAGGTATTGAGTGCAACTTCTTCCTCCGCTGTATTGGGATACAACGGACAGTTGATGTTCACCAACTCCACGGTCATTTGAAACCCACAATTAAACCTGGTGTGTTTAACAGGTGTTCCATTTTTTCCATGTCAAAGATTATTCGATAGCACATTAAGATTTCAGGGAAATTGGCCAGGATGCCCACAGAAGTGACCAGGGTAATGATAGAGCTGGTTCCCTGTATTTTCTTGAGGGTGTCGATCAGAGGGAATTCTCCCTCTGAATAATAATTGGTAGAAGACAATATATTAGACTCTAAATGAATCTTCAAATTTTGTTGAAGCTACCACCCCACACCTAAGGCCACCGGAAACATTAAGTTTAACATAGCCAAAAAGCAATCACAGAAGCTGAATTGGTGGATTGAAAAAGGTACCGGTCAGCGAATGACATACAAGGGCTAATAAGCGGATGAGGCTACCATTACTGAGGAGCCCACATTTAATTCCAGTCTTAATTGTTGCACCGACTCAACACTCATAGATTTCCTGCAGCTCCAAAGTCCACCAGGGCCTCAAAGGAGACGTGATGGGACCCAACACTAATCTTTATGGGTACTAAGAAGTAAGCGTAGTTCTCCTTATTGGTAGTTATAGATGAATCCAGTGATACTGACGAGATGGTGGTGGGGTCAGGGGAAACCACTGGGAAAATAGCCGCGGCAACTATGGGGTATGGTTTTGGAGTTTTGAGTGTGGCTGGACTAATGTGATCAGAGATAATCTTCTTTACAATCTGGTTCAGTTGGAAGGAAGGATTTATTGCTGCACCAATACACGTGAGAAAGGAGGAAATGGCTGAGGATAATGGTTGGTCAATTATGTCAGGCGAACAGCAAGTAAGAATTAGACTGGCCTGCCAGCCCAGATGCCAGAGCATCCAAACAGCAAACCAGAATATCCAAGGCACTGCTGCTAATATGACAAACATGGAACCGTAAAGGAGTTCCACCAATATCTTCCAGTGAGCCAGAATTTCATATAGGCACAAAATAAAGTACCAGATGCACATGGCAATTAACCCTGAGGGGTACAAGAATGTTGGCGGATAAGGCGGCTTAATTTGTAACATATATAAAACTAAACTTTTGGGAGGATTTTTTAATGGAAATTTTAGAAAGAAAAATTGACCAAAAATTTTCTCAGTGTGATGTGACTGATTAAATAGTAGTCAATTTGGGGGAAAAAGCTGGGATTGGGTCCTGCAAATTTGACTTAACTGGCGAATTATTTGGGAATGGGCGGGTTAGTTCATTGGAAACTGACATCAAAAAATTTGGTGGTGGGCTGAGTCGCTGTCAGTTTGACCTCAAACGTCTGAACCAAGGCTCAGCTACGTTTCCAATGGTTGGCACAATGGCGTTTAGCCCAATGAGCAGCGGGAATCCCCCAAGGCCACCCCACATAGGGGTGGGCCCATTTGGTTGGGAACAGGTTTGGGACGCCAAACCTGCCCATGCTCAGTCACTGGGCCATTTGTTCAGTCAGTGGCATCGCATCAGGCGCAGCACCTGATTTGTCAGCAGGAGACTTTGAAACCTTGTCAATGGTGTCCGGTGCTGTTACCTGCCCATTGGGGGCGATTCCCAATGGATTTGGGAGGGGGGAGATTTTTCTGATCGTCATGTTAAACAAATCACAACCGTTGGTCATTCCAGCCAATAGATCAATATTCATATCTTTTTGACCATTTAAAATCCGAGTATTGGGCTGATTGCCGCTCAAATTGGTTACAATTAATTTCATTTCAGCAATCTCACCGCATATTTCACTGATTCCTTGTAAGAGTTCTGCTGAGGATAGTGTGGGTACTGGAAGCGGGATCTGAAGTGGAAGGGCTGTTACCCAGAGCTCATCTACTACGTGAACGAGATAGCCCTGAGTAACAAGGGGTACAGCCATCCTCTTTGGTGCCTTCTTACTCAGAAATGGGAAAATGGCCCAATCAACACCCAGAGGACGTTCCCTGGGACTTACAGCTCATCCATTGTATTTGCATTGTACAAAATGCAGGCCAAGGCAGAGAGCAAGGGCATGGGTTTATCAGTGATAAAGGGTGTGAGATTTCAGAGGACCAGTTGTTCATAGAAACATCATCATCATAAATGGCGCTCAGGTAAGAGGGTAAGCACTTTTCTGCTTTATGCATATGGCAGGAAGTTGGGAAACTAAAGCAGTGTTAGCTCAGGTTATTTTTGTTATAAATTGTGAAGCCACAACCACTTTCTAGACAGCATCTGCAGAATGCTTATGTAGCTAGAGAATGGTATTTATTCTATAAGGGGGGCAGGTCTGGGCAATAATGATAGGGGGGTGACCTTTAGAAAGTTTCATCACTTTTTGGGATATGATATTGTGGAGGAAAGTTTTATCAGGTTGGGCTGCAGTTGCCACAGAAAATGGTGTTGGGTGCATAACAAATTGCCATATGGGTGTGGGACATAACGAAGCGGCAATGGATCTCAATAGAGGATCATGTAGGGATAAATTTCCTAATGTCAACTTCAGAGTCTTCAATAACATTACCTGATTTGTCAGTTTCATTCAATGTAGACCATGGGTTCAAGTCATATCAGTCAAATTGCTCCTCAATAGGGATGGCTGAGGCTGGCGATTGAATTGAGGCTCAGGAGCAAATTGCTATCCAAGCCAAATCCTGATTAATGGGAGTACTGTTGGCTCTGGACTTAGGATGGGTCTAATTGGCTGCTGTAGACGCAGCTGTGGCAGCAGGCTTTGGAATAGGAAGGGGTAAGATTACCCCCATTCAGAGAGGTCTGCAGGGTGGTCATCAGACGAGGAGTTGGTGGCTGAGAGAATTAACTGAATATTCAAATTTACTTATATCATTAACCTCTATCTTGTCACTGCGCCAACTTAAAATATCTGGTACAAGGAATCCTAACTTATCATTGACATCTTGTGGAACATGAAATGCAATAAATGGATTGTGACTACAATAGAAATCCATTAAGCCGCAGGGACTCGATCAATTAGCCTAATATAGATTATAAGTTCACTGTTCTGCCACTTTTGAAAGCTTCTTAATATACATAAAATGCACCAATAGGAACGCTAGTGGAAGGGAAATATCTGTGCTGAATTCTAAGGGTGAAGGGATTTTTTCTCCTACGTCTCTAGAATGAACAAAGCTAAAGAAGTATAACATAATGAGCAGTTGATCCTCTAGCAGTACCTGATATTACAATGTGCTATTCTTTTTAGTAAAAGGTACCTCTTGCTGAAAATTATTCTTTTACAAGAGTTTGCTAAGGTTGCAGTCCTCAAACAGTGCCATATTAATTTGAGCTTAATAATTTTATATTAGAAATATGATGCTTAAGTGCCAATTTTCACAATGTGGTGCTCGCTACAGTGGCTCACAATAGTTCCCTATAGTTTAGTTTAATCAAGTACAGCTCCTGTTGACTCCATGAAAAGTTTCCTTTTGAAAGAGTATTAAAATTGGTTAGAGTTGAAGAGATCTCCTGAGTGAGCCTATGAAGCCAGTCCAATGATGTTTGTCAAGTAAAAGCAGTTTTAAATGTTCTAGTTGTCCATCTTTCAGTTATCATACATGGCCATGGATGTGAAGTAGAATATAAGCTAAAATTATCAAAATGAACAATATTGCCTCCTAGGTTTGGATGCAAATATGACCATAGCTATCCACTAGGTTACAAAAATAACTAATTCAATTAGGCTTTAGACTTGAAGCGAAGACTAGGCAAGAAGGTCAAGTCCCAAAGTATGGTAATACCACAATAAAAGCGGAATTTTTAGCTGCTATTTAAAAAGTCAATATTATGAAAACTAATTAAAGGTGGAACGCCGCCATGTTGCTATTATGTGGGACTATTTTGATAGTCAATCATACACCAAGGCCACAATTATTATAAAGTTAAATTTGAGCCTTTTCCATTGGAAGCGAATATCAAAGGTGATGATGTGCGGGACTGCAGGAACAATTATAGTCCCAACCTCTGCTCTAGGCGCTGGGCATCAGCTTGGCCAGATATTCTGGCGAATCCTACTTTCAAGAGAGTGTCTGTAAATCTCTCATTCCCAGCAAGGTGATGTGGGATGCAAACCCACATTGCTAGGGAACTAGCCATTAAGAGAAAGGGAAAGAAGACACCTTGAACGGCGCCTGTGCCAAAGGTACCCCAGGCAAGGGTGTAGAGCGCAGCATATAGTACCAGGTAAGTGAGGACCATAACAGCTTAGGTGGACCCCAGAGGGGAGTCCATAATCAAGTATAACTTGGCGTCAGGGGGCTTGGGTGCCTCGATCTGGAGGGGACCTGGGCAGCCCAAGGAAGCACCTGGGATTTTGGTAAATTGCAATAAAAGGTAGTGGCCCACATAGTTGGAGACCTCCCCAAAGAGGTCCGCCACCAAGTTGCACAAGGAGCCATAAGTAAAACGTAAAATAACGGGTAATTTTATTTAAGAAAGTCAGCCAACGAGGAATTTTGGTCACAATAACATATTTAAAGTGGGCTGGGGAAATTCAGGTTCTGCAGAAGTGTGCCCAAGCCTTGATGCTCCAATAAACAGATGCTTCCATCCATTTTCGTAAAATACACTGAAAGTGCCTTCACTTAAGTAATCGATTGAAGCCATATTTTACCTAAACTTAAAATTTTATAACATGAACGAGATTTGAACCCTTGCTCTCCAATTAACTGAATTGAACCATCTTCATTTGTAATGTAACTCGTTTGTTTCAGTGCCTTAGACGAGATAAGAGGCTGGGCGTTTTGAACCCCATTAGTATCAACCTGGGCATGCTTGGCTTGCACCCAGCGTTGATCTAAGGTGTGTTTCAGGTCAGGAGGAGCCTGAAGTTTCACCTTCTGGGCCTCCTGTCACCCAGCCTTATCTTTAGCATCAGTTCCCACTATTAAGTCATCCAACCATGACACCTACCCCTAAACAATATGACCTGATTTTTTGTGATCCTCCAGTTAACCGGCGTGCAACCCCACTAGGTATTCCCATGTTGAATCCTATTGTGCTTCTACTCGGGCTGTACCAGTGATTGAAGGCTGGTTTATTCCTACATTTCATCTCCGCCAACCAAGAAGTCAATTAGGAGCAACCCAGGACCTTAAGCCTATTAGAATGAACCTCCAGTTAATGCAAACAATATCAACTTACTAAAAACTTATATAAAACCAATATACAATTTTATTATCATCTTTATAATTATCATGGCTAGGGCGCACAAGAATGATAATCTGAAATTGTAATGACCTTGATAGATATGAATAGCCAGGAGTTGGTGATATCCAAGTTACAAAAGATTGTCAATACCTACTGCAACACTAAGGACCTTCTCATTAAGGAGTTTGGTGGGCAGAATGGATTACTACCCATAATACTGAATTCCTTGACATTTTTTTGAAAAAGATAAAAATGTGAATACTTTTGCACAGCATTTTATTTTGGAAGCTCAGATCCTAGAAGGGACTAACGTGATCAATACTTCTGACATTCAAATCACTAATGACACGCCTGTGAGCCTTATCAAAGATAATATCAGGTATTTTTTCTAGTTTTTGTATGAAGAGAATGTTATCACTTATATGGTGAATTATCTCCTCGGTGCGCCATCACTTTTGGGGCACCCAATAAGAGTTATCATAAACCTCGCAAACTGTAGCTTCAGGCCATTTCAACAAAAAAATTACATCTGTCATATGTCCCTCATTTGGAAAAATCTGTGAGTCAGATTATTTGTAACTACTGAAATACTGGGCCTTTATGCCAACCAGTGTCCTATGTTAAGTACTAAACCCCAGGTTCATGATGTGCACCCTGTGGATGATGAAGTGGTAAAAGACAAGGAAGTAGGATTGGGATTTAGCTACTTCCACCTTCTTCAACAAAATCCCAGAGAAGAAAAAATCACTGAAACTTTTTCAGGCACGACGCATGAGTGATTATTCTGGGACACTTTTGCCAGTTTAGGTTTCAACAAATAATAGCATAGTATTGACCACTTGATCCCATTAAAAATGTGACACCAAGTTAGTGGAACAATTATTGTCAAAGCTATATGTCTATCTTTTGGAACCACTTGAATTTCCAGCTCCTTCTAATGAGACTCCCATTTTGACTGGGCTAAGTGGCTGTACTAATTAAGTCTTGAAAGAGTCCAGTCCTCGGTTATGTGAAGAAATACAGAATTTAATTGGATAAGCGGACAAAGTAGATTTTTTTGCAGTATATTCTACTGATACTTATTCTTCTGACTGTACCTATATTGATATAAATGAAAATAAGCTCAAAGTCCAAGCCATTGTAGACAGTGGGGCACTAATTAGTATTGTTTCCATTTTACTGTAAAAAATTAGGGCTTTCTTCAGATATAGATAATCATAAAACCTATAGGACCGTTGGGCCCCAGACTACAACTTCAGAAGCAACATAAAGCCCATTGTCGCTGCATTTTGGCTCCTTAGTATTTCTGCTCCAGCTATTGTATTTTCTAATAAGAATTATGACTTTTATCTGTGACCTCCTTTTGAGGAAATATGGAGCAAAAACAAATTTTGAGGAAAATACATTGAAACTACTGGGACAAACTCTGTCGCTCTTTTATAACCAAAAGGATGTGGCCATGGTGGACCCAAAGCAGCGTTTTTTAATTATGTACAAGAACAGTATAGTACCTATCATTTATCAGCAGCTATGTGGTTATACCCAAAATTTAACAGCGCATATTGTAGAATCAAAGTTTATTCCCATCTGTGCTAATTATACCCTAACCATATTGGCGGGTCATCAAAATTATAATGGGAACTGAAATTGCCTTAACCATTTCTCAGGGATTATATGGCGAGATAGTTACACCATTTAATTGACCCAAGTTAGAGCTGGTCATTGCACCCAGATCCATTATGCCTGATCATGGTAAAGTTCAATGTTTTTAGCTAACCTGTTCCATTATTATGTGTAAATTAAGTGACTTAAGGTAGTAACATTTGTTCATATTTTACCTGTTGATGAGGTCTTAAATATACACAAGTTTGATAATCTAGAAGAACTTGGGCTTCTGGACAATGAGCAACAAAGAGTATGTTTGCTGATTCCTCAATAACGCCTTCCCAGATTGATTTAGTATGAAATGTATCAAGCGCTGGCCTTATTAAATAAGTATAGTATTATTTTTGCAAAAAACAATTAAGTTTTGGAGTGTGCACATGATGTGTTGCACCAGAATGACACAGGTAATCATCTACCAATTCAGCTTTTTTCTATTTGGCATTATAAGACGGCAAATGAAGTTTCCAATCAAGATTTAAATCAACAGTTGCAGCAGGAGATGTTCTTACCCTCTAAAAACCCTGGGCCACCCCGCTTTAGTTATTAAGAATAAGGATGGGTTGAATCAAGTAGTAATATATTACCAAAAACCTAACAATATTACCAAGAAAGATTCCTGCCCTCTGCCATATATTGATGATGCACTAGACCGCTTGGGCGGCGCACAATATTTTCCATTATATATTAATCTTTGGATATTGGAAGATTGAGCTTCCAAAAGAAGAACATGAGAAGTGCACTATGTTCACCGTTCAGGGTTTATATCAACCCATAAGAATGCCACAAGGGCTGTGTAACGCCCCTGCAATATTCCAACACGCTATGGATAGCATATTAGAGGGCTTAAAAATCTCCTGTGGTTTAGTGTATTTGGATGGTACAAATGCTTTTCCAGAACAATTATGGACCATTTGCAACACCTAGAGGAAATCTTCCACTGTTAGGCCTAAACCAATTTGAAAAGAACCTTATAAATGCAATTTATTCTGTGAACAACTTGAGTATATGGGATTTGTTTACAACAAAAATGGCTTACAGCCTCAGCCTACTAAGATTAGGCTATCAAAAAGTCACACCTAAGTATAAAAGCATGATATCCAGGTTTTCTAAGGATGATTGGCTGTTATCACCAGTTTGTGAAAAACTTTAGTAAAATGGGTGAACCATTACTTCACCTTCTTAAAACTGAGGTTCCATTTGACTGAATGGAAAGCTGTCATTTCACCTTTGATCAAGTATGATTTTTCAAAAATAAGTTCAGATACTAATTTATCTAAGCTTTGATGAAGCGATTTTTATTCAAATTGATGAATTACTTACCGCCAGATGGGTGCTTTAATCTCAGATCAATGATGAGGAAGTAGAACACCTCATTGTTTATTTCAGTCAAAAACTGGACATACATGAATAATAATTATTCTGTTAATGAGAAAGAGTGCTTAACTGTAATTTATGCTTGTAATTAATTTCAGGTTTATATTATCAACGTGCATTTTTCTGTGGTAACCAAATATGCTTTTTTACGCTGGTTGCAGAACTTAAAAGAGCCTGAAGTACAGTTGATCCAGTGGGCTTTAAAATTACAATCTTAGATTTATTTGAGGTATGCCGACCAGGGGATGGACAGTACCAATCACAACACTCAAAACGGCAAAACAAACTACTAACCAGGTGGGAAGCAGAAACTTCTTAACCCACCATGGCAGAGGGTGAGGAGGGGTCGGGGGGTTGGCTTTCAGAAAGACCCACCTCGATCAAGGGGTGTTGGTTACAGTACTGGATCAGAGCAGAGAGCCAGGGCGTTGGGGCATCTGCATAGTGGGGGCTGAGGTCAGCGTAGTAGGAGTTTTCCACTTCTGCATCAAGATAATTATGGGAAAGTGTTTCAACAAAATCTGCGAGGAGAACTTCAGCTTCTTTGCGGGCTTTAGGAAGTTGGGTGAAAAGGGAGATACTGGGCGGGTGATTATGGCTGAGGGGTTGAATGCAGCAAGCGTTGTGACATTCATAACAGCGATTTCAGCATCATCAAATAGTTTTGAGATGTCACTGCAGGGAGATTCAGGGAAGTCGGGGGGGGAAGAAGATGGTGGGCAGGTCATGCTGGAGCTGAGCCACTGACTGGGCCACCGCGGTGCGTAGTTTTGGGCAATGAGGAGAGTCCACCGCAGCTAAGGCGAGCTGGTGGTCACTTTGGAAGGGGCTGTATTGGGTAGAGGAGCAAAATGGCGAGGGGTAGGGGTTTCATCGAAGTTGGGAAGGAAAAATTCTGCCTGACCATAATCGCCATGGCAGAGAGGTTGACCTGTATGCTTACTAATGAGGACACTACCTGATTCGTCAGTTTCAGCCAATAGATCCCATGGATTTTGGTTCACTGGAATAGTGGCGTTTAAATTTGAGTGGGTAGGATTGGGCGAATGGGCAGCTGCTTGGGTGCGAATGGTGGTCCAAGCATTGCTCTGATTGGCTGGCATAGATTTAGGTGGGAGAGTGAGGATGGAGGTTTTGGGGGGGCTGATTTACCATGTGGGCCCACTGAACGAGATTGGAGGGTGAGAGGGGGCAGAAATGCGCCCCATACTGAACCTCCAGAGGGGGCTCAGAAGCCGCAGCAGCGGATTTGGCCTTAGGGCACGCTCTTTTTGCATGGTCGAGGCCAAAGCAGAGAGAACAAATCTGCCTACCATTATCGACCCAAGCCCAAAAGAAATGATCAGGCGCTGCAGCCACCCTAGCGCGGGGTGGGATTTGTTGGGCTATGGTAGGGTGGTGTGGTATGATGGTGGCTGTTGCACAAGGAGCAGCAAGGCGTTCCGCACCAGATGGAATGGCAAAGATGAGGTTGGGCTGAGTGCCATAAGCCATGAGCCCCGCGACCAACTGGTCATACAAAACCTGGGATGGAAGGTGGGATGGGAGATTTGCAGAGGATACCACTAGCGTGGTGTCTGAAGGGAGGCGAGTACGGGTTGTGGGAATGGGTTTTTTTTATAAATTATAGGAGTTTGTGCTGCCGCTTCAGCATCCTCCTCAGATTGGAACCCAACGTCAAAGTAGCCCTTAAAAGGGCGGAAGTCTATAAAGCCAGCTGGCGCAAATGCTGTAGTGGCTAGGTCAATAATTGCCTTATCAGCATATGGGAACAAACGCCCATAGTCCACTCTGAGGCAATAGCAAATGGCAGAGTGAGGGAGGGTGAGAGGATGGGGGCGAGAAGGGTGGACGCGCGCCAGGTGGAGCGCTAAGTCCCGTGGGGGGACAAAACAGTTGGAAGCAGTGCGCGGGCTGTTTGAGCCCGTCCAAACGCGCTTGCCTGCAGGGCGGAAAACGCTAGGTGGGGGTGCACTGCTGCCCCACACTGGGGTGGCAGGCGGCAGAGCCATGGACATCAAAGAATAGGTTTGGGCAGATGGCTGTGGATAAATAAACTTAAATTTAAAATCGCTCAATAGTGACTTTGAGCGGTTAAAGAAGCCTATCTCTGTAATTTAAAATTACAATCTTAGAATTATGAATTTCAACACTGAATTGACATAAAACATTAAAACATGGACAAACTTTCTAGGTTGCTTACCAAAGCCTTGCTGGATGATTAAGTTAAATTATTTACCAAAATTATTAATCAGCAATATTGCAATAAGCTACAAGATTCAATAATTGTTGGGAAAAAACTAGAAAATATACTTTTGTAGAAGATGGGAAAAAGTATAAAGTTATTGATGAAAAGACCTTTTTATTACCTAGGCCTACTATATGGACAGATCTTATCATTGCCAATCATAAGGTGACAGACCATAGTAATCTTAAAGATGTGTTTAAAAAACAGCAATCGTTACTATTGGGATTCCATGTCATATAATATCCATGAGGCGCTTAGCTGCTGTCACAAATGCTAAGCTGAACCCCATATCAAAAAGCCACATCTTATCAATTGGTTAAACGTTATTTTGCCTGGCACATAGTCTTCATAACGTTGTAAGGCCTTTGATCAATACGACTGATCATTTTGAATATAGTATTGTTGCCATTTATAATCTAAGTGGGTTGAAGCCAAGAAAGTCAGGGACTTAGGGGCCACCAAAACATCTAAGTTCATCCTTGAGGATGTACTTAAAGGCATAGTTACACCAATTTTTGCTGACAGATAATGTGGCCAATTTTAAGTCCAAAATGATTTCTAATCTTAATGATCTAAAGGGCATCCATGGAGTACTATCTAACCCCTATCACCCAGAGGCCAACGGCACCATCAAATGGGTGAATGGTACACTGGTTGGTAATATAAGTAAGTTGGTTGCAGGCAAAGCGTCCTGTTGGCATCTTTTACTGCCTTCAACCATATTAACACTAAAACATTGCATATCATCTGGTTACGGGGCACTCCCCATTTGCTTTAATAAATGGGAAGCAGCCCTCGTTGCCCCAATTTAAAATTCATGTTTTTCAGAAGAGAATATGAGTTCTTTTAGATACCTTGATAAGCTCACTTGAACTTTTAACCAGTTACAGAGCTCTGCTTACTCAAATGCTCTTCTCATAAGGTCAAGGGTAGATCACTTGATAACAAGGAACGCCAGATCTTACCTACTTTTGTTATAGTGGAATTAGTTTTATATTACAAAAAAACATGAGTTCAGAGGGTCCAGAAAATTAGTCACATTTGAAAATCATCCTTTGAGATCATAGAGAAGGCATTGAAAGATGCTTAACTCTGAAGGATCCTACTAAGGGAAATCTTATTAATAAAGTTTATACCAAGTTTCTGAAGAAGAACCACTTGCACTCTGCGCTTCTGGCCTCTTGCTCCCAAAATATTATTTGACCCCTCACTAATCTTTGTTACCTGAATTTTGGTCAAGTGGGGGATATTTTAAAATTGGTTTGACCAACCATTACTTAGATTAATAGTTATTTGATAACTATATTCCCATTAATAATTAGTATTGAGATTTGATGGCATAAGAAATCTTGAGCACACAGCCCTTGTCTTCATAGGGAGTCACTGAATTTGTATTAATTTACTCTTTGTGCTTTCGCATCAGTGCCATAGATTTATTGATATGGTATTTTGTATCCCATAACACCGCCTGTGCAAAATCTATTCCAGTAATCTAATATACGCTTGGACTTCTTGCTTTGGCACTTATATCCACTTAGAACTACCTATATTCCTAACCTCTATTTTGTCCTCACACCAGAAAAAATATGTGGTACAAGTAATACTATTATCATGGCCATCCGCTGGAACCTCAAATGCAATTGGCTGGATAATACTATAATGAAAATATGCTGAGCAATAAATGATTTTTCAATAAGCCTAAATTAGGATTATTAGTTCACTGTTATACCGCTTTTGAGGGCTGCATAAAACATAAAACACATTAAAAGGAGAGCTAGTGGAAGGGGCATATCTGGGCTGAATTCTAAGGGGAAGGGATCTTTTCTATACGTTGATACAAGAAGCCTAGCTGAAGAAGGATATTATAGTGAGCAGTAGAGACTTTGTTAATACCTGACACAACTTTGAACTCTTCTGATTTTTAGTAAAGATACCTATTGCTAAAAAGCATTTTTTTACAAGTGTTTACTAAGTTTGCTGTCTTCAAACAGTGCTTTATTAAATTGTACTAGTAACCTGTTCCTTAAAATCTGACGTTAAGTGCAAATTTTCACAGCTTGCATGTAAATTCCCATTTAAAACCATTCAAATCTATTGAATGAGTCGATGATGAAGATTGGACCTACATAAGATATCCTGATTTTTCCCTGCATTCTTTACCCAACCTCTCAATCTGTCTCCTTGCCATAAATTTTGACCTTGTAAGATCTACCCAATTAATGATTTTCAAAAACTCATTAATTAAGCAAAAGCTGCTCAACACAACGTTCTAATCTGCCAAGCCATCTAAGTGGTCATGGAGCCACTTGTTAACAAAATTCCCTGTCCATATAACACTTTGATCTTCCCTAAAGAAGGCTGCAATATTATAAAAGAGGTTTCTTTTGAAAATAGCTGTGCATTTGTGGATGCCGCAAATTTATCTAAATATAAAAATTACCCCAAAACTTATCAGCAGCTTAAAGTTTTTCATATGCATTAATTTTCTTAAACAGTCTGAATTCAAGCTTTCTCAATATAGTAAGGCACTCATATTGCTGGTATTTTTAGCTCTAATATTACTTTCTAGCACCTGCTGCCCCATTATGCAATGCCCCATGCTGACTTTGCCACATTCCTAATCTGTCCGCCCAGTTGCGCACCCTAATAGCTACCTTGGATGGAGACCCTTAATTCTCTTACACATATAATATAGCTTCTTAGTTTATTTTGCAAAAGACTTATATTGTGATTTTTTAATTTTTTTTAGTATGAGATGGTCCCAACCCACGGGGGATTCATCGATGTGTGATCTTTTAATTAATAAACCCGTTATTCTTGGCACATTATATTAAAAAATGAGTGGATGTCCCCCTTTTTGGGTTGGACACACTATTAATAGGAAGTTATAATGTTTTAATAGGATAGCAGTCAGCTTGTCAGTTTTGCTCGCTTAGATTGGTAGACGAGTTGCTGTGGAATGGTTTTTGTTTCACACATATTAAACACAAAGCAGCCTTCTGAAGGTAAATGATAATTCTCATTGAGCTGATCTTCTTCTGATGCTGATCAATGTAGCATAGTTGCTTATTGAAACTACCTATTGCGCTGTTGGTTGTACTCTTGTTAACACACTTTGACATATCTAAAATACATTGGCCTAACACAAAACTCAATGAGACTTTGATCAACCTCTCTCTAGGTAATATCACATCAAAGGTATTCGTCTAAATGAGTGTCCTGTTCTTTAGATCCCAGGCTGGTTACTGGAGATCTCTTCACTTAACTCAATATAAATGTAAAACACATAAATTAAAATTAAAGTGGTATAAGGTTTCTAATTAGGTTAAATCAAAGTATTTCTACTCCTTGTATAAATTCAGGATATAAATTAAATGATAATTGAAGATAACTGAAAGTTGGTATGATCAATTTTTTAGGGGCTTCATGAACCCCTGGTTAATCTCTTTTTAATCTCCACCTTGGTGGTGACATAATTTAGATAATGCTTGTATCCTCAAACTCCATCTTGTTGTGGCACCCCTAAACCACGAAGTTCAGTGGCCCCTTGCTCATTACACTCTATAGATCTTAGGATGTAATACTTCTTCAGGATATTGTTTCTTCAAACAATTTTAGCAATATTCTGACCGCATCAATATTTATATTGTAGCGTTGATTCAACGCGCCTCACTTCAGGGTTATGATTATCCTTCAGTTTTGGTTGATTACCTTTTTGGGTAATATTCATATGAAAGGTTTAATTGCTTCCATTGGGTAACTTAGTTCAGATATTTGTTTAATCCTTTTTTGTCATTGGCCAGTTCAGATGGGATAACTATATTAAAAGTCAATTGTAAATTATCTTTTAAATAAAAAATATAGAAGAGGAGTTAATTTATATTATTTTAAAAGGCAGTGTCATCATCTTCATATATTAAATCTCTATATACAGAAGGTTTTAACTCATTGCAGGCGATGCCATCCTGATTAAATGGTAATTCTACAGGTTTTCATCTATAAAAAGGAGATTAAAATCCCTTATCTGCATTTCAATCTTATATAAAATAAATCCTGAGGTGGCTCTATACTAGTGAGGTTTCTTCAAAAGGGTGAGAAATTATTTCCTAGTATACTTATGGTAGTTTTCAAAAAACATCCCTTCCAATATGAAACCAGGGAAAGGAACTAATGTCAATGGCTTGTATTCTGTTAATATTACTGGTTCCTTCTCTTATGAGATACTCAGCTCCTCTCTTTTCCAGGATAGTTACAGGGCTAGTCAAGATGGTTAGCAATTTTTTTTAAAAAGGCTTCCTTGTAAAAGTTAGAATAGAACCTTATCTCCTATATTGAACTCTGATAATCTAAACCACATTTGACTCTCAAAATACTTGGGGATAATGGCTTCGATGTTCTTAGATGCTTCTGTCTAAACTTAATCAACTTATAAGATACTCTTACTGGTAACTCCCAGTTTATAAGTTTTTGCAGTCTGTGACAATAACTGGCGAAAGCAAGATGGGTAGCACTGATTATCGCCCATTTGAGCCTTGAATGGAGACATGCCAATTTTTTTGTAATGGCTAAGTTAGTATGCAATCCGCGCAGATGGCAGCAGTTGTTCCCAGTTATTTTGTATTCATGGCTATCTTATTCAATATTCCTAAAGTTTCATTCACTCATTTTATGCTTCCATTGGAGGATGGAGTATATGAAGTGGTGAATTGCTGTCTCACCCCATAAAGATCCATAAGCTTTCTCACAACATTGGTGACAGAGTTAAATTCATTGCCTGATAGCACAAACTGAGGAATCCATGCCTTGCTATCACTTGATTATACAGGATTCTAGAAGTTGATTCTGAAGTGTAAGTCTTGACTGCTGATGCTTCAACCTATTTGGTAAAATGCTCAGTTGAAATGATGATAAATCTGATACACTTTTAGCGGCAAGCAATGGTCCTATCATATCAATGGATACAATGTGAAATGGAGCTGTTGGTAAAATCAGCTGGAGCTCAAACCGCATCTCTAAGGTTTTGAAGCTCACGTAGGGTACACAGAGTTCCAGGTCTAGTTTTATTTCATATAACATTGACTCACAATATAAATTGCCTCATAGGTATGTTAATGTCTTCTGGAATCATTTGAGGCCAACATGCTTGTGAGTTTTCATCACAAGTTCCATTAATCACAAGGCCAGATGTATGGGTACAACTTGTCCATTAATTTTATTATAAAGGTTCACATTAATATGATGTTATTTTTGGAACATCTTCTTAGAGCAGTCTTCACTTTGTCAATTTTCATCTTGCCATTCTCCCTCTGGTAACCTTGTCAGGTCATAAAGGCGATTTATCTCATGTGCTTGGAGGTGGAAACCCAGTAATTGCAACAGTCCATGGGCGAAGAGATGTTTTCTGACTGCTCTATGTATGAACTCAAAATTATACCCTTTAAGTTGTACTGCCCATCAGGCAAGGCGTCCATCTGGATCCTTCATGTTGCGTAGCCAATGGAGTGAAGCATGATTCATCACAACTATGAAGTGTATTGCATATAAGTAGGGTCAAAAGTGTTTTGCTGTTTTTTAACCGCCAGAAACTATCTTTCTATCACAGTGTAGCTCTTTTTAGCTCCAGTAAAGGCCTTTGATTAGTACTTGATATGTAGTATCATATCTTCATTCAATTATATTAGTATTTCACTGAGCCCAATGTCACTAGCGTTGGTATATACAGGTAAAACATATTATTAAAATTTGGGTATACTAGGATTTGTGCCTCTACTAATATTAGTCTCAGCCCTTTGAAAGCCTGCTCCTGTTCTAGGCTATTGAAGCTTTGCTACTTGGTTAACAGGTCAGTGAGCGGTGATGTTAAGTATGAAAAATGGGGGATAAACTTCTGACAGTATCCCATCACCCTGAGGAATACTTGGATGGCTTGCATGCTCTGATGCTGTTCCTGTAACGATCCACGCCACCGCCATTAGACTGGATAGGCAGCTGCACCCTTCCAAATGAAGAAAGGAAATGCCCCAGAGAAATGCTTTTGGAAAGTAGTAGACCTGGGGCATACCCTTAACAAGCAATGGGAGGCTGCCATTCCCCCTAGAATACACTGGTCACAAACCCAAACAAGAGAGATCCCCAACTCCCCAATTATCACAGAATCTGCTGAAGCATGCATCACAAAAACAGGGACATGTTCAGAGAGTGCACTTAATTTCCGCCAGATTTTGATCAAATTTTTGAAAAGTGCAAATTCGCCACGCCCAATTATCAAGAAATCCTGAGAAAACACATCAAAATTATCTCTCAGATGCAACAATGCAATAGGATCTAGTGGTAGAAACAATAAGGTGAAAAACCAAATTCCCAAAAAAAATAATAAAAAATTTCAAGTCAAAATGTCAGGCGAGCCATCCGCCATATCCAATTTCAGAGGCCCTGGAAAACAACAGATGACTTGGAAAAATAGTTGACATATTTTTATGTTCTTGGGAAAATTTGTCAGCTACTAAGTTATCATAAAAGTATGAAAGCCTCTCCCTCCTGTTGTTCTATAAAAACCCTGCGCTTTGCTTACAGCAGAGTGCTGGGTTAGTTTTTATTTTATTTAAAAAACAATAATTTCTACTAACCAATTTAACTAGTTTACAACTTATTAAGTTTAAAATCCTGGCTCCCCCACAAAGCTGCCACAACCAATGAAAGGTCCCCAATATTCGTTATCAGTAATAGCAATCGCCATATCCTTATTGATTTTGGTGCTGGCCTCACTCAATGGAGGGAACCAAGAGGTCAACTCCCGGGAACTGACCTATCAAACCTCTGCATAAGGATATGCAGCTGACAATACACACCCAGAACTTCAATCTGATTGAATTAAAATGACCTATAAGGCTCAATCCCTAACTAAAAAAGAATACCACAAAAGAGAGGAACTTTGATAACGTCGCCAGCAGAGTCAAAAAAGAGATTCGCTGAATCTCCCTCACTAGCAGGTTCATGCACAGATCTAATCTGATGCATAAGCTAAATGAGAGCCGTTACCATGATCTCCCCCATCTGAACCAGTTGGTTCTCCCATAACTTGGGGAGGCATGGGCGAAATTATTACCAGTACTCAGCCTGGTAGTTGAGACTGGATTAATGATCAATCAATATTTCCTGAAACTTTCCCCTAGCAGTTATTTTTCTCGCATCCTTAGAATGGCGATTCCATACCAACTATTGATGCTATCATGGGTATTGGGGACCCCCAATAAGAACTAAATCTTTCCTTGGAACGCCATATGTCTGACATAATTATCCACCTATTTGATAAAGTGGTGATGTTGAAGACCAAAGACATGCTGAACCTGGCCAATTGGCAGCCAAAAAGGTCTATATGGACTCATGCACACTACCATGGCATGCTGGTCCTGGAATACACTCATAAGAGCCATTAAACAAGTGCTCCTAGCCCAGGTAGCACAACTGACCTTCTACTTTCAAACGCTAAAATTGCAATGTACTGGGGTTAGACCCAAATCCTTCCTCAAATGAGATAGCCCGGCAGGTACTGAAGGGTGCTGGCTGAACATCAGTTAAGAGCTACTCTAACAGGAAATATGGAGATTCTGGGGAACATCAATCTCTTGCCCTGCTTGATGCTCTACAAGTAGTGATTAAAACATGTTCCTGCACAGTACTTTACCAGAACTCCCACCTAGGAGAGGCTCATACATCCCCCTTTACAATTTGTCTCATCAATGATGGCCAACCAGCATCAAGGCCAAACTTATCTACTCCTTATTCCTCCAGCGTGCCCTCACCCCAAGTTTGAATGGCAATATCTGAGCATTATAAAAATTGTTGACCCTCTAAAACTCCTGAAGGATATTGCCATTGCTTTATTCCAGGCCTCCACCGAACACAGGTAAACTCAAATGCAGCTTGGTATAATATACCCTTGACCCTGGAAGGAATATACAGCCTGGATCAACAAATTGAAGCTTACCACATATACAGTTGGAACAGGAAACTGGCCCCTCTGAGAGCCTAATATTGGATCAACAAACCACCCTGTACTCCTGCAATGAAGGCATACTTATGTAATGTATGGGAAGGAGAGGCCTCTGTAGATGATGATGAGGAATCAGAACAGACCGCTAATGGTGCACCAGAACTCAACCTGATGCACACATACCTCCATATGATTCATATCCAGGTACTGTCAGTACTCGCCCTCATCACTAACACCTGCAACACCCTAGTTCAACGTAATATTCTAGTTGGTACCACCCACATCCATGATTCATTACACTCAAACAGACCTTGCACGTGATAACCAGTTAACTCCATGAATAAGCGTGTGTTGCAACATCCTGTACAGCTCCACTGGGATTTTGATGTCGCAGCATGACCCCAAAGCCTAATCTCATAAACCTCATAGGCGACGTTGCAAAAAGACCCCTGGGTACGCTTTTCAACCCAGTTAACCCAGAGGCCCCTTTGGTGTCCCCCTGCCAGCTTGAGATAACAAAAAATTAAAGAGGAGCGCCACCAAATTACATCCATTGAAAACCTTGACCACGTATACCCATTGACGAATCCAACTGACACCACTTCAGCTCCTATGTCCTATACCATAAAACGGTAATGTCCTCCAAATTCCTGACATAATCCTGAGACCATGACAAGTGTCTACGGAAATATATATTAAACCTAGCGTATGTACCTTTAATTTCTTAAACAAACATGATTGCGCCTACTTTGTGTTCAACATATAAATTAAAGTAGGATCAAAACGGCCGACAATTAACACCTTGGTGGTCACTGGCGCCTCTTGGAACTTCATTGAACTCAAAGCGACCCAGAAACTATACATAATGGTTACCATGAGAACCCTATCATTGGGGCCTCCTGTGTGCCAATGATTACACTGCCCCTCCTCAAGCCACTACACTTCTCAGCTCACGGACACCACTTCCATGCCAGTTTTTTGGCAATCCCAGACTTTCTTTATCCTAAGATATTGGCGTGGGATGGTGGTGCTGACAGTCAGTATCCATCACCTTTGAATGAAACACTCTAGATTTCACCTTCTTCTACCACACCAGCTAAATCTCCCTGCTCCCCACCCTAACAAAGGCAACACCATAGTAGTGAATCTAGAGTAACCCCATCTGAAGCTGTTTAAGAACTGCCTACAATGCCCCTCACCCTTGGCCTTATAAAAAGATCTAAAACATCAAAGGCGCAGATTTTCCTTATGCCCCACTCTATGTTTAATTTATATTTAAATTTGGCAGAGGTTTTCATCAAGGTCAATTGTCCACTTTACTCTTACACTGCCTTTATAGATAAATACCTGAAGACCTGGATCAATGATATGTTAGATAAGGGATGCTAATAAAGAAAACCTATCCAGTATTGTCCCCTAGTGGTGTTTACACAAAACTAGACATTATCTTGCATCCTTATGTGGGTTATGGCCACCTAAACAATGTCACTATGCTCAGCCCATACCCTCTACTGCTCGAGGCAGCCATATCCCAAGCAATCTCAAAGTCCAGGGTGTTCTCAGAACTTGATCTGGTGAATTAATCTACCAAGTTAGAGTAAACAAGGTCAAGAATGGTGTGACAGAGAATAGTAACCACCACAGCATATACAGTTCAAAATCATTCTTTTGGCCTCAAAAACGCCCCCACCATCTTCCAAAGAATCATTGACCATTCACTGAGAGACCTCAACTTTAAGTACAATATACCATACATTGATGAAATTCTGGTACACTTTAACACCAGAAAATAATGAGATGGATTTAGCAGATGTGGCAGCCATTCTACAGAAGACAAGTCTTCACGAAAAGCCCTTAAAATGTGATTTTTTTAAGGATGAAGTACAGTTCCTAGGGAACCTTATGCTGAAGGATGGACACGCCATTGCTTTCTCCAAGCTGGAAGCAATAATGTCTTGGTCTAAACCCATTAATCGAAGGCAACTGTGCAGATTACTAGTATTGATCACTTTCCTAAAAAATTCTCAACAGAAATCTCAGAACTGGCCGCCTCACTCCACCACCTTACAGGAAAACGCATACCTTTTGTTCATTTGTTCAGAAGAGAGCCAAAAGGGTATTTGACACCATCAAAAAAGTCTTCATTATTGCGCCAGATGCTTACTTCACTGACAAAGACATACCATAAATTGTAACATGTGAAGCCTCCAGACCGACTGTAGGAGCCGTTCAACTATAGGGGCACAACTGATGGAAGCACCTGGTAGCATGTTTCTTTCAGAAATTTACAGGCAACTATGTTCATGGGTAATCTGTGGCAAATATTTGCCGCTGTAGACTGGTCATTGATGTACTGAAGATACCTGCTGCAAGGAGAAAAGAACACGGTAACAGTGTGCATGGAATATAAATTTCTGACATATTATCACAAACCCCAGAAGTTGGCACACTGACAAACAAAGAAACACCATCGCCTCCTTAATTTCATCTTCATATATGAGTTTGTCTGAGGACCTTTGCACATACTGCTAGACATCCTTAGCAGAATTCCATTTTTCAGACTCTATTCAAATAAGGGCACTGAACTGGAGATGGTGATTCCACTAGAGTCAGATCATGGAAGATCCCCTGGGGAGGTGGAATCTATTGACGCAGTCACCTCTGCTCCCAAACTGAGAAAAAGCCCTGCCAGGCAACCTCCCCAGCCAAATTAAAGCCCACTAAACCCGCCCCAACTAATACCCCCAGAACAACTTTACCAACTAGTACTGAACTCCCACTCCTGGAGGCCATCTTGAATTTTTAAACTGAAAACTAAGAAAGAAAATCCCTATAAAAAAGATTCAGGAAAAAACAAGCCCCTCTGGATGGTACACTTAAAAGGGTTCAGGTGATCTATTTTTGCAACAAGGTATGGGGTACCTAAAGTTCTATGCCCATGAGTCATAATGGAATATTACGACCTGCTGACCATGGGGTGCCTCAGCAAAAAAGTTTATTAACCTGATCAAATTCTCACGCCGGCTTTCATGCCCTAGTAAATCCTGAACTAATTAAGAATCAGTCCAACAAAATGGTTGATTGTCCTCTGATGGGTTCGAGCTTTCCAGAATTTAATGGATCATTGAATTATGATCCTTTTCTCCTAACCAGGCAAGAAGTAATAAAAAGAGATTTTGGAATCGTCATGAGATGAGACTCCATCTTGAAGCCAGAAGTTAACATCCAGATGCCCTAGTACTAAGGGAGGTCAACAATCCTGAAGCTGATCCAAGAGAACGTTCTAGGATTAACCTTATATTATATGAGAAGTAAAGATCATGAACAAAGGAGACTTGCGCGCCCCATCCACCATAAGTACCCTACTCAACCTATAAATATTGGATGTTTTAAAACAATAAAGGTTTATCAGATATCTCCACAACTAATTAATCCTTATTTTTCTTCACACAGTTATGATAATAGGTTTTGTAACCCAGGATAGTGCATAATACTGACCATGAAGAAGCGAAAGCAGTATAATTCGCCTCTTTCCATCCATTCTAAAGAGCTAAGCCATCCTAAAGACCTTTCCCTCTTCTGTTCCTGTTGCTCTGGGAACCCAAATTTCTTAAAATTTAAAGGGTTTTTTGCAAAAAAGATGAAACCTGACGCTCACTACAGGGGCCTAAGCTGACCCAGTGAAAATATCAATCACAAAATATGGAAGAAAACATTAATAATAGATTCCCTCACTCAATGGGGAGAGGAGTATTACTCAATGGGTCAGTAATTCACAGTTTGAGGTACAACCCATTCAACTTGAAAATCTTGAATTTTGGTCCACCTTAGAAATCTTTCCTTCCCATACCAAACCCTAAACAGTACTACCTTCATACTGACGACCTGATGGTAAAATCCAGCAACTCTATGATGGGATTTACTCCACCTAAACATACTTTAACCATTCATGAGTTTTCTGCTGCCCTCCCTACATGTATAGGCCCTATAACTTAGCTTCCTTAGCAAATAATGAGTTTATTGGCGGAGTAAGCTTTACCTTCAGAAGTTTGTTCATCTGGCTCTCCACTACCTACTTCAATTGGTGTGTGAATTCCCTCAAGAAATACTATGACAGCTAGTTTTAGTCCAAATTCCTTAATTTTAACTTGGTCAAATTTTAGAAAGCTTCCTCTATATATGTTTACATCATCCATGATGTAATTCAGGACAACCAACACCTTAATAACGATGCAAGGGCCAGATTGCCTGCTTGACAATGAGATTGCTGGGTATATGGATATCAATATTACTCAGCGACTGCAGGGTGTAGTTGCTGAGGTAAATGAGTACATCCAAAGTGCCACTTCAGAGGTTGCTGGCCAAACCCAAACCTTAAAATCTATCTTAAGGCAACAATTGAGGTATGTAGAGGCTCTTCTTGATCAAATTATGACTGTAGATCACAGTCATCAAAGAGCCTCAGGGGCTTGAAATTCCAGTGGGCCTAAGGGTCTTGAAGGGTCAAAAAGCTGTGCGGGGGCCAAAAGATGACCTGGCTCTAGAGGCACCTGGTCCCCTAGGAACCTCCTAGGTTACTTGCTCCCCTGGTTAAAATTCCTGAGGACCCCCAATGTGATGAAATGCTCTTAGAAATTAATAAGCCTTTAATGTAAATTGAAATTATTTCTCGCAGATGTTGAGTTTACCCTGATGAGTATCCCACCATCCCTGTTACTACCTTAGGCTCCCTTGACTCCAAAATGAGAATGTCTGAGAGTTCATGAAATATACTTAAAAACACCTTGATTAGATGAGAGACAAATTAAAAACACTGGATGCTCATATCAGATCCTGATAGAATGAAAATATTGGGCCTATAAATTTCCATCTCAACCAGAAGGCTGACGCCTGTGCAAACAATCAGCGCTGAAACATGTTGCAGGATGACTTAGAAATAATATGACAACAAAGTGATCAGCAATCCCTTATGCTTATTCCAAATCTAAATTCACTGAGCCTAGCCAGGTTATTGATACTAACATTCATTCCCTTAATACGCCCATGTGTTGACTTTTGAACCCAGCTTTTAGAATAGCTTCATTCCAGGCCAAGAAAGTATGAGTCCTTCTTAAACGTCCATGAGAGTGCTAAGGAGGAGGCTACCAATACCCAAAAGGTCAAGAATATCCATAATTGCCTATATGGGATAGCTCGGGAAATTATGACCTCTCACCTTTGGGAATTCCATACCTTCCCAAGTCAAGACCGCGCTAGTACAAGAATTTAGCTCTTATTAGACCCTCTTTTATCAAAAATAAGGGTTCTAACAATTCACCTCACCAAAGGCGAAACCCCTCCAATTTTTTATACATTTTTTATATTCTAGTGCACAACCACTAGTTACTAATAAATTAGGTCACCTTAGATGACGCTATTACCGTCATCCTGTTTGCCCTTGAAGCGTGTCCTAAAGTTCAACTTCATATTATAGGAGATTAAGCAAACCTTAACTTGTATCCATTATGTCAAGGAGGCACTCAAAGAAATTCCCACGTCCATTCTGAATAAGTACTGCTCAACATTTTAAGCTCTAACTAGACCCAGAGTGCATGTGAAAGAGGCCAAGTATAAGGAGATACCCACTTTTTCTTACTGTAAAGGCTGCCAATACTTTAAGAAGAAGAGCTATAAGCGTCAATTGAAAGAGGCAGAACATGAAGTGTAAGTAAAAGAGATGTCAGCATGACTGCAAAGGCTCTTCATGCTTACACACCCCTCATGATTCCTTTAATTAAGACTGGAAGCCCCATTGAGGTCGCTAGTGGAGAAACGTGGAACTATGAGTCAAACATTGTTGATGATAAACAACTTGATTCTGCCTATTCTATTGAGGAGTTGCTAATATTTCTCACCCTTCTGCCCCAATTTGATAGTTTATTCACTTAAGTTGCAATTAAGATTTACAAAAATTCTGGTGCTCTCCATAATAGATAGTGGATCTCCAGTGAATAATATTTTCCAGTATAAAGGAAATTAAGATTTCACCTGATTTGCCCCATTACATCGAGTATGGTACCCTTGGCATCAATGAACCCACACCATTGGAGCCCATTCCGCGCTCCCCCTCTGGTTTGGACCAATAACAGTAAATGCTTTAGCCATAGCTTAGGACAATATAAGCTATGAACTATTTCAGGGTACCCAATTTCTCTGAGAGTATGATGCCATCATCCATTATGCGAAAATTCCTATACTGGCTTGGCACCTTCATGCCCTTGGTATTTGAGAAATCCAAGTGCAGAAAGATTGCTTGAAGTAATGAATATGTTTGCTGGAGACCAAAATCTGAATTGACGGACTAGAAAGTCACGTCTGAGGTTCAAGTGTAAAACTACCTACTCACATAGTTGATGGGATGGAAGGGATGCCTGTTTATTCACCCAAAAACAAGATAATTCCTTCAGGGTCGCAGAAATAGTTGATACATGTATCCATGTGAACATAGCCACCAGACATCTATTAGAAATTTGAGTGGATGATAATCCATTTGTGAAGGTGGTATTGAACTGCCTGGGTATTCTTAATCACACCTATATTGGTTCAACTTCCGTACTGCTGGATAACCTTACTTTAAAGGCTTAAACATTGGCCTAATACGCCTGTTGCCTACCCACAGTTAGTATCACTCAATGATATTAGCAGTGTTTGTAAGTTTAGAAGCCTTAGTGACTTTGGGTTGGAAGAACTCCCACAGTAGCTCTTGTCACCATCTCCATAGGAGAAAGATCTCACCTCAGAATAAAACAAAGAAAGTTGATTAGCTTTTGGAGGAGTACTCAGACCTTTTTTATATGTCTACTTATAACTTTGGCAAGACAAAGAGGTTGTGCATAATGTGGGAAATGAGAGATGCCAATTAATCTGCTCACACCCCTACTGAAAGAGCAAAGTGTAAGATGCTCAAGTCACAACTGAACTTAAGGAGCTTCTGACCTTAGAATTTCTAATACCCCCCTGAAGTCTTTGGATCCTCTTTCCTTCTCTTTTAAAAGAAATATGGGAGCCATCATGTCATCATGGATTATCTTAAGCATAACATTTTAACGCGAAAAAATGGCTATCACCTCTTATGGTTCAATATTTCCATCTGGCTCCTAGAGGGGCCCAACATATTTCTGCAAAGGACCTTGACATCAGTTACTGACAAATCAAGTTATCTACTGAGGATTGAGCCAAGTGCGCCCTTATTGGCAAAGAAGGGCTGTTTGAACCAACCCAAATGGCACAAGATATCTGTAACGCCCCTGCCACCTTCCAACGAGCTATGGATGGGCTCCTAGATGATCTAAAGATGGCTTGCATACTAGTCTACCTTGATAATATTACCGTCTTCTCCAAGAACTTCAACAGCCACTTATATTTGCTTTGTCAGGTTTTTAATCGTCTTGAAGGAGCTTCCTTAAAGCTAAAACCCTCAAAATGATTTTTCTATTTAACCTGAGTGGTGTTAATTAAGGCACAAGGTCAATAAACAGGGGATTTATGCTCTGCCAGATAAGATCGCCACCATAGAAAAAATGACGCCGACCCAAAGCATTTGAGATATTCAAGTATTCTTTGTTATGGTAAGTTTTTACAGTCAATTCATACTCCGGTTCGCTGACCTGGATAAGCCCTTGATATATCTTCTACACACAAATATATTTATTTAATGGAACCTAAACAAGATCTGGTTTTTCAATTCCTTAGGACCGCCCTCATTTCTCAGCATGTGCTGATCCACCCAAACTTTTACAACCCTTTGTATTGTTTATAAATGCCAACAGCGTAGCTTTAGGGGCTATCCTAGCCCAACTGGATGATCAACAAGTCGACTCAACTCATAGCTTATTTCCAACAAAACTCTGAGTAAGGCCAAACGGAACTACAGCATCACAGAATGCAAATGTTAAGCGGTCTTGTTAACAGTCAAACACTTCCATCTTTACTTATATTGTCCTATCTCACTATTGTCACTGACCGTGCTTCCTTAAGGTAGCTCCAGAAGATGAAGGATCCTGACAGTTGACTGTCCATATGGGCCCTCTGGTTACAGAGCTATGACTTCTCAATAGTGCATTAGCAGGCACTACTCATAAAAATGCCAATGAGCAATCCTGGATGTTTACACTAGCTGTATTGTTACCTAAAGAGAACTGCTTGTATGACTTGATTGGATGATTGTAAAAATGGGAACTGGAGCCCTAGAGATGGTGAAGGTGCTACACTCAATGACTCATATTACTCAAATACAAGGTGCCATGTTGTATAGGCAATGTAATGTGAAGTGTCTCCCCCTATCTATGACCCTACTCAAAGACTGTATATTAGATGGATATGCTTAAGTAGGTCATGGGGCAGTCAAGAAAACCTATGAGTTGTTGAGAAGGCAATGCAACTGGGATTGGATGCTCAAAACTATTCAAGAGGTTTTAGATGTTTTTCTTGATGGGCAGAACTTAGAATTGTCCAAGCCACCTTTTTTAACATGGAGTCTTTCCATACTCGCTGTATAGCACCGTTAGCGTGGACTTCATAGGGCCCTTGTCCACAGGTCTCTTTAGCCATCGCTATATAATCTTAGCCATTGACCATCTCACCAAGTGGGTAAGGCCATCTAAATACCTGCTTCCTCCACCAAAGTTACTACCTTATTCTTTTTCCAATCCATTTTCACCCGACATGGGTGCCCCCAGAGTTCTGGTATCAGGTCATAAATTGAATCTCACTTCTTAGTTGTCTAAGAAATATCCTGCTTAAATTTAACACTAACCAAAACTTTACTGACCTTATAACAAATTGATAAACGGGGCATTAGAGCGGGAAAAGGCACCCTAGTCTCTAGTCTCCAAAAAGATGCTTCCACTGATCCAATAAAATGGAATCATTACCTGACATCCACGTTGCTAGCCTATTGAATCAGCTACCAAGAGTGATCAAAATTTCCCCATTTCAGAAAATTTATGGTATGGATCTCAACTGCCTAACAGCATCCAGCCTTTGCTATAATTTTCCACTCTTAAAACTTGTGAATTGACAATGAGTGTCAGGATTCCTACCAGAGTTTAAGATTTGGATGTGTTGGCTGATAGATTATATCCAAACTGACCAAATAGCCCAAACATTGGTCAGGAATAATCCTCAACGAAATTCAACAGCTCATAATGTTGGTAATCAACCCCATCTTATGCAGTCAACTATTACTCCCTCGGAGCATCCTAATTTTGGATTCAAACCTGATCCATGAAGAGAGCTAAGACTTTTTGACTAAGATAATTAGCCTTCCCCGAATTCCCAATTTGATATACATTATAAATCTTAGCTTGGACTGCTTGGATTTGGACCAAAACACCTCCCTGATTTTGCCATATATTGCAGATTTTAAACTAATCAAGTTTTATTCCTTCTTTTCACTTTTTTAAGTAAAGGTTTGTCCATATTTTTTAGTAATTACCACTCCAGACATAGAATCTATAAAGGCTTTTTGACCAAGAAAAGCAAAAAAGGTATAATTCATCACCCAGGAGCTTTGGGTCCCCTAGATTTAAAATATTAAAGGGATACGCGTTATTACATTAGTGGTCTCAACAAAACTGGTTCTCCATGCCAGGTACTCCCTGAATTCATAGTGAGAATATAAAATAAACAAAAATATGTACAATTTGGTGTCTGATCTCTTTTTAGACCTGGAAGCCATAAACTCTTGGATAATTACCCACTATGATGCTTGGGATGGAGCAACATTTCTCACCCTTTGAGCAACACCGACTTAAACCTCAAGATGTGACTACTGAGCTCAAAAGTGAAATTCAGCAGTTATCCCCTCATGTTGCCAAATATTTTTCCCTTCATGCTACCCATGATCGGGTAGAATCACTAATTAGGAATATTAACATCTTACAAACTAAAGTGGACGCCCTCCACACTTACAAAACGTCAAGGAATATCAGTTTTTATTTAGGTGAAAACGTTCCTAGAATGTCATTTCACATTGTTTGGCTATAACCCCCCAGTGGCACATTCATAGCGTCATTCAAAGAGAAGTACTTCCCAGAAAAGGAAAATTTTCTCTATCTTATTTTGTTATATAGTGCTATGGAGGAAGCCAATGACACCCAACGTCTCAAACACCTAACTAACTGTCTTGATCGTTTAGCATATGACATTATGGTACCTAATCTAATGCATTGCCAGGCTTGGGATGACGCTAAGACTGCCTTGCTTCGGGAATTTGGGAGCGACCTAACTTTATCCAACCAAAAGCAAACTTTTATGAGTATAAGCCTTAATCAGGGAGAAACTGACATTGAGTGCTCACCGTTTTTACCTTGAAACACAAACGTTGGTCAAAGGAAAACATCTTACTTTAGATCATGCTATCACTGCATTGTTTTCATTATATAGAATATGCCTAACATTTCTACTTTTACATAAAGCGGTGAATTCTAGATGAAAGTTCCATCTATATATTATTTAAGCTACTTTGGAGATTCCAGCGGAGCTACTCAAACCTACTGGGCCCACTTGTTTTGGTAATTACAAGCCTTGGCCCCAAGTGCTAGCAGTTACACCACTCAAGTAGCCTACTCCTGAATTATACTGTACCTATTGCAAGAGAACAAACCACACTGTAGACTTTTGCCACGTCCTTCAATATAAGTCGGCAAAAGATCAGCCAGTATAGGACAAGAGGCTCCTTATGCTAACAAAAATCAAGTGCCTCTAGATCCTTGTTCTAGCTCTAGCTCTATTCACAGAACTTCAGGATGTTTTTTGATGGCTGCGCCTGCAGAAGTTGACGCACCTCTGTCTATTAAAGGAAATAAAAAATCTCCACATTTCTTACTTTTATGTTGGGCAGTTTCCCAAACAAATTTTGGCCTTTAGCTCTTATATGGAAAGCCAAACACCGGAAGATAAAACTAACAAAAGCCTAAAACAGCCCCAAGCTTGGCTGCGGAAGAATCCACCATTTGCTAGCTACAAATTCCTAAATACAGTTTACTCGCTGTTAATTTCCAGTTCAGATCTTTAGTGGTTCAAGTTGAGGTATCATACATAAAGGTTAAAGTCCTGGCAATAATTGACACTGGATCCCTGGTTAACATTATTTTCCTCCTATTTTTCATAAATGAAAATGTCATCCGACTTGATTTATGAAGCTGAATATGGTATAGCTGGTAATCAGCCAACTAAGGCGATAGGAGCATATTATGCTTTGACCCTTCAATTTGGGAAACTTTTAATTATTGCCCCTGCCATTGCATTAGAAAACAATACTTATGAGTTGCTTATTGGAGTCCATATGATGCGGGAGTTTAACTGCATCATTAACCACAAAGAAAAACACCTGGCCCTATTAGGGGATTGGATCCCATTAATATTAAAACTCCCTGTCAAAAGTAAAGGAGCCACAAAAAATGGACATGCCTCCTTGAATACCCGTCCTCCATTTGAAATCAAATACCAAGTCCTAGGGGAAAAACTAAGTTATCCTGGGAGGCAGTGGATGCCAAAAAATGGGATTCCTCTATATGCCTCACATCATATCGCATTACCTCTGGCTCACAATTTATTGTGGATATGGGGATCAAGATTTTATTCTCTTCTAATCAATTTTTGGAGTTAAGTGGACACCCAAACCCTTTAATACAAGAGGCGTTACCTGCCTGGGTATTTTGGATCCTGCCTATGGAAAATCTATCTCTATCATACTAAGGAATTTAATGAAGTAATGCCTCTAGTCCCTTATCATGCCCCTATTGCTTATGTAAAAGTATGCACCATTAAGAATATCACCAATGTGAGCTGTTTTGGCCCATTACAGGATAGGATTTGATCCCCTACCCACCATAGGTCTGGTCAAAAGCAGTATTATAGATAATCTTACCACTAACGAACGCCAGAATGTCAAAGACCTTCTTGAGGAGTATAGCAATATTTTTCCCTTGGGACTAAGTTACAGAAAATGTCACGGGTAATTCACCAAATTAAAAATGGAGGCTCACCCTCAATTTATATTCTGACCATAATGAAAATCCAAAGTTGAGTAAGCTCAGGTGGCCTTAGAGTTACAGCAACTGTTAAAGTTAGCTTTACTAGTGCCTTCTGAAAGCCCATGAGCTTTCCCTCTCTTATTAATTAGGAAGAAGGATGGTAGCCACTATGCTGTCATGTATTATCGCCGCTTCAATTTTATCACATAATAAGACAGCTATTCATTGCCGCATATAGATATTCTTTACGCTTAATGTCAGAGTCACGCTATTTCTCAGCTATGTATCTCGCCAGTGGGTACAGGAAAATCAACTTGTCACCAAATCCTGAAATATGCGCTCTCATCTTGAGCGAAGGACTATTATAAACACTTGAATGCCTCAGGGGTTATGTAATGCCCCTGCTACCTTCCAACGCGCCATGGACGGACTTTTGGGCGACATAAAACGCTCCTGTGAGCTAGTTTATCTTGACAATATTACCTTTTTTGATAACCTTTACCAAAAATATAGACCACCTCAGGAAAGACTTTCAGTGGTTACAGCAATAGTTGGTAAAATTATATTCGTCTATGTGCTCTTTGTTACAGAGTGAGATGGATTCTTTGGGCTATAAGGTAAGTAAAGCTGGGATATTCCTGATGGATAACAAGGTCCTGGCCATTTATAAAATGTCCCCTCTAAATCCCTACAAGGCGTACAAATTTTTTTGAGGATTGTGAGATATTATCACCAATTTATTCCCACTTTGAAGACACCTCCGAGCTTCTAGTGTATCTACTGAAGAAAGGGATACCCTTTCAGTGAAAGAAAGATCAACAACAGGCCTTTGACCTGTTATGCATTTCTCTCTCCCATTCTCCAGTATCTATTCACTTGAATTTGATAAATCCTTTCCCCTCTTTACTGATACTAGCAACATAGCCATCAGAGCCATACTATCCCAACATGATGAAACTTAGTGACCATACTATTGCCAATTATAGCAAGACCTTATCCAAAGCCAAACGAAACTATAGCGATACAGAACGCAAATGCTTGGTGGTCCTACTGGTTATTAGGAAATTCTAACCTTATTTATATGGAAAACATTTCACCATAATTACTGACCATGCCTTCTTGTGATGGCTACAACAAATGAAGGACCCCAACGGGAAATTAGCCCAATAGACGTTAAAACTTCAAAACTAAAACTTCTCCATTATCCATTACTCAAATCACTTACAACAAAATGTGGATTGCCTATCTTGGCATCCCATTTTAACTTTAACTGGCCTTAAAGTGGATTGACTCTACAACTTCCTAACACGATTTCAGAAATCGAAGAATGAATCCACAACCCTTCAGAAAGAATTAGAGAAGCAATTGGCAAATCTTTAAGAAAAAATGGCAAATCTGTAAACTTAATCCAAAAAGTGTGTGCCCCATGTATGATCTTTGCTCAAAATGACGTCATATTAGAGGGACATCAGCTAATCAGCCATGATGGAATTTGGAAAACCTACCAGTGGCTTAAAACACAATGTTATTGTAAAGTAATGCTTGTTCTATTCCAGGATGTATTAGAGTTCTACCTGGTATACAAAAGTCAGGATGAACCTAATCCCCAATCTCAACATCCAGTGGTTCCACCCTATGAGCCATTCCATATCATTAGCATTGATGTTGCAGGAGCTCTTCCTTGATCCTCTGATGGTCATAAATTCCTCCTTCTAGCCATGGACTATTTAACTAAGTGGATTGAAGCAGTATATCTACTTTCAGCTTCAGTAAAGGCTTCCGCCATGTTTTTGTCTAGTCAGATTATCACTAACACGGGTGCCCTAATATCATTCTTTCTGATAATGAGCAAAATTTCCAATTGACGCTGGTGAAAGATTTAGACAAAATGATGGGAACCACATGCGTATTTTCTGCCCCCTACCATCGTGCAACCAATGGAATAGTAGAGCAGGTAGATAGCACCCTAACTGCAACCTTCCAGAAAATGGCTATTGCTGAACCCCTTCATTGGCACAAAATTCCTAGTGAAATTCTGACCTATAAGATCTGCTATCATTAAATAACAAAGATGTTGTCTTTCCAAGCATTATATGTCAGAAATCCTTATCTGCCTTTTAAAATACAGGATATGCTTGACCAAGCCTCCCCCTAAGCCCCTGAAGACATTATGTAGAGTATTGCCAATGAAATTATCTGACTCCAGGCCCTGGCTTCCAAAAACCTATCTACTACAACTAATAGAGAAAAGATTCAATTAAATGATAAACATGACACTCTACACACCTTCCAACTGGGTGACCCAGTCCTTTTCTATCTTTATTGGCCTTGAGGTCATAACCAAATTGGGTATTAAATGGTTATGATCTTAAAAAGATAATTATAAGAAGGTGCAATGAAGATTCAAATGTAGAGGTTGTTCATGGTACAATAAACTTCATCCATAGTCATTTTCTCCATCCATTTTTCCCCCTTACACTAAGATTTAGAGGGGGGCATTGTTGGGATTCCTACTAAATTGAAAATTTAAATGTGTTGGGTGATGGTAATTGAAACCAAATCAACCAAATAGCCCAAACATCAGTCAGGGATAATCCCTGGAGAAATTTAACAGCTCTAAGGGTCAGGGATCAACTCTCACTTACGCGGTTAACTATTGCTCCTTTGGAGCATCCTACTTTTGGGATGCAAACCTGATCCAAGCGGTGAGCTAAGCCTATTTGTTTGAGATAATTAGCCTGCTGCAGAAACTCTGATTTGAAATATTTTATAGATCTTAGCTTGTACTGCTTGATTTGGACTAAAACACCTTCCTGATTCCCCTTGTATTGCAAACTTTAAACTAATAATGTTTACTCTCTTCTTTTCATATTTTTAAGTCTAATGGGTCCACATTTATTAGAAACTAGCATCCAGATACAATCTTTGCTATGGTACTTATATCTTACTGGAAATCTAAATTAATTTATTTTTTATATTGAAAAATGGCTATCAATATGTTCAGAAACTATTAAACCTATTTATATTCCAGCATTCAACCACTTAGCCAGATTTAATTAAGCCTATCAATTTAGCTAAATTATTATACAATTATCTGAAACTATTGAGCTCATTAAATTAACCAGAAAATAAAACACCACTCATCAAAAGCCAATTGAACTTACACAACAGCCAAAAACTACCAAACACTATCAAAACCTTTGAAACTATTAAATTAAACTATTTGAAAATGCTCAACCAAAATGCTGTATAATCATCATTAGAAAATTTATATTTTAGATTTTATATAGTGCTGTTATTAAATTTATATAATTTTATTGAAAATATTATATTACTATTCCCAAACTTTATAAAGTACTTGTGTCAAGTTTGGCAATTTTTTTATTGGCTCATTAAAATTAAATCATATAAAACAAAGAAACTTTGATACTTTTGTTAACAAAAGGTTAGGCTAATTATTGTTGATATGCAGTTTAACACAGATTTGTTTGTGGGTTTAAAGTTTACCAGAGATCCTAATTGATTCTTTTTTTTATTAGATGGTTATCAATAAAATTAATAAACCAAATCCTATTGAATTAATATAAAATACCATCCACTCATCCAAAACCAATTAAATCTATCAAATTTACTAAAACATTAACCATTTACCTGAAAACATTAAATCCATTAAATCAACAAAAATATACCAACCTTCACCCGGCTAAATCCAATTGTGAACTTTTAAATGAAATAAAAACTACCAACCACTTATCGAAACCTATGAACCTATCGAATTAAACTGAATAATGACAAAATGCTAACCAAAATGATTTAATTGCCATTAAGATCTTATACTTTTTTCAATCTTATATAAAACTTTTATTTTAATTGTTATTTTTTTTGGAAAAAATAGCTTATGACAGTTCCCTAAATTTATAGAGTATTTTGTACTAGTTTGGTGATTTTAGGTTCATTTATATATGAGATAATATGTTCTCCATATATATACATATATACACACAACGATTTATATATATTAAGATTATGATAAACCAAAAACCTCTTAGATAAAACCATTAAATGTTTAATTAAACAATCACCAATCGCTTTGTAAAACAAAACAAGATGTAATGAAACAACCAAAAAAACACCAACCAATTACCAAAACTAACTACCTTATCAAATTAACCAATCATTAATTGCTTAATTAAAACTGTTAAACTTATTAACCAAACCAAAACCACCAATCTCTTTCCAAAACATTTAAATTATTAAATCAGCCAAATAATAAACTTCTCAGCTGTAACAATATAATGATCTACTTAATTAAATATAATCATTGACATACTGAATGACTGACTGACATCTGAAACCTTTGAGTCTGATAGGTTCATACTATTTGGGTGAGTGGGTGAAAATTGGTAAAATAATATCAAATCTGAAACTATTGGTTATAATAGGGTAAATCGATTTAGGTAAGTGGATGAGATATGGCAAATATTAGCTAATAATTCGCCAATTTGCTCACCTGAAACTAATTGAATCTGATAAGTTCAATCTACTTGGGTGAGTGGGTGAAAATTGGCAAAAAATATTAAGCCTGAAACTATTGAGTATGATAGGTTCAATCTATCTTGGCAAGTGGATGAGATTTGGTGTTGGGGAACTAAAGGATTCTGATTTATTCCCCAATGGGTTTTGAGCAATGGAGCATAACTCTTAGGGATTTCAGGATCATCAATTCAGCTGTTGTCACCTGTCATCCTGGGTGTTAATGACTTATAACGCCCAGGTAAGGATATTATTTTAAACTGAAATACAAGGAACACAACAGGAAGTTAATGTCATGAAAATTGCAGAAGAAGTTTAGACTAGCCTGCCAGTCAGGATGCGTAAGCACCCAAAAAGCAAGCCAGAATGCCAGAGGCATTGCCACAAATATGACGTTGTTTGGAGCCAGGCATTGGGAAACGATTTTATGTTGGTGCAGGGCAATAGTGAATAGCAACCCAAGAACGAACCAAATAGAGACTGCTCCAAACACTGGAGGTTTTGCTAGAGGGGTGGTACCACAAACACAGTTTCTACAAAGTCACTAGTAGATAGAGTTAATTCAACTGGGGAGACAAGGGGGCGGATCCTTGCTTGGAAATGATGGATGTAAGGCCACAAGGTCCCAGTATATTGTTGGCAAAAGTTTGTAATGACAGGGTTGAATTGCCAGAAGTATCTAGCTCGCTGAATCCAGTTTATGACGGTGGGGGCCATAGTGACCATTAACACTGGTTGAACCATCTGGTATAAGGGCCAACAGGCAACCAGAAAGAAGCCATCAGGAATGCGGACAGTAAGATATCAATAAAATTAAAATTGATAGTTCTAAGGCAAAATTTATTATAAGGAAATTAAAGAAAATCAACCAACAATTTTCTCAATTTGATGCAACTGATTAAATAGTGGTCAATTTATGCGGGGACAAGTTGGGATTGAGACCCTCAATTTCTACCTAACCAGCGAATTATTCAGGATTGGGGGTGGATAAGTTCACTGGGAACTGACATCAAAGAATTTGGCAGCAGGCTGAGTCACTATCAGTTTGAACTTAAATGCCTGAACTGAGGCTTAGCTACATTTCTGACCATTGGCGCAACAGCGTTTGGCCTGACGAGCAGCAGGAACCCCCAAGGCCACCCCACATGTGGAAGTCACAATTGGTTGGGAATGGGTTTGGGATGCCCAACCTGCCCATTCCCTGTCGCTGGGCTGTTTGTTTGGTCAAAAGTGTTGCATTTGCCGCAAAACCCAATTTGCTGGAAGGGAGCTTTAAACCCTCATTAATGGTGTCCGATGCTACTACCTGCATGTTGAGGATCATCTCTGCCAATTTTAAAGGGGGTCAATTTTTATGATCATGGTGTTAGCCAAATCAAAACTTTCAGCAATTCTGGCCGATAAATCAGTATTCATCCCTCTTTTGACTATATGGGATCTGATCATTGGGCTTATTCCCACTCAATTTAGGACCGATCAATTTCATTTTGGCAATATCAGCTCAGATTACCCTGATTAGATGTACTAGTTCTGCTAAGGTGAGTGTGGGCACCGTGGGAGGGATCTGAAGCGGGAGGGCTGTTACCCAGAGCTCATCTACCACGTGGGCAAGGTCACCATGGGTAATGAGGGATACAGCCACCCTCTTCAATACCTTCTTACTTGGGAATGGGAAATGAGCCTAATCAACACTCAGGGATGTTCCCCAAGACTTACAGACAAGCTTTATAATCTGATGCTTTATTGTGATAAAAAATAATTATACCTGTTTCTGGGGATATTTCAGTGACTAGAATGTAATAGGATAATCAACTGAACCAAGATAAAAATGAATATTCATCAAATGGGGAATTACTATTTACAGTGGATTATAACGGAATTACTAATTTGTTCAACACTCCCCTATTCATTATTATAATGGTAAAGTTTAGGCTGATTTCCATTGATGGTTGAATGATATGGCACTCTCTTTTTTTTAGTACTAGATGGTCCCGATATGGCACTCTCTTAAGGGCTTCTAGATTGTAGTTTCCATAGGTAAGTACTTTGGTAACTCTAAACGGCCCTTTGAAATGTAATGAGTTTTCTTGGAGTGGGAATTCAAAAGTTATTTTGACACATGAGGACTAGGTCTCCTACTGTAAAACCCTGGATGGTTTTAATTGTGGTTGTCATAGTTGGTCTTTATTTGATGGGCATGATCCTGTACCAGTTTCTCTGTTAGACCGTTTTAAGTGGTGAGTTGATGGGAAATTGTTTCTGAGTTGCCTGGCCAATGGGTTGGGCTGGAACATTATTACAAACAGTAGTTTATATCATGTACACTTGGTAGTTTTATGGATTTTAGTTCAATATGCCCAAAGGATTGCGGGTAAGCATTCAGGCCATTTATCAGGGTTGTCTGTGATGCAACATTCCAGAGCATTCATCAGTATTTGATTCATCTGTTCCGTTAGGCCATTAAAATGAGGATTATATGCTGTTGTCATGGAGTGATGAGTGTGTACCTGGGCCAACATTTCCCCAGTTAATTTATTATTAAAATGTGACCCCCAGTCAGTCAGAATAAGTCGATGTGGTACATAGATAGTAAATATCTCTTCATATAGGAACTGGGCTGTGGTGGCTGCATCAGAACGGGTAACTGCTTTAGCAACAGTCCAATGGCTGAGGTATTTGGTGGCTACTAGAATATTCTTTGATCCTTCCATGGCAACTCTTAAAGTTCCCACAAAGTCGAGGTCCCACATCTCAAATAGTCTGGGTGTTGCTATAGGGTTCAGGGTTTTTGGGCACCTGGCGACTTAGCAAAGACTTGGCAGGCATGGCATGTGGATACGTAGTTGCTAACTTCAGTGTAGGCATTTGGCCACCAGTATATAGCGAAGAGTCTCAACCATGTGGCTTGTACTCCAGTGTCCAGCGTCATCATGGGCCTCCTTTGTCCGCTGAATGCATTATTTTCTTGGAACCACATGAACCACTGATCCTTTGGTACGTACATACAGGTGCCCTTCAAATAATATAAATTTTAAACAACTTTTCCTAGATGATTGTATATCCTGGATATCACTTGAAACTTCAAAGTCTTCTAGGAACTTCCATATTTGCAGGAGCTCGTTCTTGATATCAACCTCCCCATATGGAAGATTGCTGGTCCTGATGGGTTATTGTGTATTCGAGATAACCCATCCGCTACTGCGTTGAGCTGTCTAGAGAGGTGCTCGAATTTTAAATAAAACTTTAGTAGCTCATATATAAAGATTATCTGGCGCCAATTTGGGATGTGATTATTTAGCAGAAAACTTAAAGCTGAGTTGTCAGTGAATACTGTGACCTGCCAGTCCAACAGTAATATTGGAATTTATAAAGAGCGAACACTACGTCTAGAACATCTTTCTCATATGTTGAGTAGTTATATTCCTCTGGGGCAAGTTTCTTGGATATGAATTAGTCAGGTAGGTACTTGTTTCCTCGTAGCTGTGTAAGCACAGCCCCAATGGCTGAATCACTGGCATCTGTGAACACCTGAAATTCTTCATAAATATGGGGAAGATCAGGATGGGAGCTTGAACTAATGCATTTCTCAGTATGAAAAAACTCTGGTGGGCAGCATCACTGAAGTCCCAAGGGGTTCCCTTCTTCTGGAGCTAGTACAATGTAGTAGCTACCTTGCTAAATCTTGGAATAAAGGCCAGATAAGAGTTGACAGTTTCCAGAAAACAAAGGAGGTCAGCTGGATTGTTTGGGATGGGCCATGTAGTTATGGCTTTCACCTTAGAGGGGTAAGTTCGTTTTCCTTCTGGCGAGATAATGTGCCCTAGCAGCTTCAGCTCTCTAGTTCAGAATATCAGCTTTGATTCATTAATGTCAAGGTTTGCTTCCTTAATCCGATGGAGTACTGCTTCTAGATTCTGCAGGTGTTGATTGAAATCAGTGGAATAGATGGTGATATCATCAAGTTAAACAGTGACACGCCAGCATGTTAATTTACGGAATTATTCATCCCTAACCTTTTGGATGGTTCTAGGAGCTCCAGTAAGGCCAAAGGGCATTCAAGTGTATTTAAACTGTCCAAATTTGGTGACAGACGCCGTTTATGGGATACTCTTCCTCCATTGCCAGTTGATAATATCCAGAGAGCAAATTGATATGGTGAAGTAATGTGCGCCTTCCATGATGTTGAAGATTTCTGTGATAATTTGGAATTGGGTATGCATTTATCATTGTTACTTAGTTTAGAGGGATGTAGTCAATGCACAAGCGGAGTTTTCCATTCTTTTTGGGGACAACTACGACAGGGAACTTCCAAGGTAATTGAGAGGGGCGTATGAGGTTACTGGATAGCCTTTCTTGATCTCTGCTTCAACAAATTTTTCTCATGCTTGTGGCAGGCGGTAGACTAATCTGAAAATGGGTTTAGCATCATCGACATCAAACTGGTGTGAACCCAAGGTTGAGAGGAGAACATTATCGCCATTGTGGCAGAAAAGTGTCTCAAATTGTCTAAGTAGTAGTGATAGATTTGCCTTTTGCTGATCCTCCAAGTGGGATAGGGCATTAATTTTTCTATCAACTCATCACACCAATAGGTAGACAGTTATGCAGGGGTAATAGATGGCCTTTCTGGGTTGAAATATGTAACAGTCAGAGGCTTCATTACTTTTTCTGTCTGCATAAAAATTGGTTCAACTCAAACCTGGCATGTTTTCCAAACTCCTTTATGGCCTGTTGGGTAAACAACGTGATGTGGTTGTGATAAAAAACTACTGCATCAATATAGCTGATTTTGCCAGCTATCTCCACAGGAAGGTCAAATACTTGACCACAACAAGATTTCGAGTTCCACCAGCCATCAGCAAGACCAAGTCGCTCTGAAGGATTTCCTCAAATCCAATGTCCAGAAGGAACTTCTTTGTCATAATATTCTCTGAGGAATCTGTATTGAAGAGGATGGGCACTATATATTCAAAGAGGGACTTACATGGTGCGGGGTGCTCCTGTATTGGTAAGTAGGGACTCCTGTTTTGCGCCTCCATTTTGAAGCCAGGTTAGACCAATGGCTTTATGAAGGTCTTGCCGTAATGCTGGGCTGGTCTTACACAGGTCCTCAAGGGGTATTGGGATAATTATCTCTTCTAAAATCTTTGTAGCTGAGACCCCTTTAGGTCAGTGTCAAGATTCCAATATGACTGGACGATCATCCCTGAAGAATTATGATGGAGTGGTGAGAATCCGCCAACTAGGGTAATATTTATAAGTATTTGAGTGCCTTGAGATGAGGCGATATTGGATTATAAATGGGCTGTTATTGGATCGCCTCCAATTAAGGTAATAAGTCGATGTTGTCAATTGATGTATGTAATTTAGATCGTTTCAAATTAGGGCATTTTAGAGTTGAAGAATAACAGCCAAAGCCAATGGGAATCTGTGGAATAGAATAGTCTAAGCTATGATAGCAGTATCATATAAAGCCACTGTATATAGGCGAGATGGGTGATTGAAAGAAGAAGGTTGTTAATAGTAGAGAGGGAACTGAGCAGCGAGAGGTCGCTATATTTATTAAAATAAATAAAATTGTCATTGGGGCAATTGCTCCTAAATTTAGTATATTTCGTGTGTCCAAAGGACCAATGATCCCCAAATTGTCTTCCTGTTGTTCAGTGGGTTTGACCTTTGTGACCCTTTCGGCGAATCCCAATGATACTGCCTAAAATTATAACAGTGGTGCTCATTACTGGGGGCACATCGATCAACCACTAAAAACTCAAAATCTACATTCATCGGTTTTGTCTCATAAAGTCTGCGTTGCTGGGAATCTTCATGAAGCGCTGCAACTGCCAATTATGAAGAGCTCAAACTCTAGATGCAGCGCTCAGGAAACGGGATGAACCTCTTCAAGAACTAAATGCCGTTATGAACCAGCTTGATAGCACATTTAGTCAAATGCAAATTCTGGGACAACAAAACAAGGAACTTGCCAGTTGTTTGAATGACACCACCGAACAACTGCAATATGTGTATCAGAAATTGACCAGTTCCTCCCAGCCATCTCATCGGGAAGAGGAAGGACAACAAGGGGGACAATACAAGGAGGAATATGACGTTAGTCGGAGCTTATTACACCCAGGATGGTAGCTCTGAATATGAGTATGAGTCAGAGTGCCAATTTCCCAAGTGATGGCAGTGCTACCCATGACAGAAGGCCATGCTACCTCCGAAAAAGGTGGACATCTCAACTTCTACTGGACCAACTTCTCATTGAGAAATTGTTTTGGATCATGACCCATTCCTCAGTATGCCACATAAAGTCATGTATGGGATGAGGAGGTTATTATTGAGAACTGCCTCAATTTGATTAAAATGGGAACATCCATGGCTTCTTTAAACAGTTTGAATTTTCAGCAGAAGGCGGATATGATTGATGAAAATCAATATGTTGATATCTGCCTTAGATGTTAAGAGAAGATCAATTCACCTGTTACCTACTAAGCAACTCTGTTACCCACAGGATGTAAAAGATACCATGCTTCGCCTGTTTAGGGGCACCTCAAAGATGTCACAGCAAAAAGCAGAATTCTTAGAGATTGGATTCTGCCATAACAAGACTCTCATGGAATTTGCTGACCGATCACAACAGATGCTCGCATGCTGTTTGGGCAGGATACTTATTGAAAGCCAACATGTGCATCGCAATGACCTCCACAAGGAAGCCATACCAAGAGCTTCACAATTTTATTTCGCTGATTCTGGACGACGACGTTCCGCTGCTCAAATATTGTACAGTTTTTGCGTCTCTCATCCCCTAACCTTTCACCAACAAATATGGACTGGAAACCTACCACTTCTGCTGTACCCTCTTATTCAGGAGAATACACTTATCTGGCCCACGTTCCACCTAGCAACCTACAGCCTTATTATAATTCTGCGTCTCATCCTCGGTTGTATTATATATAGTTTGACTAATGCTGGGGCCATTACATAAATTGTCAGAAACCTAACTACCAACCAGGACCTAGTTATACCAAACGCCAGCAATCATCCTACCAATATGGCCCTGGTCATGCCAAACAACCCCAAACTTTCTGACCTAGACCCTCTTATGAAAATAAAGGACGTGGCTCATATGGAGTTAGCTGCTATGAATGTGGTCACCCTGACCAATTGGCACAAAGCTTCCCTAACCGTCATGTGCATTACATAAAACAAGATCAATACTACCAGGGAAAACTGGAGCGGAATAATGATGACACTTTTTACTTCTGCGACCCCAACTCCAAAGTTCCCTGAATAATTAGTAGTATATCCCATGAAAGTCCCTCAGTACAATGATAAGATTTTATACCAGAAGCCAGTTGGAAGAGAAAATTTATTAACACAACCTCAGGCCAATGCCGCGGAGGATGAAGGATCTTCAGAACAATTGAAGCCGTACGCCTGCCAGATGCTTAGTCAAGCCTCCTCAGACAAGCTGGACCCCTCTTCCTATTCATCTTCCCTGTACAAAGTAAACTTCACATTTTTGGTAGACGCTATAATCCAAGATTACTCCAAAGTCAGTGAAGGGATAATGAGTTCTCTTGGAAGAAGTGATCATGTAAATGTCCATGTATTAAACAGTCAATATTAAGAGTGGTTAGCTGAGCGGGTAGAACTGCTTCCACCCCTAGTGCAGGTTTGAGTTCAAAACCTGTACTGGCTAGAAAACATTCTCAGTGTGGTATATTTGTCCCAAGGTCGACCCACCTTGAATAATTTTAAACAGTCAATATCCTTCTAATTCCAAGTGTAAATAAAGTGATATTATTGTGAAAAAAGTAGAGTTTGCGCTATATTAGATATAGGCGCTCTTTGTAAACATAGTTTAACACTAAGTTGATGGCGAAGTTGATGTTTAACCTGAAGTGAACCATTAGTGGTGTATGGAACTGGTAGAACATAAAGCACCATCTCTGAGGGACCATACAGTGCGCTACCCTTGCAGTTTGGGTCCATTGTAATTGTACTCTGGCAATTGTGCTGTCAAACAAAAATACGACTTGCTAATTGGAACTGCTTTCCTGTGGCATTTCTGGGCTGTCGTTTATATGACGGAGGAGACCCTTGCAATTTTGGGAAAACAAATACCAATTTACTTTTCCTCTAGTGTAATGCCGAAGGATCCAGTGCACATGGACTACATCAACCTTGAATATAGTAATGGAGTGATGCCAGTTTGCTAACATTGACTGAAAAGCAAGACTAGGCCCCTCCCACAGCAGATATATGAATACCAAGGGCTACCTCTCTGAGCTTTAGGGCCTATATCTATTTCTTCTGGACACCAATTTTTAGTGAACACTGACTTAAAAAATGGAAGTGCCTGCTGGGATTTATGGGAAAATCCTTGGTCCCTATCATTAAATATGGCTTGAGCCTCATGTGGCTCCAGGGATTATACTCCCAGGGCATGGATAAATCAAGGTTTTATTAGCAAATCTTCAGAATGAACTAATGCAAATCCGCTTACACAAAAGGTGGCATATTTATACTTGACTCCAATTGAGGAGGTCCTTCAGGTTCATGATTTAGGTTATTAATGAATTTGGCCTGACAGCTGAGTCACCGGCTGGTGTAATGATAGTGGTACCATGGAATAACTTAATAACGCTATTGGAAGAACAAAAGGATCAACTGATAGCTTTGTTCAAAGTACAAAGAGATTTTTGCCAACAACAATCATGATCTAGGGTGTGCTCAGGGTTGGTCCATCAATTGGACACAGGAAATCATCCTCCTATAAGGTCTTGGCCAATCTGTCAATAGAGGACATCAGAAAACATTGTAACTGAGGAAAGTGATAAGTTGCTGGAGCAAGGAATGCTCAAACCCTACAAGAGTTGTGGGCTTCACCTATTCTGATTGTAAAGAGAAGAACAAGAATCAACTTCATAGTAATAAACTACTGGAAGATCAATAGTATTACAAAAAATGACTCATACCCTTTACATAGATTGACATTGCTTTGGATTGGTTAAAGGGAGCCCATTACTTCTTAGTGATGAACTTGATATCAAGTTACTGGCAAATTGAGTTACCCACGATGGAACAGGAGAAATGCGTTGTAATTACATCCAAAGGCCTTTTAAAACCGACCCAATGCCCCAAGGGCTGTGTAACGCCCTAACTACGTTCCAACAAGCCATGTACATGTTCTTGGTGACCTGAAGCTGTCGTGTGACCCCATATACCTTGACAATATCAATGGTTCTCCTGAACCTTTTCAGAGAACCTTGATCATCTAGAAGAAGTATTCTGCCAGCTCATTGAGGCGAACATCAAAATTAAGCCTTAAAAAGTTAACTTATTCACAGATCAGTTGGAATACTTGGGGTTTGTGTTAGACTCTAAGGGGTTGAAACCACAGCTGGCCAAGGTGGAGGCTATCCGAAAAATGACTACACCTAATAGTAAATGTGACATACAGGTATTTTTGGGAATGGTCAGCTACTACTGGCGCTTCATCCTTGACTTATTTTATATTATGGGGCCACTATCTGAGTTGTTAAAAAAGGACGCCATGTTCAAATGGACGGAACGCCTTCAATACACCTTCAACAAACCTTGGACGGTGCTGATCAGTGCTCTGGTGCTATGCTATCCAAACTTTGATATGGAGTTTATCGTTCAAATGGATGCGTCCCTTTACGCTGTTGGGTCGGTCCTTTATCAAAAAGATGACGAGGGAGAGGAGCACCCCGTTGCATTCTTCAGTAAAAGTCTGAACTTCCATGAGCATAATTATACTGTGACCAAGTGGGTGTGCTTAGTGGTAATTTATGCATATAAAAAAATCTAGGGTTTACTTGCGTGGGGTAAAGTTCAAGGTTGTAACTAATCACACGTCATTACATTAGTTGCAGATCCTAAAGGAGCTTGAAGGAAATTTAGCTCAATAAGCTTTTAAGCTTCAGGCTTTTGACTTTATGATCCTTCACCGCATAGGAGTTAAGCATCAGAACGCTGACTATTTATTTTGATTGCTGACCATTGCCGTGATAGCGAAGTTTCAGTGATGTGATGTACAATAAGATGCTCAGCGGAAAAAACATTGATGAACCACCCCAAGTGATCAAAGCGTTAATCGAGATGCAAGTGAATACCTTCCAATGAGTGGGGGAACTGTATAAGCGGATTGGCAAGACTATGGTGAATTTTCCGTGACCTTAGCACAGCCTGGGATTATTATGAGCGCCCACAAGGCAGTCAGACATGGTGGGATGCGCAAGACAATGAGTTGTTGTGCCCTCAGTACTATTGGGTAAGTATGAACTTTGATGTGCTTGAGACCATTTCCTGTTGCCACCAGTGCCAAGTGGAGCTTTTATTTTGCCAGAAGACCTTATACTTGCTAGTGAAACCACATTTTGCTTAACATACAAGTTTCTCTTGATGTCATTGGGCCTCTTCCAATGGAAGCCAAACGGTGTAAGTTCATTCTGGTGGTTATTGACCACTTGACTAAGTGGGTTGAAGCGTGGGCAATATGGGATCTGGGGGCAGTCACAGTGGCCAAGTTCTAAATGAAATGTATTATCCAGTGACATGGCTGCCCTCGGTTCATTCTTACTGATAATGGAACCAACTTCACCTCGCACATCCTCCTCAAATTGAATGAGTCCATGAGCATCTGCAGGGTTCTGATGACTCCATATCAACCTGAGTCCAATGGATTGGTCAATTGGGTTAATGGGTCACTGGTGAACATCCTTAGGAAGCTGGTACACTATAGACCCTCTTATTGGAGCTCACTCCTGTCTACTGCAGACTTTGCTTACAACATCAGCTACCAATCTGCTATGGGGAAGAGCCCTTTTCAACTGTTAAATGGTCGGCACCCCACTCTTCCAGCATTGCTTTATTTGTGTGTAGAAGATACTGGAGTAATGGATCCCCACTATTTCTGGATGAATTTAGCTGACACATTGATCAAGTTGCAAATGGAAGTGTACTCATTTAGCTTGGGTAAGAATGTTAGAAATCAGGCCACTGATCAGGTACAACATAGTGGGTTGACCCAATTCTGAGAAGGTGAGATGGTTTTGTTCCATGACCAGTATGGGTTTGGGCAGAAGCACAAGCTGGCCAATATCTGGGTTGGTCTGTTCAAAATAAATGAGAAAACTAGTGTCAATGCATATATTATCAAAACCCCAGCAAGTGGTCAGATCATTGATCAAGTATACACAGAGTCTCCAGTATATAAACAATAGGAGGCTCATTGTCCAGTCAATGGGGGATTATGTTGAGATTCTGATATGACTGGTCGATCAGCCCTGAAGAGTCATGACAGAATGGTGAAAATCCAACGACTAGGGTAATATTTATGAGTATTTGAGCACCTTGAGATGAGGCGATATTAGTTTATAAACAGGTTGTTATTGGATCACCTCCAAATAAGCAATAAGGTGATGTTGACTTTGATGAATGTAATTTAGATCACCTCAAATTAGGGTGTTAGAAGAATTGGAGAATAACATATGAAACAATGAGAATCGGCAGAATAGAATAGTCTAAGCTATGAGAGTGGTATCATCCAAATCAACTACATATAAGCGAGATGGGTAATTCAAAGAAGAAGGTTGCTAATAGTAGAGAGGGAACTGAGCAGCGAGAAATTGCTGTATTTATTAAAAAATAAAAGTGTCATTGGGGAAATTGCTTATATTTTTAGTATATTAGTGTGTCTAAAGGACTGATGATCCCCATATCATCTGTCAGTTGTTCAGTGGGTTCGCCCTGTGCAACCCTTATGGCAGATCCCAATAATTTCACCCAAAATTATAACAGTTGGTATGTGTAAGTACCGGGGAATGTCCCCTGGCTGTTAATCAGGCCATCTTCCCATTCCAAAGTAAGAAGACACCGAAGAGGATGGCGGTAACTCTTGTTACTCAGAGTAATCTCGCTCATGTAGTAGACGAGCAATGGGTAACAGCTCTTCTGCTTCAGATCCCACCCCCAATACCCACACTCACCTCAGCAGAACTGTTACGAAGGAATTAGCAAAATCTGTACCAAGATTGTCAAATTGAAATTGGTCAGATCTAATTTGAGTGAAAATCTGGCCGATGCCCAAATCTCAAATGACTGGAAAGGCATGAAGACTGAGGTATCAGCTGGAACACCTGACAGTTCCAATTCAATCTATATGCCAATCAAACAAAGCACCTTCCTACCAAAGTCGTCAGGGATCATCCTTGATGATCAGGCTATAGATTTTGGGCACCATCGATGAGGGTTTGAAGCCCCCTGTTGGCAACTTGGGCATTGTGGCCAATGTGATGCCAATGACTGAACAAACGGTCCAGTGACTGAGCATGGCCGGTTGGGTGTCCCAAACCTGTTCCCAACCAAATGGACCCGCCCCTATTTGGTGTGGCCTTGGGGGATTCCTGTCGCTTATTGGGCCAAATGCCGTTGTGCCAACCATCAGAAATATTACTGAGCCTCAGTTTTGATGTTCGAGGTCAAACCAACAGTGACTAAGCCCACCACCAAATTTTGTGATTTCAATTCCCAAGGAAAAAACCCGCCCATTCCCAAACAATTCGCCGTTTAGGTCAAAATTGAGGGCCCCAGTCCTAGCTTGTCACTACCCCAATTGACCACTATTTAATCAGTTGCATAGCACTGAGAAAATAGTTGGTCAATTTTCTCCTTTTCTATCTATAAAAATTTTGCCAAAAACCCAGAAATTTTTTATTTGTATAACTCCTTCTGACTGCATCCCTGATGGCGTTTCCCTGGTGGCCTGTCAGTCCATATACCGGATGGGCTCTACCAGTACTCTTGGTCACTATGGCCCCTCTGTCATTGATTGGATTCAGCGAGTCCAATATTTTTGGCTTTACAACCCTGTTATCACGAACTTCTGGTACCAGTACATGGGCATCTTGTTGCCTTTCATCCACCAATTGCAAGAAAGAATCCGTCTCCTTACCGCCCTAGTTGAAATGACCCCATATGCCAAAGAACTCATCAAAACTATCTCTGTGATCCCACCCCCTGCAGCAAGGCACCCTAGGTTAGGAGTGGGCTCACTGTAGTTCGTCATCGGGATCATGCTCACTGTTGTGCTGCACCAACAGTTCGTTGAATCCCAATGCCCAGCTCCATATCAAGTCATCTGGTTGGCAATGCCTCTGGCATTCTGGCTTGCTTTTTGGGTGCTTATGCATCCCGACTGGAAGTCCATTCTAAACTTCTTCTGCCATTTCCATGACAGTATGACGCTGTGTTAGGAACTGGTACTAAGTTTGTTTGTGGTACTCAAAATTTTGTGGCAGTTTTTTTCTTCACTACTTGATGGGTTTCTGTAGGGACAACTGCTGTATTAAATGGGTGGTTTTGGGTCTGCAGGTTTTTCATAGCCTGCCTGAAAAATTCAGTTAATTGTAGAGAGGTAACATCTTGTTTTCTTCTGGGCTCATCATATTCTTCCATTTGTACTCCATGTGGTTCATTGAATTCTTTCTGCCAAGGATTCAAAATGTCATCAATTCTCATTCTTTTAGTTGGGTCATAAATATTATGGCTGGCTAATCCTTCCCGTTCCATTTTTCAGTAGCATATAATTATGCCAACAGGAGTTGTCGGGCTTGTTCTGTTTTATGCTTTGCTGATGAGTACTCAATCTGTTGAAGGGGGGCCGAGGCTGTTCTGGTGGACCAACGTAGGGGTACTGGTAAGGCATTGTACCCATACCATAGTAGTCATTTGATAATGGAGTTGTATAAGGCTAGGGATATGGTGGATAGGGTCCCACTGGCGCTCCCCATAAGGCATTGGTGGCAGATTAGTGTACTATATGGTACAGACTGAGCAAGATTGCCTGCCCAGGAGCTGGAGTTGCATCATGATTTCTTTGACTAGCTCTGGCAGGACACCTTCCATCTAAATGAACCACTTTGCACCACCAGTAGGGGTTTAGGCACTGTCTGAAATGATGACCAGGCCCATTATAATCGTGGCAGAGAAGTTTGTTTAATGGGGGTCATCCTTGTACTAGCATAGTGAGCTGTTGTACTTGCTCTGAGAGGGCATTCATCTGTGTGGTAAACTCAGAAGGAGGGCTGATATGTTGAAACTTTGTGGTAGCCTCACCCTCAGGTTCTTCTTCCTCTAGCTCCAGCCTTCTGGTGTTTGATTTTGTAGGCCGACAACTGGCTAGGTGAACATATTGACATTAGACTTCAATGGCATGGTTGGCACATGAAGGTTGGGAAACCATGACAGCATTATTGTATGGTTTTTCTGAGGCATCAATAAACCATTCCAGTAACTTTTGATCCATATCATAACAGCGTTTTTTGCTAGACTGGTTCCTTTGTCCAAGTTGGTCTTCGAACATATCCAGGAAATGGTTGATGTTATTATAGTGCTTCAGGGTCATACGCCAGAACTTCTCTTGTAGTTGTGTGGTGGATACCCAAACTTGGCATGGGCAAGTTCCTGCCATTCACCCCAGGTGTCAAATGGGAGGTTGGCACAATGCCACCTCCTTGCCACGCCTGTTTAAGCTGGGAACTTCACAGAGTTGTTTGCGCTCACTCACATCATAGTCATCACCCTATGAGTTATAGGTTTCCAACCATTCATCTATTGGATCATTTTCAAAATTTCTCTAGGGTTTGCCTTATGTAGAGCTTCATTAACATCAGGATAGCAGCCTGGCTATTTAAGCATTCGCAGGTTCCCTGGCAGGATCACCAATTTTCAGGGAACCATGGGATTCAGATGTATTCCCCAATGGGTGGCGGGCAGTGGAGTGTAATTCTCAAGGTTTTCAGGATTGTCAATTCAGCAGATGTCATCAGTCATCCTGAATATTTATAACTTAAAAGGCTTAAGAAAGGATATCTTATAAAACTGGAAGATAAGAACCACAACAGGAAGTTAAATTTTAGAATCTGATGCTTTAAAGTGATAAGAACCAAAGTATTTATTCCTATTTTTATGGGTATTTCAGTGCCTAGAATGTTTTAGGATAATCAACTGAAATTAAGATAAAATGAATATTCATCAAATAGGAGTATTACTATTCAGGTGGATTATTATGGAATTATTAATCCGTTCAACATTGACATATACAAGCTAATAATTCACCAAATTTCTCACCTAAAACTAATTTGATTCTGATAATTTTAGTCTATTTGGGTGAGTTGATGAGAATTGGCAAATAATTTAAAATGAAACTATTGAGTATGATAGGCTCAATTTATTTGGGTGAGTGGGTGGAAATTGGCGAATATTATCTAATAATTCACCAAATTGATAACCTGAAACTAAATGAGTTTGATAGGTTAAATCTATTTGGGGGAATGGGTGGGAATTGGCAAATATAATCAAATAAATTACCAAATTGCTCACTCAAAACTAAAAAAATTAGTAATAGAGTTTTAAGTAGTAAGTAAAGTTAGGATAACTAGTTCTGATCAGTCACGAGGGCAGCAAAGCTGTTAGTCCTAGTGGCTCAGGAGTAGCACTGGAACAGCCTATAGGCTTTCTCAATGTGAGCTTATTAAATAAACTATAGCAACAACAGTAATTCCAATTTATAATATGAACCCTAAATTAATCAGTTCAAATTCTTGGAAATAAATGAAGCCCAAGCAACGCTGGGTAACTCCGCTAGTTTCTAATAAAAACATACAAAATTTCACTTCTTACATATAAATTTTTTATTTTATTATAAAAAATCTGGCTTTGAGGTGCATAAGGACACCCTCCCATCTACCTATAGCCAATTTTCAAAGCTCTATATGATGTAGTTTTGGCTTGGCATTGCGCACCTGCACACACACTCACACATATACACAATTGCTTTTTATCATAGATAGATTACCACTCTAAACATAGCATCTAGAATAAAGACTTTTTTACTAAGAAACGAAAAAAAGGTATATTCCATCACCCAGGAGCTTTGGGTCCCTTGACCTCAAAATAATAAAGGGATTCATGGTATCACACCTGTGGTCCTGACAATGAGAGTGCTAGACAATAAAATAATTAGGTTGCATGTTCTAGCCACTTTTGGAACTTTCACTACTACTACCAAGGAAAGCACTTGATTAAATTCCAAACATCCCAATCCTCCCTTAATCCACATTGAAGACTTTGTGTTATAAGAATAACTTTTGCTCACATTGATATCTATAATAAAAGCTGAATTTGGGATTTTTTGTAGAAAAAGAACAACAAAACCAGCCACTCAATTGAGCAGAAAATTTAAAATATTGATTCTTTTGACGCCTGCTGCCCCAGCATGTTGTAGTGGTGCGCCGCCTGTTAGCATGTTTTGGTCACTTTTGAAGAAGGCCTAGGATAGCTCTGATAGCCCTCCTAATGCACTAGGTTTATGTCAACCTCAGGACTTGGCCCACCACATTGCAACCTCCAAGGCGGTGCTCTAAAGCCCTTTGCGGCTCCCTCAGAGCAACCTGCAGTTCATCCTCTGGGTGTAGTATGGATAATCATTTCCCATATGCAAGCGTGGCCATCGTCAAGATGGCCATGGCAGTGTATAAACCCGCCAGCTTTATAAATTTTTGCCCCTTCAAGGGGTATTTAGATCTCGGATTCCGTCCTAAAACTGATGCAGTAGCAGCCACTAAGCTGCCATTTATATTTAAGGATAATTCCCTCCCAACTGTTCGCACTCAGCTCTCAGATGAGGCCACTTTGGTGGTCCAGTTCGCTGGGTCGCCCTCTTTTTTCCTCTGAATGCCTCCGCCTTGAGATCATGGAGGGCTTGTCCATTTACAATGCAGCCCTATGTTGCAGTTTATGTTTTATAATGGGACAGATTGGCAGGACCTCACATCTTTGCAACAATCTGCATTTTCTAACACAACACCCACCTCATGATCCCCTGCGCTGTGATCATATCTGTCACTGATCACCCATTCTAGGCACACATAAAGAACAACCGTGCATTTTCCATATTGTGCTTCAAATTTCACCATAAAAGCCTAAGTGCTTGGCGGTTTTAACCTTTGCTGGTTACGCTGCTACCCCCTCCAAAATCTGCTTGGCTGAAGCTGCACCCAAATTTTTTGAGTGGGGCTTGAATTTCACATCCCCAACCTCAGTGATTCTTAGAACAGTTTTTAAAGCATCAGCCAATCAATTTTTTAGAAAATTGGTCAATTTATGGCAATCTGAGCTGATGACTGAAATATTTTCAGCTGAGATGCCATGATCAACAGTTTGTGGCAAATCAGTTGCAGCCAACTTGCCAACTCTGGTGGCTGGGCCAGCAAAAGTTGAATCAAATCCTTTGAGTGTCTCAAAAGGATTGATGATAGTGGCTGGATGTATAAAGTCAAGCCGGATTTTGCGTTGGATATTTTTTTGTTAATCTTTCAATTTGTGGCCCCACCATTTTCGCCCTAAAAATGGTTATCCGTTATATAAAAATATGAACTAAAATAGCAGTCCAAGCCGCTGCTGCTCCTTCCAACACCCTACTCTGACAGCAACTCCATGGGGAGATTGAAATTCTGGTTGAGGGTACTTCTGATCTCAATTTCCCCCATAATTTTGAGGAGGATGCAAAGTATGAGATTGTTGAGCTCTTTTTTGGTGCAAGCCACGATTGAATTGATGCAGAAACACTTCTCCTTTCAACCCCAATCTTTACCAAACTTACCAGCGCATTGACTTGTTTACATGTGTGCCAGCTCACATCACTTTTGCTGAGCTTCAGCTTGCTCAATATATTGATGCAATGGACACTGCAGGCCTTATTAATGAAGAAAACCCATAACTATACCTCCTGATGCCACATGCCGCTGATGCTACAACTCCTATGCTATCCGCCATGGTCCATCAACTAAAGCGGCGCTGGACAAAAGCTTCCTTAAATCTTCCTCACCTTCTGATATGGCTTCCTAGGCCGATAACTTAGGGCTATATTAAGAATTTTTATTAAAAATGATTTTTTGTTTGGCTCTTTTGCATATAAGATGCGTGGTGGCTTTCCTTTTTGGGTTGGGCGACACTAATGCTAAAAAAGACTTTGTGTTTTTTTATCAACACTACCCTAGAAGTCAGCCTAACAAGTTAGATACTTCCTGGTCAGGACTTTTCCATGTATTCTATAAAGCTATTCTCTGAGTACTCCATCTTCTACATAGTTAAAGGCACAGTGTTTAACCGTGTACATGCGAGGTTCCTGCGCCCTTATGTCACCCTCTTCCAGGATCTTGAGGGGGTGATGTCAGTGCTCATGCCCCAGTATGGACTAAAAAATCTCAGGCTTGTACCAAAAAACAGTCAATTGTCCTCCTATGGGTTCAAAACTTCCAGATTTGAATTAATCAACGAGTGAGTATTTGTTCCTAACTGGGCACAAAAATAAAAAAAGATTAGGAATTGTCACGAAATGAGATTCATCCCAATGCCAACGGTTACCATCCAGACGCCCTAGTACAATGGGAGGTCAACAATCGCAAAGCCAGTCCAAGAGAAGGTTATGGCTCAACCCTCATATTTGATGAGAAGTAAAGATTAAAAAAAGGAGACTTACACACCTCATCTGCCACAAGGCCCCTATTCATCCTATAAATATCAGAAGCTTTTAACAATAAAGTTTTTCATTTATCTTCTTAACGTCTTTATCCCTATTTTTCTTCACATAGTTATAATAAAAAAGATTTGTAACCCAGGATGGTGCATAACATAGGACCCTAAAGAAGTGAAAGTGCTACATTAGCGCCTCTCTAGCCATTTTGAAGAATCAAGACATCCCAAAGATCATTCTCAAATTCTGCCCAATGGCTCCATGTACCCAACTTTTCAAAACTTTTTGGTTTTCTTGTAAAAGACAGAAGCACGTATTATTAAATGGATTAATGAAGGAAGTGACCACCTGGATAGAAAGATTCCTCACCTGCAAAGGTCAAAACCAGATAGGAAAAGGAGTAATGGACTCCTACACCCCCTCTAACAGGTGATGGGTCTCTGGACGCCGATATTGATAGACTTTGTTGTATGCCTGCTCACCTCACGGGGGTTTGACACAGTTATGGTTGTGGTAAATTGATTCACAAAATACTCCATTTTCATTCAATGCCTACAGACAACCACAGCCTAGGACATTGTTTATTTGCTTATGTCCCATGTATTTACCATGTTTAAAATTAGCCAGTAAGTTGTGAGAACTAGAGGGCCTCAATTTACCACAAAACTTAAGGGCGCCTTGTGCTGGGCATTCAAAAATCAAACCCTGTCAGTTTTCCGCATACCACCCACAGTTTGATGAAAATGGAAAGGTCTTACCAGTCACTGGGACAATATCTCCATTGTTACACTACCGCCTTACAGTAATGTGGTTGATTTACTTCCCCTTGGCCTAGTTTTTGTACAATATTTTCTTCCACGCCTCATGTGATGTAGCAATCTTATGCCAGCTTAGGTTACAACCTGGCTTTCTCCATCAGCCCCAGATATGCTCTGACATTCTTGCGGTGGATGGCCATAAAGCACTTTCTTAAGATAAACAAATTGTGCAAAGCAGCTGACAAAGGACACCACAAATGCGAAGCAATTTTCAGGTCAGAAATTGTGCCCAGCTTTAAACTACCAGGGTGGCAATCTTGTGATAGTGGATAAAAAAATCTCCACCTCAAGTTCCTCTTTTGGAAACTAGGTTTCAAAACGAGCTGGCCCATTTCCATCAACAAGGTGCTGCCAAATGGGTCTTTTCACATAGAGCTTCCTCATTGAAAAATTCACTTAGATTTTCATAACTCCGCCCGCTCCCCTTTTAAAGGAGAAAACCCCACTGAGAACAAACCAGTGTTAATAGAAGGAGTTTTTTAATCTGGGGTGAAAAAAGTCTTGGACTCCAAGAAATTTATGTTGAGAGTCTAACACCTGGTGGCCTGGAAAGGATACCCGGTATCTGAGAACAGTTGGATCCTCTCCAGAGACTGCACCAACTATTGAAAGATAATAAAATACTTCCATGCCCAAAGACCCAATACACCAGCACCTCCACGCATCCCCAAACTCATGGCATCACCGCCATCAAGATTATCTTGCCACATAATAACTTACACTAGTCCAGGCCCCTAGGGCTGTATAGACCTGGTCCTTTTTATAAAAAGGGTATATAAGGATCCACAAAGCCACTATTGAATAGGATAAGCAGCTGCACCCCTTTTGAACGAAAAAGAAATGCCTTCTGATATTTGCCACTGGAAAATAGCAGACATGAGGCATACCCTCAATGAGTGATAAGTGACTGCCACTCCCCTAGAATTGCTGGTTCCAAACCCACGCAGTGGGCTCCCCAACTCTCCCATTATCATAAAATTCACTGAAGTATACATCACAAAAATCATGGTCATATGCTGAAAAGTGCGCTTCCTTTTAGCCAGATTATGATTGAGTCCCCAAAAGGAGAGAAATCGCCACATATTATTGAGGATGTTTTTATGAGGAAAATTTATTAATATTCCTCAGATGTGACAATGCAAGGATCTTGAGCGGGTGAAACAATTAGGACAAAAACCCCAATGACTGAAATTTTTGTAAAAGATGTTCAAGTTGAAACATCAGACAGGCCATATGCCATATTAAATTCTGGAGCCCCTCAAAAACAATGGACAATTTGCAAAAAATAATGGACATATCTGATGCTCTTAAAGAATATCATCAGCCACTCTGTTGTCATACAGATATGCAAGGCCCTCCCCTGTTATGCTATAAAAAACCATCGCTCTGTCTACCTTATAGTGTTTGATTATTTTATACTTCCCTTCATAAAACAAATTTTCATAAAAAGACCAATTTGTAACTTTTTAATTATAAAAATCCTCTCCCCCAGACAAATCCGCCATGACTAATAGGAAGTCTTCACAACCTGTTCTCTATTATAGCATTGGCCGTATTCTTATTGATTATAATTCTAGCCTCGCTCAACGGAAGTAACTTGGGACCACCCTGGGGAACTGGCCTATCAACTCTCTTTCATAAGATATGCGGGTGACAATCCCTGCTTAAAACTTCAATCTGATTAAATCCTAATGACCTATCATGCTCAAGCCCTGATTGAAGAGAATATGCAACAGAGCAGAACCTTGATGACGTTTCTAGAAAATTTGAAAACAAGGATATTCCAACTCCCCTCAATATTAGCTTTATGCACAGATCAACTACATTGCCAAAGATAAATTAGAATGTTTGCCATGAGCTTCCTCATCTGACCCAGAGTGGTTCTCCCACAGCTCAGGAGACATGGGTTAAAATTATTATCAATCCTCAGACTGATTATTATGACTGGTTTGACGTTCTTAAATCAATATCTCCAGAACTTTTTCAATATTGGATCTTATTCTTTCATCCTCAGATGGGTGATGACGTGTGGGTTATGGATGCTAATTTGGGTATTGGATTACCCCCAATTGAAGTAAAGGCTTTCCTTGGCACGCCATATATCTGGAAACATGGTTATAATGCTCTGATCTTTCCTACCTAAGGCTTAATTCCTTTTGGGCTGATCTTAATTCTTAAGAACTCCAGCTGTAGTTTCAGGAAGGTACGAGTGCTTTGTTTTATCTTCATGATAGATTATTATAATCAGATAAACAGTTTTTGCAAGTGTTGGAGGTGCTCTAAGAAAGTGCGTGTTATAATTTTGGCGTTATTAATGAGATAAGCCTATAGGTTTTTGCACAGGCTCAATTCCACTGAGCAACGGGTGGTTTATATGAAGATTGTTGGCCCTCATACAACTTAATGATTATAATAAAATATGAAGCTATTACTTCAACAATTTTTATTATAGTATTTAATAGAGATCCTTCTGTTCCGCTCTAATCTTCTTAACAACAAACAATCCTCCTCCTTCAATTATCTCATCTCGCTTATATACCAGAGACTTTGGATAATACCGCATAATTGGCTTAGACTTTTTGGTTCCACTGTATTCTCATTGGTTCCAGCAGAGTCTACTAATTATAAAATTCAAAATCGCCTTATTTTAAAGCAATATACTATTACTCATCGTACATCATCATCACCTTATCACCTAATTTGGAGGTGATCCACTAAATATTTATTTGAGGCTCATTATCGCCCTATCACCTTATGTCAAGAGATTTTAATCAATATTTCCTAATACTCAGTTAAGCCAATCATCTCATTCTACTGAAATGTCTTAGGGCTTATCATCAAGTCATTCAGAATCTCAACATTACCCCCTTGACTGGATGATAAGGCTCTTATTGTTTATATGCCTGAAGGAAATTTTCATGCACTCGGTTAAAAACCAACCACATGCAGAGTCCTAGATAGTGTAGGTGTCAATGACGATCATCTCAATTATCTTAAACAGACCAATCCAGAGATTGACTAGCTTTTTTTTTTTTAGTACTAGATGGTCCCAACCTAAGGGGGGATTCATCGATGTTTATTGAATTACGCCTGGGCTCCTAAGAGCCTGAGGCGAGGGAAGGGGAGGGAGGAGGCATCGAGAAAGGGAGGGGGTTTGCGCGCCAGAGCCATGCTGCAGTGACAACTGAGCGGGGGAGGGTTGGCGACATAGTGCAGACCTTCAGGGCCATCTCAAAGTGTACCTGAAAGTGGGTGATCATGTGTGGAAGGGTCCACACCTGCTGGTCAAAGGCAGCACGAAGGAAGGAGTTATGGATGGTCCAGATGGCTGTGGCATAGGCGAGGACACGGAGGGGTCGGTGGCAACCAGGCAATGTCTGCTCAAACATGAGGTCTTGCACAGGGTGTCCATACCAGGGCTGAGCATGGAGGAGCGCGCGGGCCTTTGGCCAAAATGCGGCGACACCTGGACAGGTGAAAAAACGATGGAGGTGGGAGTCAATAGGCTCCACACAGCGGGGGCAGCTTTGGTGCTGGAAGGTAGGGCCAGTCCGGTCCCCTGTCCTGTATGAACAGTGGAGCACTCTCCATAAGGTGTTGGACACCTTTGCTGACAGGATGGGGTGATAGACGTCCTTCCACAATTCCTTAAGGTCAAATCTCACGGAGGGAGGGAGGAGCTCAAGGAGTCTTGGGCGGATGGGAGGACGATCTTGGGGGTTGAGGCGAGTTGTGACAACTTGTCCATTGTGCACAATTGCATGGCGACGTGGGCTGAGGCCAGGGCCTTCCCTTCTGTATGGGAAGGCATGGTGGATCCGCGCGCCTACTCGTTTCAGGGCAAGGAGAGCCTGGTTCCAGTAGGGGGATGAGGATGGTTTTAGGCGATGGCCTGGGTGGTTTGTGAGCCACTCCCCTAATGAGGTCAGAGATGCTCTAGGAAGACCCAGAGATGCTGACACTGACTGGCGGAGGGCGGGCGCCCATTGGGGCATGGGGGTCGCGTCCCAGCAGACAATCGGCCATAGGAACTTCAGGAAGATTGTGGTGGCGTGGGATCGCGTGTCCAGAAGCCCTAGGCCCCCTTCATTGCAGGGTCGGGCAATGGTTGAGAGGGCTATTGGTGGATGGTTTGAGCCCCAGATCCAACAGCGGAGGAGTACATTGAGCCGCGTATAAAAGGCATCTGTGAATGGGCAGACGTGCGCTAGGAACCAGACTTTGGAGAGGAGGAACACATTGGCCATCAGAGCTCGACCCTGGGGGTGATGTGCCGCCGGTTCCAGCTGGCAATCCTGGAGTTAACTGCTGCAAGGAGCAAGTCCTCATTGTCTTTTAGCGCAACTCCTTGTTGGTTGGTGAGAACGCCCAGGTGACGGAAGGTACCGCGCTCAGGTTCAATACCAAATGGTGGGGGAAGGTGGGGGAGCCGACCTGTACAACTGTTGTCTTGGAGGTGTTGACCATGGCGTTGGACGCCTTGGTGTACCTCTCAATGGTCACAGCAGCGAGGGCAACATCCCCAGGGCAGCCAAATGCAATGGCAGTGTCATCTGCAAATGCCATGGTGCGTGTGGGGGCTTTACCTGGGACCAGAATCCCTGTTAGCTTGTCCTGTAAGGAGGCCAAGAGGGGGTCAAGGGTGATGTTAAAAGGATAGGGCTCAGGGGGTCCCCTTGCCGGAGACCTTGTCCAACTGGTACTGCCACTGTAAAACCCATTGGCGCCAGGACTCTGGTGTGGAGCTGGTCATAGAGCGATGATATCCAGCGCCTAGCTGCGGGTGGGAGATGGAAGCGGGCCAGGGAAGCATCAATATACTTCCAGGCTACCCGATCATATGCTTTCTCCATATCCAGAAGAGCCACAAAGCCATTCACCTTACGAGAGTTAGCAGTCAAAGTCACGTGAAGGTCATTATAGTTGTCCCATAACGACCTCCCCGGAATAAAACCGTACTGGGATGGGGAGAGGCGAGGTGACACCCATTTGGTGATGCGGTTGGTCAGAAGATTCGTGAAGAGCTTGTGGTCTGTGTTGATCAACGCTATGGGGCGCCAGTTCGCCAGGTTCTCACGGTCTGACTTCTTGTGAATGAGGGTCGTGATTGAGCCTCTGGAGTCGGGGAGGACCTCGCCATTCACCAAGAGTGCAGCGAAGAGGTCGCGGAGGGTTCTGGCTATCACTGCAGGTTCCAGAAGGTACACCTCAAAGGGTATTCCATCTGGGCCTGGGGCTTTAAGCCGTGGGGATTTCAGAAGGGTTTCCATCACCTCCTGGATGGAAATAGGCGCCAGTAGAGCCTCATCAGCCCGTGGGTCAATGGGCGGCTCTGGAGCCCGCCACAGGAAGTCTTGGATGTCCGATGGGTCCACCTGGGTGGCATGGAAGAGGCTGGAGTAGAAGCGGTGTAGTTCCTGCGTGATTTCCTCCTTATCTGAAGTGGTTGTAGTGCCAATCTTCAGTGCAGTAATATCCTGCGCTGTTGACCGGGCTTTCTGTTTCTGAAAGAAGAAGCGGGTGGGGCGTTCCCATTGAGCATAGTAACGAGATGTTGTAAAGTTTGCTGCCCGTTCTTCCTGCAGTGTGAGCTCCAAGCGGAGTGCTTCCTGCGCCGCTTCCCAGTCTTCCAACCATCTGGGAGTGGGCGAAGGCTGGCAGTTTCGCTCTAGATGTCTGATTCTGGCTTCCGCCCTTTTGACTCTGGCGCGAGCTGCAGTCATCTGGGCTTTGGCACAGTTGTAAGCAACGCGGGTGATGCCCTCCTTGGTCACCGCCCATCTAGCCTTGTGGTCAAGCAGGTGGGGTGGGGGAGGTGAGAGTCTCCCGGATGGTCATAGACAGCTTCTCCTTAGTGAAGGGGTTGTTGAGAAGAGCTGGGGCAACCCTAGGCCAGAACCTACGCGACGGTCTAAGTGTGGTGGTGAGGACAACGGTGAGTGACCTGTGATCACTCAGATAGTTGTCACGAGAGATGGGAGAGGAGACGCGGCCAATTAGCAGGGGGCCAATCAGTGCCATATCTATGCGTGACGCTGACTGGAAAGCTCCTCCATCATACTGGATCCTAGTCATGCAACCTAGGCCAGACGCGGAGGGTGGAAGCGCATCTATAAAGCCACTCAGGCGAAGGAAATCCTGGAGGCGACTTGATCCAGGGCGTTCCTTTGCTGCAGGGGGTAAGAGTCACGGACGCGACTTATGGTTGTGTTGAAATCTCCTAAGAGAACTGTATTCCGTGGGAGATTGAGTTGGAGGAGCTCTTCCAAGAGCCGATTTTGCTCCTGACCTGCATTAGGCAGGTAGATGCTTGCAGCGAAGAAGGAGAAGTCAGGAGTGGTGAGTTTGGCCAGTATGAGGCGGCCACCTAGATATTGTGAAAAAGAATGGGTTTTAACCCAGGGATTCAAAACAATAAGGGCGGCATGGTTTGTCCAGAAGGAGTTGCCTCCAAACTGTTCATTCCATGCAGATTGTTCGTGGGGGAGGATATGGGGCTCCTGGACAGCAGCGATGTCAATTTGTGCTGACCTGAAGTTTCGGAGGAGGCGGGCTCTCCGCTTAAAGTCCCGCAACCCATTTGCGTTGATGGATTGCAGGGCCAGGGTGCTGCCATGGGGACTCATAGCTGTTCCCCTCCATGTCCTGGGGGGGGGGGGGGGGGGGGGGGGGGGGGGGTGCCAGCGCTTAAACCTGCTGCTGTGAGGCGGCTAGTTTTGAGTCCTTTAGCTTGACTATTAGCTGCAATCCGTGAGGAGCGTCGAGGGTTCTGAGGGGAAGGAGAGGGTGGGGGGCGGAGGACCCAGTAAGCCAGCCTAGGATGCTGCCCCCGCTCCGTTGCAGGGGAAGGACCTGAGGGTGCTCAATGGTGACCTCCGCGGTGTCCCCATTTGATGAGTCAGAGTCCATATTCACTTCCTCCAACACTGCAAAGGTTCCGCGCGAAATGGACTGTGGGGTTGGGGTAGGACTCTTTAGGGTGGCACTTCTACTGCAGGCCGCGAGTTGCCAGTCCATGCTGGTGGGCATAGCTCCATTGGGAGCTGAGGGCTGATGCGATAAATCGCTGGTGGGGGTTGGTGGGGGTGCCGCGGAGCCCTGAGTGGGGGTGGCTGACGAGGGGCACCCTGTGGGAGATGCCTTGCGCTTGGTGAGTGAGGGAGTTGACTCTGGGAGATTGGAGGGGGTGCCCATTGGAAGGGGGGCATGAGCGCGAAGGTATCCCACACCAATAGTGGGGTTAGCTGTTTCAACTGCTAGGCGTAAGGCCTCAGGGGACAGGTCTTGAACGGGAACCCATTGTGTGGGTTGTGGAATTGCTGCTGCAGCCATGTGGGATCGTTTTTGGCCTGGTTTAGGCCCCTGGGTGGTGGCTAAGAGGGCTTGTTTTCAGAGCTGTGCAGCCACTATACAAGTGTCCAAGGGCGTTACACCATGAACACCGGGGGCGCGCCTGATCAGGGTCGACAAAAAAGATCTCAGGGCATGCCCCAACTACCGCCACACGAGGAATAACCTCAATGTTGCGGGATACAGTGGGGGAGGGGATGAACGACGCCTTAGCAGTGCGAGCTCTTTGAGTGGGAGCATAGTAAGAGGGGACGCTAAAGTCCACTGAAAGAACAGACCCAAACTCCATTAAACCACGATGGAGTGCCAGTTTAAGAGACTCAGGATCAACAGTCGTTGGTAGGTTGGAAAAAGTAACCCATGAAATTTTCTCCAGGTGAGAGCGTGTGCGGGAGATGCGAAGAGATCCGCGTGGAATAATGACCTGGAGGGTGGCAGCATGGTCAGCAAGGGCAGCTTCAGTGAAGCCCACATCGATGTAGTGGCCCTCCACTGATTCATGGATGGTGGTGTTAATAGGAATGTCTCCGCAATCGCTGCAAAGTATGAGAAGTAATCCTCTGTATAGAATTCAACAGGGTTATGCCCATAATAAAGGCGAATTGCGTGGGAGAGGGTTGAGCGAGGTAGAGCTTTTTGCGCTCTAGTTTCGGCCCATTTCTTCTTAACATCAGCAATAAACGCCACTTCACGGGGATCAGCTTTGGGTAGCGTTGGTGCCAGAGGTTTTTGCCACGCCCCAGTGGCTCCTTTGGTACGTTTGTGTTTGCTTTGGGCTGCAATTGCAGGTTGAGTGTGAGCTGGTGGTTTGGACAAGTTTGCGGAGTTCCCTTGTTTCTGGAATGTTACAGCAGTTGCTGGCGTCATATTAAATTGAGGGGCGGTTTGTTGGGCCTCGCTAAATTGGGGAGGCCCATCCAGATTGGAATTAACTCTAGCCAGTTGGGAGGAGGGAGATGTTTCATCACCATCCCAATCTATTTGGGTAAAATCAGCCCGAGTATTTGCTGTGATTTCGTGGGCAAAACTCACTGGCTGATTGGTGAATTGGTCGTTTTCAGCATATTGAGATAAAGTGCCGACTTGAGAAGTGCCGATTATGGGGTTTAAATGGGACGGGTGAGATTGGAACTGGTGTGAAGTTCCAAAATCTGAACCATTTAAATCCCCATTGGGAAGAGTAGATTGTCCCAATTTGGTGCTTAGTGAACCAGAATGTGCGGCTAATCCAACCTTACATCCGAGGGTTTGGGGGCCAGGTGATTGTTGGGCCTCGCTAAATTGGGGAGTCCCATCCAGATTGGAATTAACTCCAGCCAATTGGGAGGAGGGAGATGTTTCATCACCATCCCAATCTATTTGGGTAAATTCAGCCCGAGTGTTTGCTGTGATTTTGTGGGCAAAACTCATTGGCTGATTAGTGAATTGGTCGTTTTCAGCATATTGCGATAAAGTGCCGACTTGTGAAGTGCCAATTACGGGGTTTAAATGGGACGGGTGAGATTGGAACTGGTGTGAAGTTCCAAAATCCGAACCATTTGAATCCTCATTGGGAAGAGTAGATTGTCCCAATTTGGTGCTTAGTGAACCAGAATGTGCGGCTAATCCAACCTTACATCTGAGGATTTGGGGGCCAGGTAGCTGGGTATCGCCCCTCATGGAGGGAGCCAGAAACACGGCGTCAGCAATAATAGATAGGGCTGAATTAGCTGACACAATGGGGGAGGTGAATGTCTGGATGGGCTGAGTTGCATTCAACTGAGCAGACGCCATTAAAACAGCGTGGGTGATGGCCTCCTTGGTTGGAGGGGGCCCAGCGGGTTGGTGGGAGGCAGCACACACAGAGCTGTTAGGCGTGCAGGTTGCAGAAGTGCGATCAGGTGAACTGGCGCTAGTTGGAGTAGCTCTAGGTTGGGGGTGGTGCCTGCTTTCATGGCTGCTGCTTGAGAGCGGGTGATTCTGGTTGACCCTGAGGTGGGTAACCGAGGGTTGCTTCGTTTGGGGGTGTTGCTGGCTCGTTTGGCATAGCCTGCGGGTTCTTTTGCGGGGTTTCCCGCCATATTTGCTAATAGTTTTCGTAAATCTCTTTAGTGGAGCTAAATTTCAGGCTGAATTGATTTTCGAAAAGTGATGCTTAGCAGAAAGAGATGAGATTGACTAGCTTTTATTTTCATCTAAACCTGTGCTGGTTTGGAACAAAACCACATCCCCATCTTTTTAAAGTGCTAGCACTCTACGCCATACCTGATCAGCAGCTTGATTATTAATCTTCTTGGCTAAGCTGAATGAGTACGCTTTGGTTTGTGTTGATTTTTGGTTTCAGGGGATGCTCACTTGGTGCTTGATTTACCCAAATCCAACAATTGGGTTATATATCACTAATATAATAAAAGCAAGTAACAATGAAACTTCAAAAGTTAGGGGTTTAAAGTTTTATATTAAACGCCATATGGGATAAGATGAAAAAAGGAACCCTCTTGATATCTGACCATTCAGTATCTAAAATGGTATTGAGGGTCAAAGGGAATTCATTGGTATTTTTGGGACAGCTTGTTACCATTTAAATTAAGAATTATGCAAAGTCATCCTATCAAATCCTGGAAAACTTGCTTCACTTTGGCTGCATGACAGATGGGAAGTTAGTTTTGGCCAGACGTACCTAAGGGGTAACGATTTAATTATTTTCAGTCAATCCCCATTAGCTAAACTTATTTTACCTTGGGGGACCTCCACCACGCCTATAAAAGGGGTGGTCCCCTCTTAGGTGTTAGTTCTTAATTAGATGTGATAATGTGGGGTGGACCTCAGAAGAGCTCCCTTGATTCTGCCAAAGAGTCGAAATATTCTGACTACCTAAGCTTGAGCTATTTGTTTTAAGTTTTCTTAGTATTGAACATTTTGCACTAATTTGAAGGGTTCCATCGAGAATTGGGCAGAGTCTTTTGGGCAAATTCACATAATAAAAACCTGAATCATTCTTTACACAACATCGGACTTGCAGTTGTCCAACATCACTACCTTCAAGTGTGTTTGGGGGAGAACAAGGCCGCATAAATTGGCCATAAACTCAGTTAATAGCGACTACTGTATCAATGGATTTGATGGAATACTTATCTTCTCGCTTGTAAGTGACTACATAAAGCCCTTCCCAAATAGGCCTGAGTTTCTCCCTTCTAGGAGTGATACAATTGTGGTAGTAAAGCACTAAGTTAGATGCTTGGAAGGAAGAACGGATGAGGGGATGGTGCTCATTAGGAGCTTGGCCCTCTTTTGTGACTGTCTTTGCTAAGTTGGTCATCTCTTTTGATTGCAACTGGATGATGTGCTGAGATAGCTTTTCATGGCTTGCTCGGGATAAGTCTTATCAATTAAGATATCTTTTGCTAGTAAAGCTGGAACCCCAGGTTCTCGCCCATACAATACTTGGAAAGGCAACATTTTAATAATATGGTGATAGCTGATGTAGTATGCCATGATAGCACTGGGTAGGTAAAGATCCCAGTGAAGAGGGTCGGAAGTGGCCAACTTGCTAAAATAGAGACCAGTGTCCCATTGGCTCTTTCCATAGTACCATTTGTTGAGGGTTATAGGGAGCCGAAAAGAGTTGTTACATCTCCATGGAGGTAACGAGGATCTTCACCACTCAGGAGGTAAATTTTTCCCATTGTCAAAGAGCAGAACCTGGGGACAATTATGGCGAGAAAACATATATATTGAAGAAGGAACGTGGCCGTGGCTTTGGCAGTTTGAGCCAGAATAGCCACAACCTCAACCTATTTAGTAATATGATCGTTACCAACTAATATATAACGATTTCCACCAGTAGTCTGGGGTAGAGAGCCTACACATCTAGACTTATGGTGTGAAAGGGTTGTTGAGGCGTATTGGATTGATACTGATACCTGAGCTTATAGTTGGATTGCAACTTTCAGGTCAAACATGCATCCAGGACTTCAGTTATTGTCTCCATGATGCCTTCCCAGAAATATCTCTATTTAATCCACTCATAGGTTTTTTGTACTGCTCTATGCCCTAGAAGGGTATGGGACTCCAAAATCATGTTTACACGCTCTAATGGTCTGAGACAGGGCAACAAATTCACCCCAATTTTCTTATATAACTTTTTTCGTTCTACACTTTTGTGTTGTTTTTGTCATTCTAACATCTTTTGTACAGGTTCATCTTCATCAGCCCACGCGTCTGGAGTCATTATAATATCAAGCAACCTCTCTGATTCGCTATTGTCAAGATGAAGGGCAGGCAGACGCGTAAACCCATCAACATTCATATGGCTTGTCCCTGCTCGATGTTTGATAATCAATTCATAAGGGTAAAGCTTAAGAGCCCAGCAAGCCAACCGCCCAGTAGGGTCTTTCATATTTTGTAACCACTTTAATGAGGCTTGGTTTGTAATCACTTTAAAGGATGTCTCATATAGAAAAGAGCGGTAGTGTTTAACAGCGAGCAAGACATCCAGGCACTCCTTTTCAGTGACGCTGTAATTGCGCTCAGCCTTTGAAAGAATTTTACTTAAATAAGAAATGTGATGATCAATCTCATAATCATCTAACTGTGTAAAGATAGTTCCAACGGCTTATCTAGCGCATCTATGGACAACATGAAGGGCTTTCCATAGTCAGGGTGGCGGAGTAAAGGTCTTTTTTGTAATAGCTCCCTCAAAGTTCCAAATGAAGCCTTTTGTTTAGTACAAAATAAAAAGGGGTGTTGATATACAGGAGGCGGACAAGGGATCGCTGAGTTGGTCAAATTTTGGGATAAATTGATGATAGTACTCCATTATGTCCAAGAAGACTTGAATGTAATGAAGAGTTTTAGGTGGATGTATCTTGGATAGTGCTTCAACCTTATCCTGTAAAGGTTGTATCCCATCTTCAGAGATGGCGTTCTTGAGAAAAGCCTCTTTTAAACAGAAAGTACACTTGTAGGTCTTTAGCTTGATGTTAGATGCCCACAAGTGTTGAAACACTACCTTTAGGTGTGTGAGATGCACGTTGGAAATCTTGGAGAAGACTTTGTATATTGAAGTAGATGATCACAGAGCTCGGCTTAAGGTACTTGAGAATGTGATCCATAGCCCTCTGAAAAGTAGCAGGCGCATTACACAGCCCCTGAGATAGCCAAGTGGGTTGTAACAAACCCTCACTGCAGATAAGGGCGCACTTCTCCTGATCCTGTGGTGAAAGCTCCATCTTACAGTATCCGCTAGCCTAGTCCATGGCGGAGAAGAATTAGAACCAGAGAGTTGGCTTAGAGCGTCATCAATGCGGGAGATAAGATAACTTTTCTTCTTTTTGAGATTGTTCAGTTTGCGGTATTCCATAACTATCCAAAGCCCTCCATTTTTCTTCTTTATCAATAGGAGTGGGGACGACCATGGGCTCTGAAAAGGCACCAACAACTCAGGTTCTAATGGCTTTTTGAGCACTGTCCGCATCTGTTGCTCTTCAACTTTTGATGTTCAGTGGGGCTTGTAGTGAATAGGATAAGCATCACTAACGTAAATGGTATGAGTCCAACCCTTCATGTTACCATAATTAGTGAGGATTTAGAGAAAATGTCGCTGTATGCCTCAAGCAGGGTGTGAACTTTCTCCTGCTCATCTGGGGTTAAATCCTCAAAAATATGAACGGTTGGTAGGGTACATATGGACTGGTCAGCGGAAAAACCCATATCCGCCATAAGTCCAATACAGTGAACTTGCTTTATTTCCTCAAGGGGAATGAGCATGCCACTTCCAATTTCCTAATGCTTTTTTACAACCATATCCTTCTTGGTGAGAATTTTAACAGAAGGTTGATGAGTAGTTGATAAGCAGAGTCTAGCACTCCTGGCAAAACTCTGGGCTCCAATTGTCTAACTCCATCAATGCTAATAGGGTGCAGGAGGCAGTTGTGTGGGATTTTCATGGTAATCTTCGTGTCAACTACCCTTTGTTCACCAGCCTTGATAGTCATTTCTTCAAAAGCGTAGAAGGGGTACCTTCCAGGGCGTCCACTGATTGAGGTAACAGTTTGGTATGTCGTCCTACTTTGGTATAGTGTAGGGATAAAGCGGAAGTGGGATACTTGACTGTGCAAACATAATCTTTTTTATTAGACTCATCGTTTATCAAAATTAGGGGAACCTTGTGGTTAAGCAGGGATAGATAACCCTGCTTCAAACTAATAATCCCTTAATACTGAGCATGAATTTGGTACCGATGAGTACTTCATAGGTATTGTTATTTAGGGCCACCACGGGAGCAGACAAGATGAGATTCCCAAAATGGATGGGAAAGAGAAGAGTATGCCCCAATGACGCAGGCGTTGTTGGGATCTGCATTTCCAAATTTTTAGGTGAAGGAGAATAAGGGGCCAGCTTAATCTTTTTAATGAGCTTTGATGACACAACTTTTACTGAGGACCTAGTGTCAAGGACAGCTTTAACACGAACTCCATGAACTACAACTTCAACTTTAGTTAAAGTTCCACCCAAGTTGTGGAAAGAGCGAGAACCTCCTTTAGTTGGAGGGTAGAGATTAATCGTTTGGCTGTCTTAGGGTATTTCTTCTGGATAGACTGCAGGGTATGAACACACTGGATTCGGTGGATCAATGTGGCAATAAACTGTTCAGCGTTACTAGAAGTGTCAATGACCTCAGACCCCTCATCACTTGGTGGAGGTAAGCTTGGCGGGGGATTTGAGCCCAATCCATTCTATCAGGGTTCAACCTGTCAGGTATTTCACTTCATATGGGGCTCCTAAGACATATTGACCTCTATCTTCTCCACCCCCTTCAGATTCATCATCAGAGGGAATTATCGATGCAGGTAGGGAGGCCTCAGGGGTGAGGTAGGTTTAGGGCTTCCCTAGGGGCATGATAGGTTCTGGGTGGTTCCTCCACCTTATTAGCTTTGGGGGAGGCGTTGAAATTTGCACAGCTCGATTTTCGACCTTTAAAGTAGGGGGTTTGTGCTACCTCATAGGGACAGGTTTCAAACTAGATTTAGCTGGCTGAGAGGTTATGAGAGATAGCTTCATGTAGGGGATGCTTCTTATACACCAGCTTCAGGTCGTTTAGTGACTATAGGTTTTTGTGAAACAGGCAGTTTAGCATTTGTGCTCTGATCATTTAACCCATTGTAATGGGGGTGATTGGCACCCATGAAAAAGGTTTAGAATTAGGAGCAGGCTTTTGAACCACTTGAGAAGGCTACCCTGGTGAAAAAGATGGGCAATGCAAAGGAACGACTGCTTTCACCAACTGGGTTTCTGGAGCTGAAGATGAAGAGGAGCATTGCCCATCACAGCCATTACCATCTGAATATCAATATGGAAGAAAGAAGTGTGTGATGGCAACTCCATAGGTGCAGGTTTCAGAAGGAAGCAGCCATAGTAGAGGCTAAACTAGTCGGCGTAGATGCTTGGCTCAGAGACCCTTGCATATGGTCAAGTTTATTGATATCAGCCACAATAAATAAGGCTTCCTTGATATCTCTTACATTTTTGAATGAACGATTTGCATAAAAAAAGTGCTTTGCAAAGGAGGGATGGGACGCCAAACCAGACAATATAGCCGCAATAGCATCGTCTAGGGGTAGCATTTTTGCAAGTAATAAGGGTTGAACTTTAATGTAAAAGCGTTCGGAAATAAAACAATTAATTCATCTGATAACAGACTAAGGCACAATGAGGCCTTTTTTTTCCTGTCTAAACTTTGTAGGGAACCAAAATCCTCAGTTAGTACTTGCTTCACCTCCACCCAGGTGCTGAGGGTGGCCATGTGTGGAACCATTACCTATTGAGCGCCATGACTCTAGCAGGGAAGGATGTACTTAATCTTAAGGTGATCCATTGCCCATTCCATAGCAACTTAATACATAAAGAGGAAGGAAGCAACACTTCCCTCAATCCAGGTAAAATTATCCCTAAAAGGGGGCTTATGAATACCATAAGAGGCCCCATAAGGGCCTTGTAATGAGTGCTTCTCAAACCTTTTGAGGAGAGACAAAGCACTGGCTAGTTGTTGCTCTAAAGCGGCTAGCCTGGGTTCTGGCATAGTTGTAATTTTGAACAGGAATATTGGTGGTATACAGGGTCCCTGTAGTAAGCACTACTTGTTGGATTTTGGTTGCAGGAGATGCTTAATTAATGCTCAATTTACCCAGAATAACAATTGAGGATTTATACCACTAATATAATAAAAACAAGTAATCTTTCAAAAACTTAGAAATTTGGGGTATAAAGTTTATTAAATGCCACGGGGATAATAGGAAAAAAGGAACCCTCTTGATATCTGATTATTCAGTGTTTAAAATGGTATTGAGTATCAAAAGAAATTCATTGGTATTTTGGGACATCTTGTTACCATCTAAATTAGGAATTATGCAAAGTCATCCTATTGAAGCCTGAAAAACTCTCTTCACTTTGGCTTCATGACAGTTAGGAAGTTAGTTTTGGCCATACATACCTGTGGTTGACAATTTAATTAATTTCAGTCAATCTATTAGCTAATTTTTTTTCACCTTGGTGGACCTCCACCACACCTATAAAAGGGGTGGTCCTGACTTAAGGTTTTGTTTTAATTTAGATGAGATAATGTGGGGAGGGACCTCAGAAGAGCTTTCTTGATTCCGCTAATAAGTCAGAATATTCTGACTACCTAAACTCAATCTATTAGTCCAAGTTTTACTAGTATTAAATGTATTTCCCGATTTTAAGGTTTCCACCAGGAATTGGCTAGGGTCTTTTGGCTTATTTAACTTAAATAATAACCCAAATAAATCTTTACAAAACATAGGACTTGTATTTGTCTGAAGGTTTGCACTTAGTCAGCATATTCGTTAGGTTGGTCAAGTAGCATTGGAATCCATTCCACTGGTTTTTCTTGCAGGCTTAAAGCAATGCCAGAAGAGCAGGGTGTCATCCATATAAGAATTCTTTGGGACTTTTTCTCATGGTAGAAAGATAGCTGATGTTGTAGGAAAAGATGGCGGTGAGAAGTAGGATACTCTAATCAGAGGGTCTATCCATTACCAGCTTCCAGAGTATTTCACTAATATCTGTTTGACCTGTTCAACCATACCGCTGGATTCTGGATGATATAGGTTTATTAGAACCCAAAGATGGCCATGAGTTCGTTGAGCCTGTGTAAAATGTGAGAGGTGAAGTTGGTCTCATTATCAGTAAGTATAAACTGAAGACAGCTGTGTCGCTGAATAATACACTCCATCACAAACTTAGCCACCATAAGTTCCCTAAAATCCCGATTTGCACGTGCCTCAACCCACCTGGTCATATTGTCAATTGCCACCAGAATATACTTGGACCAGTTTGCTCCAGTTGGCAGAGGTCCCAACACATCAATAGAAACCGTATGCTAAATTAAGTGAGGTTTCACTAACTGGTATAAAGTTTTTTGGTGGAATGCTTCTCCAATTAGCACTAAGCAGTTGAAGATTGTTTAAAGCATGTCAAATTGCATACTTTCCCAGTAGTACTGAGGTCGCATTATTTCCAAGGTCTTGCATACTCCACCATGTCCAACTTCTCAGTTTGCGCTAATGATAGTATTTGGTTGGGCAGAAGGCCTTGGGATATTCACCATAGTGTCCCCTATCTTCTTATACAATTTGCTGTTATTTAGAAACGTAATGACTCTTATTCCGTCTAGTAACTTGATGACTTGAGCTCTCTTTCCTCTCAGTGTAACTTTCTGACTCTCTTTCCGTCCAGCATAACTTTCTGAGCAAATTATATGGATAAAAAAGTAAATATCAATCGCCCACCATAGTTTCACTCCATTGTCCTCAGATTCCCCACCAGCAGCCTCAGTGTGGGGCAGCGGCAAAACTTCCCCACTATTTTCCATCCAACAGGAAAATGCACTCGGACTGGCCCAGCCAGTCACATTATACCCTTGAGACAATTCGTTCCTCCCAAGGATCTTGACGCCCACCTTGCTTAAACCCAAGTGGTTCCCCGCTGCCCCCTGGTGCTTCCCTGGAGCAACATGTGCTTTGGCCTTAGGGTCGACTATGGGAAACTTTTCATCTAACATGACCAAGCCATTATTGAAATGGCTCAGGTGGTGCTGCATCCTGCCAGTTTATTTGACTTTCGTACCTATAAAGGGTATTTTGATCTCAGCTTCACATGTGAAGCTGATGCCGCCACTGTGGCAAAGTGTGACTCTGGTTCTCCAGGGTACCCCTCTCCTCACAGCTTGGACCCTGCTCCCAGAAGATACCACTTTGGTGTTTCAGTTCGCTGACTTGCAAACCCACCTTCCCCCTGAGGTGCTCCATTAGGAGCTGATGGAAGGTTTGTCAGCCTATGGCTCCAACTCCATCTTACAATTTGTGGTCCCAAATTAGCCACACGCCTTTCAGAGTCTTGGGAATAGGCCACAATCAGCCCTGAATCAAAAAAATTTCCCTGTCAATTCCCCTCATGCCATTATCCCCTCTGCCCCTAATCATCTGTTCTGGGTCCACGTCGAGTGTGGATAGACAATATGTCCATCCTGTTTCAAGTTGGACCACTTGAAACGCTAGTTCTCATCCCTAGCTGCTTCCAACAGAGCTGATTTCTTGTCCACAGGCCTCTAATCCACTGCCCACCTCACGCCAGCTTTGGTATGAGAAACAACTCTACCTCCCTCTCCCCCAAAGCCTGTTGCTGCAGCTGTTCCAACAGCCACAATCAGCCTTCTCCTCGCCCCAATGCCACAAATGCTCCATCCAATCAAGAACAGCATTGGACCCCAGTTCAATCCCATGCATCCTCCAAAAACCAAACCTCTGGAATATGCTGACTCCCCAATACAATTAAACCAAAATTCTTTGGTATGTATTGGCTGAAATTGATGAGTCCAGGAATATAATTGAAGACTGCAAAATACAAATTGAGCAGTTTGTGTATATTGACAAAGACTATGAACTATCTCTCACTTATACGCCCCCTAGCAATATGCTGAAACGTTTTGCGGTGATCAACAGCTTGCTGTTGAAGCAACGGCTAACCAGATTTTCATCATCTCCATGAAGCTGCCGCCAAATCAGTGGCGATGCTCTCAGAGGAATTTCTCCTCCCAGTATTCCCTCCAAAGACAATAAGATTCAAAAAATATGTTGATTGAATCCCACAAAGCTGCCAACAACGCCATCCAGCATGTGGCAGAGGTAGCGCAAAATCCCAAATCAAAAATTACCTGCAATAATATTGCCACACTCAAAAAACTACCCAACGCATGCTTGAAAGCTGAACTAGACCTGGCAGACTAAGGCGGAACCCCTATGTATAATGGCTGTATTCCTACCACCCCAATCATCAGAAATATATCTCCACATCCCGCTGATGCCCCAACTCCCCTGCTCTCCGCTATAGCCCATGACCTGCTTTGGGATGAAGTAGAGGCCGAGGATGAGCCCTAGATCCCCCTCCCCTTCCGTCATGATGGGATAAGTGGTTCCCACTGTCTCACTTGGTAGGTTGAGTTTGTGGATTGTGTGTCATCTGCTCATTTTGGGCGGTTCATTCATTTTATTTGGTGAGGATTTAATTTGGGTTTTGATTTTTGGTAATGTCTGTCACTTGGTTGGCTTACCTTGGTTAAATAAATTTGATGACTTGAGGAGGTTCATCGTCATATCTTCTACTATGTATTGTATCATAAATTATGTCACTCAGATCCACTGTAACCGCAATTGTTGGAAATCTTGATAGATAATCATCATTTTTAGTGTTTGGATCAAGGTTGGTGAAGGATCTCGAATTTTGTAAGTCTGCAGTTTGATATCCCAATTTTTGCTAGACGCCCTTCAGGCTTCTGGAGATTCGGCAACCAGCGTAACATGGCATGATCCATAGTGATCTTGAACTTGACTCTATGCAAATATACCCTGAATTACTTATAAGCGTAGATTTTGCTAAGCACTCCCACTCAGTCACAGTGTAATTAAGTTCATGACAGTTCAAGCTACAACTGCAGTATGCAACCAGGTGCTCCTATCCTTTGTTGTCTTTTTGAGATAGAACTGCCCCAACAGCGAAAAGTGATGCATCCATATATACAATAAATTCCTTATAAAAGATTGGGTAGCGTAGCACCAGCGTACTAATTAATGCCGTCCAAAGTGCATCAAAGGATTGTTGACAGCATTTCATCCATTATAACAAAGCATCCCTTCTTAACAACTCAAATAGTGCTCCCCAATACAACTGAAGCTTGGAATAAAGCGTTTGTAGTAGATGACCATACTTAAGAAATCTTGCATGTCCCGCTCTAGGTCATATAGTTCTTTTTTGTTTAGCATCCACCTTGGACAATTGGGGTTTCAGCCCTTTTGCAGCTACCACAAACCCAAGGTGCACTAGTTGATCCTTTAAGAAGTGACATTTGCAGAGCTTAATATTGATATTGGCCTCAGAAAGTCGGCGAAAATCTTCTCCAAATAGGTAAGGTGCACAGAAAACGTCTGTGAAAAACAATGATATCATCAAGGTACACAAGAATGTATGACAGCTTTAAGTCACCAAGGATGGTATCCATGGCCCTTTGGAACGTGGCTGGGGCATTACACAGCCCTTATGGCATAAGGGTTGGCTGGAAAAGCCCTTTGGATGTGATAATGGCGAATTTCTCTTATTCCGCCATGGGTAACTCAATTTTCCAGTAGCCCTATACCAAATCCATCGCCAATAAGTAACGAGCTCTACCTAACTAAACCAGCACATCATCAATCCGCAGCAAGTGGTATGAGCCGTTTTGATGATGCAGTTAAGCTTCTAGTAGTCTATTACTACTCGGTTGGTGCCATCTTTCTTCTTTACAATAAGAACAGACAAGGCACATTGACTCTTTGATGGTTTGAGCATCCCTTGCTCCAGCAGATTCACAATTTATTAAGTTACTACTTCTTCAGCTGCCCTTGATTAGCGGATCTGTTGTGACCTGATGGGGGATGATCCCCAGTGTCTAATTGATGGACCACCCCCAAGTGCACCCTAAATCAGGGGTCATCAACAACATTAACTTATATTTCTCAAATAAAGATTTCACCTGATTCTTCTGTTCTTCCATTAAACTGAGTAAGTTTTTGCGTGTAACCATCATTATTCTGGGAGGGGAATTGACTGGTAAACCAAATTCATCCAGCGACCTAAACTTGTGAACCTGAAGGACCTCCTCAACTGGGGTCAAATGTAAATATGCCACTTTTTGTGTTGGCAAATTTTCAAGGGTTCCGTTTGTAGATTTGCAAGTAGAACATTGATCCCCTATGACCTAATAGTATAATATTTGGAGCCATGTGGGTCTTGAGTCATGATTGCTGGTAAAAACCAATAACTTTCCCAATAGAGCCCAGCTGGATTTTACCTCCAACTCAGTGTTCACTATTACTTGATGATCAGAGGGAATGGATATAGGCCCAGATGTTCGGATATGCAATCCTTGATATTCATATACCTGATTGATGAGAGCCCAGGTCTTCCTCTTTAGTCAATGGTATCACATTGGAATTACACCATACTATAGGCAAGGTTTACTTGTCCCATATGACTTAATCCTTTGAAACTCCGCTTGAGGTAAAATAAATTAGGATCCGCTTCTCTAGAATTTTAAAATCTCTTCTGTCATGTCAACGACAGCATAAAAGTGTCACATAAATGCAGTTCACTTACCAGGTCATAACAGCTGTTTGGTAGTACTATTGCTGGAGCTAGAATAACAACTGACTTAAACCTTAAAGCAAAGCAAAATATGCTCCCTATGAGATTGTGTTCTCAACTCCAGCGGTCTAATACACCATTTGATGTCTACATCAGACTTCATTGTCAGCTTTAACACCATCATAGTGGAAACTATGTTGACTTAGGCTGTATCTATTATAGCATTAACTCAGGTTTTGGCTGCAACAATGTCGCAATATGTAAATACAGAATAAGAAAAAGTTTGACTTTCTAATGTGAACATTAATTGATCTCTTTCCTAAAAAGCTCATTATCTCCTCGCCAAATTTGAGGTAGTCTTGGATTATAGCGTCTACCAGAAGGGTGACTTTTACTTTGTACAGGAAAGGTGCATAGGAATTGGGGTTCATCTTATTAAAGGAAACTTGGTCAAACATTTGACAAGCATATGGCTTTTATTGCTCTAGAGATCCTTCTTAAGCCATGTCATTGGCCTACGCTCAGGTTAATATATTCACCCCTCCAACCAGCTGCTGATATAGGAATGTGTCATCTACTGAGGGACTTCTGCTGATTGTTATTTAATAGGTTAAGGTGGGACTTTTGGGGTTGGGATAGTAGAAGTAGAGAGTCCTGTCTCTACTCCGCTCTGACCTTTCCCTGGCATTATTAATCCGCTATACTAATGGACCTGCCAATTGTGGTAACCTCATGACAGGTGCCCAGGGTGACCGAATACAAAACAATTTACCCCGTAGGGCCTATGTCATTGATTATTGTAAGTTGGCCCACGCCAAAAATTGGAATTTAGGTGATTGGTGTAAACAAGTCTAAGTCAATAGGATGACTGAAGATGGTTGGCATAATTAGACCCAGGTCATTAGTTAGGCTTTTGTTAGTAATCAGATCTGGGGCAGAAGTTATACTGCCGGTGGTAACTTGGCAGAATCTGAAAAGGATGGGAGAATTCTCCCAAATAAGAAGGTCCAGCGACGGCAGCGGTATGTTTTTCTCCATTTTGGGTGGAGGGAAGGTAGTGGTAAATAGCGAATAATTGAACAATTCTGATCAGGGGTATGTCATCGTCCAACATTGGAGTCATTATTTTGTAAAGCTCATGGCATGGCTTTATTTCAGAGGTCATTGCAAAGCACATGTCAGATTTAGATAAGGTCACTGCCCCAATTAACACATGGGCTTCCAATATGAATTGATCAAAAAATGCGGTGAGGGTCTCTTTACTCTGGAACCCAATAATCAAGAGCTCAGCCTCCCACTGTGACATCTTTATGGTTCATCTAAACAACCACATCACAGTAGCCTTCACTTCACGGTATGTAACGATACTGTTTGTAAGGAGGCAGGTGACTTGGTTAGCACTTCCAACATCCAAGGTGACATTAACAGTTTAACTTTACACTATCTTGAGGCTCATTCAGCTGCAAACACAAATCTCTTGAAGAACCCATGAATATTCCCATTGCAATTAAATGTAGGAAGATTATCAATACACACATCCTGAAGAAGCTCATCTTGCCTTTTGAGCACAGCGTCTAATGCAAGCTTAATATCCGAATATTTGGTTGGAACAGTGTTTTGGGAGATTCCTGTCAGTGCAGGCCTGATGCAACATGTCTGACGCATGGAGTGTTTTATATACTTTAATATTTTTGGTGTTGATCAAAGGCCTACTGTAGTGAGCACCTCTGTTATAATTTTGGCTTATTATCAAGATATGCCAAGAGGTTTTTGCACAGGGTCAATCCCACTGAGCAACGGGCGGAAAATATGAAGATTGTTAGTCCTTATACAACTTAAATCTAATAGAATATGAATCTATTGCTCCAATGATATTTCTATTATAATTCATTAATAGAAAATTCCTTCTGCTCTGCTCTACTCTTCTTTTAAACAAACAATCCTCCTCCTTCAATCATCTCATCTCGCTTATATCTCATCAACTCTAGATGATACCACTCTATTGGCTTAGACTATCTGTTTCCGCCGTATTCTCATTGTTTTTAACACTGTCTACTAATTATTGAATTTATGATCCCCATAGTTTGAGGCAATCTACTAAATTATTATTGTACATCAACATCACCTTATCGCCTAATTTGGCGTGATCCACTAATTATTTGTTCAAGGCCCAGTATCACTCTACCGCCTTATGTCAAGGAGATTTTCATCAATTTTTCCTACTAATTGGCTCAGCCAATCTAGCCCATTCCGCCAAAAAGACTTAGGGCTTGTCATCCAGTCATATCAGAACCTTGACAGGGCAACTGAATACAGTTATATCATCCAGATAGATAATAAACTCTTGATAGCTTGAGATCCTTGAAGCTCAAGTTCAATGCTCTTTAGAATGTTGTAGAAGTGTTGCACAGCCCTCTGTGGCATCCTTCTTGATACTAACAATCTCTGAATGATGAACAGGTATCACTTCTCTTAATCCTCAGGTGAGAGATCCATCTGCCAGTAACACTTGCCTTATCCATCTCTAAGAATACATTGATCTTACCAACCGCCTCAGGGAATTGTCTGTTTAAGGGAGAAGCTTTAACTCCTTCTTGATGTTCTATTAAACTGGTGATAGTCCATAACCATGTAGTGTGGTCTGTCCTTTAAAACATACCAGTACCAGTGGCAAAGCCCCACGGGCTTTTTAAGGTCGGATAAAGCAGGTTTATATAGCTGATTCAACTCTTTGGGGATGACTTTCATTCTCAGCTTTTGAATGGTATATTAGTATAGATTAAAGAGGATTTTAGATCCAGTCTTAATCCTATGAGCCTCTCCTTAGCAGAGTTCATAGTTTTATGTTTTAGTGCTGAAGATATTGATAGACTTATCCATGAGTTCATCCAATTACTACTGCTACTTATCAGTCACATCCCCAAATCACACCACGTTAAGATCTCAAAATCATGTACTAATTCAATGGTGTCAAAGCTTGTCATTCTAGCTTTGACTATGATTTGTCTCTTCTCTAATTGAATGGTCTGGGTAGTAAATTTCCACAATATGAAAGTAAGCTCTCCAGAATATTTGGGTCTAAGAACCCAGGCAGAACTCTTGGGCCCTGCTCTCTGGTCCCATTAAGACTGTAAGCTATGAGTTTTGAATTTAAAGGTATCTTTACAAAGATTGAGAGTAACATCTGTCATTGTTCAACTGGTATGATTTCCATGACCTCACTTGCGCTAAATAGTAGGGTTTTTTTGCGCTTACTATGGCAGGTAATTGTTTAACTCCATTCTACTTAAGGGTATAGTAGACTGAATAGAGTGACTGGTTAGTTTCCACAAGCATGTCCTCTGCTTGTGCAACATAGCATCTTCATCTTTGAACACCGATTGGTAGTTGTTAACTAAGTATGCTCACAGTACTGATGTTGAAGTTAGTTTTAGTACAAACCCAAGTAGAAACTGAGTGCAAATTAGGGAATCAAAGTGGTGGCTGCCTAGGATCACTTCTGGAGCCAACAGAACCATGCCACCATTGTGTAACGACAATGCTGACTATGCTTCTAAGGTGCGCGTAGCATCTGTCCCAAATGTCTGGTATCTGGAATTATATTCTATGTATGGCATAGTTTGAGTTTCTTCGTCAATTTTGAGGTATAAGTTCTACAGGCGATCTGGTAGCAATTATAACCAGGATGCAAATCTTTATTATCACTTTTACCTTTGTAACAATTTTCCAAATAGGTTCTCAGTCATAAAAATTCAGTGGCCGACTTTAAAATTGCTTCAGAGCTTCTCCCTTTGACATGGCCTTAGTGATATTCTTAGTATCTTGTTCTATGCTCTTGAAGTTAGATACCACAAGATGCTCTAATTCTTCAATGGCGTTGATAATCATAGTAGGTTTGGTGGCCTTTATAAGTAGGTATTTATTTGAACCATTTTGTCAAATTCATTTTCTCATAATTAAGCATGTGCAGCCACTGTTAGATTCTGGTGGTTGACTTGAAAATAAACCCTTTGACAACCAACAGATCGAGCCAATTATCCTCATAATGCTCGAGCTAATAATCTAATTAAAGCCGACCATCTAGTACTAAAAAATAATCTAATTAAAGCCTATTGCAATAACATAACTCAAGCTGATTATTGCAACATCAATTTAATTATATTATCAAAAGTTTGGGCCAAATACACATGCACATTCAGGCCGCTTATCTCTGCAACTACACTGCTTGGGCCAATTAACTCAACACGAAAATCATCTGATTATTCTAACTATAGCTCAGGCAAAATACACTTTCACAGTTTAGAAAATTATCGCTTCAACAAAATTTGCCAACTAGTCCCAATTAATCAGGACCAATATCAAAATTCCACATGGGAAACTGTTTGGGATTAGCCTGAAGAAAACCTTTACATATCCCATGAACAAATAGACAAAAGACGTAGTCCTTTTCCCACCCCTGAGAAAATTTTGTATGAAGATATGTGTAATCAGCATGATAGCACTTGCACATGAACCACTTGAATTGGAGTACCTAGTGCTATTGAGAGGCCTGTCAATTTCTGATTAAGAATATATCATTCATTTAAATCAATGCCAAAATCTCCCAGAAACCATATTTTGTCAGCAGTATGTTAAAACTCATTTCAAGATGATCTTAGGACAATTTTGCACGCTCGTCATTGTAATTTTCATCCCTGAAATCCTCCCAAATATGATAATATTTTCCCATAAATAAACATAGCAATAAGTCCAGTCATATCAGTTCAAGGGCCAAACTTAGGTGGAAAATAACTGTAGAGATTGCGTTATCAAATGTGGCAGAAGATGCCCTAGAGGTATAAATACCAGCTCCTGGCCTAATGAATAATTATCAATAAATTTAGTCTTAATAAAAATTCCTTTAATTTATGAAATCTCTTTCTGGCTTGTATCTTAAGTCTACTTGGAGATTTTAGATAAGCAGATATCTCAGGATCCACAGTTTGCCACTTTGCCTGCCTCAGCTGAAGTTTCCAATTACAGAGGGAAAATTAAGCCCAAATTTGGCCAGAAGAGTCGGACCTATTTGAGTATTCCTATTGAGTTTCCAAATGGTCAAAATACTGTAAGCCTCTTAAAAATTGAGGATCATTTGGCCAAACTTCAGCCCAATTAAGCATGCAGGAATTAATTTATCAATCGGGTGATCCTCAGATTTTAACAGCCACCACAAAAGGTGCCCTTAACATGTGGCATCCTGCTCTGACTACATCCTTGTCTTCATAATTATCTTCCTTTTTGGTGTATAGATCGACCCAGTTTTTGCATTTGTTACATCTTTTGGTAAATGGCACATCATTCTTCTCAGTGGCATTCATTGAACAAGAGCAACAAAATGTCTCAGTTTGTGGCATTTGTTTCAGATAAGTTCTCTTTGAGGCTGTTATTCTACTGTTTTTGGAGCCTATCTTCATTCCTTGTTCTTGTTGTGAGTGACATAGATACCCTTGCTTGTTCTTTGAGGAGTTGTCCTTATGCCTTTTAATACGATTTTATAAGTTCCTTGGACATTAAGTAAGGCCCACTTGATGGCCTTTAGAAACATTGAGGCCTTGATGGTTAAGATCATGCGCATCTTCAATGTAGATGCATTTCTAGGGAACGCTGTAGCCTCATTTTTGCTGTTGATAGATCCAAAGCTCCTATTGTTCATAGTTGCTTAGCCTTGAGTAGTAACATGTGACATATTTAGCAAATTAATCGCTCTTTCTGTACTTCATGAGCAGGGAGTCTTGTTTCATGTTCTGGACATCTTGATCACTTATGAAATAAGACAGGAGAATGTGCTTCAATTCAGTACAGGCATATATAGAGCGTAACTTGCACTGAGAATTTCTTGAGCCTCACGATTCATGTTGCCTTGTATGTGACGAGCCTTTTGGCAATCACTGCAAAAACCATACTGTTTTTGTACACCTATATGAAACCTGTAATGGTTCCCTCGCCAGATGTGCACATGGTTCTAAAGTAAGGCTTGAAATTCTGGCCATCTTTAATAGACTCAGCGCGCACCATGCACATTGGCGCAGCAGTCAATTGATTAACCAAGTTTGGTTTCTTTAATCAGGTAGCCGGTATAGATGAGGTTGGTACTGGTTGTAATACAATTGCAGTTGAGCTTTTAACTCAATCATACTCTTGTAAGGGTGAACAACATGGAATGAACTGGTCTAAAAGATCTACTTAGATGTTAAAGGTGGATTCTCATTCCATTCTCCTTCTCATAGAATAACAAGCTGGCCCCAATTTTTGATAGTGGTTTCATCTTCTTTAAAGCTAAAGATCTATTTACAATTAGTATGGTGGCAATGCAGGCTCATGTAATAAGCTCCTGACATAATAAGGTTGGTTTTTTAATCTAATAATTCTAGTCTTAATGTTCAAATTCTTTAAAGATAAACCTCCTTTCTCACCAGGTGTGCAAGGAAACTTTAGCTGATAGGCCTCCATATCTTCAACATTAAACTGTTCTTGAGGTATTATATTTCTATCACTCTGGTCTGATAGTGTCACCCCTGTAGTGAGCATCACAGTCATCTTATTGGCCTTTAAATGCTTAACTTGATTGGCCAATTTGCTGTGAAGGGGTTTTGTTCCACACAGATCAGTCACCAGGCAACCTTCTGAAGGCGCATGATAATCCTCACTGAGTAGATCTTTTATTGATGCTACTCAATGTAGCATTTATAGCTGATGAAACTTTTTATTGCTCAGTTGGTGGTATTCTTACCAACGTTATTTGACATAGATTTGATACTTTGGCCTAACACAAAAATCAAAGAAACCTTGACTAACCTCTCCATTGCATTATCAGCAACTAAGGTATAATTTTAAACTAGTGTCCTGTTCAATAGATCCCAGACTAGTACTTAAGATCTCTTTACTTAGTCCAATATAAGTGGAAATAAGAAGTTAAACATGAGATTTAGTGCTATATACTTTTTGATAGAAATGCACCAAAGAATTTTATACTTCTTGTATAAATTCAAGATATAAGCTATGTAAATTGAAACAAACGCTTTGGGTTATGGCAATAGTGTAAAAGTTTTAAGAACCCTTGGTCAGTATTTTATTGATCTCCGCCTAGGTGGTGGCATTAATTTGGTTAATTCTTTTATCAATGAGCTCCAAATTCTGATGGACATCCCTGAACCAGGATGTTTGGTGCCACCTTGCTCAATATTTGCTTCCAGGTCTGGTGCTACAATACCTCTTCTGGAGATTGCTTCTCCTTCCAATTTAGTAATATGCTGATTGCAATGGTTTTGTATGATGGCACTTCTACAATATTCCTTGATTCAAGGTTTTGCCCATCCTTCTGTATTGATTTAATACATTTTTTGGTGTATTCAGATGGTAGGTTCAATTTCTTCCATCAGGATAACTGAGTTCATATAGCTGTTTGGTCGTTTCTTTGTCATGTGGCTATATCAGATCAAATTTATCTTCTCTCAGTCAATTGTAAATTATCTTGCACCCACAAAGATATTAAAATGTTTTATTTTCATAGTCATTGGTGGTAGTGTAATCATCTTTATATATTAAATCACTTTTTCCAGAAGTTATCAAAATGATTTTTGGGTGACGTCACCCATACTGAATGGTAAATTACATAAACTTTCAACTATAAATGGGGTTCATTTCCATTGTCTGCATTTCAATCTTACATATCTAAATCTTGAGATTGTTATATACTAGCAAAGTTCTTTCCAGAGGGTGAAGAATTATTTCCCCAGTATATTCATGGTAGTTTCCACTACAATAGCCTAAATATAAAAGTGGGCACCAACACAAGGTTTTTGGACCTTTTAAGCTGTTTTCAATAGATTGGATAAAGTCCTGAGTTGAAGTCAAAGCTTATAAAGCTTATTACTGAAAAACATATTTTTATGTAAATCCCGCCATTACTCTTTACTCAGGGGTTGTTATCACAGCGTGAACGCGTCCTACTATAGCTCCCACAATTTAGGTGAAAACCCAGTCATAAAATATTATGTAATTTTTGTGTGCTAGGAGGAAGTTATAATGCGGGTTCATCCTTTGTGTCTCAGTTCAACAAAGTGAATCAGCATATGTCACCATACTTACCAGCCTATTAGATAATGCGCCAGAAAAGTTTACATCATGTACTTGTTTTGTCCCTTAGCCAGTATTTTCGCTTCCTATGCCAAAATACTGATGTAATATCAGTCCTAAAATTAACCACCTTATATAAACAACACTACTTGTAGATTCATGTCATTATTTCTTGTGTTTTTATCCCCCTTCATTAACCCAATTTATCCAGGTTTTTCAAATTGTTGCCTCTTCCCTTTAGGCCTAAGAAAAAGGACCAATTTGTGAAATCACCTTCCATCATTAAGGGTTATATTATACTATAACTGGCATCAAAAAAAGATTTTAGGAAGGAACCGTGTGTTGTATGGAAGCTGAAAAAGTAAAAGAACATTTGAGATGTGCTTTAGCTGGCAAAATTCAGGACAAAAAATATGCTCAACAATATGGAGGTGCAATAGTTTCAGGGGTGGGGGGTTAGGCATGCGAGGGCATCATTTCCACAAAATGTGAGAAGAAAAAACATGTAGATCATCATCTTCCCCTACTGAACTAGGAAGTTATGTGTTATTAGCCTCTATATGACTCTCATTTTGCTTACCTTATAGATAGGTTTTCAACGACCATGAAGGGATTTAAATAACTTGAGTTTTGCACTAGTAAAATACAAGGTAGACAGGGGATAAGTCCAGATGGAAGGAAAAAATTCTGTAGAATTCAAAAATTGTTAGATCTTGGAAATAAGGAGGCCTTAAATGGCATTAATGTGTTAGCTCAGATTTTAGTCAGTCCAAGTAATTAGTGAGTGGATTGACCTTTGCACCATGGCAACACATTCTCAAAACGCCTTTAGACCCATGAGGTAACTCTAAGGAGCCAGTAAAAACTCCACTACAATAAGAATCTCATAATAACTTTGTGGATTGTTGTAACAGGAGGATACACCAGGAATAGTGACAAATGTGAACGCCATCTCAATTTTTATGTGAAGGGGGCATCTTGCCCTTTTGATTACCACCTGAAATGTCAATATGCTCATCCTGAAAAACAAGAATGACCAGAAACATGAGGGGCTGAACCTTAAACCAGTGGAGTTTGGTTAGGATGGAACTGGCACAAATAAACCAGTTAGGAATGGAAGTCATTTAAAGAAAACAGACTTTTGATTGATACAGAAAGGAGAAATTCTCCAGCGGCCGCTAATATATTGGTTGACACAATTAAGATTGCTTAGGTTGCAATTGTCAACAAATTATTTTGCCCACAAAGTTTAATTTTACTATTAAGGGATTATTTATTATAAATGGCAGTTGATATATAAATTAAAAGGGCAGCTCTAAAAGACATTATATTAAGTAAAAAACTTTGTTTTTTTAAAAGATAATGGTTATTTTGAATTGAATATCATAAAAATTGGGAATCACTACAACATTTTGTCCATTCATGCTAAATTTTGACAGAATAGATAAGATCTTGATTTTAAGTCAGAGTTTGGAATTATTAGTAATGCTTAAAAATTTCGACTTTCTAAATTTTTAAATTTTATTTAAGGTGAGCTGAGCTGAGGATGATACTTCACTGATGAAGTGAAGTGAAGAAAATGGGAAAGGATGATAAAACACAGAAAACCTCCATGCGCGGCACATGATAGACCAGGAACTCCATGGACCGCCTTTGCTATTCGCTATCACAATTTGGGGCATTTATGTGAAACGCCAACACAGTCAAAATTGTCCTCTACCCAAAGTTCATCTACCAGGATCAAACTTGGGGAGGCGGTGGTAGTGAGTCCTTACTCTACCACTGGAATATCCTCTAGCCAAATTTGGAATTTAACATAACCATTACTTGTTAATCAAATGATCAAAACCTTTTGTATTCCATCCCTCTTTCACTAAACAAATCTTCCCCTATTTTCATAAGTTGTTTCTTTATCTTTTTTGTCTAAATCATGGTGAAATTCATGACAGATATTGTTGTCACTGCAAATGTGACAGGACAAGATGAGGTGATCAAACTTCAATCAGCTCTGAGTTACATATCTTAAAAATAGAATAGTTCATGATGCCAAGACTATTGGGATGACCTTTGCATGTGGAGTAAGCTCTAGATATAATTAGCTTAAAAGTAGGAAACTAGATAATGAATTATATGAATCATTCTATTATTTAGAGGCTTTCAATAACTATAGGCTTACTAAAGGAATGACGTTTAGGGAGGTCCTTTTTAACCAATGACCAAATCATTTTATCTTCTCAGGGCTGGATAGAGAATGGGATGATTCACATCTGTTGATTGTTCTCTTCATTTTTTTCAATGTAATTACTTTGATCTCTACAAATCCTTACAAAGTATAGGATTCTTATTTTTTCTTCACCTTTTGTGATGACGTCTAAGTTGTTCTACTTTTAATCAAAGATGACATAGAAAATGGTACAAGTTTAGCTTAACCTTATCTGAACCATCCCCATCTGGCTCTGAGGTCCAGCGATGTCCCCTCTAGATCCTGTTTGAGGGATACATAAGTTTGTATATTTTGTTCATGTACTCAGTTGACCATTAATCCTTGAGAAATTTCAATGATTGAGTATTCAAATTTATCATTTATGCAGAACTCTATAGGGTTTAGACTACAAGGTAGCAAGCTTGTTAGTCCTTCTATTGCGAAACAAGTAATAGAACATTACTGATAACACATATGGAATATAGTTGGGTATGGCTGTTATAAGTTTCTACAGTCAGTTTCATTAGTGAATGTACTAAGTATTTCAACAATGTTATGATTATAGTCAAATATTTCATCTGATAGCTAGAAAAATATTTTGGAAGATTCTTGAGTAGTGTATTTTAATATTGGTTAAAGAATAGTTGGTAAGGTGGGTTCTCTGCAATAGATCCAAGTCAGATATCAGTATAATGGCCAAGATGGGAAGAATAGCAAATATTTGACACCCCACAACAAAATTAACGCTTAGATTCAAGAAGGGGATTAAAGGAGTTACCTCAATAAATTATTAGAAAAATCACTAATCAGTACAGCTCAAATTAACCTTAGGAAAATTACATCAGATCAAATTGATCCTAAGATACCATAAGATGAAATCCTACCAAATTGAAATGAAAGATCATCAGAAGGCAGGCAGCTAATACTTGAGGTGGCACTCAAGGCAGTAAATTAAGACAAACTCACAAAAAGGGTAAGAATTAATAATCTGCCTAGTAATTAGCCTAAGTGATATCAAGTCTCATCTGACTTAGAACAAGCAACAATTAATTTTACCTTATCAAAAATATGCTACAAAGGCATTATACCATCTGCAATGTATTACCTGACTAAGAGCCTCCCTTCGAATACCCTCATTGTTATTTCTATTAATCCCTTTCCTTATGGGACTTATATTCATAAATATGACATATAAAAACCCCTATCCTATAAATATAATAAAGTAAGTCACTATTTATATCTTATTTTGGTAGTTAATTTAAATAAATACATTCCACTAAACTTATTATAGGAAAGATACTTTAGCTGATGGGATATATGTGGTGACTTGGCACCCTTTAATTAAATAATACTTTTTATTCACCTTAGATGGATTCAAGTACTGACTGTTGGGCTTCTTGGGAAATGCACCATTGAACATAGAAATGGAAGCCCACCAGGATGGTGCTCACTACAGGGGCATTCAGCCAATTCTTAGCAATTTATGCAACTAAATGATCACACCATGGAAGATAATATAATTGATAGTGTCAACAACTGGGTGCACAATGGGAACGATAAAGAAGATGATCTAATGGGAAGTCCACCCATCATCACATCTGAAGATGTTCAAAAAAATTCTATAAATATTTCTGAATCTCGTCGTATAGCCTGGATTTTCAATGAAGGAGTCTTAGAATCACTCCGTGGAGTTATTGACCCAGGAGAAAAAGCCAGCCATAGAAGGGCATCCTCTGTGGACAGGCCTCTCATGAACCTGTATGATTAAGTGCTCTTCCAGAGAGTTGTGAATCAAGTGTATTCTATCGCACTTTATCATGTGGTTTGTACACCCTGTGCTTTATCATATAATACATTTACTAGGAGTCCATAAAGAGGAACTCCATAATAATTTCAATACCAAAGGAGTCTTATGGATGGCTAATAAGCAGGTATATAATCTAAAATCAAGTATAGTAAACATCTGCCATTTGATCAAAGTGAATCGTTCCTATATCATTGTTATAATTTTTATGATACTTTGCAGATACGCCAAAGGGCTTTTTCACAGGGTCAATCCCACTGAGCAATAGGATGGAGGATATGGAGATTGCTGGTCCTCATAATACATTTAAAATAACTATAATATAATACATAGGAGCAATTGCCCCGATAAAACTTCTTTATTTTAACTTAATATTTTCAGAGGATGCCCACTGCTCCGCACCTTTTCCCCTACTAACAATCATCCCATTTCATTCTTCTCGTCACGCTTATTGTAAGCGGCTTTGGTCAGTACTGACCCTTTTGCTTAAAATATCTGTTTCTGACGTATTATCATTAGTATTTGGCATGGTTTATTATTTATTAAATTCACAATCGCCTTAGTTCAAAGCAATCCACTAATTATTCGTCATACTTTGACATTGCCTTATATCCTGATTTGGAGGCGATCCAATAATTATTCATTTGAAGCCTGATATCTCCCTATCGCCATATGTCAAGGCAATCTCCTCAATATTGTATACTCTTTGGTTCATCCAATTATTACCCATTCCGCTGTTACACTTAGGGCTATTCTCCAGTCAAAAGAACATCAACTTTACCCTCCTTGACTGGACAATAATTCTCCTATTATTTATAAGCCCAAAGGAACTTTGCGTGCACCCAGTTGATGATCCAACCGCTTGTGGAATCCTTGATAGTGTAGGTAATGATGCCTGTATTTTTGATTGTCTTGAACGGACCAATCCAGATGTTGGCCAACTTGTGTTTTCACCCAAACCCATGCTGGTCTTGGAATAAAACCATGTCCCCATCTTTGACCTGAGCAAGCCCTCTAAGCTGTAAATGATCAGCAGCCTGATATTTTATCTTTTTGGCTAAACTTAACGAGTATTCTTTGGTTTGCATCTGAATCAGCATTTTTGTTAGATTAGTCAAGTAGCATTGTGGGCCCATTCCATAAGTATCTTCAGAGCAGGCATTAAGCAGTGCCAGAAGAGCTGGGTGTCATCTATATAGTAACTGGAAGGGACTTTTCCCATGGCATAATGATAGCTAATATTGTAAGTGAGGGTGACGTTGGAAAGGAGAGATCTCCAATATGAAGTTTGATCTGCTACCAACTTGTCTAGTATGTTCACTAAGGTCTCATTAACTCGCTCAACCATCCCATTTGGATTCTGGGTGATATGGGGTCGTCAAATACCTGCTGATGGCCATCAGCTCAATTATCTTGCTGAAGTATGTGGGAAGTGAAGTTAGTTATGTTATTGGTAAGGATTAACTGAAAGTAGCCATGTCGCTGAATAAAACATTCCATGATGAACTTGGCCATGGTGACCACCCCCAAATCCTTGATTACCCTTGCTTCTAACCACCTAGTCAATTGGTCAACCGCACAAGAATGTATTTGGAACAGTTAGCTCCTGTTGGAAGAGGGCCAACGACAGCAAGAGAAACCATATTCTAAGCAAAATGTGGATTAACTAACCAGTATTGATCTTTTGCCAGATCGGTTTCTTTACTTGGCACAAGTGGCAGCAGAAAATGGTTTCAAACACGTTGAAATTCAGCTCTCCCAAAAGTCTAAGGTCCAACAACTCCAAGGTCTTACATACTCCACCATGTCCAACTTCTCAGTGTGCACTCATAATAATATTTGGTCAGGTGGAAAGCCTTGGTATTTTCAAAAAAGTATCCCTTATATGATTGTACAAATCACCGTTCTTCTGGAACATATTGGCCCTTATTCCATCTAACATCTTGATGACTTGGGACAGTTCATCAATGTATTTTTCGCTGAGCAACTTGTCAGACGTTACATTGCTGAGATTCACCATAAGGGCAATGATAGGCAAACTTGATAAGCAATTAGCATGTTGAGATTCAGAAATTGCTGGATGATAAGCCCAAAATAGCCATGATGAATTGCTATAATCCGCCAGCCATGATTATAGATACAATTATTTGAGCGCCTTGAGATGAGGAAATATTGGGTCAAAAAAGGTAGTTATTGGATCACCTCCAAATAAGGCAATAAGGCAATGTTAAAATTAGATGAATAATGAGAAGATCTCCTCAAACTAATTTGATAGGGAATTTGAGAATATTATGCCCTTCATGAACCAATGTGAATATGACAGAAACTGAATAACTAAGCTAAGGGAGAGGTACCATTCAAAGTCACAGATATAAAAGCGAGATTTGGTAGATGAAGAAAGAGGATTGTTGATAGGAAGAATTAAGCAGTACAGAAGGAATCTGATGTTTTGTATCAAATAAATAGAGTGTTATAGCTTAATTGACTACTTCATATTTTATTACATTCTTTACATTTGTTTTGTGGGCTGATGATCTCCGTATCACCCATCCATTGCTAAGTGGGTTGACCCTGAACAAAAACCTTATGGTATATCTCAATGATTCCGCCAAAATTATAACAGTGGTGCTCACTACAGGGGGGCCTTTGAAAAACCGCCAATAAAAACCAAAAAATCTCCAATCCATGGTCATGGTCTTCACCAAAGGAAATTGACCTGAATGGCTGCACTGGCTAAAATCACGGAACTCAAACTGGTTGTCTACGCCATGCTTAAACAGCAAGAGGAGCTCATTTAGGATCATGACAAAATACTATATCAACTTTAAAGTGCAACTAGTCAGCTGAGAATATTTGAAAAGTATATTGGGCAGCTCAACAATCACCTGAATGATGCTACAGAAAGTTTACACTGCACAGAGCGGAAGTTAACACCTACCATTTTTCCTGCCTCATCCCCATAGGGAAGTGGAAGAACAATGGGTCACTCAGAGAGGATCCTTTTAAAGCAAATATGAGACTGGATACTTAGCTGAAGAAAATTTCTCCAAACCCACATGCAGCAGAAACAACCTGAATCAGGATGGCTTTTCTGAGGATGATTATGTTTTGACCCAACAAAACCCCCAGGTAATGGCTATCCTGCCCTCTGAAGGGCCCTAAACTACCACAAGAGCATCTGGGCCTACCGAGCCAGCCCCTCTTCAAGATCCTAGTTATGAGCCACGTTCAAAACCACAGTACACTTATAAGGCTCACAGTTATGAGTGATTTGAGGATGTCTGCATTGACAAGCTACCTCCATTTGACCGCAATATTAATATCCACAGTTTCTTCAAATGATTTGAATTCATGATGGAAGGAGCCTCTAATTTTCAGAAGGCTAAAATGCTGATGTAAAAATCAATAGGTATTGATTATTATCGACCAATAGCCCCTATAAACTATTACTTGCACAGGTTCAGTTTTTATGCAATTTGTCTGCGTTGTATAGTTGTTGATATAATTGGCTGATAATACCATGATGATTATTATCTGTAGTTGAATGGAATTCTTAGATCTTATCCCAACGCTTGGCCAGTATTTCTGCTCAAAATGCTTGTGATGTCTCAAAATAGAGATTCGTTCCCTTGTACCATCTAACCTGATCTTCTCTAAGACTCCTGTTGACAGTTTCTCCAGTTCAACACACAGTCAGAAGCTATCTACAGATTTGTTTCCACTTCTTCTATGGATCCCCGCTCAGAACCTTACTCTTTCCCCTTAAAGAGTCCTAATTATCACACACAGCAATATTATCGCTAAGAAAGAATAAAACAAATGGATGCTGATAGAGTTTACTACACTGGTATATTTACTGTATACTGTATAAATTGTTTTTTATTATAAGTGAATTCTAGGGAATTTATAGTGGGGGATTTGGCTGTCCAACCTTTTGTTGACACCTCTTCAATAAAATAGCAGCCATTGCCATTGAATCACCCATCCTCATCTCAGCAGCAATGGTCCTCCCCATCCTGGCTAGGATTCCATCATTGGACATTCTTGAGACCTAAAATGGAAAGAGTCAGAAAATGTGTCACTAAAGTTTTCCTCTCAATCCAAGTGAACCAACAATATTTGGCAAGAGACCTGCTTAGGTAATGGGACTTGTTACCCATTAATGCAGGTCACAAACCAACTGATTGATTCGCTAGTTGCAGGCGGCATCACTCGCCTTGCAACTTACTATTTACATTCCCAATCAGTCAGTGATGAAACACAATTGATCCCAATCAGTACACCTGATAGTTAATCACTATCAGATGCCCCTAAATCATCGCCACTCTTCCCAATGAGATCTTAAGCATTCATCCAGATCAATCCCCCAATGGATATGACCAAGTGAATATCCTAAAATCCCCTGAACATAGGTAACCTGAAATCAAAGTCAACTGATTTCCAATTCACTTCGCATTAGGGAAATATCCCCTAGCAAAAAACTGGTAATCTATCCGGCTGTTAATATGGGCAAAAAGCCTAACAAATCCCCTCTCTTGCCTAGATTTCCGGAGAGAAAAGGACCAGGGAAGGAGAACACCGCTTCAGACACTTGGTCAAATACTTCATTTGAAAATGCAGAGTATGATTACCAGTACTCAATGCTGCTCAGGATGACCTTCAGCATGCGGCTCTCTTCCTCTTCCTCCTTGATACCGCCTACTCAGAGCGCGGTCCCCACATTCTACTGTTGTGCCAGGCTGATTGATTTACTTGTGACAATATTAATCCCAGGATCCAGTTTTCCCTCTGTCAGGGCATATTACCCGTTGTCATATTCAGGATTATTGGTCAGGCGTCCTCAATTTCCTGACTTTATCCTCATCCTAGATAGGAGACTCTTGTCATTGATGTTCATTTTCAGCCCAATTAAGAATGCTCATTTATGTACGCCCTTATTATTTTTCTTCTCATAACCTCTTGGCTCATATCATCCTTAATTCTTCTCTGGAGAGCTTATCCCATTAATTTTGAGATTATTTTCTCCAAAATAGGAGCTTAATGGATTGTAGAGTGCATAATTTTAATTATCATATAAGTCTGACATTCCCCCTCTCATCCAGCTCATAAGTCAAATTCCAAATTGTGGTATTAACAGCTAATAAACAGTTTGTCTGATCAAGATCTTCAGCTCTTCCAGCAGATGAGTTGGGCTGCGCAACAGAACCTCTTCTTTGTCCTTCCAGGACTCATACTCCTAGTCCGGCACCGGTAGCTAGTCCTTCCATCAAATTACCAGAAATGTTAACCAACCCTCAAAAACCAGGCTAGTGATTGTTTTAAATGACTCACAGCTGATTCTTCCTCTATCATCGATTCCAGAGTTAGATTTCAAAACTCTTGAATTCAGCTCCTTTCACAGATGTACCAAAAATCATTGTGGATGCTCCATAAATAATGCCCTTACACTTGATCGCTCCTTTCTTTCTGGGTCAGACTTTCTTCCTGAGTTCCTCTTCTGACTCAGACAATACTACAAACCAGCTGTCTTTGCCACTGAACTTACCATTGGCAACAGCATTCATTTCAAACTCCATTAAGAAGAATTAAGGGCCCAAATCACTGAGGCTTTATCCCTAACACTGAATCTCTTTATCTTGAGAACATCTTAGATTGAGGTATCCCTACTTATGCTCTTCACTTTGCCAGCCAAGCTCTTAAAAGTTGGGCCACAAAGCTTCCAGCCTTTCCTAGCTTCCATTGCTCATTCTACTTCAGCTTCCAAGAAACTTGTAGTCGTCACTTGAAGATGCCATTCACTCCTTGCATGAATTTCTCATTTATGGCGCAACTCATCATTGACTTCCACTGATGGCTTTAATAGGGGGCATGATTTGGCAACCCCTGTCTAGTATCCCTTGTTTGCTGCTGTCCCATATGTCCAGTGTTCTTGATGAAACCCATCAGCAAGTGGTTAAGACTAATCTTCCAGCTCCAGTACCATATCAGGATTCTTAAGGTTATAACCAACTGCCTCTTCTTATACTGTTGCTTCCCTCCCCACTCCAGGGTTTTGCGATTGGCTTCTTCCAGGGTCTCAATTTCCTTTCCCCTAGTTGCTTCCTTGCAGGGTCTGCATATGCTCAATGCACTTGGTTTCATGTAGGTTTAGCCCTCACTAGCATATGATCTCATATAGATTTCACTGGGTTATTTATTCCTACAGCGATCCATCCTCCCTCCCCTCAAGAGGCAACATAGGCGGAATCATCTTCAAATCAAGGATAATCAATAGAAAATAAAATTATAAAGATATATTAAATTTTTTTTCTATGAGGTTTTTTATATTTTTTTTCTAGTATCTTTATCAAAATTTTTTTTTCTAATTTCATGGGACTTGGCCTTGTTTTAATTCAGCGGTCAATCTTTTTTATTTTTTCCCCAAACTGTATCCCAGGTATAATTAGACCTACCAGTTTTCTATGGTTCAGAGGTCCTTTTCCAGACTTAACCATCTAGATTGGTTCTTAGGTCCTTTTTTGGACTTGGAAAATCATCAGGATATAACCAACTTAATGCTTCATTGGTCCTTTGGGAACTCTTTTTTTGGTTTTTTTCATTGATTCTATGCTTCAAATACTTAGCATGGACTCAATTTACTACTCTTCCATTCAAGAGGCTCTTGATGGAGTAGGTGTTTATCACCATCTTGGCAATAATTTCAAACGGACCCAACCACAATGCATCTAGTTTATTTCTTCTCCTAAAACCATGCATGTTGTGATAGGCAACTCTTTCACCTATTTGATATTCTTATAAGACCAGTCAGTTCTTATTGTCCATCAATTTTCTTATATCCTTATATTAAATGTAGTATCAATGCTTGCTATTGCATTTCAACCATGATATTTGTCAATTGGTTCAGGTACTACTCAGCACTCATCCCCAATGTTGGTTCCACTACCAAATATAAAAAAGGCGGCACGTGGCCTTCCTCCCATATAACAACTCAAATGGCATCTTTCCCATTGCCATATGATGACTGATATTATAAGCAAACGTCACCAAACTCATGTACATTTGCCACACGGAAGTATTTCCTGCAACCAGCTTCTTCAGAGTTGTGGCCAGCATTCCATTCACTCATTCTACCAGTCCGTTTGTATCCAGCTGGTAGGTTACAGACATGACTCCTTGTATCACAGATATCTCATTTAACCGCAGGATCACATGAGACGTGAAGTTTGTCCCATTTTCACTAAGCAGGACCTGCGGGCATCCATGTCAGTATACTACTTGATCCAGGATGAACTTTGCGGTGCTTGTAGGTTCTACTTTCGCCAGGGACTTCATCTTGACCCATCTCGTCAGAAGGTCAAACGCAAATATTATGTACTTAACTCCCCCTGTGCTCATTGTGAGCGGTCCCATCACGTTGATGAACACTTTATGCCAGGCAAATACAGGGCGGACCAGTCAGTATCCAGTTATATTCTTATATGGCTTGTGCAACTGGCACTCCACACAACAAGCTAGATAGTCAGCGATATTGTAATTAATTGACTCCCAGTAGTAGTACTGGCAAATATGAACAGTAGATCTTTCTCAGGCCTCCATGCCCAACAACCTTATTAGAAGCTTGCACGATGGCTGCTCTTTCCAATGGTTTTGGGAATAGTAATCACTTCCTATTAATCGTCTTAAACACTTGTTCATCAATGGTATTAGATTTTTCATTGCTTTTTGAAGCGCAAATATGGATTTCTTAGGGGCTCATTCCTGATTTCTCCATCGACCATTCTCTGGAATAACTCATCCACTTTCTGGTATACCATTTGGACCATTGGTAACCAATATACCATCCGCATTCTGGTAAGATGCCATCACTTGGTGGACAATCCCGTAATTGTAAGCCTGTAGCTTAAGTGCCCATTGGCCAGTTGTCCTTCTGGTTCTCTCAAATTATGGAGCCAATGCAACGAGGAGTGGTCTGTCACCACTTTGAAGTCATTTTGTGGATGTACACCCAAAACTGCTTTTAGGCGTAAATGACTGCACAACATTCCCACTAAGTTATGGTATATTTCCTCTCAGCACCTTAGAGTGTCCCCCACATAAGCCACCAGATGTTCGTCCCCAAGTTCATCTACTTGGCTTAATATGGCGCCAATTGCCATCAATGAAGCATTGGTTTGTATAATAAATTCTCGATCAAAATTCAGATATTTCAGAATTGGAGAATCTATTATATATTGGCATAACTCACCAAAGGATTCCTATGCTTCTTCATTCCATAAAGTACTTTCTCTGGATCCTTCAACAGATGGAATAAGGGTTTGGCGATTATGTCAAAACCTGAATAAATCTTCTGTAGTATCTGACCATTCCAAGGAACATTTTGATATCTCAGACACTCTTTGGCACAGACATCCGTTTTATACCTTTAATCTTCTGGGCTTGCGGCTGCAATCCACTAGAGTTGATCACAAATCCCAGATATTCCAACTCTTTCTTGAAGAAGTGACACTTCCTCAGATTAATCTTCATGTTAGCCATGGACAGTCTCTTGAATACTTCTTCCAAGTGGTGTATTTGGTAATTAAATGTCCTACTGAACACATTGATATCATCCAAGTACACCAGGAAACATGACAACATCAAGTCACTCAGTATAGCATCCATGACCCTATGGAACGTTGCAGGCGCATTGAATAGACCCTGGGGCATCCTCGTCAGTTAGTATAGCCCCTGCATGGTAATAATTGTGCATTTTTCTTGATCTTCTATTGGAAAATCAATTTTAATATCCTGATATCAGTTCTATTGTGGAGAAATACTTCTCTTCTACCAATCGATCTAGTGCATCATTGATTATTGGTAGGGGATATGAATCCTTTTTTTAATCTTATTTAGTTTTTTGGTAATCAATCACCACCCAATTATAGCCATCCTTTTTCTTCATGATAATAATCAGACTCACCCAGGGACTTGATGACATAATTAGAAGCCCATACTTCAAAAGTTTGCTGATTTCTTCTTCCACTACCACTTTGTCTGCCTTTAACCATCGAATTGGTCTCATCCAGATTGGCAAATTTTTCCCGGTATTGTCCTTGTGGATCACATCTCTCATGTATCCCAAATTGTGTCATCCTGATAATACTTACCAATACTTTTTGAACAATTTAAGCACCTTCTCTTACTGGCCTCCCAACAGATCAGGGAGTTACTCTCAATCAACCAATAGGTTGATACTCTTGGTTACCCTGGCTGGTATTTCCATCTCAACGAGGGTCCTAAAACTTGTAATTACTCAGTTTGGCCGTTAGGATTTCTTGTCACTTCCTAGGTCCAAAATTCATGGACCAATTAATTTAATTTTTTAATTTTTAATTTTTTATATCTTTTATATATTTTTTTATTTTTCTTCTTGCAATGGGACTTGCAACCTACAAAAATATTCAGAGGTCCTTCTTTTCCACTTCATCCAAATGGGTTTTAGATATACTCTAACCTACCAGTTATCATGGTTCAAAATCTTATCCTCTTAAGATTTAACCATCCATTTGGTTCAGTGGTCCTCTTCTGGGACTTAACCAAAATTACAGAACATAACCATTTAATGGTTTAGAGGTCCGCTGGGAACATTGCAACTATATTCTCTTATATCCAATACTTTCAATTTTTTAGTATTGACCTTCTTCACTATATAACCATCAGCGCTGTTTCCTCATGTATAGGCAACACTTGCCAACTTTAGCAACACTTGTAAATGTTTCCATTCATTAGGCCTTAATCCAAACTAGTCATTCGTCTAACAGGTCTTAATTTCATTTCATATTTCAGTAACTTATACTTGAGACTTCGTATCTCATACAATCGTGAGTTCCTCATTAATTTGAAGTTCCATCTAATTACTCTTACCACGTTTCTCTTAAAAAAGATTTTTGGTATTCTTTGCTATCCATCACGTTTTAAAATAAATCCACTTATGGATCTGGAAATGCTCCCTTATTCATGTGGATTAACTCAGTAACGTTAACTTTTCCAATTTCATCTTTTATTGGTGATCTTAAATCTCCAGAATTTTCTGCATCATAGATCAATTACCTTTGGTTCAAACGATTCTCTCCACTATCTTGGATCAATCATGCTCCTATTTTGACCTTGTATACTTCATTGGAAATGTAATCCAATACTTAGAATTGATTGATTTTCCATATCAAAATCATCCAATGTCTCATCTAGTGTCTCATCTAAACACTGCGCTCCTCAGGACTATATTAACCATACCCAATTACAACCTGAGTTGGCCCTGCTGAGTATCTTCATGCTAATTAGATGTACGGTGGAACAGGTTTTCTTGCAGCACTAGACAGTTTCATATCTAGGCTGAAGGTCCTTTTCCCATGTCTTTAGTATCTTTTTTGATTGGCTTCACTAGTTGCTCCACATTTGAACTGAGTAAACGCAATTGAACGTGATCCAATTCACATTTTTTTAAAATAATAAAACTTCTCAGACTATATCTCTTTCTTTCTTCTTCAATGATGTATCTTTCTCTAGGAACTCATTGCCAAAATTGGAAACTTTTTTGACTCCTTCTTTATATGACATCTTGCACTAGTATCCTACTCAAATACACCCCTGTAGTTAGCCCCAATTGTTAAAATAAGGGGCTTCACTACTTGTTCACAAATATCTAACCCCTACTTAAACCTGCACAGGTTTGATGTCGTGCAATCTTTTGATTTTTCAGAAGATATATATTTGATTGATGATAGTATGAAAACTATTATCCATAGTTGAATAGATAACTAGTTTTGGTTCCAATGCTTGAAAGTATTCCACCTCAAAATACTTAAGATGTCCTCAATAGGGATTCATTACCTTGTACTGCCTAACTTAATCCGCGCTCAGATCCTTGTTTACAGCTTCTCCCTGATTACAAAAATGTTGGCAGAAATCCTCATCTAAGCTCAGCTTTTCTTCTCTGGATCCACGCTCAGACCCTTACTTTTTTCTTAAAGAGTCTCCAATTAATGCACACAGCAATAATTTCCTTGAGTATGAATAGACTAGAAATGGATTCCAGTAATTTATGTTATGATAAAACTCTATTAATTAGTGTTTTTGGTAATTAGTGTTTTTGTGTTTAGTGCTTTTTTTTTAGTACTAGATGGTCCCAACCCATTGTGTTTAGTGCTTTAGTGTTTTATTAAGTAAATTTTAATGGAATTTATAGTGGGTTTTAACACTCAACCCTTGGTTGACACCTCTTCAATGAAATAGCAGCCATTGTCATTGAATTACCCATTGTCATCTCAGAAGTGATGGTCTTCCCCATCCTGGCTAGGATTCCATCATTGGACATCCTTAATACCTAAAAAGGAAAGAGCTGAAAATGTGTCACTAACGTTCTTCTCTCAATCCCAGTAAACCAACCATATTTGGCAAGCAACCTTCTTAGGTAATGGGACTTGTGACCCATTAAGGCAGGTCACAAACCAACTGATTAATTTTCTAGTTGCGGGTGAAATTACTCGCCTCACAACTTGATCCTTAAATTCCCAATTGTTAGTGATGAAACCCAACTGTTCCTAATTGGTACACCTGATAGTTAATCATCAATCAACTATCAGATTCTCCATTTTGCTGCAACTCTGCCTGATGAGATCTTAAGCATTCACCTGGATCAATACCCAACAGATCCAAACCCAGAAAATTACATAAAATCCCCTGATGATGATTAACCTGAAATCAGAGTCAGCTGATATCCAAATTACTTTGCTATAGGGAATTATCCATTAGCGACCCCTGATAACCTAGTCATCTGGGAATGTGGGCAAAAATTCCATCACTTGGTGTCCAGATGGAATATATATGTGCTAGCAGCTCAAAGAGGTAGCCCTTGATATTTGTATATCTTCTGAGGAAATGGCTGAGTTTTACTTTTTAGTTAATGATAATGAACTGATATCACTCCATCACTATATTCAAGATTGATATGCTCATGTGCACCGGATTCTTTGGCACTCTACTAGAGGTAAAACAAATTGGGATCACCTGCCAAAAAATATTGTAGTATCTCAATCATATCAATGACACCCCAAAAATGTCTTAGGAAAGCGTGTTAATTAGAAAATCTTAGTTACTGTGGGTAGTGCTATCGCTGGAGCTACAATGACAAAGGACTCAAATTGCAAAGGTAGCTCGCTGTACTATCCCTCAGAGACTTTGCTTTCTTCTCCGGAAGTCCTGTACACTGTTTGATGTTCCACATCAGGCTTTAACTTCAACTCTACCATCAACTTAATAGAAACTACGTTGGACAAAGCGCCATTATCTATTTTAGTGCAAATTCTATTTTTTGCTACAATCATATCACAGTATATACACTCGGAATAAGAAGAAATTTGACCGTTTAAAATGAGAACATTTACAGGACCTCTTTTCCCAAGGAAACTCATAATCCCCTCACCAACTTTGGGTTATTCTATAACAATGGCGTCTACTATATTAGCGACGTTTACTCCTTTCAGGGTTGGCGCATCTGGGACTTTCTTTCCACTTGTCGTAACTTTCTGAGCAAAATTATATGGATAGAAAAAACTTGATTGCCTACCATAGTTTTGCTCTGATGTCCTTGAGTTTCTTGCTGGCCGCCCAGTGTGGGGAAGTGGCAAAACTCCCCCACCATTTTCTGTCTGAAAGTAAAACGCACTCAGAATGGCTCGCCCAGTCATACCAAACCTTGGGAAGATTTGTTCCTCCCAAGAATCTTGACACCCACCTCACTTGAACCCAAGTGGTGCTCCACTGCCCCCTGGGGCTACTCCAGAGCAACATGCATTTCAGCCTTAGGGTTTAATATGAGAAACATTTCCCCTACCATGCCCAAGCCATTATCAAAATGGCACTGGTGGTGATGCGTACCACCACTTTTATTGACTTCCACCCCTATAAGGGGTATTTTGATCTCAGCTTCACCTGTGAAGCTGATGCTGCCACTGAGGAATCTGTTCCCCTGGTTTTCCAGGGTACCCCTATCCCCATAATCTGGACCCAGCTCCCAACAGATACCACTTTGGTGGTTCAGTTCGCTGGTTTGACCACCCACCTTTCCCCTGAGGTGCTCCACTAGGAGCTGATAAAAGGCTTGTCAGCCTATGGCTCCAACCCCATCTTGCGATTTATGGTCCCAAATGGGGCACACGCCTCACTGGGCTTTGGGCATGTCAGGAAGTTGATATGACTGGAAGATATGCTACCCATACTGATGGATCAGAGGGGGAATTGAGACAAGTCAAAAGATTTTATAGAAAAAAGGTATATGAATTATAATAAAATTAAAATGATGACCATTTGACAAATTAAGAGGATTTATGCTGAGATTCAATACAAACGAAAGTTTCTAGAAAAGGAAAGACAAATTGAAAACTACCAAGTTGAGGATGCATCTGGCTTGGGGAACCAATATATAAAAGAGTCACATGAAGGATTGAAAAGGGGATCCTTTCATGTGGTTGAGTAATTGCAGATAAGTCTGTGATTTATATTAAATAATGGTCGAAATTTGGGGCGATAGCTCCATATATAGTTTAAGAAGTTTTATTAGTAAATTCAGCGATCTTCATATCATCTGATTTGATTTGCTCAGTGGCTAATACTCTGTGCAAACTGACTTGGCAGAATCAAGCCTTTAAGCCAAGAATAAACAGTGGTGATCACTAAAGGGGGCCACTGGACAACTGTAGTTTTTCAACGAAGGATATTTAGATGAACCCTCATTTGTTCCAACATAATTTGATCAGATTTCATGTGAGGTATGCTGAAGAAGCACGGGAGGCAACTAACCATAAACTGACCTTATTTACTGTGACTTAACTGGGGGATGATGAAGTTTTGATCAATCTGCAATTAGAAAATTGCCCTGAGCTGATGACCAACCAATAAGGACGCTCAACAAATGTGACTTCTCAGAAACTGAGAGATTTTATGGAGTGGCTGTTGTGCGGATATCGCCTATACAAAGATGAGCCTGGGGAAAACACCCTTAGTTTATTCTATAACCAATGCAACCAAGAAAATCACTATACTCTGTACATGTCTTATTTAGATGTGACTACAATGGGGTTGGCTCGCCACCTTGGTACCCATGGAATTGAGGAATATTTAGTCACTTATGTGAAACCATTGATTTTCCAGCTGCTGCGTGTACTGGCTCGCCACAATATTGAAATTAAAGAGGTATTATGGTTTTCTTGAGAACAGCAGCACGATACTCACCTCCTGCTTGACCACCTCTATTGTTCGTTTTCAGAGGTACAAGGGGCGCTGGTACAGATGGATCATTGCATTGGGGATGTTCGCCATCAATTGAAAATTTTGGTACCACAGTTAAATTTAGAATTACCTCAAGTAATAAGAGAACTGATGGATCAGCATGGCCTATTGGTGGAGTGGATTTAGGACATAACAACATTGGGGAATAATACTGAGCGCTTTATGATGGAACTAGCCAAATGGGTGGAAGCTCTTGAGGCCGTGATTGCCCAGCTTAAGGAAAAATGACTCTGATGGAACGGCAAGTGGTGGACTAAGTTAGCTCTTTATTGATGGAATTAACTAACTTCATATCAAATGGAGTATCCAGTGAATGGCAGATAACACACTTATCCTTTGGTCAACATCTCCCAAATATCTACAGCTTATTTGTCAGGTTACATAACTGGAAGTTGTTATTCAGGCTATTCGCCAACAAGCTTTCCCTCTTACAATTGGTGAGACAATAGAGTATGCAGACATGCAGGGCACCTTGATACTCTTTGACGGGCCAACAAGGAATTGGTATGGGAACAAGCCTTCCTTGTTAACCAAATAAATGATGCCAATCAACAAGCAGATAACGCTAGCTGGCAGCATAACTACCTGAAAAACATAATCAAAGAGGTCCTTTCATGATTATAAGCCATGGAACAAAAGCTTAACGTTGAGAGGGAATTTCACCAAGAGTTGCAACATCAGAATGAAATGCTGCAACAGGAATTTCAGGATGGATGGTGTAAATGCTATTTGGTTAAAGCAGAGCAGTTGATCAATAAACATTTTGTCAGGCACACCATAGATAGGAGAAGTGGGGCAGTTAGTGACGATTTGGGGGAAAAAATGCTATGGATCTGCAAGTGAATATCCCTGGGAGTTACAATGGACCCCGCGTGACACCACTTCTTCTGAGTCCTTTTTGGTGGATTCAAGTCCATCCGGCTGGCTTTATTATAATGCACAAAGTAATAATTCCTGTAGTCAATCCAAAAACTAATTCGCCTGCTCCTTGAGACAGGAACCTGGAGCAAGGCAAAGTCATTCAAATTTAAAAATTACCTCCTTTCAGTCATGACAGGAATCTATATGGTTATTTTAAGCATTTTGAATTCGCTGTGGAAGGGGCTACTGATTGATGAAAAGTAAGACTGTTGCTGTCCACTTTAGATGTGGAAAGCGCTGATCAAGTTACCTGCTATCTTCCAAATAGCTTGGTATCCTATGAAGAAATTAAAGCAATTTTTCTTCAGCTGTTTGGGGTGCTACCAAGATGGCTTAATGGAAAGCCGACTTTATGACTATAAAGTTTCACCAAAATGAGACCCTGTTAGAATTTGCCGAGCATTTTTTGGTGGAAGCACATGTCCTACTTGAAGCTAACATTTTATCTGCCGAGGATGTCAGTATAGCAATGATGGCGGCTGTCAAACCACATCAGGAACTATATAATTCTATGTCTCACATGTTGAATGGAGATGCCAGACTTATCCAAATCATGAACACCTTATATCGACTCTCTGCCACAATCAGCGCCCCCAACATATTCCAAAAAACCTCTGCTGTCTTTGCTTCAAACTCTTCATATATGGGCTGCAGCAACTGGGTTATCAGCTGCTAGAACGTATTTGTCCCCCATATGAGTCAATGGACCCCTTTTGGCCTATGTACGCCTTGCCAGTTTGTCCACGACCTTGGAACCATACCATCAACTTCAGAACTGGTCCTTCCGCCACAAGCTATATACATGAACCTTTTATGGACACTTGCTTCCAGTGCAGACAAAAAGGGCATTATGCGGTGTCACAATTCTTATATGACTGGATGATAATCTTGGGACCGCTAGGGTGGATTGGGAAGAATCCTCTGAAAATGGTATCAGGTACAATTATTCATGTGCCTTGAGACGAGGCGATATTGAGATACAACGGGTTTATTATTGGATCGCCTTTAAATAAAGTGATGTTAACATCTGATAAATACAAATTAAATCGCCTACAATTAGGGCGATAGAAAATTAAAGAATTAAAACCAAAACAAGAAGAATTGGTGAAACCGTTTATTCTAAGCTATGAGAGTGGTATCATCCAGAGCGCGGTGAAATATAAGCGAGATGGGCAATTAAAAGGAGGTTGTTGTTAAGTGTGTAAGAGTAAGCAAAACAGCGAGGGTCCGCTGTATTTATTTATATTGAATAAAAGAGATTGTGGGAGCAAGTGCTCCATATTTATTAAAAGTTCATTATGTTGTTTTAAGGACAACAATCATCACATTGTTGGTCCCATTTGCTCAGTGGGTCAAACCCTGTGAAAAAATCCTACGGCGTATATCTTATATACCGCCAATTTTATAACAGTGGTGCTCACTACAGAGGGCCTATTGATCAGTTATAAAAAATAAAACTCAGATGCCTGCTATGTCACAGTCTAGTTGCTTTGATAAGGAATCTGCACGAGACGCTGAGCCTGTTGCATATGAGGAATTGAAACTTGCATCAGACTTGTGCTCAAAAGACAAGATGAGCTGCTCCAGGAAGTTTGCAATGAAAAGCTGCCGCCATTTGATCGTGATGGAAATATTCATGGGTTCTTTTGACAACTTGAGTTTTTAACTGAAGGAACCTCAGACTGACAAAGGGCAAAACTGTTGATCTCAACCTTGGATGTCAGAAGTGCTGATCAATTCATTTGTTACCTTCCAGATGGTTCCATTACATACCAAGAAGTTAAGGAGGCAGTGCTGCGGTTGTTCAGCGGAGCTGCAAAGATGCTGCAGTGGAAAGCAGAGTTCTTAACCATCAAGTTTCAGCAAATGAGACCTTTACCACATTTGCTGAGAGATTTATGGCAGAAGCCCATGTGTTGATTGGGGCAGGGATTTTATCTGAAGTTGATGTGTGCATTGCTATGTCCTCTGCGTTGAAGCCATACCCTGAGCTTTACAACGTCATGGCCCCATTGTTGGAGGATGATGTACCTCTTCTTAAACTTGTTCAGTTTGTATGTCACTTAGCTGTAACTTTCCTGCCGACCCAACATCAAACAGATTCACACTATCGCCATTGCTGACCCTAATCATGTGAGGGTAATTAACTAGTCAGTGCAGGTTTTGCCAGGTTACTCACCGCATTCCAACATCATTCCCATATCTTCTGATTGACAACTGCCCAACTACCGCTTTGGCCCTATATACATTTTTTGACAGCAGGCGTTCTACCAATGTGGGTCAGGTCATGCAATAATCTTTGGAATACCCTTCTGAGTGGGCCAACATATATAAGCACAGACTTAGGACATATGGAGTAAGTTGTTTTAATTGCAGTCGCTCTGGGCACATGGGACTATGGTGCCTAATCATCGGATCCCTTACATACAACAAGATCAAAGTTATCAGGGAAAAGTCAGAGTGGAGTAGAGATGGGACTCTCTACTTCCGCTATCTTAAATTCATACGTCCCACCTGAAGCTACTGTATTAATTGCAGCAGAAGCCTCCCAGTATGATGATACCTTCCTCTACCAACATCCAGTTGGGGGAGTAAATATGCTACCTCAAACACAAGTCAAAGAGATGGCGGACACAAGGTTTCCAGAGCAGCCAAAGCCTTACGCTTGTCAAATGTTTGAACAAAGTCTGTCTGACCAGCTAGAACCGTTAGCAGATGCGTTGTCTCTAAGAGGAGTAGAGATCGCCCTTCCAGTGAATGCTATTATAACAGAGTACCCTACAGTCGGTGCAGGTATTATAAGTCTCCTGGGAAAACGTTAACCACTGAATGTACATGTAGTAACTAGCCGACATTCATCTTACTCAGAGTGCACCTACTGTGACATTGTGGTAGCCAAAACCTGAGTATAAGCTATAATTGATACAGACGCTCCAGTTAACATTGTCTCCACTAAGTTGGTGGCGAAGTTATCTTTAAAACCTGACATAGACCAATGGATGGTTTATGGGACTGCTGGAGCGGAAACCACAATCTCTGAAGGAGCGTATAGTGCACTTCCCTTGCAGTTTGGATCCGTTGTTGTGGTGGCTCCAGCAGTAGCATTACCAAATAGCAACTAAATCTGTTGTTTGGGACTGCTTTTATGCTACACTATGGGGCTGTCGTTGACATGATGGAAGAGACCCTCGCTATTTTGGGACAGCAGATACCAATTTATTTTACCTCCAGAGGAGTGCCAAAGAGCTCAGCGCATATGGGAAAGATCAACCTTGCCTATAGCGATGGGGTGATTTCAGTATGCTATCATCAATTAAAAAGGAAAACTTGGGCCCTGCCCCATCAATTATATGAATATCAGGGGCTACCGCTTAGAGCAGCTGGAGCTATATCCATCCCCTCTGGACACCAAGTAATAGTAGACACTGAATTAGAGGTAAAAGTGCCAGCTGGGCTCTATGGGGAGGTCATTGGGCCTTATCAGCAATTGCAGCTTGAGCCCCATGTGGCTCCAGCATCATACTTCTGGGCCATGAGGAGATCAAGATATTGATAGCAAATCTTCAGAACAGAACTCTTTGAATTTCCCGGAATCAGATTATAGAATATTTGCATCTAAACCTGGTTGAGGAGATTAACCAGGTTCATGAGTTTGGTTCTTTAAATGAATCTGGTCTGCCCATCGAGCTGCCTCCCAGTGTAATGGTGGTTGTGCCACGGGAGAATTTTATGGGGTTATCAGAAGATCAGAAGAATTGGGTGGAAGCTTTATTTTGAAAATATAAATAGGATTTTGCAGTTGATGATCATTACCTGGGGTGCGCTTGGGGGTTGTTCATCAACTGGACACTGGGGATCATCCCCCCATCAGGTCTCAGCCAATATAATGATCAAGGGCAGCTGAAGAAGTCGTCACTGAGGAGATTGACAAGCTGCTAGAGCAGGAAATGCTTGAACCATCTAAGAGTCTGTGGGCTTCGCCTGTCCTAATTACTAAAAAGAAGGACAGTACTAACTGCGTAGTAATCGACTACTGGAAGCTCAATAGTGTCACCAAAAAAAGACTCATACCACCTGCCACAGATTGATGATGCGCTGGACCAGTTGGGTGGAGCTCGCTACTTCTTGGCAATGGACTTGATATCCAGTTATTGGCAAATTGAGTTGCCCACGGCAGAACAAGAAAAATGCGCCATAATCACATTCAAAGGGCTTTTCCAACCAACTCGGATGCCGCAAGTGCTATGTAATGCCCCAGCTACATTTCAACGAACAATGGACACCATTCTGGGCGATCTGAAGCTGTCATGCGTATTTGTGTACCTTGATGATATTAATGTCTTCTTTCACACGTTCACCGAACAACTTAACCATTTGGAAGAGGTATTTTGCTGACTGGCTGAGGCCAATATTATGATCAAACCCTGGAAATGCCACTTTTCAAGGATCAGCTGGAGTACTTCGGTTTTATGGTGGATGCAACTGGGCTAAGACCCCAACCCGCCAAGGTGGAGGCTATCCAGAAGATGAATAAACCTGTTAGCGGGACATTCAGGTGCTTTTGGGGATGATGGGTTATTACTGACGCTTCATACCCAATCTCAGTTGCATTGGAGGTCCACTGTTTGAGCTAATAAAGAAGGATGCTATGTTGAATGGACGGAATGGCGCCAATGTGCCTTTAATACACTTTGAACGGCACTAATTAGTGCGCCTGTGTTATGCTACCCTAATTTTGATTAGGAATTTTATAGTGCAGACGGAAGCATCACTTTCTGCTGTTGGGGTAGTCCTGTCTCAGAAGAACAATGAGGGGGATGAGCACCCCATGGCATACTGCAGTCTTAGCTTAAATTGCCATAAACTAAATTAAACCATAACCAAGTGAGAGTGCTTAGCGGTGATTTATGTGTATAAGCAGTTTTGAGTCTACTTGCATGGAGTAAAGTTTAAGATTGTAACGGATCATGCATCATTGCACAGGTTGCAGAACTTGAAAGAGCCTGAGGTACGGCTATCCTGGTGGGCTCTTAAGCTGCAAGCTTATGACTTTGAAATTTTTCATTGAACAGGAGCAAAACACCAAAATTCCAATTGCTTATCAAGATTGCCAACAATTGCAGTTACAGCAGATATAAGTGATATAATGTTTGACACAATGTTCAGTGGAAATTATGACAACAAACCTACCCAAGTGATCAAAGTGTTAGATGAAATGCGAGCAAATACCTTCTAATGGAATGGGGAATTGAATAAGCGGATCAGCAATTCTATGGTGAATTTTCCGCAACCCTCAACACAGCTGGGAATTATTATGAGCGCCCATAAGGCAGTCAGACAGGGTGGGGTGCACAAGACAATGGAGTTGTTGTACCCTCAGTACTATTGGGAAAGTATGAGTTTTATTGTACTAAAAACTATTTCCTGTTGCCATCAGTGCCAAGTGGAGAAGCCATTCCGCCATGTTACTACATAACAGTTAGTAAAACCTCACTTTTTTGGCATACAGTCTCTATCAATTTTGTTGGTCCCTTGCAAACAGGAGCTAACTAGTGCAAGTACATTCTGGTGGCAATTGACCACTTGACCCGGTGGGTCAAAGCGAGAGCAATATGGAATTGGGGGTGGTTACAGTAACCAAGTTTGTAATGGAATGCATTATTCAGCGCCACGGCTGCCTTCAGTTCATTCTCACTGATAACAGAACCACCTTTACCTCACACATCCTCCCCAAAAATGAATGAGCTTATGGGTATCTGCGGAGTTCTGATGACCTCATACCACCCTGAGTCTAATGGAATAGTCTAACGGGTGAATGGAACTTTGGTGAATATACTACAAAAATTAGTAACGGATCACCCTTCTGACCAGAGTTCTCTTCTTTCCACTGCCGTGTTTGCCCATAACATCAGTTATCATTCTTCCACGGGAATGAGTCCCTTCTAACTACTATATAGCCAACACCCGGCCCTTCCAGCGTTAGTTTATTCATGTGTAGAAGACATTGGCGGACTGGAACCCCACCACTACTTGACTAACCTCACAAACATTCTGATTAAACTGCAAAACAAAGCATATTCCTTCAGCTTAGCCAAGAAGATCAGGAATCAGGCTACCAATCAGGTATGTCATAGCAGGCTAGCAACATTCAAGGAGGGCGATATGGTTTTCTTCCATGACCAACATGTATTAGGGCAGAAACACAAGCTGGCCAGTATTTAGACTGGTCCGTTCGAAGTTATAGAGAAAACTGGGATCAACACATATACCATAAAGGATCCTACAAGTGGTCAGATCATTAACTGAGTACACGCAAAGTTCCTCCAACCATACAAACAATAGGAGCCTTATCGTCTAGTCAAGGAGGGGTTAATGTCACAATTTCAATATGACTGAATGATAATTGTGGGACTGCTAGGGCGGATTGGGAAAAATCCTTTAAAAATGATATCAGTTACAATTATTTAAATGCCTTGAGACAAGGCAATATTGGGATATAATGGGTTTATTATTGGATCGCCTCTAAATAAGGCGATGTTAACATTTGATGAAAATTAATAAATCGCCTACAATTAGGGCGATAGAGAATTAAAGATTTACAAGCTGAAATGAGGAGAATCAATGGAACCAAATAGTCAGAGCTATGAGAGTGGTATCATCCAGAGCCGCTGCAATATAAGCGAGATGGGCAATTAAAAGGAGGTTGTTGTTAAGTAGTTGAGAGTAATCAAAACAGCAAGGGTCCGCTGTATTTATTTATATTGAATAAAAGAGATTCTGGGAGCAAGTGCTCCATACTTATTAAAAGTTCATTCTGTCGTTTTAAGGATGAAGATCATCACATCGTTGGTCCCAATTGCTCAATGGGCCAAACCCTGTGCAAAAATCCTACGGCGTATCTCTTATATACCACCAATTTTATAACATTCAGGTAATTGACCTAGCAGACCACAAAAGTATGCAATGCCAACTGAGAAAATCGAGCAGGGAAAAGCTCAAGCGGCATAGAGATGGGATGCTCTACCTCTGCTAAGTTTAATTTACTTGTCCCTTTTGATTCCCAAACATCTTTTAAGGTTGAATTTGAACCTCAATCAGATGATTTGTTATACCAGCAGCTTCCATTGGATACTCATGCCTCTGCTTCTGAGATTAAAAGTTCACCCCAGAGCCCCAAGTTCCACCAGGACGTGAAAAAGCCATATGCGTGGCAGATCTTGGAACAGACTGGAACCAGCAATGCTGATCCCTCGATGTTTATAGCCTCTTTAGTAGGGGTTAATGTAGCCATTTCAGTAGAGAATTCGCTAGTAAGTATCCTCAGGTCAGCAAGGGCATTTCCTCGTTTTTGAGTAACACAAAGCCCTTGGACGTACATGTAATAAACGCTAATGGTTCTTCTTACTCATAATGTACTTACTGCGGCATTTTCGTTCAAAACGCAAAAATCCGCACTATCATAGACACAAAAGCCCCTGTGAACATAGTCTCTACTCAATTGGTGGCTAAACTTCTGTTGAAACTAGATATGAACCATTGAGTAGTATACGGGACTTTGGGAACGCATAGCACTGTTTCTGAAGGAGCATATAGCACGTTGCCTTTATGATTTGGGTCATTCCAGTCATCTGCTCCAGCGGTGATTTTGCCAAATAAAAACTATGACATGTTAATCAGCATGGCATTTATGAGGAAATTTGGTGTTGTGATAAATCTGGCGAGGAAACTCTTACTATTTTAGGCCAGCAGATCCCCATATATTTTACCTCAGGTGGAATCCCAATGGATCCGTTCTGCTCTAGTCAAATCAATCTAGAAAACAGCAATGGAGTGATTCCTGTTTGTTATCAACAACTGAGGTGGCAGACCAGGACCCTCCTTAACCAGATATGCAAGTACAAAGGGATCCCACTTCGGGAAACAAGCGCTTTGAGCCTACCGCCTGGACACCTGTGCATAGTAGGGACTGGGCTTGAAATTGATGTCCCTAAAGGGCTTTATGGAGAAATTATGGAGCCTTACCAGCACTCGCATCTTGAACCACATGTGGCTCTAGGGTTAATGCTACATGGGAATAGGGAGGTGAAAGTGCTGCTAGTGAACTTACAGAAGAAGACAATAATGATCCGGCAGCACCAAGTGAAAGCTTATCTACACTTAGTTCCTATAGAGGAAGTTCGCTGTATTCATGATTTCTGCTCATGGGAGGATCTTGGACTACTGGCAAGCTCATCATTCTGCGTACTGACCATGGTTCCACAGGAAGCGCTCATGAGATTATCAGCAAAACAGCAAGATAAGGCTATGGCATATTTGAAAAGTAATAGGATATTTTCGCATATGACAATCATGATTTGGGGTGCGCTCAAGGGGAGTTACATCGGATAGATATGGGGGATCACCCTCCCATTCAATTGCAACCTATTAGATGTTCAAAAGCGGTGGAAGAGGTTGTCTCCAATGAGATGGATAAACTTATTGTGCAGGGAATGCTAGAGCCATCAAACAGTCCATGGGCATCACCTGTGCTCATTGTAAAGAAAAAGGATGGCTCAGATTGAGTGGTTATTGACTATCATAAATTTGATAATGTAACGAAGAAGGATTCCTACCCTCTTCTGAGGATTGATGACGCATTAGACCAATTAGTGGGGCGAATTATTTTTCTTCCAGAGATCTGATCATGGGGTACTGGCAGATCGAATTGCTATTAGTGGAACGGGAGAAATGTGTGATCATCACTTAAAGAGGGTTGTTCCAGCTGACTTGCATGCCACAAGGGTTGTAACGCCCCAGCTACATTCCAGAGTGCCATGGATACGATTTTAGGTTATTTAAAGCTGTCCTACATCCTAGTTTACCTTGACGACATCAATGTATTCTCGTGGATGTTTAAAGAGCACCTTGCCTACTAGGAACATGTGTTTCAGCGCCTCACTTCCACTAATAATAAAATTAAGCCTCAGAAGTGCCATTTCTTTAAAGAACTTGGAATACCTCAGGTTTGTCATAGATTCAAATGGGCCTAAACCCTAGCTGGCTAAAGTGGAAGCAATAAGCAAGATTACTCGCCTGGGGTATAAGCGGGACATTCAAGTGTTTCTGGGGATGGTCAGGTATTACCGATGGTTCATTCCAAATTCAGTTGCATCAGGGCCCCACTTTTTGAGTTGCTAGAGTAAAACGCTTCCTTTGATTGGGCGCAACAATGCCAGAATGATTTTATTGTGTTGCAAACCGCATTAGCAAGCGCACCCATTTTTCAATATTCCAACTTGACAAACAGTTGTTAGTACAAATGTACGCATCCCTTGCCACTATAGGGGCAGTATTATCCCATAAGGACGATGACGGTGTGGAGCATCCTGTTGCATTCTGTAGTCAAAGCTTGAACTGTCATGAACGAAAGTACACTGTGACTAAGCAGGAGTATTTAGCTGTGATCTACGCTTAAAAACAGTTTTGGATATATTTGCATGGGGTAAGATTCCAAGTAATGACGGAACATGCTTCCTTGCACTGGCTACAAAATCTGTGTGAACCAGAAGGATGGCTCGCATGTTGGGCTTTGAAGCTTCAAGCAAATGATTTTGTGATTTTACATTGCCTGGGAGCAAAACATCAAAACGTGGATTGTCTTTCTTAGCTGCCAACGGAACTATCATGGTGGATAGAGATGACATAATGTATGAGAAGATGGTGGCGAACAAATATCAGGATGAGCTGCCGCAGGTGATCAAGGTATTAGATGGGCTCAGGAAAGATAATTTTCTATGTGAGGGGGAACTATATAAGCGGATCAAAGACTCGACGCTGAGTTTCCCTAAACCTTTGGCTAGACCCTCAATTATTATGGATGCTCGTCAGGCTGTAGGACATGGAGTATTGTCTAAAACGCTGGAGTTTTTATGACCACAATACTACTGGGAGAGCATGCATTATGCCATATTGGAAACGGTTAATTGTTGCCATCAGTGTCAAGTGGAAAAGCCTTTCCAAAATAAAACCACATACCAGCTAGTTAAAACCCGGTTCGCCTGGCACACCATTTCCAATGATCTAGTGGGACCCCTGCCAACTAGCACCAATCAATCCAGGTATATAATTGTTGCCATCAATTATATGACACAATGGGTGGAGGCCAGGGCTATTAGCGACTTGGGTGCGGTCACCACTGCCAAGTTTATTATGGAATGTGTTATAATGCAACATGGCTTCCCACAGTTCATTCTGACGGATAATGGAACCAACTTCACTTCACATATCCTGCCAAAGTTGAACGAGTTGATGGCGATTTGTTGGGTTTTTACCACACCCTATCATCCAGAATCAAATGGAATGGTGGAGCAGGTCAACGGAACCCTAGTGAACGTACTCTTTAAATTGGTAAAGGATCAGCCATCAGAATGGAGTGCCCTTCTACCTACCGCTGTGTTTGCATATAATATCAGCTATCATTTGTCCACTGGTAGAAGCCCATTTCAACAGTTGTATGGTCGACATCGGGCTCTGCCTGCCTTGCTTTATTCTTGTGTAGAGGACACTGGCGGTGTGGTTCCCCAGCGATATTTAAAAAAACTCTAATGTATACATTGATCAAGCTGCAGTTGGAAGCCTATTCCACCAGTTTGGCCAAGAACATTCATGATCAAGCAGCTGATTAGAAGAGACAGAGCGTACTTCCACTGTTCGCTGTGGGGGACCACATTTTATTCCACGACCAGCACGGATTTGGGCGGAAAAACAAGCTCTCCAACACTTGGACTGGCCCATATGAGATAATCGAGAAGACTGGCATGGATGTCTACACTATCAAGGAATCCTCTGGGGGTTGGATTATCAACCAAGTTCATGCAAAGTTCCTCTAAGCATATAAATAGTAAGAGCCTATTGTCCAGCCAAAGGGGGTAATGTCAGGAAGTTGATATGACTGGACAATATGCTACCAATACTGATGGATCAGAGGGGGAATCAAGACAAATTTTCAAGATTTATGGAAAAAGGGTATATGAATTATAATAAATCAAAATGACAACCATTTGGTGAATCAAAAGGATTTATGCTGAGATTCAATACAAATGAGAGTTTCTAAAAAGGAAAGATGAATTGAAAACTACCATGCTGAGGATGCATCTGGCTTGGGGAGCCATGATATAAAGAGTCACATGGAGGATTGAAAGGGGATGTTTTCATGTGGTTGAGTAATTGCAGATAAATATGAAATTAATTTTAAATAAAGGTCGAAATAAGGGGGATGGCTCCATATATAGTTTATTGAGTTTTATTAGTAAAGTCGGCGATCTTCATATTGTCCGATTTGTTGCTCAGTGGCTAGTACCCTATGCAAACTGACTCAGCGGAATCAAGCCTATATGCCAAGAATTAACAGGGCATATGCCACAATCAGCCCTGAATGAAACAAAATTGCCCTGTCATTCCCCCTCCTGCCATTATCCCCTCTGCCCCTGACCATCTATTCTGGGCCCATGTCAAGGGTGGATGGATGATAAGCTCATTCTGTTTGATTTAGACTACTCAAAATGCAAGTGCCCATCCCTAGCTGCTTCCAATGGCACTGATTTTTTATCCGCTGGCCTCTAATCTGCCGCACACCCCATGCCAGCTTTGGTATGAGGTATGATCCTACCTCTTTCCCCAAAATCTGATGTTGCAGCTGCTCCTGCAGCTACCAATCAGCCTCCTCCTCGCCCCAGTGCCACAAACGCTACATCCAATTAAGCACAGATTGGACACCAATTTGATCCCATACACCTTCCAACAAACCAACCAAACCTCAACCATATTCTAATACCCCATATTCAATTCAACTAAAACCCATGGTAATATTGGCTGAAATTAACGAATCAGGTAATCTCATTGAAGAACCAACTCTACAAATTGAGCAGTTCTGAAATTCAGAATGGGATGCAAATACCCTATTCATTTATATGCCCCACATCCAAATGCCAAATCATTCTAAAGTGATCATTAGCTTGCAGTAGAAGCAGCTGCTACACCAGATTGCCGTCCCCTCCACAAAGTTGCTGCCAAATCAGTGGCGATGCTCAAAGGAGGTATTCCACCAACTGTTATCCTCATAAATTTCACCCAAAAAGTAAGATTACAATGAATCAAAAGCACAAAAATGTCAATGACACTATCCAGAATGTGGTAACTGTAGCATGGAATTCTAAAGCTCAAATTACCTGAACCACTATTACCACGTTCTTTAAACTACCAGACATCTGCATTAAAGCCAAAAAATCTTTAGCCAAAAATATCACTGCCATTTTTATAGTTGGCAATTTCTCAGAAATACCAATCATTATTGATATTGAACCACATGCCACCAATGCCTGACGCCCTTGCTATCCACCTTGACATGTACCCTACTCTGGGATGAGGAAGCTGCTGCTGAAGATGAGCCCCCTGATCCCCCTCCCCTTCCACCATGGAGGGATAAATAGTCTCCGCTGCCCACCTGGTTGGTTGTTTAGTTTGGTGTGTTTTATTAATCTTCTCATTTGGGTGTTTTGTTTGAATCAATTAGTTACGTTAGTTTAATTTTAGTTTTTAGTTTGGTAATGTCCATCCCATGGTTGGCTTACTCTTGTTAAATAAAAGGTTTGGCGCATCTGTGGCTAGGTCCAACTTTTTTGAGGAAGCTTGATAGAACATTTGGCAGGCGTATGGATATGGTTGTTTCTGAGGTCCTTCATCCGCCATGGCCTTGTCTTGTAATCATGTCATTATGTTCATTCCTCCAACTGGTTTCTGATATATAAACCCATCATTGTATTGAGAGACTTCTGCTGAATATACTACAATGGATTCAGGTGGGATGTTTGGGGTTGGGACAGGGAGGTAGAGAGCCCTGTCTCTACTCCGCTTCATCTTTTCCCCTGGTAGCATTGATAATATTTCGTGTTGTGAACACAACGGTTAGGGCAACTCCATGTCAGGGGGCCAGGTTGACCACACTCATAGCAATTAACCCCATAAGAGCCGCATTCTTTGTTTTTCTTGTAAGAGGGTCCAAGCTGATAATTCTGTTGATGTTCAGTGTAATCAGGGTAAGATCAGTAGGACGATTGCTAAAATTTGGAGTAACTAGGTCCATGTGGTAGTTGGGTTGTTAGCAAGTTTTTGTAAACGGAGCAATGGCAGAAGTCAATCTGTTGGGAGTAATTCAGCCAAGGATGAGGTGTGGAATTATATTGAGGCCGAGGGTTGCTAGGCGGAATGTGGTCAGGACAAGCGTATTCCCCAAAATAAGATGGTCTGGCGGAAGCGGTATGTTTCCACCTCATATTGGGTGGAGGGAAGTTAGTGAATATATGATTTAAGAACTGCAAAATTTTGAGCAGGGGAACGTCATCATCCAAAATCAGAAAAATGACATTGTGAAGCTCACAGTATGGCTTTACCATGGAGGTTATTGCAATGCACTCGTTGGCTCCCACTAAATAGCCTGCCCCAATCAACACATGAGCTTCCGCCATAAATTGGTCAGCAAACTATGTGAGGGTCTCGTTATTGTGAAACCCAATAGTTATGAACTCCACCTTTTGCTGTGACATTTTTAAGCTACCTCTGAACAATCTCAGCACAGTGTCCTTCAATTCTTAGTAGGAAATGGAGCTGTTTGGAAGTTAGCAGATTTTTGGTCAACACTCCTGACATCCAAGGCAGATATCAACAGTTTAGCTTTACGCTGATCCATGGCGCCTTCCACTGAAAACTCATAACGTTTAGAGATGCTGTGAATATTCCCATTGCGATCAAACTGAGGCAGCTTCTTGATATTGGCCTCCTCATCCTGCTCATAGACGCAACTTTTTGAGGCGAACTGAGGAATGTGTTGAGGCCCATAAGCAGTCTCGCAATGACATGCTGGTCCAGAGGAAGATGGGATGTTTACTGCTTCAAAGAAAGCATGGTCCTCTGTGGTGTGCAGCACTGCCATCACTTAAGTGAAGTGGATTTCCAATTAATAACCATATCCTGAGCTGCCTTCTTGGGTGTAGTAACTTATACCAGTATCATATTCCTAGTCATATTGTTCTCCACGAGAAGCTCTTCCTTTCATTCTTCCTCTTCCCAATGAGTGGGATGGGAGGTAATAACAATTTTCACTCCACGCAATGCAGTCATTTGGTGGTGTTATATAAATGATTAGAGACCTGCTTGTTTTGTTGTTCCAGAATTTGTATTTGGCTAAATGTGCTGTTAAGCTGGTGCATAACAGCATTCTGTTCTTGAAGAAGTTCATCTTGTATTAAAGCACCGCCTCTAAAGCAAGTTTGAGTTCCTCGTATTTGGCTGGTGCAGTGCTTCCTGAAGATTCCCTGGCAAAGAAGGACTGCTGAGACATGACTGGCGACTGGAGATTTTATTTTTAGTGGTTGATCAATGGGCCCCCTGTAGTGAGCAGCACGATTATAATTTTGGGTGATACTTTTAGGGTACGCTGTAAGGGTCACACAGGTTGAACCCACTGAACCATGGTTGGATGATGTGAGGATTGTCAGCTCCAAAAGCACTTTAAAATGTAATAAAATACTGAGCAATTGCCCCAAAAACATATTTATTTGATAGATACAGCAGTTTCTTGATGTTGCGCTCTCACTCAATTATTAACAACCTTTTTCTTTCAATCTCCCATATTGCTTATATATCAGCGACTTTTAGATGATACCTTTCTCTTAGCTTATACTATTCTATTCAGCTGATTCTCATTAGTTTTAGGATAATATTTTTACAGACATTTATCGCCTTAGTTTGAGGCAATATAAATCATATCAATCAAACGTTGACATTGTCTTATCACCTTATTTAGAGGATATCCAATAATAACCCCTTCTAACCCAATATCGCCTTATCTCAGGGCGCTCTAATATTCATAAATAATCATCCTAGTTGGCGGATTCTCATCCATTCCGTCGTAACTCTTCCAGGAAAATTGTCCATTAATATCATAATCTCGACAGGTTGGTTTCCCTTTTGAGAAATGGAGTGGACAAGGAAATACAGTTTCCTGTGAAAGAAGGTACACTTTGAGGAAGTTTACCTTGATATTATACTCACATAAACGTTGAAACACATCCTTCAGGTGATCAAGATGTTCTTTAAAGGTTTCTGGGAACACCGTGATGTCTTCAAGATGGATGATGGCACAACTTAACTTTAAATCCTACAAGATTGATCCATTTACGCTGGAAAGTTGCAGGTGCGTTGCACAACCCATGAGGTAATCAGGTGGGTTGGAGGAGACCCTCACTACAAATAAGAGCGCATTTCTCCTGATCTTGTAGAGAAAGGTCCTCTTTCCAATAGCCTCTAGACAATTCCAAAGCGGAAAAGAAGTTAATCAGGAGAATTGTGCAAGGTCGTCATCAATGCAGGGGATAGGATTTCTATCCTTTTTGTGAGGTTATTTAATTTGTGGTAGTCCATAAATACCTGACGACAACCATTATTTTTTTAATTAGCAAAAGGGGGTTGACCAAGGGCTCTTTAAAGGAACTAGAAACCCCGCATCTAGTAACTTCTGGAGCTCCGTCCTCGTCTGCTGTTCTTCCACCTTTGACTTGCGGTAAGGTTTGGACCTAATAGGTTGGGCATCACCTACATCAATGGAGTGGCTCCAGACCTTCATGTGGCCATAGTCAGTATCTGACTCCGAGAATATATCGCTATATCCTTCTTTTAAGTATGGACTTTTTCCAGCTCATCTGGGATCAGCTTATCCGAAATATAAACGTTTGGTAAGGTAAATTCTAGGTTATCCATTGGCAAGCCCAAATCTGTCATAGAGCCAATAAAGTGGATACGTTCAATGTCCTCCACAGGGATTAGCAAGACTCTGCCAATTTCCTGGTGTTTTCTTAAAACCATGACCTTGCAGGTGAGGTTTCCTAGTAGAATAGTAATAGGCCTCTGGTAGGCTGGGTCTGATATCATAGGAAATACCTGAAGCTCTTAAGGGACTAACGTCCTCAATACTTAAGATTTGCAATAAACAGTGGTGTGGGATTTAAAGCGTGATTTTTGTGTCAACTACTCGTTGTTCACTAGACTTAATCATGACAATATATGCCGCATATAAAGGGATTCCATCCCTAGAATCCACTGAATCAGACGATTTCTTTGTGTTTCTCCAAGAGGTGGAATAATGCAATGCCATAGGTTAAAAGGGCTATTCAACCAGAAAAGGGTATTCGTTCTTGTAGGGATCTCTATTGGATAAGACTAAAGTGACTTCATAGTTGAGTAAAGAGAGAAAACCTTGCTTTAGGTTGATTATTCCCTCATATTCAATAATAAACTGGGTACCTAAGAGCATATCATAGGAGTTGTTGTTTAAGGCCACTTCAGGGGGTGATAAGATAAGCTTCTCAATTTGAATGGGAAGGGAAGAGTATGCCCTGATGGCATGGGTGTTATTCAGGCCTGCAGTTCCAAATTCTTGATTTTAATTTAAGTCAGGCGCCAGCTTTATCTTTTTGATGAGCTTAGTGGAGATTACATTAACTGGAGAGCCAGTATCCAGGATGTCCATTACCCAGAATTTTTTGAATGACCACTCCAACCTTGGTGAGTGTTCCTCCAAAGTTAGGAGGCAGGGACAAGACCTCCTTGAGCTGGAAAGTGGAGGTTAGTTTAAAAACATTCTCAGGGTATTTATCTAGGTTAGATTTCATGGTATGAACCCGCTGAAGAGGTTGAATCAAGCCAGCTAAGTACTGGTTGGCATCCTTGGCAGTTTCAATAAAATTTGGGCATCCTAACATTTGGCTGAGATACGTTTCCTCAGGTATGGTGGTTCCATATACTCCTTCAGCGTTCAATCAATCAAGGACCTCCACTTCTACATGAGCTCCCAATAAGTAGTAGCCAACATCATCGTAACCCCCTCAGATTCATCCCCAAAGGTATTCTCAACCACTGGTAAGGTCACAATTGATGTAGGGAGACGTCCACATGAGGTTGTGTTTATCTTCTGACCATACGTCTTTACATAAATCCCTTTATTGTCGCAGAAACTACCCTTAGGGCGCGCAGCTACTAGCTTTAGTGGAGGGGAAGGCATAGCAACCTTAGTAAGTTAGGCGGGAGTATAGTATTAAGTACTTTACAGGGCTCTGATTTACATGAGGGCATGATATTTTTTAAAGCTGCGCAGATGATTTAGGTTTTTCAGGGAGGATAAGCAAAGGTGGGCTCGTTTACAACTGTTCAACAGGCGGAAACTCCTCAATGGTTAGAGCTGAAGGTTTCATCTCAGCTTCATTTATTGGTTCACATGAATGGAAATTGGCGACATCTAACAGCGCCTCTTTTATGTCACGGATTTTTTTTGAAACGGCGTTTCACTGAGATGATATGCCTGGCTAGAGAGGATTGGGAAGCAAATCCAGTTAACATGGCTGCAATAGCTTCATTAAGGGTTAGCATGTTAGACATTGACAACCTCTGTGTAGCGAGATAAAACCGCTCAGCAAAGGAAGCGGTCAGTTCGCCTTCATACATGCTAAGGCGCATAAAGGCCTTTTCACCCTGTTCATACTCTTCTTTGAGCTGAATTCAGCTAAAAGAGCCTCCTTCACCTCTACACAGGTATGAAGATTGCCCATGTAAGGAACTTTTGTCTCTTATGCCAGATGACCTAATAAAGGAAGGATGTGTTTAATTTTTGCTTCTCAGATGTGCCTTGCATTACAGACTCAAAGACATATAAAAATGAAGCAATGCTTCCTCACCGAGGGTGAACTTGTCTTGTATTAAAGGTTTAAGAGGGCGTAGTTAAAGCATATTAAGACGGGATAAAGCGCTTGCTAGTTGCTTATCAAGGGAAACTATTGTTGAATCATTTTAAAGTGGAAGAGTAGGATGGAAAATCACTTTGAAAGCCTCAATTTTTAAGTTGATTTTTTGTGGTGTACAGGAGCCCCCTGTAGTGAGAATCACTTTGTAAGAATCCAGTTTTTTGGCTTTCTAGTTCAGATCTCCGCTGTATTTCACAGATGGGTTTTTATAATAAATATAAAAAACACTAATAAACAAAAAATTGGTTTTTATATGTTATTATTAGTGTTGGTGCAGGGTAAGAAAAAAGAACCCACTTGATATCTTACCGCTCAGTATTTAACCTGTATCTAGGTTTGAAGGGAATTCAATGGTAAGTTTTGAATAGCTTAGTATGGTACAAATTCAGAAATATGCAAATTTGACCTATTGTAGTTCAGAAAACTTGCTTCACTTAGGCTATATGACTGATGGAGAGTTATTTTAGGACAAGACGAAACTGTGGGGTAATGATATAATACAATTCAGTCAATCCCCATTAGAAAAATAATTGCGCATTGTGGGACCCCCAACAACCTATAAAATGGTGTAGTCACCACTTAAGTGTTTGATTTAAACTGGACATGGTCCAGGGAGGAACCTCCTATGGACTCCCCTGGTTGCCCCACGTGGTTGGGGCAATCCAACTGCCCAATTTTACGTTACTTGCCTGTATAGTATTTGTAAAAGTGTTACCCTGATTCGCGGGGTTCCACTGAGAATTGACCAGGGTCTTTTGGACGATAATATTGTTATTATTGCAAAAACACTTTTATCACAAAAAAAATTGTAAATGTCCAAGATTTCCCCCTTTTGGCCTATTTTGACCCAAAACACTCCCTCTTGAAGCCAGGAGGGCAAATGTCTGACTTTTCAATGGGGTATCCACCTCTCAATATCCCCCAAAAATTGTGTCCGCTCTGCCCCCAACCACCCATTCTGGGCCTGCAATAAAACAGCCGTACCCTCTGCCCTTATCTTCAGGTTGGACCACTCAAAGTGCAAGTGCCTTTCCCTTGCCATTGTAATGGCTTCTGTTAATCCTCTTTCTGGTGTTGCCCCCAACACTGGCCAACTGAAATTTTTAATTGGGGTTTGATCCTCCCTCATATACTGTGGGTGCAGCCCATAATGCTTCAGCCAACCAACACCAATCATCTCAAACTGTTCAGGAGCATATTGCTGCTCAGGATCATGTCAGATTGCCTTGGTTGTCAGTTTGAGGACTGAACTATCATGTCCCCAGTCAACTAGCTCCTTTTGCTGGTCCAAATTTACCTGTATCAGTCCATTTGATTTACCTGAATAGGTTAACAGGATGCTGACGAGCTTTATACCATAAAATTCAAGTTTGATTTTATGGAACTTTCCAGACTCTCAAGAACGAGTTTCAATACTGTTTCCAACCTTTAAAGGGCTCTAAGCTTACAATAAACTATCTCCAGCTTGCTATCAAAGTGAGCTCCCCCCCAACATTCCCCTCCACTAATCCCTCCATGATGCCTGTCAGGACTTCAGGGGAGGAACTCCAACCTGGCCCCTAATAATCAGGGCCCCAAAGCCCTCAGTGAGTTAAGAGACCATCAAGGACCAAAGAAAAGCCAAAAACGGAAATCAGATTAAGAGAAATGTAGATTTATTAGAAGGATCCTCAAGGTATATATATAACCTTGATGGATCAGGAAGGAAAGAAATCAGAAAGTTTTGGCATTGATTGCCAACAACAATCAAGAAAACAAATGAATAATATTATAAGGGGAATGGACGCATCATTGTCATTAGTCACCAATGCCAAATTGAATTAAATAATTTAATTATCAGGACTGGTCCCCAATACTTTGGATCAGACTTACCCCAAGTTAATGGGGAACCCAATCTGACATCTGCCTGTAGGTGGGTCGAGACCCCTAGTTGGGGCTTCCCCCAATTAAGGGAGAATCCTGACAATGCCATAGAGCCTCTTGTCAAGGTATTTACTGCCCTAATATTCCGTTTGACTTCCCTTAAGAAGCCCAAGGTATGTTCAAGGAGCTCACAATCACCACAGGTAGTTCATGCACTGAAGCCACCAAGTTAATTTTATTTATTCCTACTATCCTCAAACCAAACAAGCTAAAAGTCAATTTATAAATTACAAAAGTAGTTAAATATGCCAAGTTCCAGCTTTTTCACACATTATTAAAATCTACAACCCAGGCCTCATGAACAAATACAACCATATGCTCTTCCACCTTCTTCCATAATTCTTTAACTCCACTACTTCCATTTTTTCTGCTTTTAGGTGTACCCATAGGCTCAAAGAAAATGAGAAACTCCCGATTCTCCTTCCCCATCAAATATGGCTGTTTAGGTTTGCCGCTGTAATGCTATAGTAGGATATTACGCTCAATTAATCTGGTATCTCTGCAAATAAAAACTTGTGGATGCCCCCTTCCTGGGTTGGGCCCTAGTGAGATTCTAATTTGTCTAGACGATAAGCTTAAAAAGTTACGGCGGATTGGTGAGAATCTACTAACCATGATACTAATTACTATTATTTTGAGCACCTTAGGATGGGGCGATATTGGGTTGAAAGGATAATATTGGATCACCTCTGAATCAGGCAATAAGGTAATATTGATGAATGACAAATAATTGGGATGTCAATGTACAACATTTAATGAGTGGATCGCCTCAATCTAAGGCAATGGAGAATTGAATACCATGCTCTGCCAGAACCAATGAGATATAGTGTAACTGAGTTACTAAGCTGAGGAAATTGTATCATTTGAAGTTGCTGAGATATAAGCAATATGGGACAATTGAAGAAGGAGTATTGTTAGTACTTTAGAGTGAGCAAAACAGCGAGGATCTGCTGTATATATTACTTCAATAAAGAGTTTCTTTGGGGCAATTGCTCCCTATTTATTAAAAAATTACTACTTTGTTTAAAGGATAACGAGCATAATATTGTCAGTCCTATGCTCAGTGGTATTAACCCTGTGAAAACCCCTTCGGTGTATATCATCAATTCCGCCAAATTATAACAGTGGTGCTCACTACAGGGAGCCTATTGATCAATCCCAAAAATAATAAAAGATTCCTCAGTCGCTGGCAATTTTGCATCAGGATTGCTTTGACAAGGGTTCTTCTTGACATGTTGCACCAGTTGAACATCTGAAACTCAAGCTCGCCTTGGATGCTGTGCTTCAATGGAAGGAGAAGCTTCTGCAGGAGGTTTTTATTAATAATCTGCCTCCGTTTGATTGTGATGGGAACATTCATGATTTCTTTAAGTAATTTGAGTTTGCTTTAAAAGGAGCTTCAGATTGGCATAAAAAAAGTGTTAATATACACCTTGGATGTTGGGAGCGCCAACCAAGTTACTTGCTATCTTCCAAACAGTTCCGTTACTTTCCAGGAAGTGAAGAATATTGTGTTGCAGTTGTTTGGAGTAACTATTAGGATGTCTCAGCATAAGGCTGAATTCTTGACCATTGGGTTTCAGCGTAGTGAGACCCTCACTGCGTTTGCTGATCAATTTTGTTGGAAACTCATGTATTACTTGGGGCAGGGGTTTATCCAAATCTGACATATGCATAGCATTGGCCTCCACAGTGAAGCTGTACCACGACTTTATAATGTCATGGCTCTGTATCTAGAGGATGACGTACCCTTGCTTAAAATTGTTTAAATTTTATGCCATCTATCCGCCACCTTCTCTCCACTCAATATAGAGTAGAAACCTACCGCCTCCGCTTCAGGACTTTCTTATTTGGGGTAATTTCCTGCTCTGTTCAGCATCTGTTTAGTAGCCCCAATCCTTATTATCACTAATCGCCTCACTCCCAACCAAGTTGCCATCTGCAGTTCAACTATTTAATGGGGCCTGTTTACACCGCTTGACCCCAGTCCAACTTTTAGTGTGGCCCATCTCACAACAATCATGGACGCAGGTCATATGGGGTCAATTGTTTTGAGTTCAGACGCTCTGGGATTCTGGAAAGAGGTTTCCTCAATAGTCAGATCCATTACCTACCACAGAATCAGTACAATCAAGGAAAATTCAGAGTGGAGTAGAGATGGGACTTTCTACCTCAGCTATCCCAGCCCAAAATGTTCACCTGAACTATCCTCATACATTCAGCGGAAGTTCCTCAGTATGATGATGCATCCTATATTAGCCGCCGGTTATAGGGGTGAATGTACAGACATGAGAACAAATCAATGATATGGCGGATAAAGGACCTCAGGAGCAACTAAAGCCTTATTCCTGTCAAATGTTTGACCAACTTTTTACAGATAAACTGGATCCATCTGCTGATGCACCTCTCTTAAAAGGGGAAACGCTGCCCTCCCAGTGGACACTATTGGTAAAGAGTACTCTAAAGTCGGGGAGGGTATTATAAGCTTTCTGGGGAAAAGAGATCCAGTAAAGGTCCAACTTGTAAACAAACAGAATTCAACCTACTCTGAGTGTATGTAGTGTGACACTGTCATAGAAAAAACAAGTGTCTGCGCTATAATTGATATGGGCGCCCCAGTTAACATAGTTTCCACAAAGTTGATTGCAAAATTGGCACTAAATCCTGAAATGGAATATTGTATGGCGTATGGGGCTGCAGGCGTGGAAATCACAGTTTCTGAAGAAGCATATAATGTGCTACCCTTGCAGATTGGGTTGATTGTCATTGTAGCTCCAGTGACAGTGCTACCAAACAATAAATATGACCTGTTCATTGGAACCGCTTTTATGTGACACTTTGTGGCTGTCATTGATATGACAGCGGAAACCTTTAAAATTCTAGGACATCAGATCCCAATCTACTTTACCTCCAGTGGAATCCTGAAGGATCTGGTGCACATGGATCAGATTGATCTTGCATATTATGATGGGTGATTCCAGTATGTTACCATTGATTAAAGAGCAAGACTTGGGCCCTTCCCCTACAGATATACAATTTAAGGCTACCGCTTAGAGCTGCCAGCATTATATCTATCCCCTCTGGACACCAAGTAATAATATACACTGAGTTAGAGGTGGAAGTGCCTGATGGGCTATATGGGGAGGTCATTGGGCCCTATCAGCAATTGTGGCTTGAGCCTCACGTGGCCTCAGGCATTATGATCCTGGGAAATGGTAGATCAAGGTCTTGATAGCGAATCTCCAGAATTGACTGATATGAACCCGCGGCACCAGATAGTGGCATGTTTACATTTGATCCCAGTTGAGGAGGTCCTTTGGGCTAAAGAGTTTAGGTCACTGGGTAAATTTGGTCTACCATAAACTGTAGATCGGCGTAATGGCATTGTACCACGTTAAAATTAAATGGGGTTATTTGAAGACAGAAATATCAGGCAGAAGCCTTGTTTCAAAATACAAGGAGATCTTTACTGTCACCAATCAGGTTTAGGGTGCGCAAGAGGAGTGATCTATTGAGTGGACACTGGGGATCATCCCCCCATCAGATCTTTGCTGTTCCGCTGGTATAGGGCAGCTGAAGAAGTAGTAACTGAGGAGATCAAAAAGTTATCTGATCAAGGAATTCTCAAACCATCAAAGAGTCCATGGGCTTCGCCTGTTCTGATTGTAAAAAATAAGGATGGCACCAACTGCATAGTAATAGATTACAAAAGCTCAATAGTATCACCAATAAGGACTCACACATCCTGCTGCAGATCGATGATGATTTTCATCAGTTATTAGAGCTCTTTACTTCTCCACAAAGAATTTGATCTCCAGTTATTGTAAAATTGAGTTGCATGTGGAAGAACAGGATAAATGCTCCATAATCCCGTCCAAGGGGCTTTTTCGATTGACCCATATGCTTCTAGGGCTGTGTAACGCCCCACTACGTTATAACGGGTGATGGACACTATCCTTGGAGATCTCAAGTTGTCATTTGTCCTCATGTACCTTGACAATATTAATGTATTCTCCCGTACATTTTCTGACATCTTAATCATTAGAGGAGGTATTCCGCCACCTGGCTGAGGCCAACATAAAGACCAAAACCTGAATATGTCACTTTCTCAAGGATCAGTTGAAGTACCTCAGCTTTTTGGTTGATGCAACAGGGTTGAAACCTCAACCAGCTAAGGTGGAGGCTATATGTAAGATGACTATGCCAAACAGTAAGTTGGATATTCAGGTATTCTTTGGGATGGTTGTCTACTACCGCCGCTTCATGCCAAACTTTAGTTGTATTGGAGGACCGCTATTCAAGTATTATAAAAGTATGCCATGTTTAAATGGACTAATCTCTGTCAAAACTCTTTTGACACACTTTGGATGGCATTAATTAATGCACCAGTGCTCCTCCACCAAAATTTTGATAAAGAATACATTTTACAGATGAATTCATCCCTTTCCGCTGTTGAAGCAGTGCTATCCCAAAAAGACAATGAGGGGGAGGAACATCCAGTTACATAATACAGTCAGAGCCTGAACTGCCGTGATCATAACTATATCATGACTGAGTGGTAGAGCTTAGCGGTGATATATGCATACAAGCTATATAGGGTATATCTGCATGGAGTGAAGTTCAAAGTCATAACAGACATGCTTTGTTATGCCAGTTGCAGAACCTCAAGGAGCTGGAAGGGTGCCTAGCTCAATGGGCCCTCAAACTGCAAGCTTACAACTTTTAGATCCTCATTGCCCTGGAGCCAAACACCAGAATTCAGATTGCTTATCAAGATTGCCCAAAATTGCAGTTATGGTGGATCTTAGCAACATAATGTTTTATGAAATGCTCAGTGGAAAGTATGAAGATGAACCTCCTTGAGTTATCAAAGTACTAGATGGAATAAAGGCCAATATGTTCCAGAAGGACGGCGAGTTGTACAAGTGGATCTGGGACACTAAGGTGAATATTTCAAGGCCTTCTCAACCAAACATTATCACGAGCACTGTCAGATTCTGGTGGTTGACTCAAAAATAAACCTTTGAAACCATCAGATCAGGCTTATTATCCTTTCAACACTTGAGCTAACGCCTATTGAAATTATACATCCCAGGCTGATTATCTCATAAAATTCTTTTGAGTATTTTATCAGGCACTTGGAAAAAATACGCTTGCATATTATGGCCAATTCTGATGCATAAATTCTCATCAATTGGTCCCAATTATTAAAATACAATCAATTCAATCATATACAAAATAATTTGGGGATGGCTCAAAGTTAACATCTAAAAATCCCGTGGACTTCAGACAAATGAAAGATGTAATCAATATCCCGCCTGAGGGCGAAATTTTTATGTTGATATGCGTAATTGGCACAATAGCACTTATGTGGACTACCTGAAAGGGGTTACTTAGTACTATTGAGGGTGAGGCCTGCTGACGTCCCGATTAAAACTGCGTCATTCTCTTCAATTGAGGCCAAAATTTCACAGAAGGTGTGTTTTGTCAGCAGTATGATGAAACTGAAATCCTGAAGATCTTAGGAAAACTTTGCATGTTTTTATCGCAATTTTTGTACCTGAAATCCTCCCAATTTTGAGTGTATTTTGCCACCAATGAACCTAAGAAAAGGTTTCAGTCATAGGCCGAGATGAGTGGCAAAATAGCTGTTGAATTTTTGTGCTGGAATGTGGCCAGGAGATGCCCTAGAAGTATAAATACTGGCGCCTGGCCTAATGACCATTATCTAATAAATAGCTTGAAATAAATTTCTTATTTATTTTATCCTTTTCCTGGTTTATCTGTATCCTAACTTTAAAGAAGTGTTGACAAAATGGAAGGACCAAATCCCCAGTTTGTATTTAATTCTGCCTCGGATGAAGTTCCTGATTATGAAGGAAAAATATTCCCAAAATCAGCCATAAGAGCCGAGGCGAATTTAATAAGCCTAGTGAGTTAATAGATGGTATGAATCTTATAAACTACAGGCAATATTGAGGATCAAACATCGGAACTTCAGCCCAAATAGACATGAACTATATTAATTTCCAAGCGAGTGATCTTCAGATTTTGACAACTGGTGCTCACTCAAAACTGACTACATGCTCCATAATAAATTCCCATGACCAATTACTGGCAGAATCGGCCAGATGAGAAAGCGACAATGAGATGGAAACTAGCAATAAGGACATCTTGTATTATTTCAATACCAGCCACAATGGCTCAGAAGCGGGTACCTCCTACTCCCTGGATATTATCACAGTGGGGGGAGCTCATGCAGATGCAACCATCCCTATTGATCTTACATCTGCAAGCGTAAAAGCTATGCTGGAAACCCTATATCAGGGTTTTAGGATTGGTACTTCACAAATTGATCCCTCCTTTAGCCTGTTCTACTGTCTTAAGGATCAGGCACTCAAGATGGAGATATATATGAAGTACCGTGATGCTACCATGGCATCCTTTGCCAAACGTCTCACCAACAGTCAAGCAACTAATGAACTCCTGGTTAACTTTGGTTAACCCTCAATTAAGCATACTCAGCGAATAATCACTAGACAAAATCTGAATATCATGAGATCTACCGTGTATAAGGGGAGGAACAATCTTTCTGAAATGCCCTACTGGACAAGCTAAATTCCAGTTTTGCTGAAGTCTGATAGGCAATTGTTGACAATATGGGACTTGCCAATGAAGCTCATGGGAGATTAAACACCCTTGAGGAGTTTTTGAACAAAGGAGTCCCATAAATAGCTGCAGAAATTCTGGCCCACCATGGGTTATCACATGAATGGGTACAAACTATGAATAACTGCTTTCAAAAGCTGGAAAGCCATTCAGATTACCTATTGTCTCATTCAGAACGACTTACCATACACGCCACTTCAGGCCAAAGAAATCACCTGAAAATATGTGTAAAAGTTGATGAATTTGAAGCGTATGTTTGGGATGAACTAGAAACTATCAACAAAAACTTTGAGGACCTTGAAGCAAAGTCAGCCATCCCATATAGGGATGAAGAAGATTCTCAGATCAAAGAGGGTTTTTCTAAACTTTGGACCGTGGTGTAGAGATTGCAGGCTAGAAAGACTGAAATTACTCAGGAAAATTAGGAACTCAGAATGCAGCTATCAATTGCAAATTCCTGAGGAGACAGTATGGACAAAGATATAAAAAGCTTAACAACAAATCAAGCTTTATTAAAAGAGGAGTACAACAACCTTAAAAAAGAATTTGAATCCCTCAAACAGCAAGTCTGCCAATGCTCGCCCAACTTTGACATAAAAGAAGTAGGAAAAAGCTCCGCTTATCTGGCCAAAAAACAGCCTGGGAAAGTAACTAAGGGCCGAATTCAGGGATCAGAATCCAGTAGTTCGGAGCAATATCATGAAATTGAATCATCGGATGTTGACACCAATGCAGAAACTGATATTTCGAACATCCATTCTATGCCTAGAGTCCTAGCATCAATCCTGACTCCAGATACTTCCCAACGGGAAAGAGGGCCAATTATGGGCAATGATACACCAAGACGCTCAAGAAGAAGTACAACCCCTATGCCCAAAGTAGGGTGATATGATTTCAAACCACTGAATTTGATAAAGTTTAATATGGATGGAAATGTTCACCCTTTACTCAAATTATTTGAAAAAGCAATGAGAGGAGCATCAGGCCATGTATGTCATGGATGCGGCTAAGAAGAACTAGACTGGTCTCCCATTCAGGGTGCGTGAGCACCCAGTGGAGGGCCCAGAATGCCAAAGACATAGCAGTCCGAGTGACTAAGATAAGTGGAAATATGGGACACATGAGGTAAGCAAATATTCAATAATGTACCGAAGGCCCCTCAAGGCAAACCAGATGGTTGCGTTGGAGGCAACCGTGAGTCTTATGGGGCAACCCCCAGGGGAGAAAGAGGCAGGGAGGATGATGAATCCTCCAGGGATTGCAGTTGCTAGCCTTCAGAACCCAAGGGAGAAGCTTGCACACCAGAAGGAGGTGATACAGAGACCGCCACGTTGTTAGGTATATGGATAGAAGAGGAGGAAACCCCATAGGAGGGGCTGGAACTGGGTTTCCCCAAGCAGGGACACTCAGAGTCCTGCTGGTGAGCTGGACCCGCAGTGGCAGGTGCAGCTAATAAAGCTGAACCCAAGTGCAGCAGGCCAGGGGCGCCTTGAGATCGCTCCCCCTGGGGAGCAGACTTGGCGGACTTGACGTCCAAATAAGTGGAATGGTCTCCATTTAATGGACGCGAAGGAACAATTGGAACAGTGGGCTCGCCTTTGGGGGTGGGCCAGATTATTGCATCAACAATCTGCCGCCATGTGGCAGGATCGAGCGACTGGATAATCCAGTCTTCAAACATTGGGAAAAGGATCTAGTCAATGGCGCGCTTTGTTGGATCAAACAATGGAATGGTGTTTAAATCTGTGCTAAAAATAGGCAGAGTCCATGGCAAACTAAGCGGATACACAGCTTTTTTAATTTGACAAGGCTAAAGAATGAACTGACAACTGCCCTCAGTGGCCAGTTGCCTTTTAAACGGTTCAATAGGCACAGGGAGGAGTTGGGGGATTGGTTGTTCAGGGAATGGGGAGGGAATTCGGTTGGACAACTCAGAGGGGGGTGAAAGGCAGCTCCCAATTTGGCAGAAGCTTAGAAATTTTTTGCAAATTTTCCCAGCTTCGTGTGACCAAGCCAAATTGATGCTGCTGATCCAGGTCCTGATGACTCAACTCAGCCGATTTTCACAGCTTGGGCATTTCAGATTTGTCTTGGAAGGAAGGAGTTCATGGATTGGGTTTTTTATGATTTGGTTTAATCCCCTGATTGGGTGGCTCGCACAATCCAAACCTCTTGGAACTGCCTCAAAACATCAGACCCAATGATCTGAGCTGTTTGTACCTGGGTTTTCGATCCTAGCCATGTCCCAATCTGGCTTTTGAACCTGGCAGGCCCAAACTGGCCTCCCCAGTCTGGAAATTACTGGCCGGGCTCCAACACTGGGAATTTCAATTTTCCCAATTTTTCCCATGGTTAACTTGGGGAGTGGGTGGCCTATGGACCCCCTCCAAGTCCCCTAACCTGAACCACCTCCCTGCAGACCCCCTCTATCAATCCTACCAGGATTGAAGATGAGGGAAGGGGTGTGAGTGGGGTGTGAGTGGGGTGGCTTTGGGGAGGAAAGCTGTCACCGAGCGCTCATCTATCACATGGGAGAGGTCACCCAGTTGTGACAGAGGGTCCACAGGAGCCTTAGGGCCCCTCTTTGTCCAGAAAGGATGCTGAACCCTATTCAGCTTCAAGGGCTGGTCCCCATGACTTACAATGTGAAAGGATCAGCACTGATTAACTCACTTGATGCCCATAGCTGTGACCTCGTTATGCCCTATTTGGGTGATGATTGGTCATACATGGATGCCAAAATTGCTATCAAAAAACAGTTTGGAGGGCCTGAGATACTAGAAGCCTAAAAAAGAGAGCTTCTTAATATCGAATTCAAACAGAATGAGACCTTTAAGGGCTTTGAGGATAGATTCTTCCATGAGGCACAAGTTCTGCGAGGGTGCAATGCAATAGACAAGTTTGATGCCAAGATTGCAATGAAGAAAACAATTATGCCCTTCTGTGAACTTCACAATGTTATGCTGCCTGCCTTCAATGGAAGCTTGGAAATCCAAGAGCTTACTAACTACTTGAGAAGCTGTTACCATAATTTCAACACTCCTAATCGGGCCAAAGATCAGCAAAAATCTCGATTTTTGGGCCCAAAAAGCAACATGATGTCTGACCAGGGGGAAAAGTTCCCAAAATATGAACCAAAGATTCGAGCAAAAACAGCAAACAGGGCCAAATACTTGCCACATTTATGGTCAACAAAACAATTTTCTAGACAATGATTCAGACAGACCAACAAAAGGCATGGGGTCAATTTTGCTTTAGAATCAACAGTGACAATGAGACGGGAAAAGAGCAGGTGGAGTAGAGGCGGAATGCTCTAACTCCACCGATTTTCAAGCTGAACCACCTGATCCTGATGAGCTCTTTAGGGCCAAAGATGTTGTTAAAGATAATTTCCATCATATTGTGGCTAATGATGTCATGATGGTCACTACCCGAGCCACATCAAAAGCAACTAAACCCTTAAAAATTAGCAAGGGAGCTTGAACTGAAGTATCAAAACCCTACGCAAAGCAGATTATTGACCAGGGTTTAGATTTCCAACCCAGATGTTCGACCGACCTGCCTAAACTTAATAACGTTCAAGTAGCCATTCCCATGAAGACCTTAGCAGATAACTTCCCAGATATTTGCTCAAGCTGAAATCGCACCTGGAATCAGGCAGCAATCACAGCATTCACACAAAAAATACCTCTGAAACCTACTCTGAATTTACTTATGTGGACATAGCGGTAAACAAGGTGTGAGTTTGGGCCATTGTTGATAGTGGTTCTCCTATCAATATAGTCAGCACAAAACTGGTTAAAAAACTGAAAATTGCGCCCAATATTGCCCACTGTCAGGAGTATGGAACCGCTGGAGCGCATACAACCAAATTGCTGGGCGCCTACAGTACCCTACCACTCTGATTAGGACCCATCGTAGTAACAGCACCTGCCATAGTGTTGCCAAATACAAACTATGGTATCCTAATTGGGACTGATTTCCTAAGAAGATATGTAGTTGTTACCAATCATAAGGACGATACTCTCACCATTCTGGGCAAGGCTAATCCACTTTACTATAAGCGTGATAAGGCAGTTGAAAAAAGAAACCCAGCCAACTCACAAATCTGACCTACAAAGATGGAGTTATCCTGATTGATTATTCCAAAGCTCGGTCAAAGATAGAACCACTTCCCACTCATATTGATGAGTCAAATGGCATTCCGCTTTGATCAAATCAGACCATCAATATAACATCTGGAGAACAAGTAATCATCCTGACAGGACTAATGATTAATATCCCGGAAATCCTTCAAGTGAAATATATCAACCATGGTCTAAATCTTTATTTAAACCAAACATTGCCCCTGGTATTATCATTCTGGGCCACGGAGAGATACATATCTTATGTGCAAACCCGCAAAATCAGCACATTTCCATTAGGCGACATCAAACAATCGCTTTTCTGCATCTGTTCCCTACCACAAAAATTCACTCATTCGTGAGTTTGGAACTTTTGTCAAATTAGGGCTCCCCAATAAGGACCAACTCAGCATAAATAATGTTGTCCCTATGGCCGATTTAAGCAACCTGACCAACTCTGAGAAAGACCAAGCTCAGGAGTTATTCTCTAAATATCAAGTAATATTTGCACAAGATGATTCCAACTTGGGTTGTGCTAATGGTGTCACCCACAAAAATCGATACTGGAGATCATAAACCTATCTGATTACGCCAAATTAGGCGCTTAAAATCATCAGAAGAAGCAGTATCTAAGGAGATCAAGAACTCCTCAATCGCGGCATGCTAGTCCCTTCAAAAAGCCCATGGCAGCACCAATTATAATAGTGAAGAAAAAGGATGGAAGCAACCGAGTAGTCATTGACTATCAGAAGTTAAACAACATCACTAAAAAGGACTTGTACCTTCTGCCACAAATTGACGACGCCTTGGATAGGCTAGAGGGTGCGAAGTTCTTCTCAGCAATGGATCTTATCATTGGTTATTGGAAAATAGATCTTCCTGAAGAGGAGCATGAGAAATATGCAATCATAACCCAAGAGGGTCTATTCCAGCCGACGAGAATGCATCAAGGGCTCTGCAACGCCCCAGCTACATTCCAATGGGCAATGGACACAATCCTGGAAGATTTAAAATTGTCATGTGTACTAGTGTACCTTGATGATATCAACGTTTTAAGATGCACTTTTGACGACCATCTGGAACATTTAGAGGAGGTTTTCAAAAGGCTATCTGCTGCAAACTTAAAAATCAAGCCCAGAAAACCCAGTTTTCAAAAACCAGCTGGATTACATTGGATTTGTGATTGAAAAGTGGGTCTTCGGCCCCAACCCTCTAAATTGGATGCCATCTCCAAAATGAATTGGCCTGAATCCAAGCGCGATATTCAAGTATTCCTAGGCATGATTGGGTACTATTGCTGATTTATTGCTGACTCCGCACAACTTGAGGAGCCGCTTTTCTATCTGCTTAAAGATAAGGTCTCATTTGACTGGACTCCAGCTTGCCAGGATGCATTTAACCAACTTTGATTGGCCCTATTAACTGCGCCTGTTCTTTGATATCCGGACTTTGATCATGAATTTATTATTCAAACTGATGCATTCTGAACAGCAGTGGGGGCCATGTTATCCCAAGTTGGAAAAGACGGTGAATAACATCCATTTACCTTCACTAGTCATACCTTAAACATTCATGAAAGGAACTACACGGTGATGGAATGAATGCTTAGCTGTCATATATGCTTACAAGCAATTCTGGGTCTACCTTCATGGTACTCATTTCAAAGTTGTTACTGATCATGCTTCCCTAAGATGGTTGAATAACTTAAGAGAACCTGAGGGCCGATTAGCCTGCTGGGCATTAAAGCTTCAAGCCTATGAATTCACCATTGAGCATCAAGCGGGTGCAAAACACCAAAATGCTAGCTGTCTATCCTGACTACCCATCATCGCAACACTTAGTCAGGCTGTCAATGAGTTGTTTATGAAAATGATCAGCAGAGAGTATCAGGATGAGCCTGAATCCATCCAAAAAATACTATCAGATCTATGAAAAAATACAACCATTGAAAAGGGACACTTTACAAGATCAGAGAGGATAAAAAGTTTATTTTTTCAAGACCATTGTCCCAAACAGACCTGTAGTGGCAGCACATAAGGCCATAGGACATGGCGGATTTAAGAAGACAAAAGAGCATCTGAAGCAATTCTACTACTGGGAGTCAATGCATTTCAACATTTAAGAAACGCTAGAATGCTGTGCAGAGTGCCAAAGCGAAAAACCATTCTGATAAAGCAAATCTTACCAGCTTGTTCAGCCCAACTTTGCCTGGCACACTGTATCTATCGCCATTGTTGGCCCACTTTCAACAAACAATATGAAGGCCAAATGATTAATCGTAGCCATTGACCACTTGACCAAATGGGTCAAGGCCAAGGCTATTCAGGAAGCTGTAGTGGCAACCACCGCCAAGCTCATACTTGAAAACATCATCCACAAACATGGATGCCCTCAGGTTTTTTCTGAACAATAATGAAACCAACTTAACCACCAATGTCCTTGTCAAGCTCAACCAAGTAATAGTAGTACAAGGTGTGCTTTCTGCCCACTATCACACCAAAACTAATGGGACTGTTGAGTGGGCAAACTGGACGTTGGTGAACATTATTCGTAAGTTAACCTTGGCCAAACCATCTAAATGGAGTACATATCTAAGTTCAGCAGTCTTTGCCTACAATATCTCCTACCATTTGTCAACCAGGATGTCCCTGTTTCAATTATCATACGGTAGACACCTGGCCTTCTAACGCTGCTATATTCAGCCCTAGAGGATCCCAGTTAAAACACTTACCCTCAGTATGTTGAGAAGCTTGTGGATTCCTTAATCAAAATTACAAGCTCAAGCCTTCAACAACAGTTATGCCGAGAAAAAGGCCAGACATCAAAAGGACTTAGAGAATCACTACCCACTAACCAAATTTGAAGTTAATGATAAAGTTCTATTTTGCAACACCCACGGATTGGGCCAAATGCAAAAGTTAGATTTCATCTAGGTCAGTCCATTAGAAGTGATTGAGAAAACGTCTAAGTTTATATACACCATAAAGGATATTAGGACCAGCCATATATACAACTGAGTCCATGCAAAATTCCTAAGAAGGTTTAATAAGCGGGCCAATTTAGAAAAGAAAAAGTTGAAAAAAATATAAAAACATAAAAATACAAAAACAAAACCAAAACCAAAACCAAAACCAAAAACAAAAACAAAAAAGCAAAAAAATACTTATAGCTTTATACTAATTAATATTTTAATTAGCACTTGAGGTTGGGGAGGGGATCCAACTTCAGACTTGATGGGCATTCAGGCCATCATTCTTCAGACTCATTGGCTGGTCTGGCCAAAGTTATCAAGTAGAAACCAAAACTATTCTCGTCAGGCGTTCAGACCAATAAGAAAAACCAACATATGCTAATTGGGAATCTTAGGGCTTATGTTCGAGTCAAGAAGGGGGAAATGTCAGATTCTGGTGGTTGACTCAAAAATAAACCTTTGACAACCATCAGGTCAGGCCGATTATCTTTTCAACGCTTGAGCTAAAGCCTATTGTAATTATACAACTCAGGATGATTATCTCAATGACGATTCAATTGAGTATTTTATCAGGTGCTTAGCCCAAGTATGCTTGCATATTATGGCCAATTCTGATGCATAAAATCTCATCAATTGGTCCTGATTATTAAAACAGAATCAATTCAATCATATACAAAATAATTTGGGGATGACCTGAAGTTAACATCTGAAAATCCCGTGGACTTCAGACGAATGAAAAATGTAATTAATATCCCGCCTGAGGGCGAAATTTTTATGTTGATATGCGTAATTGGCACAATAGCACTTATGTGGACTACCTGAAAGGGGTTACTTAGTATTATCAAGGAAGAGGCCTGCCAATGTCCCAATTAGGGGTGCGTCATTTTCTTCAATTGAAGCCAAAATTTCACAGAAGGTGTGTTTCATCAGCAGTATGGCGAAACTGAAATCCTGAAGATCTTAGAACAACTTTGTATGCTTTTATCGCAATTTTTGTACCTGAAATCCTCCCAACTTTGAGTATATTTTGCCACCAATGAACCTAAGAAAAGGTTTCAGTCATAGACCGAGCTGAGTGGCAAAATAGCTGTTGAATTTTTGTGCTGGAATGTGGCCAGGAGATGCCCTAGAGGTATAAATACTGGCGCCTGGCCTAATGACCATTATCTAATAAATAACTTGAAACAAAAGTCTTATCTATTTTATCCTTTTCCTGGTTTATCTGGATCCTAACTTTGGAGAAGTGTTGACAAACTGGAAGGACTAAATCCTCACTTTGTATTTAATCCTGCCTTGGATGAAGTTCCCGATTATGAAAAAAAAATACGCCTGAAATTGGCCAGAGAATCGAGGCAAATTTAATAAGCCTAGTGAGTTAATAGATGGTCTGAATCCCATAAACTACAGGCAATATTGAGGATCAAACATTAGAACTTCAGCCCAAGTAGACGTGAAGGATATTAATTTCCAAGCGAGTAATCTTCAGATTTTGACAAGTGCACGCCAAGCAGTTGGATATGTTGGAATATGCAAGACCTTAGAATTGTTGTGGTTTTAGTACATTTGGGAAAGCATGCAGTTTGATGTGAGAAAAATTATTTTCTGATGCCACTAGTGCCAGTATAAAAGCTTTCTCTACCAGAAGACCTTGCAACAGTTATTGAAACCCAATTTTGCTTGGCTATGGTTTTCCTTGATTTGTTTGGTCCTCTGCCAGCAGGACTCAACCAGTCTAAGTACATTCTTGTAGCGTATGACCATTTGACCAGATGGGTTGAAGCACAGGTGATATAGGATTTTGGGGTGGTCACAGTGGCCCAGTGCATAATTGAATGTATTACCCAGTGACATGGCTGCCCTCAGTTCATCTTAACTGACAACGGAACTAACTTAACATTGCATATCCTTCCAAAGATAATTGAGCTGATGGGCATCCGTGGGGTTCTGATGTCCCCATACCACCTGTTGATAATTTTACATTCTCAATACTAGGTGCCTCCATTAGTGTGCCAGGCCAAACAGTATGAAGACTGCTGGACCTTGCTTTTTCACCATCATTGGTGACCTTTCCTTACAGGGCCGCAGGCAACTCCCCAATCCAGCTGGTCACCAACTTCACCTTAACAGATTAACCCCTCTTGGTAGGCACCGCCGGTTCACCCCCATCCTGGGCAGTCTGACCCCTTGCTCCTCCACCTCATGGCTAATCCCAACTTGTCCATCGCTGGCTCCACTGATTGGGCTAGTTCCAACAATTGATCTGTAATTCCAGGTTGGGAGTTGGTTGCGATGACCACTCCATGTGTGTTCACCCAGCACCTAACTTCTGGGGATCTTCCATTCCTCCTCAACCAGCCAATCTTAAATTTCAAGTGTCACTATAACACTTAAAACACAGATAAAGTAGGTAAAGGAAGGTATCCACAATTAATTAAATAAAATGAAGATTGAAAGATGTTTTTATTAAGATAGAGATAAATCTATTTATAGGCATTTCTTGCCTATCCACGTCATTGGCATTCATTGCCAGCATCATCAGCACTCTCACTGGCGATTTTCCCTGATTAGCATTCATCAGCACTCTCACTGATGATTCTCCCTGCTTATCATTTGTCAGCACTCTCACTGGCAATTATCTCTCTTAGCATTTGTCAGCACTCTCACTGGCAATTTTATCCTGATTTGTTATAATTGAATTAATTATTTTATTGACATCCTAGGCATAAGTCACTGGTTTTAAATTAAACCAAAATTTTGCCAGGGATTCTACCCCAATACTCTCACAAAGTCAAAATTTGATTTGACTTTATTTAATTAATTAAATGGTTTGGCATCCTTTGCATAAGTTGACAGTACTCCAAGATTTGTCTTTCTTCCAGAAATCCCACAATCAATTTCACATGGAGTTGGCACTGGGATAAAATCCTGCTGAACTTAAACAACTAATATTAATTTGACATCCTCAGCATAAGTCGCTGGTGTTGAATTTGACTGAAAATTATTGGGATCATTTCCCAATCTTTTGACATCGAAATTAAGCAATTCGTCATCTTAATTGATAATATTAATTATCTCAACATCCTCAGCCTCAGTTGCCGGTGTTGAGACCCACCAATTTTCTATCAGGCATGATGCCTGATATTTTTTAATCCTGCAGATCAAGACAGCTCAACCCAACCAAATGGGGAGCACAAATTGGGGTATTATCATTATATAATGAATCAAAATTAGCAAACTAATCAGCAATCATCCTCAATTAATTATTATACTAATTTCATTAATATGTGAGGAATATCACCTGGTTAAAATTCTAACACCACCCCAAGTCCAACAGGATGGTCAAATGCATTAATGGAACCTTGGTGAACATATTTTGGTATTTGGTATTAATCAACTTTTTAATTGTAGTTCCCTCCTTTCCACCGCCATCTTTGCCTATAATATTAACTACCATTTTGCTATGGGGAACAGCCCCTTTCAATTACTATATAGACAACATCTAGCTCTTCTATTGTTGTTCTTTTCTTGTGTAAAAGACACTATTGGAATGGAACCCAAATGTTATTTGGTTAACCTTGCAGACACATTGATCAGATTGCAATGTGAAGCATACTCCTTCAGTTTAGCCAAAAAGATCAAGAATCAGGCTGCCAATCAAGTATGGTGTAGCGGGTTAGCTCAGTTCGAGGAAGGGTACATGGTTCTGTTTTATAACCAACACAGATTTGGTTGGAAGCACAAATTGGCCAGCATTTGGATTGGGCCACTTGAAGCCATTGAGAAAACAGGTGTCAACGCCTATGCTATTAAGGGCCCCAGAGTGGTTGGATTTTTAACTGAGAGCATGCAAAGTTCCTGCAGACATATAAGCAATTGGAGCTTTATTGTCCAGTCAAGGGGGCAATGTTAAAATTCTGATATGACTGGGTGATAAGCCTTATATAGTTACGGAGGATTGGTGAGGATCCACCAACCATGATACTAATTATGATTATTTGAGCACCTTAGGATGAGGCGATATTGGGTTGAAAGAGTAATATTGGATCACCTCCAATTCAGGTGATAAGATAATGTTGACAATTGACAAGTAATGTGATGTCAATGTATGAATTTAATTAGTGGATCACTTAGAACTAAAAAGATAAAGGATTGAAATTTTAAGCCCTGCTGAAACCATTGAGATACGCGGAACTGAATTGTCAAGCTGAAGAAATGGTATCATCTGAAGTCGCTGAGATATAAGTGAGATGAGATAATTTGAAGAAGGAGGATTGTTAGTAGCTT